>CM029504.1:573042-1173042 GCA_017140595.1 Eucalyptus curtisii | reverse complement strand
GACGCAGGTTCTAATACATCTTAGTGCTACCAAGATGAATGCTATAACTGCTACAATGCGCTTTGGATAAAATATCCTCTCGAAGCTCTACATCGTCAAGTACAACCAAACGTCCTCAGAAGTTTAGTGTTCCGTCATCAGAAATTTGAAAGTCAGCCTTTCTTTTCTCAGTGTCCTCCTATAGAATCTTCTGTGCATCTGGATTTGTCGGTTGGAGTAACTTAATTCTGATCTGGACATCCAGTTCAATTTTGAGGGTGGCCATAAGACTTGAAAGGTGGCCTACCTCAAATTTGAATACCGAATCTCGAGCTCTCTCGATTAGATTCCACTCCTTAATCAATATATGAGCAACTGAAGACTTTCGATTTAAAGCATCGGCGACCTGATTCGCCTTTCCTGGGTGATATGGGATATCACAGTCGTAGTCTTTCAGCAATTCCATCCATCTGCGTTGTCTCATGTTCAACTCCTTCTGAGAGAACAAATATTTGAGACTTTGATGGTTCGTGAAGATCTGAAATCTTTCCCCGCACAAATAGTGTCTCCAAATCTTCAGGGCAAATATAATTGCCGTGAGCTCTAAGTCATTCATCGGATAATTCTGCTCATGAGGCCTCAAATATCGGAAAGCGTATACAACAACTCTGTCATGTTGCATCAGCACACATCCCAAACCTCTGAATGACGCATCACTGTAGATCTCGAATCCTCCAGGACCAGATGGAATAGTCAGCACAGGTGCAGTAGTCAGCTTTTCCTTCAGCTCTTGGAAACTACGCTCGCACTTGTCTGTCCACACAAACTTCTCTTCTTTCTTCAGGAGTCTTGTCAAAGGGGATGCTAAATATGAGAACCCTTCCACAAATCGTCTGTAATAACCTGCCAAACCCAGAAAACTTATGATTTCTGTCACTGTAGTCGGTCTTGGCCAATTGATCACAGCTTCTATCTTGCTTGGGTCCATAGAAATTCCTTCGCCAGAAATCACATGACCTAAGAAAGTAACACGAGTCAACCAAAACTCGCACTTGCTGAACTTAGCGTACAGCTGATGGACTCTCAGCTTTTGCAGCACTAATCTCAGATGATTCTCGTGCTCTTCGTCACTCTTTGAATACACCAGGATATCATCGATGAACACGACCACAAACTGATCTAGATATTCCTTGAATACTCTGTTCATCAAATCCATGAAGGCAGCTGGAGCATTCGTCAACCCGAATGACATTACTGTGAACTCGTAATCACCATACCGAGTACGAAATGCTGACTTAGGAATGTCCTCCTTCCTAATCCTCAACTGATGATATCATATCCTTAAATCGATCTTCGAGAATATTGACGCTCCTTGCAACTGATCGAACAAGTCATCGATCCTCGCGAGTAGATACTTGTTCTTGATCGTTACCTGATTAATTTGCCGATAGTCGATGCACAGGTGCAACGAACTATCTTTCTTCTTTACAAACAGAATCGGTGCTCTCCAAGGAGATGCACTGGGACGAATAAATCCCTTATCCAAAAGTTCTTGCATCTACACTTTCAGTTCTTTCAACTCAGATAACGACATCCGGTAAGGAGCCTTAGAGATTGGCTTTGTCCTGGGTGCTAGCTCGATCACGAACTCAATTTCTCTCTCTGGCAGCAATCCTGGCAATTCATTTGGAAAGACGTCTGGAAATTCTTACACGATTGAAATGTCTTCCATCTTTAGCTCCTCAACTGTCGTGTCCACGACAGTTGCCAAGTAACCTTGACAACCCTCGTCTAACAGACGAGTTGCCTCTGGCAACAAGATCAAGGTAATCGAGGGTCCTCCTCGATTCCTGACGAACTCGAAGCTCTCATCCTCTATCGGGTCGAACTGAATCGCCTTGCGATAATAGTCCATCTTAGCTCGTTGCTTGGTGAGCCAGTCCATGCCAATAATTAAATCAAAATCATACATGGCTATGACTAACAGATCTATTTTCCCCACTCGTTCACCAATCTCTAACTTGCACCCAAAACAACCCAAAGCAGCAATAACTTTATCCTTCAAAGGTGTAGATATGCAAACTGCCGACTCCAACAATATAGGACTGACTCCTATCAACTCAACACATTGTTCGGCAATGAAGGAATGGGTTGCTCCCGGATCAAACAAAGTGTAAGCAGGATGGTCGTTCAGCAGAACCATACCTGTGATCACATCAGGCGCAGCTTCTACTTGACCTTGCGTGATAGCATAAACTGTGCCCTGTACTGGAGGTCTCAGTTGTCCTCCCTATGGCACATTCGGAGGGGCATACCCTTTGATCTGTCCCATCTGCGGCGGCAGCGGTAACTGGGGTTGTCCTCTTGGCCTGCTAGGACAATCTCTGACCCTATAGCCCTGTTGGCCACATTCAAAATAAGCGCCCGTTCTTCGAGGGCATTGATTCAAACCATGTCATCTTCCACAAAGGCGACACATCTCGATCCGGATTGGTCCAGACTTACCAACTCCACCCTTCCTGTTGGGCGAGATTTGGAATTTACTTCCAAGCATGGGCCTCTTCCCCTGCCGAATTCCTTCTCTGTGAGAGTTGAACCTTGATCTAGATGAGGCAGCTTGCTCATTCAAACTTCTTTCAAGAAGCTGTGCTCAACGATAGATTTCTCGATAATCGATTAGATCAAATGGCACCGGTGGCTGTTTCAATTCATGTCAAAGGCCATTCTTGAACCTTCGAGCCTTCTCCTCATGGTCTTCAATCAGCCTCGGAGCATACTGGGATAGCTCCGCAAACTTGACCCATATTGGTCAACAATCATCGACCCCTGATGGAGTCGCAGAAATTCTTCTATCTTCTGCTCTCTTGCGTTCCTCGAGAAGTATTGCTCATTGAACACCTGGAGGAATGCATCCCACAGCGGAACCACTCCTTCTAGAAACACGGTCTCTCTGGCGGCTCTCCACCAGGTGTTAGCATTACTCTGCAACTGATATACTGCCGGGGTTACCTTCTCTGCCTTCGTGCACATCAAAAATGCAAAGGCTTTTTGCAGATCTTGTATCCACAGAGACGCGGTCTCGGGATATCCAGCACCTGTAAATCTTGGCGGGCTTAACTTTAAGAACTGCTCCATTAGCTTGTGGATCGATCTTTCTCTGTCTATGACTATGTTCCCAACTGGAATATCAACAGGTGCGGCGACAGGTGCAGCAACAGGGGCGGCCTCAGCAACGGCGGCAACAGCAGCAATAGTGGTGGCCTAAGCGGTGGCTTCAACAGCAGCGGCTTGATTCTAAGCCTGCTGATCCATTCGGTTACCCATAACCTATAGCACCTTCATAATCCCTTCGATTCTAGGATCATTAGGGGTTACTACCCTAGCACAAACGGGAGGTGGTGCTACTCCACTAGCACTGGCTTGTGCATGTGCCCTGCCTCTACCTCCTCGAGTACCGACCCTAGTCGGTGACCTAACCCAAGCTGTAAGCCTAACAGTTCTCTTGCTCGGAGTTCTCTGCTCCTACTCGCTCATGGTTCAGCCTTTATACTGAAACCTATCTTCCAAATCCACACTAGATAAGAAGATGAGCGATCCACATACGACAAACAATTTTTACCAATCAACTACCATAGACATGCGCCAGCATGAATTTAAAAGTCTTTCCTATTACTATCCCATGAACCATCGCACCTTATCACTCCAATACCTAACCATTGCTCTGATACCACTTAAGGGGGATGTCACGCCCTGATCCTCGGGCACGCACCCATCTCTTACCTGGTTGATATAATAGCAACATCCCAGGGCGCATCGCTGACCCATTCATTTTAATACGCATGTGGAAGCATATAGAAAATCCCCAGATAATAAGACAATGGGATAGGAAAGTAGGGCTAAAAACTTGAACCTGAAAAACCAACACACTCATAGACATATATAACAACTAAGTCATATATACATATACAAGCTAAACTGAAAAGTCGATTTCTAAACAAGTCAAGTTCAAGTCAACAATAAGGTCAGAAGATAGGGGTGAGGGTCTCAGTCCTCATCTGGATTAGACTCCGGATCCTCCTCAGAGTTCTCCTCCGGTTCCTCTTCAGGTTCTTCTTTAAGGTCTTCTTCGAGGTCCTCCTCTTCAGGTTCCTCTTCCAGTTCCTCCTCTGGATCATCCTCCTTTTCGACGTTCACTCCTTCTTCGACACTCCAGCTGGAACTCACGTCAGAGTATACCGGAGATTCAGGATCGCCGAGCTTGGGATCCTTTGCATCCACCACCGACCCATCCTTAGAATCTGCCGTCCCCTTCCCGAACGCAACCTAAGACATACAGATGCACATCACCTTCCGGTATGGGACCCTCTCTTCGCCCATCATCGTGGTGACGATACCACGACCGGTACTCATGGGGCACTTTATCGGGTATGTTCATGTCAACCCAGACAGCCGACTTAACTAGAACGTACTCCAGTCCCTCAGGGTGGTGGTGTATAGAGATATGATAGCCTATCTCTGAGATCTCTTCGGGTATACCAAAATGCATGGGAGGACGAGGAGGTGGAGGTGCTACCATCTAGGGGCCTGAAATATTATCCCACAACTGGGTGAGACAACGTCTCAACGAGTTCTACCCCCTAAAACTCGATTAGGAAGCCAATATGTCATAAGGGCTGCCTAAGCACAACACTAGTCAAATGACTTACATTGGCCTCAGTTCCTTCCTGCAAGTCAGTTCAATTCATAAACTCACAATCATAACACTCCATCAATTCGGATCGACTCATCGATCAATCGACTCAGTCGATTACATGTCATCACGACCCTTTCTTGGTCGGCTCATCTCATACTATTTATAAAGTCCGTTCATATTAGGACTGCTTACTGCTAAGTTGATAAATAGATAGTATAGCTCGCTTCCGAGATGCTCGGGTATACTGCTCTCTATTAAGCTGCCATATCGCCCTTAGGTTGATATAGTATACCAACATTGCTCAATCTAAGCTGATAAGGTATATTGCTCTCTGCTAAGCTGACATATCGCCTGTAGGCTGATATAATATACCATCTCAATCATCCAGCATTTCCATCATTTTTGTCAAACCCAATAAAATATCGTGTGTGGGTACACGTTCAGCCTTAGCCAAAATACTATAATTTCTTTTCCACAAATCCCACCATTTTCTGTAGTCCACCAAAATGTTTTTGGCACTATCAACCGATGCCCAGTTATTTCTCAATTAATTACCAAAATTAATTAATTTAGGAATAAATCCTAAAATCACAATTAAATCAATTCAGCACAAATTAAGGCTCAATTAAATAAACAGAAAGTACCACAATAATTAGTATAAAATTCCGGTCACCGGCTATCTTGGTCTAATTTCCAGAAAATAATTAATTAATTAATTAATTAATTACGAAATTATTAAATAAATGCCAAAAATCCAACTTAGGCTCGTAATGCCTAATTGGATGCCGAAATAGACTCGGAAAAATTCCAAGGTTCATTCAATAAATATTAGGCCCTATTTACTTGATAATTACACTAACCATTTGCCTAACATGCATCGGTAAAGTACTAAATTAATTCACCTAATCTAATCTATCCACCTAATCACATTTAATTAAATCTAATCAACCCATAAGCATAATTAACCTACTAAGCGAGGTTTAGTGAGTAAAACTCACTTGTTTGATGAGTGGTTTGGTGCAAAACGACGGGAATGTCGCGGGGCTCGACTTTCCTTAAGGCGGGCTTAGCAACCGAGGCTCGGAACCACCTCAAAACGGGCCTAGAGCTTGCTGGAAAACCCTATGGTTTCTCCTATGTTCTTGGCTGCAAACAAAGAGAACAAGGGCTGAACAAGGCAAGCAAGACCGGTGAAGGCTCGGGGAAGGCTGCACAGCACTTGGTGGGCTGAACGACGGCTCCGACGGGCTTCCACAGTCACTCACGGCGGCTAGACAGTCACCTGGATGCACGGACAGAGGCGGACGACGGGCTGGGGTGCGGTGAGGCGCGGCAAGGCGCGACAGCGCGCGTGCGCGCGAGGAGGGCGAACGGTGAAGGCAGTGGCGTCGTGCAGCTCCGATGGCTGCTGGCTGGCTTTGATGGCTCTCCTTCAGCTGCTGTTGGTCAAAAATGGTGAGGAAGAGGGCAAGAGTGATGGCCGGTTGCCTTGGTGAGGAAGAGAGGGGGACAAGGGCTCCACCAATGGCCAACTTTTCCATTCCATGGTCTCCTTGACCATTTCCAGCTATGGCTTCCTTCCTTGGTTGTAATTTAGCCAACAAAGCTCCTCTCACAACCTTGAGATGGTCCAAAATGGGCTAGGCAAGGGGGCATACGAATTTGCTTGCCATTTCCTCCAATTGGACACTTGTTCCTACTTGTTTCGTCATAATACAGCCTCAATAAATTTAATTGATACCTCAAATATCAAATTGGTATATTTTGTCATCAATTGATCCATCTTGCATCCTAGTTGTGCGATCAAAAATGATCCCCTGCTTTTTCTAGACAAAAACGGCCCTAGGACGACTTTTTTCCAAAAAATCTCGGGTTGCAGAAAAATCTTCTGGGAATGAGTCGACGCTCCTAGAATTTATTGTGACATGACAGAATCCTCAATTTTTAAAATCGAACTCGAATTCGCAGTTAATTTCCATTTGGCGCGTTTTTAGTGTAACCTAGGCTATCGAATAACTTTCAGAAATTTTTTAGTGCAAATGACCCATGATCGATTTTCTTCGAGCCACAATGAACCCACTCAACTCATTGGTGACTCTCGGTTGTCATGAAAATCTCGAGGATTCAAATACGGACACAGGGTACCAAAACGATAGAAAATCAGCCTAGTGTCGGCCGACGAGAATTTTCCAATTTAGTGGTGTCACCCACGATTAGCCACACATCTCAGTCGAACCAACATATCTCTGATCTCAAATCGATTTTTAACTGTGCCGTAATAGCCTCTAAAGATTAACAAGGTCAAGAAGCCGATTCCTAGTCGAATTCTCAAGTCTATTGCCTTATAATTTCTTAATGGCTTCCCCAGATAGTCTAGTTATCTCGAGAGTGATCAACTCTGAGAATAGCCCTATAAGTGCGTCAACGAAATGCCCGATTTATTCAATAGAAAACAGGACTGAAAATCTAGGATGTCACAGGTGGAACTTGAGTAAATCTTGGAACCTATGACAACGGCTAAGTTTGAGGTTCCATATGGAACCTGAAACCGATCACCCTTACCAACCACAACCGTGACCAACGAGGGCTAGCCTCACCTGGGCAAGGTCAGCCTTGTCAGCCACAGGCGGCAGTCGACCTCGTCGAGCTGAGGCTGGGTAAGGGTGAGCGCCAATCATTCAAGGGAAACCCCCCTTACCAAATTTGGCGAGAGGGTGCTTGTCGGATTTGGTGAGGTTGACCCTTGCCCAGGCCAAAGCAGCCTCGATGTGCCTTGCCTGATTGAGGGTTGGACTCATTAGGCCTTGCCTAGGCAAGGGCGAGGTTTGGCGAGCCCCACCAAGGCAGACCAAGACCCGGCGAGGTGTGGTAAGGCCGCTTTGGCCTAGACAAGGGCCGGCCTCGCCAAATCTAGCAAAAGGGCCTTGCCTGACCGTGCTTGGACGGTCAACACTCGTCCTCAGCCTAATGAGGCCGACCCTCATCGACCACGACTGTGGCTAATGGTCGGCGATGGCCATTGGGAAAAAGAAATAAAAAAAAAAAGGAAAGTTCAAAAAACTATTTGAAATTTTAATATTTTCAAAAAATATTAAGATGTTATTAAAAATATGCACATCAACTTCAGCTAGCATCCACATTAGTAATTTTTTGCTTAAATTGGTTGGATTGACTGAATTGGTACCAATGTGAAAAGATTTAGGACTAAATTGGTCCAATTAAAAGGTTTAAGACTAAATTGATACTAATATGATAAGTTTATGACTTTTTTTATATTTTTCCTCATTCTTTATATTTACCATTTTATAGGTGGATTATAATCACTAGTAGATTCACCATCTCCAGGACACACGCTTAGATAATGAGACCTCAGCAGTAAAATTGAAAAATAGTAAAACAAATAAAAGCAATTTTTGTCAAATTAAGTAATTCTAAGTGAAAATCTAAGTGATCAGTGATTCTTTTAGCTGCATTGAAACTTCGTCCAAATAAGGAATCATTTTAATTAATTTTGTTCCTAATGAATAGAATTGGAAAAGTAGACAAATCAAACAAAATCTCATTTTAGCAGTAAATTTTGTAAGAGTAGAAAAAGTTAGAAAGAAAGCATAGGTTAATTTTAATGCATCTATTTGATTATTTATGACAAAGAAATGGCTAGTTACCTAATTGAGAATATATTTATTATAAGAGATTTTTTTCCAATTGTATTAAATTCATAAACGCATCTAGATCAGGTAATATAGAGGAATTATCGACTTACACTGACTATGCTCTGTTAACCGAACGAAATAAGTCATATCGTATTACAACAAAAGGCATGAAAGGAAAATTGAGGGGTCAATTTGAACTAATCGAAATGCATAAAAGAATATTTTATGTCATGAAAAAGAAAAAATAAACTGTCTGTAATAGAATGTCTTTGGTCGGATTTTAATAGGAATAGTAGTAGTAGTAGCGGCAGCAAATAGGCAATGCCCCGGGTGATAATCTAAGAGGACAAGACTTTCCAGTTATAAAAAGTTATATAATTTATATTACTAAAAATAAACAAATATCACATATAGTTTTAACTCAATAATTCAATATCCACTTGGAAGTACAAAAGTAGAGCATTTGCATACCAAATGAGAATGCTACGATGGTCACTGTTGCAACGGAATCTTCTGAGCAACAACAAAGAATAACAAAGTTAAAAACTGGGCTTTTGTCAAGTTCTACCATCCACATCAAAGCCCGACCCCGTCCAACCAGGACCGGGAGGCCCTCTACCCTTGGGAACAGCCCCGATTCCCTTCCCTCTTCCTTGAAACTGGACCTTCTTTCGCCCTCTTTCTTCCCCGTCAGCAGTCGGTTGTTGGCTCGGCCCGTTCCCGTTACTTCCTCGGTGGGTTGAGTTGTCGGCCGCTTGACCTGCTCCTGATGCGTGAGGAGCTGAAGAAGCGGGAGCATCAGCACCTGTGCCACTCGGAGCAGCCTGCACACGTTTCCCGTCCCATACACCCGGAAAGCAAAGCCTTTAATTACATGCTGTGTATGATATTATGCAAGTGCCTACATCTATGGATAAAAACCGAAGGAATTTCAAAGGAATTATGTAACCAATTGAATCCTAGATGCGTCGCCTGTTTGATTGAATCGCAACTTAAGTGTGTGATATAGCATTGCCACAAGAGCGCTTTAATGCTCAGTCGGGCTCTCTCCCTTTCGGATTCTTGAGGACTCGACCTCCTTATTTAGCAACCGAAGATAGTGCGTAAAACCAAGCAAATGCAACAATCCCTGAGGTCAGAGCATTAATGTGGAATACCAGGTTTGGACAGATCATGGCTGCTAGTACCACGACATTCATAGATAAGCTATCTACAGTATGAAAGAGCTAGAAGTTAGATGGGCTCCATATACACAAGATAGGAAATGGATGATTGCTAGTATGTGCTATCATCCTGCCATTATCTTTTGATCTAAGCATGCAATCCATCCCAATAGCAGTAACATTTACTAAAGGTAAAGATTAAGAGACAATCTGCTACTATCTAGGGGATGAAACATGAGCTTCAACGACAAAGGCAGATGCATACCTGGGGACTAGATACTGACGTCCTGCCTGGGTTCAGAGCTCCAAGTCGTCTCTTCAGTTCCTCTAGTCTATTAAACTGAGAGGTGCTGCTTTCTTGGACCTATCAAAGTACAACAGCGTCTAAGACAACTGCATGCAACATGGCATTATACACACCCAATCAGTAGAGATAGGTACCAAATTTGATAAGTCGTCACAAAGCTTCTGCTTCATTGCTTCCTCATCCTTCACAACCTTGGATGCCGCTTCCCATACCTGATATATATATATGATAGACAGCTATCATGCACGAGTCGAGGAAATTGGACAAGACAACTGAAAATCCTCTCACCCCCAAGTGAAAAGAGCAACATTAAAAAGGACATCACTCATGGTTGTCTTTTCACATCCTCATTCAGAATGGTCATGCCAGCCAAAATAAGCCTCTATCAATGGGGTAGATACTGACTATGCATGGAATGCTTCTGATCGGGGCCAATTTATTCATGGCATATTAAGAATTAAGAATATCTTTCGGGTCTAATAGTGGAATAGTGTACATTGTAGGAAGACAAAGGCCAGGAGATGCTAGAAACAATCAGGGCTGAGATAAGAAAGATGCCCAGAAGCATGGAAAGGCCTGGGAACTGGCAAAAACATCATCAGAGATTATAACCAAAAGAGCAGCAAACCTTGCGTGCTTCTTCTTCCTTCAGCTTTGCTACTCGAATTCTCTCGGTCGACGCTTCAATTTTCTTCCTCAGATGTTCGAGTGCTTAACATATGCACAAAAGCCGGCAACTGTACGCATCAGTGAAAAACAGAGAGGTGGCAAAACCAAAAGATAGAAACACATGAATGGCAACATGATCGCCCCAGCATATATGATGATACCACTATTCACCTGCTTTCTTTGGTCCAGCAGTGAGCTTCATCTCCATTGAAAGATTCGCTAGCTCCCGCTCGACATCGCGAATCTTAGAGTAGTTTTCTTCTATGTATCTAAAGCACAGAAAAAGTCAAACGAGCATCATCAGATCCGGGACGCAGACTGTCATAACACTGACGAGAAGCCAGATCGACGTAAGCTCAAGTGAGTATTGTCGGATTTCGAGAACCATCAGTTCACGAGGATCAGGCGCTTCAATCGCACATCAATCGAGAGCGCCAATCACTACATCGACTGCAGCATTATCATCCAGATTCAAATGACCGAAAAAATCGAGACGATGCATGACCTAGGAGCGAGCGGATTACTGATGCGAATCGGCAACGCAGGAAAGGAAAGGCGGGAGCAAACACAAATCCATTGGACCATTAGAGAGGAGAGAGAGAGAGAGGGAGTTACTTCTTCAATTGAAGCTGTTCTTCCGCGATTATCTGCCAAGAGGACGAAGAAGGGAGAAGGGACAATCGAATCAACGTCCATTGCCGGTTCAAAGATCGAAGAGAGAGAGAGAGAGAAGCGAAAAACGCAGTGAGATCGAGCAAGAGAGAGAGAGAGAGAGAGAACCTTCTCGGTGTAGGCGAAGACGGGAGCTTCCCTCGCGAGGCCATCGGGTCCAATCTCGGGCAGCAGAGAAGGATTCGTCGCCATTGCAGTTTGCAGAGCGGCACCGGCGGTCCTCCTCCTTCTCCTCCTCCTCCTTCTCCGATCCCAACGGACTGCAAGCCGAATCAAGCGCGCGCCCTGCGATTCCGACCGCCGCCGCCGCCGCAAGCGTCGTCGTCGTCGTGGTCGTCGTCGGCGGCGTCGAAGGAGAAGCGCGGAATAATCCGAAATCTGGAGGCGAAAGTCGTAATCACTCCGATCTCATCTCCCTTCAATCCTCCATGGATGCCAAAAAAACCGCGGGTCTTTCGGAAAACCGGCGGGTTCTCGCCGGTTCTTCGTTTTCGCCCGGTTCGACGTGCCAGCCTCGACCGGCAGTTGAAGGTTGAGATCACGTGCGCGCCCCCCCAAGTTGGGTCCCAACTGATCCGACGGCTGCGATCATCCCACGTCCGTCCATCAACTTTGATCCAATATGTAACGTCATTCCAAAATATTGGTAAATATTTAATACCATCATTTCATTTTCGTCATTTTCACATAATAAAAGACTAAATTCAATAGTTACATCGTTTTCATACAGGTTAAGGACTATATTATATATTATGTCACGGTTCGAGAATCACATTAAACAAACTAAACGTTAAATGATGTTATTATATATTTAGGACCAAAGTTCAAAAATCATATATGCTATTTTTCCTTAAATTCAATATCATGCCGCCTAGATGTTTGTGAAGTGCACATGAGAAAAGCACGTGGGAGTGGAGAAAGCAACGCCGACAAATTTGCTCCTAGACGAAGGTGGTGTGAAGGAACAAAATAAGCCTATTATGCTCCCTACTCCTGTCCGAGAGCTCTCCACTAGAAAGCCAGCAATTGCAGCTTCTTCTCCCGATCGATTTGTAACTTGTTTTCTTTAGGACATTTCACGGTTAGTTCTCATCCATTGCTTAACAGTACTGAGAATTTATCAGAAACTTGCAATTTGGCTAACTCAATAGCCATGCTCTTTGGCGGGTGTTCTTGAAAGCGATTGCTAGGACGGATCACTTTCACTTCTGATATGCAGTCGAGGCCAAGATAATTCGACGAGAAACATTAATCAGTACTACGAGGGATTCTAAGGAGCTGATTGATCCTCAACCTCATCATCGACTCGTATAACAAAAGACTGATTTTTTAATGTTTGAATATTTAAATAAGAAACCACCCTTTCTTTGTTTTTTTTTTTAGATGGGAGGGGGAATTAAGAAACCATCATTTCATTTAACAGTTTCTTTTTAGAACAATTGACAATTATCCCGTCAAAATTTCACACTTAACATGCCAAATTTATCGGTCTTCGCCTTAGTCTATGCACTATGCAAGTGTTTCTCAGTTATCAAATCTGGCTGAACGATGAGGGATTTATATGTACAATGCAGATGAGAACTCTTTTTTCCAGTCTTTTGATTGTCTTTGCTTCCTAGTTTCACTAGTGAACTAGGGAACAACGATCAAGCCAAATGGTTGCAAGTTGGGGATAAACTAGAGGAGCTGAGGCGGTGCACGGCTTTGGTCATGATACAACGAGAAGGATGGCATATGTCCCCAGTTAGGATCAGTCCCACAGATGCCATAACCAAATTGATCGAATAAGCCGTCATGTTCAAACAACAACAGAACCAACGCCCGTAGCTAAAACACACTGCTTAAAGCATGACCCCAAGCACAAGTTATCTAACGTTCCGATTTATTCTATTGCACTGAATTCTGATTGCTGGAATCTTCCCTGTTACAGTAAATTTTTTAATTCGTGGGTTGGCCTTTGCCCCACCATTGTCCATGCAAACAGTGTCCAAACTGCAAGTTCATTCAGATAATCTGCTAAAAGAATTTCAAAGTAAACTGTCTTCATCCCCTCCAGCATCCTATTAAGGGTGAAGATTTCCTGCTAAGTACCTAGACAAGCATCCCTAGCCACAAAAAGTTGGATCTAAGAATATTCAATACAGCAATGATTGATTTCAAAAAGGTAAGAACGACTGATTAGCAAGGCTAAGTACTTCAATTCTAGAACATTGGAAAAGAAAAGGAAAACCAGAAATCAGAGAAATGAAATGCGCGACAGGATTTCACCTCAAAGAGTAAACTTGAAAACACAAGCTTGGAACGAGATTTGGAAACTAAGCAAGTTCAACTTTTATATCCATGTTCATCATGAAGCACCTTTAGCTTGTTGGAATTCCAAAACAGCCTCTTTCGTGGGTAGTGCAGGGATTGCTCCTCTTTTTGTCACTGAGATAGCACCACAGACATTTGCAAAGTATAGAGCTTCTCTCAATCTCTTCTCATCCTGCCCCAAGAACCAGAACAAGGGAATTAGAGGCTGAGCTGAAGTTAAAACGAGTACAGCTAAACCTTGTTATGCAGGAAAGCCTATTGCTAGAGCGGTGCTAGTCCCTGATGAAACAGTAGAATTCTTATGTTTTCAAAACACTTGAGACAACACGCAAAGAAGCAATATTCTCTCAGAAGTAAGCACTACAATACCTTGTACAGGTTGAGGTCGGAAGCTAAGCAGTACAGGATTCCACCTACAAATGCATCTCCTGCACCAGTTGTGTCCACAGGGTTAACCGTGACACCACCCACTCTGCCTTTGAAGTCCTGCCAGACCATAATTGTGTTGAATTTCCTTGTCAGTGAGCTATACAACCAATGAGCAATAAGCTAGAGTGCCAGAGAAGAAGAACGTGCAAATCAATCAGTATTCAGCAAACTGCAAATCACTTTCTAGAAGCACTGGTTACTGCCCCTGACACTGGACAGACTTTGTCTCAACTGCCTCTGGCTTCAAACTTACCTAAAAAACCTATGATTAAAGTTTGTGAAACGCACTAAGGCTATTGAGTTCTGCTTCTGAATAAAATTAAGAAATGAATGAGTAACCGAGAATCTGATGCTTCTGCCTCTCGAGATACACTTGAGGGACAAACAAGAACATGAACGTTTAAGCATTTTCGGAAGCTTGCCTTAGTGAAATATCTGCAGCCCTCAGAGCCTTCAGTTACCATAAGTAGCTTAAGATTAGGATGAAAGAGCCTCTTTAACACCACATTATCATCATTGTGATCATCGCTTCCTGTCAGGAATGTAATTTCTTCTTTGCTTATCTGCCAGTCATTTCATAAATCAACATGAGCACCATACATGGGAAACATGATTAGTTCTGCTCTCACGGACAATGCTCTACAAAACTGGCCCGTTGTGCTTGAAATCTGAAGTAGAAAATATATAAACATACAGACATTTCTGTACTTTAGATCGAGGGTGCACCTTAATTATGTCAGCTTGATCCCATATGCTCATTATTTCCGTCCGAGCAACCTCCGCTGATGGCCATAGGGGCAATCTCAAATTTGGATCATAAGAGAGTAGGCTACCTGACCTTTTGGCAATTTCCATCGCAGCAATATGAGTTGACCGGCATGGCTCCTCGATCAAACTAATAGAACCATAGTGAAATATCGCTGCCTGTAACCACCCACTTTAGGATGGACGAGTCTTATGACTACATTTAGCAGGAAGTAAAAAGAGATAGAGGTACCTTCTCAATGAGGCTTACGTCAAGTTCTGATTCACGGAAAAGCATATCAGCACTTGGATGACGGTAAAACAAGAATTCACGCTCTCCATCCGCTCTCAATGTTACAAAAGCCAATGCAGTTTTTGCATTTTGGTCAAAGAGCATTCCAGAATTGTCGACGTTATTTTGCCTCAAGATGTTAACCAGCATGTGCCCGAACTCATCATCGCCCACCTGATACACTAACATCAACTCAGATATATTGTGGTTGCTACTGAAAGGCATAGTTGAAACTTAAAGCTAAGCTCGTGCTGTTGAATAAAAAGCCAGTCCGTAACACAGCAATCAAGCCCACTCAAAGAATATCCTACTCAGAGATAAATCTAAGTGCAGAATGCTAATAAATTATATGATCCAAAAAGAACAAGAATAGAAATGTTAAACTGCACCTTTCCGATAAAAGCTGAAAAGCCTCCCAGCTTTGATATCCCAACAGCCACATTAGCTGGAGCACCGCCAGGAGCTTTCTCAAACGCAGGTGCATCGGCCAGGGAAACTTCACCAACAGTTGGAACGAAATCAATCAACATTTCACCGAAGCATAGGACAAGCAAATTGTTATCTCTAGACTCTTTGTTGGCATGGAAGGATTCATTGCGATCATCACCTACAACAATTTTGCGGCTTGAGATCAATAAAAGCAGAATTGAAAGGATGTCATGGGCAGTGATAATTCTGAAAGGAAAATCCTCATATGCAAGTTGTAATATGTTGCAATCAGGAAAGACATTAGAGGGTTTGGATATGATTTCATAGAATCCAAGCTAGGTTGGCGGATTTATCATTCATTAAGGCCACAATGCAACTAGCAATAATAGCCATCCTCTGCCTGCCAAAAGGTTTGAACTGTCTAATTTAGCATTTTCACAATATGAACAATCCAACCATGAGACTGCACTTGTCCAATTTTTCCGATCACTGGGCTTCCTAAAATGGTTTCACCTGGGATCAATCCACTCCACCCAACCTCTGTGCATTTTCCTTAGACATTAAATCATGAGAAGCCCTTGAGCTGATATAGATCAGTGACCCAACACAGGCACAAGTCACCGATAGGTGTAACCATGATGTGGGTTGTTGAGCAAGAAACTGAATATTCAATACCGAAGAGAAATTCCACCGAAAAGATAGCAATCACTGGTGATCTTCACAACAGAACACGTCCCAAAAACGATGAGACAATGAAGAAAACAGCACGGAAAAGCATGACATACCAGCGAAGCCCAAGAACTCAGTGCAGCAAAGAAACAAATTTGAGCTCCGACCCGTGTTCATTGACACGATATCAAGAAGCAACTGAAATCGATCTCCGTGGCTTGACGAAGAAATCAGGACGCTTGCGTGCCTAACAAAGCAGAGACGTGGACATGTTGGGTGGGAGCACGACTAACCAGAAGGCTATTTCGTGGCCATCTCTCAGGTGTTGTCGGAAGAAGAAAAGATGGGGATGAGAGAAAACGGGCGGTTCCGATGTTGAAGGATCGATCCGAATTTGACGATGAATCGAATGGACTGAAGGAGCGGTGCTGTCGAAGCTCGGAGCAGCAAGGCGCGCGAAGTCTCATGCATACGAGCCAAGTGTCCTCGCCATTTTTTTCCATCACTTGGGAGTGCTCGTTTAACTTTACACTGGAAAAACACTCTTTTTTACTTTTCCATCAAAATTCAAAAATAAATTAAAATTTGAAAAATCATATTGATTTATATATCTCTTAACTTTTCAATTAGTGCATTATCTTCTCACAACCTATAGAATAATGGTAAACGAAGGTTTTTTTTTTCCTAAATTAATCATTACAAGTGCACATGCCATTGTTCTGTATAGAGGTTTAGGGCTATTGCTTATTAATTTAAGCGTTCTTGCTATAGTAATTATCTTCAATCTTCCATATGCATTCTATATGTGCCGCCATTACCGAAATCATAAATTTATCCTTTGGTTAACTCTTGTTTTATGTTCACAGAGAGTTAATCGCTAAGAGTAGGTGCACATCATGTAATTGTCGATATTGAAGATGGAATCTCTCCCTTGGTATTATAGTAATGAATGTGGCTGGCATTTGTCTCTCTTATTGGTTCCCTGTCAATATTTTCATCCATGTTCAACTGCATAGCGTATGGATTGACATCTTCCTATCTCAAAAATGAAAAAACAATCGAATCCACCCACTTCTACTAGTTGAATTGATATGCTAGACAAAATCAATCACAGGCTCACAGCAAATATATACATCCACATTCATTTAATTGAGGTTGAATATAAATCGGGTGACGCGATTCTTTAGAATTAGGATATACATATGCAAAAATGAAACCTTTCCTCTGCAAAAGGATAAGGAAAAAAAATAGAACCAATTTTCTTGTTCAATCACGAAAGAAGAAAAGAAACAGCGAAATTACATTAAATCCATGATGAGGTGGAAAATAAATCACCTTTTCGGAATTACAAAGAAAAAAGACAGAAAAAAAGGGTACTGTCTGAAAAAATTATGAAGTGCTTGAGCATGGGACATATAAATAAATCCATATAATCCGGAAGAAAAGTGGGCAAAATCCTTTCTCTTTGGCCGATGCAAGTCCCATGACTTTCCACTAATTTCTTAACCTGTCCAACTCTGTGGACTGAGCTCAAGGAGTTTGGTTTCTGTTCCTCTTTTCCATCCTTTTGTTGTTCATATTCGAATGATTAGTTTTTTTTTTTTTTATAAAGGGCACTTTTTTTCAAAAATAAAAAAAATAAAAAATGTACCACTTCAGTGTCCTATTTGAAATTAACAGAATTAAAAATGTACCGCTCAATTAAAAATTTACCACTTCAAGATCCGCTCTGTGTTCATCAGCTTAGAGAGGCACTCATTCATTTTTGGGAATCATTGAGAGAGTAGTAAAAAAGGAATCCGAGGAAAAAGAAAAAGGAGAAGGAAAAAGAAAAGGAAAAAGATAGGAAAGAAGACAGAAAAAGGAAAAGAAAGAAAATACTTAAAACAACAGATCTGGATGAAAATACCCCTGTTATCAAATTTTAAAATTTTAATTTGGTTTAAAGTCCACTTTAGAAAAGTTTCTTTAGAAAACGGCCCACTTCAGGACCTATTTAAAATTTTCCCTAATTTCAACAATTGTCTGGCGAAGAGAATATTGACCTTTTAAAAATGGTACATGATTTTCCTTGACTCTATTTAAAAAAATAAAAGAACATTTCGTGTCAATTTAAAAGGGACTCCAAGCATTTACCTTGACAAACAAATCTATAGACATAAGTCCACTAAAAATTAATAAAATCTAATTGAGATTAGCACACCTAATCACTTTTTTATTGCACCATACTAATTACTTATATAATGAAAATGAGGATGCGTTTGTTTAAGGGAAAACTTCATGATAAAGAAAAATAATTTCCGCAAAAATATTTTTCAGGAAAATAGTTAGTTTTTCTTTATTTGGCGATATGTGAATAAAAAAAATTTCTAATGTTTGGTTTCGTTTGAAAATGATTTCAATCTCATAAATTTATCTTAAACAATTTTTTTAACAATTTGTTATTTTTCTTTTTCTTTCTTTTCTTTCTTTTTTTCTTTTTCCTTCTTTTTTTGCCAATTGTTGGGCCTCAGTGATAGCCGGCGACTAGCCACAGGCACAAGTCAACGAGCCTTGACCATGACGAGTTTAGGTGGGCTCAACCTCATCGAAATATGTGTATGTCACGATCATAAGATTCCTGCAACTAAGGGACCGTGCATGATTAAAGAAGACCTCCCAAGATAGCCCAAGGCTTCCCCAAGAGCTTTCGGACAGGCGACACAGTAATTGTGCTGAAAATCTAGAACTCTCTCGGCATAAATGCCAGTAATTGGTAGGTTAGGAGGCCCAATCTCATTCGCGGAATCGAAAAACAATCAATGGTTGTAATCTAAAGGCCACTAAGGTGTCCTTCCCCCTCATTGTAACTATCAAATCATTTCATTTATCAAATCATTTCATAATCGAAGTTCCATTCTCTTATTCAGAGTTCTCTCTCTAGAAACTTTCTCTCCCTACAATCTAAGTCAGTGAGCAAGTAAGCGATCGACCCAAGAAAGGCTTAGCTTAGGCACTGCAACAATTCCAAACAATCCAAGAAAGCCTAAGTCGCTACACGGTCTCAATTCCAAATGATCGATCCGTGACATATGCATCTTAGTTTTCAACTCACAATCAGAAGCATACGTTTGTTTACAACATTGCACATACATAAATCCAATCCACTGAAATGATAAAATTTCCCTCCTTCATGTAAACTTCCCAAAAACCTTGGCCGCACGCTACAAAACTTAACCTTTCTCTACTGTCACTCTGCCTTGCCGCCAGCCACCACTTTCATCGCAAACAGTCTCATCAACGCGGATTGTCTCCTTTCCAACTCTATTTTTCTTTGTTCCCTTCAAGTTGGTCTACATCCCTCTTTTACTCTCTACAATCTTCTATCCACTATAGATAGAAGTGATTGGTTCCCAAATCGGTCGATACTTGACCTAGAATTGGGAACTTTATCTGTGCCTCGTAGTTCCAAATTTGAAAATTGAGAAACAGATCGGCTCAAAAACGGGGCAAAATATAGTTGTTCACAACTATTTTTTTCTTTTCTTTTTTTATTTATTAATTTAATTAAAATTTTAGAAAGAAAGATCCACATCTCGGTCATCACTTTTATGAGTTTTCGTGGGACCAAAGAAACATTTCCCTAAGCAAGTGTGGAGAGAGGGAACCGAGACACACGTTACTAGGGATATATTTTTGTGGATGTCCATTTTTCTTTTATTATTAAAACATCCATACCTCTCTCTACTTTCTCTCTATTCTCTCTCATCGACATTAAGAACCCAATGGTTTCCCATAGACGAACTTCTTTCAATACTCTTTCCATGTAGTTTCCATATGACGACCTTTACTTTCGTCTAGCTTTGCTATGATGGTGACTTTACTTTCACTTGCCTTTCTTGCCGTGGGGGCTGCGTGAGAGAGAGAGAGAGAGGTGAGAGGTGAGAGGCTGAGAGCATTAAATGCGGGAAAGGAAGGTGAGAAGTTAGGAAGCACCAACACATACAGACATTATGAGCATTAGTATCGCTAGTATTAATTATTAAAAAATTGATTTTTAAAAATTTTAAAAATTATTTTGAAAATTAATTAATTAAAAAATAGAGTGAAGTAAATAATATTCACTAAATTGCATATCATACTAGCAGTATAGCATTAGGAATATTTGCATTCCTAATGGTAATTATCAAAATTTTGAAAAAAAATAGAAAAATAAATAGAAGAATAAAACAAGAGAAATGTGAAACCGGGCTTGAGGGCTTGGTTGGCCCAACCCCTTTCCTTTTTTCTTTTTTTTTTTCCTCTCTTGCTTGGGCTTGGCTAGTACTTTCTTTTTTTTTTTTGCCCTTTTTAGCCCAACCCATTCCTTTTTCTTCGCGCTTGCGACATAAAAGAGCTAGGATGGTACACGCGCGATAGAGGGAATAAGACAGAGGGTAGAAATCGAGAGTTGGTGGTCAGTATGGGTGTGCAACCTGATCGGGTATACCCGAGAATCGGATCAGCCCACTTAGAAAACAAGGTCGGGAATCGGTTCCCATCAAAACTGGTCTAGGAACTGGTTCCCAAAATTCGGAACCGGTTTAAACTAGTCTGAGAACTGGTTCTAAGTGATTGCCCACCCGAGAACCAGTTCCCGAACCGGTTTTGGAACTAGTTTTGTAAGTGGAGGTCAAAAACCTTATTTTTTTTCCCTTGATTTCTATTCTTACTCCCGCAATCACACGGCGTTTTTCCTCTTGGCTCTCTCAAACACGAATAGCACTCCTCCTTCGCCGTTCCTCTTCCTCACTGGCTTCCCTCCCTCACCGGTTCCCTCTTACACTGTCCGACAGATGGACGGTGTTCGTCGTCGCCAAATTCTTGTGTACTACGTGGATTGACTCGCCTAATTTCTCTTTTATAGAAGGAGTTATGATTGCATAAATGAGTAGCTCCATGTAGTAATTGTGGGAATAAGACTAATATTAAACCCATGTTTGTTGCTAATTCTTTGCCTTATAATTTTATTTAATATAATTAGCCCTGTGGATTATTAATTTTTCGTTTAGTCAAAAAGTTCACATATTTATTTATTACAAGTGCTTAATGTTTCAATACAAATTATGAAGATTACGTTATTTTCTCATGTATTAATATAAAATTCGAAGTCGTATAGGATATCGGGAGATTACTGAACAGATTTTAGTGGAAACATGGTTGACCCTTGAACCGGACCGGAAAAACAGGGTGGGTCAGGTACGGGGTCTAATACAAATAGAGTCATGTACAAAATCCAAAAAAGGGGAACCGATTATAATAGGATCGGGTACAGGGTCCAAGTTTAGATCCTACCCACCTTAGACCCGATCACCCGTAGTGGTCAGGGCCAGGCTGGCAGCAGCAACCGCCACTAAGGGTGTAAATGGTTTGATTCAATTCGATTTTTTCGGAAAACCAAATTGAACCGAACCAATAAGAAAATTTATTAAACCAAATTGAAATCCGATCAGAACCAAAACCGAACCAAACCGAAATCCCGGTTCAGTTCGGTTTGGCTTGGTTCGTTTTTTCGATTTTTAATTTTGTGTTTTTTTCTTCTCTACATACATCCATTTCTATAATTTTTTATTTTTTTAAATCAAATTTTAAATTATTTTTTATTCCTTTTTTTTCTTTCTTTTTTTGATTCGATTTTTAACACCCCTAGCTAGCAAGGCAGGAGGTGAGCTTAGAAGTGATAGAAGAGCAAGCTGTTGGTGTTGGTGGGGGCTTTGTTTGCTCAGTTCGGTCAGCTGACGTTCCGGCCGCGCGCGAGCTCCGCCAACGACTCTCCGGTCAACGCCATGTAGTCGAACCGGTAAGCCCTTTATCCGTGCCCTGTTTCTTGCCCCATTTTGTGCACGATGGCTGGAGCTTGCGGCCGACCGGCTCGCGTGAACTCTAGCTCCAACCGTCCTTTGAATGGCTACTGTGTGTGTCCTGATTCGTTTGTCGAGAGTCCCGGCTTGGGTTGAGTCTCGGTGAGCCGAAAATCATTCTTTTCCATGGCGTATACTAGATGTTCGATGTAATGCCGCACTGAGATCTGGTTTTGTTTCGCTCCGTTGGCCAGAGTCGAGTCGTCCAGGTTTCGTCCTGCTGAGCTGATTTTTTCCCGTGATAGTTAGCGTTCTGGGCGTTGGCCGTTCGGTTCGTTTTGCTGCCCCGTTGTCATTTTCTCCTTCACGCCGACCAAGAGTGCACCTTCGGCCAGCAAGGGGCAGACAGGGTGGGCGACCGTTGAAGAGTGGTTGGTTGGCAGCGGTCTAGCGACGGTTTGAGTGCCAGTGCAAGCTCGGCAAAGATGGCGCTGTTCTGCTTGAGGTTCGGGAATTGACACTCTTCGGGCAAAGGAGGAGCTTCAGGTGAGGCAACAGAGAAGAAGAGAAGAAATATTAAAAATAAAATAAAATAAGGAGAAAAGAAAAAGAAAACCCAAAAATAGGAAAATAGAAAAAATAGAAAATGGATTTCGGGCTTGTTTATATTGTGGGCTGGAAAGAGTAAGCTAGAGCCTGCACGGCGAATGATAACCATTCTGGCCAGAAATTGATTTCTAGAAGAGAAATAGATTTTTTTATTTTTATTTCTAGATGAGTTTCTAAGAAAAAATAACCATTTGATAATGATATAAAATTTATACTCTAAAAATAGAAATTCGTTTGATAACGACAAAAAATTTATTTCTTTCGAACGGCAGCGAACCAGCAAACGGCGGTGGACCGGCGATCGGCGGAGACGGACGGCGATCGGCGACGGCGGCCGATGACTGGCGACCGGTGATCGGCGGACGATGGTCGGCGGTGACGGATGGAGGACACAATAAGAATAATTTTTATTTCTCATTTTTATTCCAGAAATAGAGAAGTAGAAAATTTTTATTTCTGATTTATATTCCAAACCTATTTTTGAAACAAAAGCCTATTTCAGATATAGAAAAATTGAATAATTTTATCAAACGGATTTTTATTCTAGAAATAAGTCTAGAATAGAAAATTTATTTCTGGAACAGAAATTACTAGTTGTCATGCGGTGGGTTGGGGGCTTTTTCTTTAAGAAAATGGTTTTCGTGGGTCAATTTGGCTAATTCCGAGTGGACCGTAGGGTCAGCTCGGTTCTTAGCCCGGTCCGGTTCCTTTTTATGATATTAAAATCCATTAAAAATTTTAAAAATTTTAAAAAAGAGGGATAAAAAATTAAAAATAAATAAATAATCGAAAATTCAAAAAAAAATGGAAAAGGCTTAGAAATTAAATTTGAACTAGTTCTATTAGTTTTTCATGTTAATTCTAATTTGGAATTAATTTAGCACAAAAAAAAAGTTTAAACCTTTTGATCCAAAAGAATTGTACTCAAAATTGAACAAGCCGTTAGAGGTTTCGAGTGTACTTAGAGAAAGATGTTATGTGGTCGTTTGCGCATTTTCAACATGTTGATTATGTTTTTCCTTTAGCCTAATTAATAATGACATGTTCCTTATTTCTTGGCGTTAGACCCTTATTTTCTCTTGTAATTTATTTAATACTTTTTTTAATTGCTGATTGTAATGTAAATGATTGGGCACTCACATGTCACCTCACATGTTAGTGAATATGTTTAAAATAAATTCAAACTACCTGACAAAAATATTTTTGAAATGAACAAGATTAAGCATCAAAATGGCACTAATTATTTAATTATTGTAATCAAGTCTCCGACCATAGATTAGAAGTGAAGTATGCTCACTTGTTTCACTTAGTTTCTAGCGGACTTTAATAGGCAAGTGACGACTCCTCTTTTAGCAAATTCTTATGACGTCAATTTAAATACTCAACATTGTGTGAAGAATGGGCTTGGGAGAATCTGCATTTAAATCATGGGTTCTAAGTCCATCCTTTAGGTGATATCCCCAAACCTATATTTCCTAGCATACCGAGAGGTAGGTCTTAACATACTATTTTTGTAACACCAAGAAGGGAAATTGGGAAATAAATCAAATGAAACAATTCTTTGTGACCAACCAAAACTTTTCTAGTGTAATTGTAGCTTCAAAATCTAGAGAGCAAACTAATGGTTTTATGTGATGGGCTTAAGGCCCGTCCGCCCATGTTGGGCCTGAAAGCCCGGCCCACAATATTAGGGCCCATGGATGAAGGGATACGTTTCTATTTTTGAGGGAACGTATATAAGGGATGAAAGAGAGAGACGAAGATACCCTTTGGCATTTTGTACGTACGTTCCTCTCCCTCTCTCCCTCCAAAAGAAAAACAAAACGCTAAAGGCGACGTTTTCTTCCCTTCAAGGCGAATTGGCGTCATCGGATCGAACAGGGCCAAATTATCTTCCTCTTATCGGCGTTGGTGTTTAATCTGTGGCTAACAAGGTACGATCGATTCCGTGGTGTGCTTTAGGATCGGTGATACATGTTTTTCCCGGGCTTGTCTTCCGCATTCGTTTTAGGGGTTCGATTTAGTGTCGAATCCGGTTTTGGGAATCCAACATTCCCAACACAAACTCAGGGAGCTGTTGGAACTTAAGGACACTCTTATTGAGAGATATAAAGAGCATGACTATTTCACGAGCTTAATTTCTTCCAATGTTGACCAGGTTTTAATTTAGGTTGTTTAGTAGATTTGTTATTTATCTCGTTGATTTCATATTGCACTGTCTTAATGTCTTTTGCTGATCGGAAATCTTAATCTTGATTCAATGGGCTTAGTTTTGAATTACTTCATATTTTGACATTTGCTTGATTTGTTGTTGTTCTTGTTGAGCACAATATTATTTCAGGTTTTAATCCAAGTTGTTTTAGTAGATTTATTATTTTTCTCGTTGATTTTAGACTGCACTGTCTTAATGTCTTTTGCTGATCGGAAATCTCGATCTCGATTTAGTAGACTTAGGTTTGAATTACTTCTTATTTTGACATTTGTTTGATTTGTTATTGTTCTCGTTGAGCACTATAGGATTTCAGGTTTTAATCTAGGTTGTTTTAGTAGATTTGTTATTTTTCTTGTTGATTTCATATCACTTTTTTAATGTCTCTTGCTGATGGAAAATTTTTATCTTAATTCAATGGGCTTAGGTTTGGATTACTTCCTATTTTGACATTTGCTTGATTTATCATTATTCTCATTAGGCACCATAGGATTTCAGATTTTAATCTAGATTGTTTTAGTAGATTAGTAATTGTTTGTTGATTTCATATTGCATTTTGTTATTTACCTTTTCAACTATCTAACATTTCACGGCCAATGGCCTTTCCTTTAATGGTGATAGGGACAAACAACTTCTGCAGCTGGAGCAGAAGTGTCACAGAATGAGAAAGTTCAAGGCACAACTTCGACAATTGCTAGCTAAATCTGAAGCTAACATAGTCGACCTTATGTCCGCCCTTGAGGAGCACACAATCACCTCGCAGGTACTTGCACTAATAATTTCATTCCTTAATAATCAAAGTTTAGGATTAAGAACTGAAAATTACATAAATGAATCGATGCATTAACCTACCGATGCATGATCGGGGATTTTATTAAAGATCAATCCTCCATCCTGTATTGGTAGATTAATGTATTGATTTATTCATGTAATTTTCAGTTCCCGATCCTAAACTTTGATTACCAAAGAATGAAATTGTTAATATGAGTACTTGCAAAAATAATTGTGTGCTCCTTAAGGGCAAACATAAAGTCGGCCATGTTAACTTCAGATTCAGCTAACAATTGGCGAAGATGCGTCTTGAACTTTCTCATGCTGTGGCATTCTTACTCCAATTATAGAAGCAATTTGTCCCTATCCCATTTGTCTGGCGATCTCCTCCCATAGAAATGGGCATTGGCCGAGGAATGTTAGACAGTGAAAAAGGAAAATAACAAAATGCAATTTAAAATCAACAAACAATAATAAATCTACTAAAACAAACAACTTAGATTAAAATCCGAAATTTGATAACAATAACAAATAAAGTAAAGGTTGAAATAGGAAGTAATCATCTTTTAGGGAGTCTTCTTTTTACATCGGCTCCCTTCCACTCATTCTAACATGTTGTCACTTTGAGTGAAAGTTTTTGGCACCGATCTTGTGTACATTGGTTTAAAGCTATTTATATATTCTTACCTTTACCAAAAAAAAAAAAAAAAAAAAGTAATCCAAACCTAAGCCCACTTAATCAAGACAAATATTTCCCATAAGCAAAAGACATTAAAAAGTGCAATCCAAAATCAACGAGAAAAATTACAAATCTACTAAAACAACCTAGCTTAAAACCTGAAATCCTATGGTGCTCAACGACAATAATAACAAATGAAACAAACGTCAAAAAAAGAAGTAATTCTAACCTAAGATGGAGGACAACTACTTGGCTCTTCAATTTGGAGATTGGAAGCATACATGTACACAAATATCTATCATCGGGCTTGTGCGATCTGGAGATTGGAAGCATACATCGCGAGGCTTGGGCAAACTCAACCTTACTGATCTGGCTAGGCCAAGACCTCATCCACGTTTCGTGAGGCTCAAGCGTCGCTAATCTCAAGCGAGCTCGACCTGAGGTCCGACTCACCGAAATCAGATGAGCTAGAGCCTCGCCGGTCATCATAATGGTTGGCGACCAATCGAAGGAAAAGGACTTAAAATTTTGATGTTATGAAAAATAAAAATAATTAAAAATGTGATTTAAAAAATAAATAAATATATATATATATATATAGTAAAAGAAATGCAAGGAGGACAATCGAATAAGATTTTTCAATTTTATAATTTATTTTTAAATTTCAAAAAATCCCAAAAAATATTGTTATTTTCCTATAAAATATTTTCCTAAATAAACATTTTTCAAGAAAAAAATGGAGCCCTAGTTTTTTTTTTAAATTATAAAAATTGTCCATTAAATTTGTATTGAATGAAAGTGCTTTAGCAATATCATTTAAAAAAAACATAAAAAAAAACAACTAGTATTTTAGCAATATAATCTTTAAAAAATCATAAGAATAAATTTTCCTAAATCAGATTAAATATGGAAATATTTCAGCAATATAGGTCGGGTTGTATATGGGTTAAAAAATTTAAATAATGTATAAATTATCATAAACAGGTTAATGAGTCAATTTGGATCGGACTATTTATGACTCGACTCAATCTTGAGTTGATTCACCCGTTTAATAGATTTAGCAGTTTGATCGAAGTTCGAGATTTTTTAAGCCAAACCTGCCAATTGCACTAGCAATTAAAATAGAATTAGGGATCCCATTTTATGACTTAAGAAATCCAATTTCCAACTAGACATTTTGACTCCTTCGTCTATTCTCAAAAGCAAGAAACGAAGAATCTCTCTTTGTTCTTCTTCTTCTACTTTTGATTCATCGGTTATGGATACTCTACACAACACTTGTATCTCCTTCTTTCATGAGCTGCACAATAGTCACTCTCTTTCTGCTCCATTACTTGCTCGTTGTAGGCTTCGTCTATGTTTTAATGTCTTTTGCCAATCGAAAATCTTTATCTTGGTTTAGTGGGCTTGGATGATGCTGTTGGATTACTTCTTATTTTGACCTTTGCTTAATTTGTTATTATTCCTCGAGCACCATAGGATTTCAAGTTTTAATCTAGGTTGTTTTAGTAGAATTGTTATTTTTCTTGTTGATTTCATATTGCATTGTCTTAATGTCTTTTACTAATCGGAAATCTTTATCTTGATTCATTGGGCTTGGGTTATGTAGTTGGACTACTTCTTATTTTGACATTTGCTTGATTGGTTATGGTTCTCATTGAGTATCATAGGATTTTAGGTTTTAATCTAGATTGTTTTAATTGATTTGTTATTTTTCTCGTAGATTTCAGATTGCACTGTCCTAATGTCTTTTTTTATCTTGATTCAGTGGGCTTGGATTATGTAGTTGGATTACTTTTCACTTTGACCTTTGCTTGATTTGTTGTTGTTCTCGTCTAGGAAGTACTAACACTCTCCCGAAGTTTTCGTGTCGTATCGGACACTTCGACACGTACTTGATACGCTCCATTACGTCCTGACATGTGGTCAATAGGTTTTAGAGAATTCAACACATGGTCAACTCTCTTGACACATTCCCACACGCGATTCCAACACGCACAATATCAACTTTAAAAATTTTTAATAAATGAGGAGTCAAAATGTGAATATGTAAAAAAAAAAAAATATATATATATATATATAACAATAACAATAATAGATGGGAAAGACTTCCTATTACATTTTATGGTTAAAATAGATTTTTTTTTACTTATTGTTAAATGTTACATTTAATAGTGGAATGTGGATGGTTTGTTTTTTTCTCCAAATTTAATAGATTATTGTGATGGAATGTGATTGAATTTGTCAAATTGAAACAATAAATAATATTAACAAATAATGAATTAATATTTTTAGTGTAAATTCATTCTAGACCCTTTTATTATTTATTTATTTATTTGTAAATTTGAATCAAACATGTATATGCAAAAATATACATTTAATATATAAAGTATCTCAACTTGCTAGAATTCTTTATTTTTTGAGAAATGACATGTCGACGTGTCATATCGCGTATCACATGTCGGTGTCGGTGCTATTTAGAACAAATTCGCTTATGTTGAAGCTCCTGCAAGTGTGATTTGTGTGTCAACAATTTGCAAAGAAGTAGAATTAATAGACAATCTATTACGGCTTTCTTAGAACATATATGAACAATCTGCAATTGCACCTCTAAAAATTCATTCATTTTTTCTTTTATCTTCAACCTTATGTCATCCAGAGCAAGTTGTATATTAGATAGTTGCTCTTTGAGACTACCCTGCCCCTTCATAATCTAGTGAAATCTAAAAGCTCAACACTTATCTTATACAAATATTTACTTGGAAAATTGGAAATATTTTGTTTTTGCTTCTTTTTTTTCTTTTTCCATTGGAAAAATAAGCCTTTCACTTCATCAATGTAAAGTGAAATGCTATGGAGTAGTTTATCCATAATTTATTCTTGTAAAGATCAATCCCCGATCATGTATTGGTAGGTTAATGCTTCGATTTATTCATGTAATTTTCAGTCCCCTATCATAAACTTTAATTATTAAAAAATGAAATTGTTAATATGAGTACCTACAAGTTGATTGTGTGGTCCGGCGAGGTCGAGCTCGAGCATTGTTGATCTTTGGCGAGCTCTGAGCTCAACCTCATCAAATCTAGCGATGTTCGGCTCATCGAACTAGATGAGCTGGAGCATCGTTGGTCATCACCATCACTAGCGATGGGCCGAAGGAGAAGGAAAAAAAAAAAGAATTAAAAATTTAATTTTTTTTAAATGTAAAATATATTAAAAGGAATGCACGGAGGAAAATTGAATAAGATTTTTCAATTTTTAAATTTATTTTTAATTTCAAAGAAATCCCAAAAAATATCATTATTTTCCTATAAAATGTTTTCTAACTAAACATTTTTTAAGAAAAATGGAGCCTCAATTTAAAATTTTTTTTAAATATTATCCACTAAATTTGTACTTAATGAAAGTGTTTTAGCAATATCCTTTAAAAAAATCATAAGAAACAAGTAGTATTTTAGCAATATAATCTTTAAAAAAATAGAAGAACAAGATTTCCTAAATCGAATTAAATATGGAAGTGTTTTAACAAAGTATGAGTCGGGTCGATATGGATTAAAAAATTTATATTACGCATAAATTGGTCATAAATGAGTTAATGAGTCAATTTGAATTGGACCATTTATGACCGGACTTAATCTTGACTCAACCTACCCATTTAACAGGTTTAGCGATTTGATTAGCTTTTGAGATTTTTAAAGCCAAACTTGCTAATTGCACTGGTGATTGAAATAGAATTAGGGACAAATGTATCCATATCTCAATTTAAGACTTAAGAAATCTGAGGTCCAATTACTAGGGGTGAGCATGATCTAGGTAGGCAGTTCCCACCTTGAAACCGAGAATCGTTCACTAAGGACCGAATCTGAAAAATTGGAACCGAGATCCGCCTGTTGATTCGGTTCGATTTTTGGGTGGATCCATGGAACTGGTCCCCAATCCTTACAAAGCTTGCTCGGCCTTATATTTGGGTTGAATTGCGAGCCATTTATTTTTATTAAGAATTGAAAATTATAAGCAAAATAAATAGACGACACTCGTTAGCTAAAAAAACTTAATTTATTCAAATGTCATTATGTGGTCCTCTTAAGGTTTCCCAACAATGGGAATAAGTGGAGAATTATACTTCACGTCAAATGTCCTAACCTCACAAAAGTTAAAACATTAATCGCTTTATTCATATTTTGTTCAACATCAACTTAATTTAATCATGGGATGGCTAAGGAAAGACTTAATTATACTCTTAAAATGAGCCATTGACTCTCATGGACATCTCCGATCAATTCTCTCCTTCCTCTACGTTTATTTATTTTGTTTTGGTTGAGAAAGTAAGTAAATGAATTATTCGAATGAAAAAAGAAAAGTAAGGGGTTAATCATATTACACACCCAAGAGACAAAATTAGTTAATAATGTCCAATAACTACAAATATATATATGTACATATATATTTAGTCGAAAAACTACAGAATAATTAAGTAGTTAAAATATATAATATATACCGGTCCGGTTTGAGTGGGTGGACAGACGGTTCCACGCCTAGAACCGGGAACCGAAGCGGCCCCATGAGAGCCGCTGGTTACGGTCTGGCCCACGATTCTGAGCGGTCCAAGCGGTTCCTGGTTATTTTTGCACACCTTTACCAGTCACACATTCAGACTCCTTTGTCTCTTTTCAAATGTGAGAAATGAAGAATCTCTCTTCTCCTTTCACTTCTTGGTTCATTGGTTATAGACACGAGCTAGAGCCTCTCTGGTTGTCACCATGGCCAGCAACCAATCGAAGGAGAATGAAAAATAAAAAATAAATAAATAAATAAAAATTCAATTTTTAAAAAATAAAAATAAAAAATAATTAAAATGTGATTTTTAAAAAGTAAAAATAAAAATCTAATAAACGGAATGCACAAAAGAAAATCGAATAATATTTTTAGATTTTTAAATTTATTTTTAAATTTCAGAAAAATCCCAAAGTATATTGTTATTTTCCTATAAAATGATTTCCTAAATAAACATTTTTCAAGAAAAAATGGAGCCTCAATTTTTTTAAAATTATAAAATTGTCCACTAAATTTATATTGAATGAAAGTGTTTTAGCAATATCATTTTTTTTAAAACATAAGAAAAAAGTAGTATTTTAGCAATATAATCTTTCAAAAAAATCATAAGAATAATTTTTCCTAAATCGGATTAAATATGGAAGTGTTTGAGTAGTATTGGTCGAGTTGGATATGGGTTATTTACATTACACATAAATAGGTCATAAACAGGTTAATGGGTCAATTTGAGTTTGACCATTTATGACTAGACTCACTTGTTTAACAAGTTTAGCCGTTTGATTGGAGTTTGAGATTTTTTAAGCCAAACCTGCCGATTGCACTAGCAATTGAAATAGAATTAGGGACAAGAGTATCCATATCCCAGTTTAGGACTTAAGAAATCCGATGTTCAACTAGACGTTCCGACTCCTTCATCTCTTCTCAAAAGTGAGAAACAAAAAATCTCTCTTCGTTCTTCTTCTTCTACTTCTTGATTCATTGGTTATGAATACTCTCCGCAGCACTTTTATTTCCCTCTTCAATGAGTTGCGGGTCAATCTTTGTCTTTCTGCTCCGTTACTTGCTCGTGGTAGGCTTCGTCTTTGTTTTAGTGTCTTTTGCTTATCACAAATCTTTATCTTGATTCAGTGAGCTTGGGTTACATAGTTGGATTATTTTTTTATTTTGACATTTGCTTGATTTGTTATTATTCTCGTTGAGCACTACGGGATTTCAGGTTTTAATCTATATTGTTTAAGTGGATTTGTTATTTTTCTCATTGATTTCAGATTGCACTGTCTTAATGTGTCTTTTGCTAATCGTAAATCTTTATCTAGGCTTGGGTTATGCAGTTGGATTACTCATTATTTTGACCTTTGCTTGATTTGTTATTATTCTCGTTGAGCACCGTAGGATTGCAAGTTTTAATCTAGGTTGTTGTAGTAGATTTGTTATTTTTCTCGTTGATTTCAAATTGCATTGTCTTAATGTCTTTTGTTGATCGGGAAATCTTTATCTTGATTCAGTGGGCTTGAGTTATGTAGTTGGATTACTTCTTATTTTGACATTTACTTGATTTATTATTGTTCTCGTCTGTCGATGCTACTTATGTGAGAAGATGAGGTCTTAAGTAGGGAGGGAGGGAGGGAGGGAGGGAGCTCTAATCTTAAAGGGTTACCTCTAATCAATTCGATCCGTTTGATCCTGTTGTGCACAATGAATTGGGGATTAGACCAATCTTTGTGGAAACCATCTAGCACCGGCCAGCTCGATTCTCGGGTTGGACTACGCTAATGCACACCCCTTATTTACAACTAGCCTTGGATCCAATTCTATCATTATCTTTTCACACAGCGCAATCAACCTCAACTCTATATCTTAAAAAGTACTAGTACGTTTAAAAAGTTGTAAGTAACAAATAATAGTGGTAGGTTGAAAGGAAAGTAAGTAAATTTACCAAAAAATAAATAAATGTCGATAACCCATAACTAGTAAATAACTTAATTAGAGAATTGTTGATAAGTCACTCAATTAGAGATTTGTAAATTTAAGGATTTGGTGAAATAAGATAAATGAAAGTTTGTAAAAGATGAGAAGTTCTTGTTTTATTTTGTTGCCGAAGATAAAAAAAAAAGTCGGTATTAGAAAAAAAAAAAAAGGCAAATACATGTTGGCAACTAACTCAAATGAGCGTTAGCAATGCATAATCAACTGATAATTTAATTAGAAAAAAGTTATAAATTACTTAAACTAAAATTGGTATAATTGGCAGGTTGATAAGTAAGGAAAATACAAATTAATAATTGAACACAAACGTTTTAATATATTTTATCCTAATAAAAAACAACTAAAGGTCGGTAAGTAATTCAAATGGTAGTTGATGAACTAAAATTAATTAGTAAATTCATGAGAGAGATGTTGATAAATTACACAAATAAAAATTTGATAAATTCATAAAAAAGTTGACAAAGTTAAGCTGTTTGTGATTACGAAATGAATCGTCACTGTGTCAATAGTGGTGAAATTAGACTTCAATCATCTTAATAGGTGAAAAGCAATGGAAGTTTAAGTTTTGGAATATAAAACGGGAAACCTAGATTATTTATTGTGAACTTCGTGTGAATCAAACAAAAGACAGGGTCCTGGAATAATTATTCTATTTTGAGAACCAAATTATGTAATAATTATTTCATTGCTTTCCTCTTTCCTTTTTTTTTTAACTGTGGTCAGCAAAGTTCACTAGAGCTCGTCAGCCACTGCGCGAGGCGCCGCCTAGCTTGCCCTAACCCTCTTCTCCTCCCCCCACCCCCCCCCCCCCCCCCCCCCGCCAAAAAGAAAAATCTTAATCTTGAGTGAATTTAACTGATTCATCTAGATAATGAATGATTTCTTGTCCGATTTAGTTCTATAATTTATCCATCCCAATTCTTTCTGAAAAAAAATTGAAATTCACCTTACATTACAACGTCAATATAACTTTGTACCTTCTATTTTTTTTTTAAAAAAATTACGTGCATCTTGAGATTGGCTAAATGAATTTACAAATAAGGATCCGAAATACCTTCATTTTCTCAAATAAAGACTTGAAATGGAACTTGTATAAAATAAAAACCTAAAATGGCCATAGTTGTTTCAAATATTCCGACCAGTTAAAGACGTTTTCATCCAAATATAATTTTAATTTTAAGTTATTTTTTATTCTTTTCTTTTTTCGTTTTTTTTTTCCAAGTGAGGGCTAGTAAGGGTCGATGAGGGCTCGGCCACCCTTGCGGGCTGCTAGTGAGGGTCGTCAAGGACTTGCCAACCTTCGCCTACTGTCGGCAAGGCGACCCTTGCCCAAATCTAATGAGGGTCGACCTTGCTTAGGGCCAACGTGTCGGCGAGGTGGCACACGCCTAGGTCTAGCGAGGGCCAGCCTTGCCGATGGCCGTAAGGGCGGCCTGTTAGGGTGAGGGTCGCCTTGCCTAGGTGAGGGCTTTTCAACATTGCCAGTGGCCAGTGGCCCGAGCAATCGGTAAAGAAGAGAGAAAAAAGAAAGAAAAGAAAAAGAAAAGAAAAGATAAATGATTAAAACGCTTTTAAACAACCGAAAAGTCCAATCCTTTGAGATAGATGTATTATTTTAGCCTCTTCAAATTTTCATTTGAGAAAACGATGGCACTTAAGGGCCTGTTTGTTTATATTCTTTGTTTCTGTTTTTGAACAAAAATTCTATTTTTTTGTTAAACAAAAAAGAAGTAAACGCGTTTGTTTGCGTTTTTGTTCCAAAACTGTTTTTTTGTTCGCTTAAACAAAAAAAAAAGAAAAAACAAAAAAAAAAAAAAAAAAGTTTTTGCTTTGTTTAACAATTTTTAAAATAACTTTTCTCTCTCCTCTCTTTTCTTTTTTTTTTTCCTTCTTTTTTTTTAATGGTCATTTGGCTCACCATGACCGATTGATTGGTCGTCAAGGGCCGGCGAGCCTCACCGTGGGTTGGCGAGGCCGCCCAGCTCGTCAATGGTCGCCGGCCATGGCCGACGCCGACGACCGGCCACAAGGAAGAAAAAATGAAAAATGAAAAATAAATAAAAAAATGAAAAATAAAATAAAAAATTAAAAAATTAAAAAAAAAAACAAAATAAAAACACAAATTTACCAAACACGTGTTTTTTTTTTTCTTCCGAGAACAAGTTCTAAACGTGTTTTCTTTTGTTCAAAAACTGTTTAAAACAAAATAATTTTTTCTATTTCACGTTCTAAACAAAAAAAAAAAAATAGAAACACAAACAACCGCACCCTAAGTCTATGTGAAATCCTTATTCGAAAAACACTTCAGATTTTCCCAAAAATTTACACTCGTCATTGTCCAAGTGACTTTATTTACGAAATTATCATTTTTCTTTCAAAACCCCCAAATCAACCGTTAAACTAACCAGTGAAACCCTAGCTTGGCTCAGCCATTACCGTTGTCACTCCACCGCCCCTCACCACCACGAAGACTCCCGCCGTCATTGGCCGCGACAACCTTCCTCCGACCTCCTCGGCCCCCTCCCGGCCGACGCCGTCCGCGACCCACCCCTTCTACCACGTGCTGATCCTCGGCTGTTGCCTTTCTCGGGCTCCCTGTTCTTGGGTCTCCAAGGTTTTGCTCCAAAAGGGCGTTCTTGATTCTGTTTCTGAGGTGAGTTTTCTTTTCAGGTTTTTTCATTGGTTGGTTCATATATAAGAGTGGTGGAGAGAGATGGGTTGCTTGATCGGTTGAGGGGTTTGTGTTATTTTATGGGTTAGCATGAGGAGTTGAGTTGGGTGAGATCAAGGTTATAAATTCAGTGGCCTCATAGAGTTTTAAAGCCAAGGTGGCCTTGTAAGGCCAACTATAAGCGTAGTGCTGTTCAGTGATCAATCAGTTATGATTGTGCCCTTAAGTTGCTCCTTAATAATCTTCAACTTGATTTGATTCCCCCCCCCCCCCCTTTTACTAGAAGGCAATGTCTGCTGTTGGTGCCGGTTCATCATTACTTCTGAGTCAAAGCTAGCGACCTTCGCTCCCTCGAGTCGGCATTCCATAACCGTAGCTTGATCTCCTTCATCTCCATTGCTATTGAATCGGCGAGGATTCCAAGCATACTTCCCTTCATAGCCTCGTCAAACATGCCGCGCACGACGACCGTGGAGTCCCCTGGTTGTCCTCCGTTTCGGGCCCTGACCTTCGATGTTCTTGGCCTCGTGAAAGGTGAGAGCCCACTCATCATCGCTAAAAATAACTGGCTTTTGGCCTTGAGTTCCTGTGTGATGATTGACACTTTTGGTTGTGCTCGGGGATGGCAGTTGTTGAAGCTAGAGGTAAGCAAGGAGACGTTCCTAAGGTGGTTGAGCAATGGGGTGAGCCAGAATCGCGTAATTGTGTGCTTGCCGCATCCATTGACGGCCGCCAGCGCAACCCTGTATGTATTCTTGCCACTTGTGAGTGTTGTAGTGCTACTGGGGACTTGGATATTCAGTGCTTATGCTTGTGTTAGTATATTTGAGTGGATTGGCAATCATTTTTCAATGCCTACGTAATTTTTTGGTGATTAGCTGAATTTATGTGCACCTTGATTATGTCTGCTGCTTTTGATTACTTCTTAAGGTGGTTTATTTTTGTTTATTGTCAATATGCCGGACAATTCGTTTAATCCCTGTCCACTCTTTTGGGGGGGGCGGGCGGGGGGGTGGGTGTACATCAGGGGTTCTTAATCACTAATTGGAAGCTTTCAGCTATTGACATCGTATTGACAATGGAAAGGTGTGCTTTAGGCTTCTCAATTTAATAAAGAGGTGGACATAACCATGCAACTATCTGCATTTGTTGGAAGAATGCATTTGCGTTTCCAATGAGACTTCGAGGGGCACAGATATTGAGATATGATTTCATGGAGTTTAATTTATTGTCTCATGAGTCAGTAGTTTTGCAGAGTCTAGGCATAGCTGTTCGTATACTTCGACAGTACTTCTATCACAAGCATTGCCAATTCTTCAGGAAATATATAGTGGATAGCTGATTTGTGCAGTGACTCGACTGGATAGGATGCTTGTTGTTACATCGGATATGCTGCAGCTCCTTCAATGTGTCTCACTGTTGGAACTGGTTTAGCTCACGTGTTGAGCATATTTGTTTTGTTTTACTATTAGGGGCTTATACCCTCACTCTTTACATAGCAAGCATTGAGCCCATTATGTCATTCGCATGTTTTAGGAAGCTTCTGTAGCTTGCAATATTTTGCTTAAATCGTTAATTGAGCTGTCTTTTGATCATGTAGATGCTAGCAGTTGCCAGGAAATGTGGTAAGGTAAGTCACATCATCGAGGACTCTGCATATATATTGTAATTCCACCTGGTGACGCCAGGCATAAGTAGCCATCTATTGATCATGTATCTTCTGAGTTCATTTGACAGATTGAGCTCCTCAACCCTGTTACTGGGGACACTCGAGTTGTAATTTCTGATGACAGTGACACAAAGCCTGAAGATGATCCTATTATTGGGTTACATCTATTCAGAAGAGAGAGAACAGAGGAAAGATCCAGGTAAACCATTTTTTTTACGTTATGCTTCGGTTCATTCATTTCAGATTGCAACTTTACTGGCTATGATAATCTAGCTCGTACGATTCATCTTCTTGTCTCTGGTTGTAAGTTTAAATCTTTGTTAATAATTTTTTCTGTAATTCTTTTTCTTGTCATAAGGTTTTTGTGTGGTTCATGTATGCTTTCACCTGACATGTACTTTACATTATCTCCTGATTTCCCATCCACATGTGTATATTTGTAATGTTTTCCTTGGGCTCCATCAATAGGTCATGCACTTTACTTTCATGTTCAATGAAGGGAAATGCAGTTATTAGATCCTTTGAAGTTATGGATTCACCTGAAGACTCTGTCCCAACTAGCTCAACCAGTAAATGGAATGTATGTGCCGCAGGGCGTGCATCGTGTTGTAAAGTGGATGGAAGTGAAAATTATGCCGTAGTAGGGGGGTGAGTGCTCTCTTGTCAAATTCCAGCTGCAACAGCAAAAAATCTAGTAATCCGACTCATGGTCGCCTAGTTTTCGTGTTTGCAATGGCCATCGTTTGGCTAAAAATCATATCCTTTCCCTTTTCAATTTTTCCTGGTAAATCAAATTAATGGATGTTGTTTCTTTGATATCAGCAAGGGAGTTGAAATTAACATTTGGGATCTTGACAAGTGTAATAAGTTCTGGACTGCAAAAGCGGTGAGCATTTTACAGCCTTTATAACTACATTACTGGATTAGTCTTGCAGCTGTGTCTTTCCATCCAGCATGTAGCTTTGGACTAATTGCTATGTATTTCTGACATTGTAGCCCCCAAAGAACAACCTTGGAATTTTCACGCCTACTTGGTTTACATCTGCAACATTCCTTCACAAAGACGACCATCGTAAAATCGTGGCTGGTACTAATAGTCATCAGGTAAGTTTCATAAGCTTGTAATTCTTTAAGTTACAAGATAGTGGCTAGTTCTTAAAGGTATCCTGGAAGCAAGTTTCCTGGGGGAATTATGATTGAGATTCCTTCTTAACCTTAGATCTACTTTTTTAAGAATAAATTGTTTGAGAATACTTTGATATTCTATGGAATAATATGGTGTTGTAGAAAAAACAACCTAGAGTTGAGGGAAATATATGTTGTTTTTCATGGCAAAGGGCATATCTAATTGAAGAAAAGCAAAAGGCTGATGATAATGTTTGTCTGTGAGTTCCACCCTGTCAAGAGCTCTCCTTGGCTTCTGTATCTATTTTGTTTTATCAGAAGCCTAGTTTTATAATTTATCTGGTCCAATTATGCTCATTGAGATGAGATAAAAATGAATTTGGATGGTGGTTTTTGGAGGTTGAGATGGAAGGCACCGTATTTTCCACACTCACGCAGTATGATTGTGCATTTTAGTATTTTGCAGAACATGTTGCTGAAATAACACATGGGGTTTCCACTTTGATTACAGGTCCGCCTCTATGATATTTCTGCTCAGCGCAGACCTGTTTTGTCATTTGATTTCCGGGAAACTCCCATTAAAGCAGTTACCGAGGATTTAGACGGTTATACAGTCTACGTTGGGAATGGGTCTGGAGATCTTGCATCATTTGACATGCGCACAGGTACTTTCTGAAATATATGGTAATGATTTGACAGAAATCTCCCTACGGCTCATGTGTCCTGACAGGCCTGACAAGCCTGTCCATTTGGGAGGGCTAAACTTGGGTTTTTGCCAGTGGTGCAAGAACCAGACCCAGCCTGCTTCAAGCCCTTCATGTCTAACCATGCTTTCTCGCAAATTATATTTCAAGGGCTTGCTTAAGCATTGTTTTTCCTTGATGTTAGGCTTGGGCTTGCACTATTCCAGTGGCAGGGCATAATATTTGTCAAAGGCTAGGCCAATTATAAAGATCCCTTTTAATATTTTGGTTTCTCTATACATGTACTGATGGTAGCATTCTGTTCCAGGAAAATTGTTAGGATGCTTCCTGGGGAAGTGTTCTGGAAGCATCCGATATATATCCAGGCATCCTGACTTCCCAATGATAGCATCTTGTGGTCAGTACTTGTGTTCTGAACTTGCTGTTAAAGTTTGAGCAGGGAACTCTCTCTTTTAATGTTGGAGTCTGGCAAGGCTAGCAAATTTATATTACTTTATGTTTGTTTCTATGCTCTCTCCCTGTTAATTTGGCACTTAGTTGAAAGCTTGATTTGCTTATAGGACTTGATAGCTATTTGCGCCTTTGGGATGTGAAGTCGAGACAACTTCTTTCTGCGGTATGTTACTTTTGTATCTGTAACCTTTTCTCACATATTGCAATTACTACTAAATCATGCTAGTCTGTTGCTGGAAAAAGATCTGGAATGTCAAGCAAGAAATACTTGGACCGTGACACAAGAATGATGTTGTATCTTATAAAATTTAAGTAAATAAGGATGTAAACAATTACATGTGCATTTTAAGTCTATAAATGGAAAACGTAGTTTCACATTTTTGAGCTTGTAGTACTGATGTGATACTTGTCAGAATTTTTCTACTTAGGTAAGCCTTTTATGTGGAAGATGGTACAAAATTTGTATGTAACCTCTAATCTTTCAATTTTTTGAATGAAAAAGAATGTTTTGGTCAAAATTGGTGGAGAAGATTGCACTATGAGGAATGATTGATGAAATTGAACTTTAGCAAGGAATCAGAAGCCATTATCTTGTCTCGAGTAGAATGTTAGCTTTTCCAGGAAACTTTAAGTCATGGCTTTGTGGTTGAGGGCATCAACTGTAGCTGAGAGTGTAGCAGCTGTAGTTTGACTATTCCTTGAAAATTCACAAAGGGAAGAAGATGGAGTCAATTCCTGAAGTTGAGAGTGTTTTATAGGAATCAAAGAGGGCGATTAGCATCACAGTTTGAAGGGATCATTTCATCATATCCATTGACTGAAGAGTGTCCTAATAAACTAGCATGGATGTGGTGTTGTGGTTTTGCCATTAGAAGCACTGATCTCATTTTGTCTGGGGGATTTAATTGATGACAATAGGTAAGGTTTTTTTGGGAAAAAAAAATTGGGTAATCTCCATACGAAACATGTCTGTTGTAATCTACTGGCGATATTAAACATTAGGGAAGTTTGACTTATCAGAACAGAGGCTATTATTGGTACAAAAGATGAGAATCTCCATCAGCCCGTTGCATCTCTTTGACTTCAGAGCCCCTCTTCCTGAATTAATCTGCCAATTTCTTTCCTCTCTATTGTACTGCATTGTATGGACATATCTTTTCGTTTGATTACTTAGGCCTCACATTGACTTATCTTGTGATCCGTATGATTCCTTATGACTTAAATTGGGTTGGAGTGTCGATAGTATCTTTATGGCATTTTCCACTTGCTCATTGATTTAGTATGCATCAATGCGCACAGGTCTTTTTGAAACAGCACCTCAACAGTGTCCTCTTTGATTCTGCTTTTGCTGATGAAGGTAACATCCTCATTACATGCTGTACTGGCTTGGGGAAACTTCTTTCTGTCTTATGGTTCTGCTTATTGCTTAGATTCTGAGTGGCAAGTAATTATTTGCCCTACGTTTGGATATACGTCTCCGCAAATTTTCGGAGGGAAGTTGATCTAGAACACAAATTGTCTACAGTCGATTGTACTTCTTACTCCTTAGCTAAACCAAAAAGTGCTTCTATTAAATCGCGCATCCTGAAGTTCAAGTTTTGAGCTTGATCTAATGTCTCAAGAAGTGGTTACATTTTCTTCATTAGCTGTTAAATTTCAATGATGTGTGGTTTACTTTGGTGATGAATCTTCACTGTGCACATGCCTGAGCAGAGCCTGTCCAAAATGCACGAGATGTGCCGGAAAATGAGGCCCAGAGGCAGAGGGTAGATGAAAACCAATTTGAAGACGAGGAAGGAACGCTCCCAGTGAAGAGGAAGAAGAAGAAGAAGACACGTAAAGAAGGCGGAGATCAGAAGACATCCGGTAAAGAAAATGATGGAATTGAAAAGCTTAACCGGCAGAAGAAAATCAAAAGGGCGAAGACATAAGCCGATGACGATGCATGGTGACCGGAGATGGCATGCAGCCCTTGCAGTTAACAAGTACCGTGATTGGGTTGATACTCGGCCTCTGTGAATCCATTGAATGCTCACGAGGAAGTTAGATACCAAGCGATTGCCCATTCAAAAGTTTTGTCACTCATTAAAAGTTTTGGGTGAAGTTATGTCATCCTGTCTCAATTACTAACACTGTGACGTGGTTAGGAAAAATCTCTACATGAAGAGTATCTTCAAATCCATCCATCTAAAGCACTTGTGAAGATAGGGTTCGCATTATAAGATGGGTTCAATCGGAAAAAAGAGGAGCTTAAGATGATACTGCAAAAAATATTGTGTTGGATATGCATTACCCGAGTGATGAATCATGTGTATAATAGTTAGGGCCTGGTTTTTATTTTATTTTTTTCCAAACTAATTAAAATTGGATTTACTCATGACAAAAAATAAGAAAAAGTTCTACTAAATTATTTCCCTTTTTAATGATTATTGCTTTATATCTCCCAATTAAGAATAAATCGTGCAAAAATAAAACACAAAATACAATGCGCAAGACTCGGATTTAGACATACATTTCATTATAAAATCAAATTCCATCGCATAATTTGCTTCTGTTGATATACAAATACATAAGCAGGAGATTTGGAGAAATACATCTTATTTAAAAATTACAACCTAGCAATTGAAAACATTGTGTGTACGCTTCATTTGGAATTGGAGAGCCATGTGGATTGGGTGTTATCGCTGATTTTAGGCCCGATGCAAATTCAAAGATCAGAAGCGTCTCATACAAAAAATATGATTCTTTTCAGAAGTAATAAGAGAGTGATGGAGGGATCGGTTCTTGAAGGATTCAATGGCTTGGGGCAAAAGCTAGTTCTCTTGTAGAGTTTAAGAGCCACATGCATGTAGCTAAGGATGCCCTCGACTAATGTTTCCTTGTGGGAAATTACTGAGCTGTCCTCCTTTTTAGTTGGGAGAATAGAAAGTCATAGAATTTATTAACATAAAACTTCTCTAATTTGGTGTTGTTTTTTGGTTGGGCATGGCGAATAAGTACAATCAAGAAAAAGGAAAATCTCCTTAATTAAGTTGAAGATGAGGCATTGTTCGCTGTAATTCAAGACAAGTACAGTCACGCAACACGGGAGATGAGATCGCGTGAAATGATGATTCATTACAAAGGAACTCAGTTTTTGAGTAACATAGACTCATCCCTCCCTTGTTCTTGCTTTCGTACGATAAAGATATGATCTTTGGTTCGGTTCACGTGCATCTTTGCCTATCAGCGCGAATCCAAGAAAAAGCCAAGGGGCGGGCACGAGTGTGCGAACGAGGGAGGGGCGTTCCCTCTCGTGGCAAGATCGAGAAGTTTGAGGTAGAGATAAGCCCATTCTCTCTCTACTCTCTCTCTCTCTCTCTCTCTCTCTAAAGCACATGTGGCAGCCATGGATTTCCTCGCTTCGCTGACTCCCACTGGTGTCAGAACTCTCTCTCGCTCATTCTCTCTCCCTCTCACTCTCTCTTTCTCTCTCTTCTGGGATCTTTCTTTCAAGATCCTCCCGATTCTTGAATTCTCTCTCTCTTTCTCTCTCTCTCTCTCTCTCCCTAGTTTCGATGCTATTTTAGCTCGCTCTCTTTCTCTGTGACGGTCCCGCGCTCCTCAAGAAGATAAAGAAGGACGAGAACGAGAGACCCATCATCCAAGAATGGCCTTCTCTCTGAAGCCCCACCACAGCCGTCGCCTCCTCCACTCCTCCCGCGCCAAGATCGCGCAGCCCTCCAGCTCGAACGCCGGCAATGTCGTCGCCTTCCCTCGTCCAGTCTCCTCGTCTCTCTCCGTCCTCTCTTCTTCTGCAGCTCAGCTCGCCGCCGCCGCCGCCGCCGCCGCCAAGTCTACTCCCGTCAGAGCACCGCGGAGTCCTCTCGTGGTCCGGGCGTCGTCCTCTGCCGCCGCCATTGCGGAGCCCGAAGGCATCAAGGTCGCTGCTTTTCCTCGTTCGTGCTCGAAAGTCGGCGTTTTTAGCTTGGATTTCTCAGTTGTTCGGAAATGGGTCGGCTCGCTCGCGTGAAGTTTTTCGCCGTTGCGCTGTTTTGGTGACGAGCGGAGAGTTCATGCCTTAGGATGTGTCTGTGTGGTCACTGAATTTGGACTTTCAGTGTTTCTATGTTTAGCCGTGTTCTGATGCAGAGGTGGCTAATACTGTTAGTGGTGTAATTGGTCCAGATTAATTCGGTTCCTACGAAGCCGATCGAGGGCCAAAAGACCGGAACCAGTGGTCTTCGGAAGAAGGTCGATTCTTCTCGTCTTCTTGTTTTCTCTCTTTCTGTGTCTGTCATACAGATCGTTATAATTGTTGTTTACATGGATGTTCCTGTTCTTGTTTCATGTGAATGATGGTGAAATTAGATGGCGCGACTCTATTTCTTGCTCCTTTTCATATCTGAGTGCAATATTTAATCTAAACGTGGATCATAGGTGACTATAATTTATCATATATGCTTGGTATATGTTTAAGGTCTCTAAATGATCTATTTTCTCTGGTTTTAGTGTAATTGACTCTTCCCTTGATTGAGTTGCAGGTTAAAGTTTTTATGCAGGAAAATTACCTTGCCAATTGGATCCAGGTGAAATTTGGCTTCATCTTTGTAAAGTGAATGTCTTGGTTGCTTTGTTTGTTGCTCTCACACCGCGTCATTGAATTGAAGGCGCTATTCAATTCATTGCCACCTGAAGATTACAAGAATGGGGTACTAGTATTAGGTGGTGATGGCCGATATTTCAACAGGGAAGCTGCACAGGTGCTGACTCATACTCTGAGCATTACTTGTGACAGATATTTCATATTTGCCTTTTAGTTGCTCCTCATGTTTTCAATGAACTAGATCCTTTTTACCTCAGACGGTTTACCTCCATTTGATATGTTTTGCATGAAATGCAGATAATAATAAAAATTGCAGCTGGAAATGGTGTGGGCAAAATTTTGGTTGGCCAGTAAGTCTCTTAATTTGTACCGAGCATTATATGATAACTATAATGATGAGCTGTGGTATTCTCCCCCACAATTGGCTTTCTTTTTTTTGGGAAGATTCCATCACAGCAGAAATGAACCTAAGATTTTTTTTTTTTTTTTTTTTTTTTTTTTTTTGGGGATTTTCATCTAACAGAATCCATTGCCTTTCAGGCTGCTCTGTTCTAATATCTTCTCAGTCATGCACTAGGCTGTGGCTTTCTGTTATCGCAGTTTAAACTGTACTTTTATTGTTTCTGAGCTAGGGGTTGACTTATCTTTTTTACCAACTTAAAATTTTGCGTCACCGTTATTTTGAAACAACTATATCATGCCCTTCTGCTTGTGGCAAATGGAGGACTAATGCACTTGATCTGTCATGATTTTTAGCTTCTTTTGCTCAAAAATTAGGTTATAAAGAAGTAGCAACCTATGTTGGACCCTTGGCTATAACTTGGACTTCTTTCTTCTCGCTGTCTCTATGTCTATCTGTTTGTGTTGCCAATGGACCTTTTTTCTGAAAAGAATGCTTAATGATACTTTCCACCAACCCAGGGATGGCATTATGTCAACGCCTGCTGTTTCTGCTGTAATACGAAAGAGGGAGGTGATTATATCTTATGCTTCCTCTGGGCTATCAATTTCTTGGTCTTTGATTCCAAGTTTCTTTTATATGAATGGAGCTCCTGAAATGTCTGACTTCGGCAGGCCAATGGTGGATTTATAATGAGTGCCAGTCATAATCCAGGCGGGCCTGAGTATGACTGGGGGATCAAGGTGATTTTTAAATCTATGGCTGAGTGATGCTCTAACAGTGCTAATCTTCATTACCGTTTTCTCAAATTCTCTGACTCTGCATCTTCATGGACAGCCTGCCAAAATTCATATTTGTATATATTCAGCGGTAGATATAGTATGATATTTAGGATAATGATCACCCTGACAGTGTTAGTATCTACTGCCATCAAGTCATCTCTTGTTGATATTTCCCTTCTTGCTCTCCACATTTGCCAGTTTAATTACAACAGTGGACAACCTGCACCTGAGTCGATTACGGACAAGATATATGGAAACACACTTTCTGTGAGTATCATGAATTATCAGTTTGGAGGATACCCATTGTTTATCATTCTTCCGTCAACCCCTTTACCGAATTAGCACATGACTTTGTGAGATAGGGGTTAATTTGTGTGTTCTATTCCAGTGGTCAGTTTATGTTTTTTTCCTGTTTAATCCCATGTATTACCGTGTTAAACAATATTGATTCTCCTTTGGCCCTCAAAAGTATGCATTGACTGTGTCCCTTTAATGAAACATGTTAAATTACACAGTTGCAAGGGCCGAGATGCATGTTCAAGATGGGTAAACTTGCGTGGACAGACTTTTACTTTTTACTTGCTTTTTGCTTAATCTTGTGGAGGATGGGCTTTGAACTTTTTATAACCCTAAACACTTGAAAGTTTGACCAGTATACAAATGTTAGTGCGCAAATTCACATATACTTTTCCATAGTTTTTTGGAATTGAGTTAATATTTTAAACTATGGAGGGGAAGCATAAAAGTGCCCTTTAAGTGAACTTAACTCTAAGCAAGCAAGCCCTAAACTTCTAAATTCTCATGTCATCTACCAACTGTCTATTCTTCTTCTTCTTCTTCTTCTTCTTTTTATATAACTTTCTAGAATATGATGAATGTCTACTGGTAGAGCACCTCAAAGAACTCGTGAAAATAGATGCAGGCTGTTAATTGCAAATGAGGACCATGGTGTTGGCAATAGTTAAAGTTTAACGTTAAATGCTTGAAATGCTTATTGGAGGTACATGTTGGTGCTCTTTTGACACGATCAGACTTATAGCTCCATAAAACAGTCAAACTCCAAAAGGAATTATATTGAATCTTATGCACCACTCGTGGACGTGCAGCTACTAGGATTTTCATACTTCAATTTCTAAGTGGGTTAATGTACAATTTTTGTCAGAAAAAATCTGCTTCTGCAAATTCATCTAGTGAATAAATAATAATGTGAATCCTATTAAAATTTAGGATCTAATCATGTTGGCAAAAGTAGGTGTAATGTAGACTATTTACGCAAGTTTGCACAGTATATCTTCTTTAATCTATCTCAGGCAGCGTCTATTTGGGCATAATGGAATCTGCACTTGTCTTATCAATTTCAGATATCTGAAATTAAAATGGCAGACATTGTAGATGTTGACCTTTCACGGCTTGGAACTACGAAATTTGGAAATTTTAGTGTGGAAGTGGTTAATCCAGTCTCTGATTATCTTGAGCTTATGGAGGTATGGACAAAAGTTGGCTTAATACTTAAAGAAATAGTTCTTGTTGAAACTACATCATCATTTCTGCGGTGCTTTTTGCAGAATGTATTTGACTTTCAACTGATAAAAACTCTTGTGTCACGCCCAGATTTCCGGTATGGATATGTCTATATGTCTTCTGTGAAGTTTGTTTAATTAATCTTCCTGTTTTATTGAGTTTGTAAGGTTGTTGAAGCCATTTGTATATGTTATGTTTCATTACTGCTCTCTCTGCAAGCTTACATCTAGCCAATGCAGATTTGGTTGATGGGAAAAAAAAAAAAAACAATTGGAGTGCAATAATAGAGATAATAATCAGAAATAGGCAATCAGAATTTTGATTACAATCTCAATACCATGCTCCATTTGTAAGTCAAATTGGAGTGAAGGAGCTATCAATCCAGAATAATATTATTCAAGAAGTACGCAAAATGTTCAAACATGTGGTCATCTGAAAGTTAGTTCGTTAGAAAAATCTAATGCTCGCCAATCTAGTAGCTCTATCAAATTTCCAAAATCTGTATTCTTCCTTGCATACATTCATAGTGAAATCACAAGAAAAGCCTATCCTTGGTTGCATTGGTTTCATTATCTCATGGTATTAATCCACCAGTCTATCATTTAATTAACTTTGAAGGGGACTTAAAATCCTGAAAGTTATACTGTAGTTCGAGAGAGAAAGACAGGAAAAATAAACAGGTAAAATGAGGCTACAGTTGTACAAGATAAGAATTAGCATACTTCTCTGTCTAAAGAAGGTTGAATGCCTCTGTCACTAATGGAGGCTGATAAGAGACTCTACGTCTCTTAGTCGGACTTCACTGAAAAATGGAAAGTGAGGAGTGTGAAGTGAGAGGCCTGCCATTTTACCATTCCTCACAATTGATCCCCACTATTCCCACCATGCACGGATATGATACTGAGATATGTCAGTGAGAATCTTATTTGCATAGCTCTTAGTGGAAGCTCATTCTGTTCCTGTGGCCAAACATGTGGAGGAATTGCTATAGCGTTTCCATTGAATGCCTTTTATTCCACAAATGTTAGTATAAGTCAAAGACCAAAAGATCAGTCTACACCAGGCTGTTAATCGTTTCAGTTGCAGAACTGCGTGGTTTACACATTAATATGTCTGGAGGATCTTGTTTAAAGTTATGGACTTGTACATTTCGCACCATGAAGCTGCAAAATAGCCATGTCACATACGTATGTGTAGTACATATTTCTTATGAGGGCAACCTTCCAGAGTTAGGAGCATGACAACTAAATTTCTTTTGATATTGGTGGCTTCATCTTTGCCATAGTCTTTTATATCCCTGTTTTCTTTGTGAAACTTATGTTAATCCTCATGTATGGGCATATTCATACTTCTCAGTACTGTAGATACCTAACATGCATGGGCATGGTATAGATGTGCAGCATCAAACTACTTCACATCTGTTTTTACTTTTTAGGTTTATATTTGATGCTATGCATGCAGTTACGGGTGCTTATGCAAAACCCATCTTTGTGGACAAGCTAGGCGCTAGTCCGGTATGTGTTGTACATAAGTTGGTCATTGACTGTCATTAGATAAAGTACTTAGTGTCCCTTCAAGTTCCTGAGGATACCTTGTTTTTGTTTCATGAAGGATTCAATTTCAAATGGAATTCCTTCAGAAGATTTTGGCCATGGTCATCCTGACCCCAATCTCACGTAAGAATCAATATTGATAAATCGTATATCTCCATCACTTGTAGTGATTTATCATCCTCATGTAATATTCAACATAATTGATGTCCCAAACTGTGCAGATATGCTAAAGATTTGGTGAATATTATGTATGGTGAAAATGCACCTGATTTTGGAGCTGCAAGTGATGGTATGTTAAACGATTGGTCTATGTTCATCAATTTGGTATGATGATATATGCCTATGGATTAGGTTATTAATTATTTGGATGTGATAGCTAAATCAAGGTTTGTTCTTAGAAAGGAAAGGGGGAAAATGTTGAGCCTTTCTTCCTTTTATTGAATGAATAGTTCTGAAAAACTTTTGTTTTGATATCATGTATTTGTATGAGTATTTTAGGTTTATATACCAAATATTGTTATCTTGTTGATAGGTGTTTTTAATGTTGCAATATTAGTATGAGGTCCATATTGAGCGCTTTTATAATTGTACAGGAGATGGGGACAGGAATATGATTCTTGGTAAAGGTTTTTTCATTACTCCTTCAGACTCCGTGGCAATTATCGCTGCCAATGCTCAACAGTCGATTCCATACTTTCGCAATGGTGCTAAGGTTCTGTTTTCACTAGTCTTGAGTTATTCTATTCTTAATTCCCCCACCTCCCAAAGAGAAAGGACAGCTCTAGTGATATAATTCTTGTGTGATATTGCAGGGACTTGCTCGATCAATGCCTACAAGCGGTGCGCTTGATCGGGTTGCACAAAAGTTGAATCTTCCTTTCTTTGAGGTCTAAATTTTGGAAACACTAGTGCCCTTGTTATAGTTTTGTATATAAAGTTTAAAGTATTAGGCCCCTCATGAACCACCCTTCGCACCTCCAGGTTCCAACAGGTTGGAAATTCTTTGGAAATCTGATGGACGCAGGGAAGTTGTCCATTTGTGGAGAAGAGAGCTTTGGAACAGGTTCAGATCATATACGTGAGAAGGATGGTATATGGTAATGCTTCCCTTTAGTTGTATTGATGTTTATATTGCATGTTATAGTTACCTAGTGACACAGCTTTAATTTTTCGATGGTTTGGCCCCTTAATTGATTTTCCTTGTGTTCTCTTTGCTGCTTATTTAGTTGGTCTTGTGCTCCTCATCTTCTTGTTCAGCCTTGTTTATTATTCTCTCTTCTGTCCTTATTCGTTTTTTGACACCTCTAACATGGATGTGAACTTCCAAATTGGTGGCTATGGTTCATTTTACGTAGTACTGGGTTCATCAAATTCTAAAGATGGCGATGACCCTACTTTCTTTGTGCAAACTAGGAAATAGGGGAAGCTGAGAGTTAGTCCCGACCCAGCTAGTTCTAAACAAGTTGGTAATAAGTATAATAAAATAAAAATATGTCTCTAGCTTGGCTTTGGCTATGGATGTAAGTATGCCTTGTTTGAGCCAATTAATATATCACCATATGATGGTGCCAATATAAGCCCCAATTTGATAACCACAAGCCAACCAAGGAGGCAAACAATTTGGCTGTCCATTCATCAGGGTTAAGTTTCTTCCTTTTTGCATCTAATGAAACAGTGCAATGAAGCTTTGGTAGATGGCCTCTCTGAGTAGTCTCTCTGGACAAAATCACAAAAAATCTGTCTTAGCCATGGTAACATTTGTTCCAATATCTCTGTCAATTCTCATTGGTCCAACAGGTGTTTGGTGTGCAAGTTCCTTTTGATTGCTGTACACTTGCTTTGTTCCCAAGGGAAAGAGTAGGATGGCAACAGACCTGACTATTGTCGTGCAGATTTCTTAATTAATTCAGTTCTGAGATTCCTCAATGGACAAGCCTCTACCTGCTGTTGAATCTTAGAAACCTATGTTTTTCACCTTTAATTGGAAGAACTACCCTCACAATTTCTTTAAGACCTCCCTTATAACGACTTTATCCTTGTATGAGTGTGCTCTTTGTTGAGGGCTAGTTGTCTTTGATGCTGTCATTTGTTCGTCAATTTAGAATATCACGAACAATCTTGTGCCATTCAAATTCTTTACGTAGGGCTGTATTGGCTTGGCTTTCTATACTCGCGTACCGCAACAAGGACAAAAAACCAGGGGAGCAATTGGTTTCTGTCTCTGATATAGCAAAGGAACATTGGGCTACTTATGGAAGAAACTTCTTTTCTAGATATGACTATGAGGTATGCACCAAAGGAGCTTTAACACTTCCGGTTCTCTTCTTGACACTTTGATTGTTCAAAAGTTCTGAGACTTGGTACATCGCCGAGGCATGTGCAAGAGGTTCAAGTTCTTGATAGATTTTGTATTATTCAGGAGTGTGAATCTGAAGGAGCCAACAAAATGGTAGAATACCTTAGGGATTTGGTCTCTAAGAGTAAAGAGGGTGAAAAGTATGGTATGATCTCCAACTAACATAATCTTTCAGGATACTTACTCAAAATTAGTGCTAAAAAAGCTTGTTATGTTATAGGTGACTACGTCCTTCAGTTCGTAGATGACTTCACCTACACTTATCCGGTGAGTTCAGCATCTCAATAACATGATTATATACCTGGTTATGACTTTTTACTAAATAATGAATCTCAAACTGTATTCTGATTTTTAAAGACTTTGGATTTTTATAAAAATTGTGTAGGTGGATGGCAGTGTTGTATCTAAGCAAGGTGTGCGTTTTGTCTTCACCGACGGATCAAGGATCATATATCGTTTATCAGTATGTAGTCATCCACACTGCTGCATTCATCATCCACGTAAAAAGTGGACTGTCTGGAAGAATTGACATACGATCTATGTATATTTATAATTCTTCAGGGAACTGGGTCAGCGGGTGCAACAATTAGGATTTACATAGAGCAGTTTGAGTCTGATGCCTCAAGACATGATGTGGATGCCCAGATTGCATTGAAACCACTAATTGGTAGACTGACTATTCCACTCCCTATATTTTTTTACTATGCTCGGGATTTCTTAACCCTATCATGCTTTATTTCGTCATTTTTGCTAGATCTGGCATTATCCATATCAAAGCTGAAGGAGTTTACTGGGAGGGAGAAGCCTACAGTCATCACATAAGCTAGATGCTTACGCTATTTTCCACCTTAAGTCATCTCAAACATGAGCATGCAATCGCTCATTTTTGGAGCGACATCTGCAGCATGCTCTGTCTCTGCCATTTGGAGTTCATGGCAAGTGGTCGGGCTGAAAATGAACCGGGAGCAATCCATGTAAAATATATGTACGAAGAAGAGAATTTTCCTTTGCAAACCTGTAATACCTTTTGTCAATTTGTTCCGTTATGAAAGCAGAAAATGAATTTCGTCCTTGAAACTGAAGGCAAGATTGCAGAAAAACATCTATAAGACAGTGAGCTGTATGTGTATGTATATTTCTATTTTTCCAATATATTGTCTAGTTTTATTTATCCATATCCGTCGACCTTTCGTGAAGTGCTATGTTAATCCTCTGGCGCAGCTATCTCGGATTTTGGTGTCCGAGCTTCAATCGTGTACTTCCTGTTCAAGATAGGTGTTAATTCTGTGAGCTTATGAAAGCCCCTGTGCTCGAAACAAACTGATAATTTCGAGTTTCTTCGTGACACCAACAGGGGGAGTCGCTACTTAAAAACTTGTGATAAATGCATTAGAAATCTTAAAATTTGTCAACAAAGTGCAATTTAATCCTAAAACTTTCAAAAAGTGTAATTAAATTCTAAAACTTGTCACGAAAATGCAATCAAGTCCTAAAACTTTTAAAAAATGCAATCAAGTCATAAAACTTGTTAAATTGATCAAATTAAGTCCTTTTGTTGACAACATTTTTTGAAAATTTTAAGAATCGATTACATTTTTATGACAAATTTTAAGACTTGATTGTATTTTTTTTTTTAAAGTTTGAAGATTCGATTGCACTTGTGTGATAAGTTTTATGATTTATTTATTCATTTTGAAAATTTTAGAATTAAATTGTACTTTCGCGATAAATTTTAAGACTTTATCGTGCATATCCCTAAAAGCTTTTATTGGGAAGGCAAAGTCTAATGCATCATTGGCTTTCTGTGATACGACGAGACAATGGCTCCTGTGGTGCTGATGAGGGTTTACACTTTCATTGTTTGATACCTACAACGGCAGCACATGGTACATAAAGACCCAATATTAAGGATTCTGTCTTCGTTTCTAGTCACACCCAGGTTGGGCTATGGTACATGAACTTCCTATGGCACATGGCCATGGTCCCTCCTTAAAGAGACATTTGTGGGTGGTGATCCTTCGTGTTTATATGTGTGATAGAAGCAGAAGTCGTACTTCCTTGTTAATGGCTAACGTAGACTCCATCAATTCACTAATGATCGAGGCAGCCAGTCGAGGCCTCCGAATATGGGATCTGAGTGTACAACTACAATAAACAGAGACGGCTTGAGACTGTCCGAGTCCACTTGACTCGCCTACACTTCCCAAATCTCTCGATCTCGGCCTGAATCGCCGCCAGTCGCATCATCCACTCGTGCGCTGGTACTGTTTTTGTCCTTTCAAGAGAACTCCAAAATCACTTTCGTCTGCTTTTTGTCCTTGGAGAGTTGCTGCTCTTTTCCTGGACATGACAATGTGCAGTTGCCACTCACCTGTGCTTAACATTCTTTTTACTCACTGAGACAACTGGAAACGTGGCTTTTGATCCCCCAGACCGATGATCTGCAAAAAGTCCCCCCACTTTCTTTTTCCCTGGTCAGATTGATTTGAGAAGAATGCTTTGAGTTGTGATGCAAGATCCTAGGCTGGGGTCTTGAGAATCCCAGGGCCTGTTCATTTTCATTGGATTGGAATTGGAATTCAAATGCATTTCTGAATTATTGCTATCCAGCCTTGTTTAAAATCTTTAAATCCCACCATCCACCGTCGCTCACCGCCGTACCACCATCTCCTATGTTTGTTATTATCATTGTCCTTGCCACCTTCACATACTTTCTCATCAAATCAACGTCGCCATCTCGACTGCCACCACTACTAACAAGCCATCGCTCCACCACTGCAACAAAACGCTACAGCCCCCTCGGCATCACCAGAGGATTGTGAAGATCTAATCAGCAGCATCCTCTGGTGAAGGTCAAATCAGCAGCATTCTAAACATGAATGAACTCATCAGGGGATCATAGAGAAACATATCCCAAAACAATATCCAAATCAAAGCCAAACTCAAATGTATTTACATGAGAGTGTAAATGCAACCTGAAAGAGAGGATAAATCATGCCCAAGTGTCTGTGTAAGGATTTCCAACGCCAGCGCAAAATCACGACGAGATAGACAGGAAGTTCATTGGTTTTTCCCCTACCAAAGCTCTAGGAGAACATACTATTGATATTCTTACTGCCACAAAAGAGACTGGTCCATTTTCTATGAAAAATCCCGAATCAAATCGAATCCCGATTATCTTTGCTCCCCATTTCTAATGCTTAGCTCCTGATCTAGATCCTCCACCTAGGTCCCCCATCCCAACCAAGTAATGGTCGATCAGAGACACGTGAAAACCCTTTCTTTATGAAATCTCTTTCTCGTAGTGGATAATAAGAGGACATGAGGATGGAACTGTACTTGTCCTAATTGTGACTCACCACTTCTTTCAAACTAGTAGTCATCATAAAAGAGAGATCCAACCTTGTCGGCTCTATCTATCAATATCATGGAATATGTTTTTTCTCTTATGTGGGAACTCAACTTGTCCCCATGGTCACTCTTTCTTCTTCTTCTTTAGTTTGCATTAGAATTTGTGACAACTCCACCATCATGTTAGTTGCCTCTAGTGATGGACCTTAATGTCTCCCTCTTCCCCAATCTTCTCCACCCATCATTTTGTTTTCTAGCGAGGACTCCGAAGGGCTATGAATGATGGAATAAGAGACACTTAAAACTTCAAGGATGTATGAGTTCTAGTGGAACATATGTAACTTCAACGATGTATGAGTTCTAGTGGAACATATGTTAATGGGTATTGTGAAAATATGTTCAAGATTTGCCAAACCTTGAGTTCCTACTACCTTTATTTGTTTATTCAGTCGTGCCACTTTTGGCACTGCATGTCCAAGAAAGATGAGAAAGGGAGAGTATTCTTAGGAAAAGCAAGTTGCTATATATGGATAAATTGGCATTCAACAGAGAAGCGAGTGGGGATTATAGGTGTTGGCTTATTGGAGAGTAAAATGTGGTTAAAGGTGATTTGGCATACCAAGAGCGCATGGCTTTGTTGGGCATTTTAGACAAAACGTATATCCAAGATGATCAATATTCCCCACAAGATCTTGTCGGGCTTGGGAACAAACCAAGCCTGTACTGTTCGATAGCGATGGTTTTGTATGATGTGATTTGACTAAGAGAGATGAATTGGTTTTTGATTTGTTTGTTTCTCTTCCCTCCCACGTAAAGATTGGTCAGAAATCATATGTTCCTAATCTTTGCTTAAATTAATCAAGAACGTCGCATTTTGATATATGCTTTACAATTCATATAATGGGAAGAATAGAAGTTAACTCTCTCTCCAATATTATTTATAGGTTCAAGTCTTGTCATTGATACTTCGCCACTTCGTATTTTTGATAAGAAAAAAACAAAGCTAAGTACGTGAGCTACATGCAACTCCATTAAGGATCAATTATTCATTCTCCCAAATGTCAAAAACCTATTCAATCAATTGTAAGTGCTCCTACACATGTTTCCATTCCCTATTTCCCTTCCCACCTTTTGAAATATCATCTTCCGAGAGGAATAGCTTTCTTTAACAGTGGTCAGAACTTTATGCAATTTTTCCAGATGCATTGATCATCATGCAAATAGGTTCATTTCACAAGCAAGGGTCCAAGTGGAGAGATATATGTGAAAAGTTTTCATTTTAAGTTAACTTATCATCTATTGCACCAGCGGTGGATATGGTTAAATATTCTTGTTGAAAGCCCAAACTAATCAAAGTAATAAATTTTGCCTCAGTTCCATAAATCTAAATTAAATATGCGGGCGCTCGGCATATATAAAAACATGATAAAAAACATTGCCCTCGATTGCTTAACATGTCATCTTGAATGGCGACGTGCGTGCAAGTTGCCAAACTATATAGATGAATAATGCGCCCCAAAAGCGGATGGGCATTGAAAGACATAAAGAGAAGGTGCTGGACAGGTCGCATGGCCTTGTTGACATTATAATTCACAACATATCTACGCACCTGAAGAGTGGTCCTACCGATTGGTTCTCCGGTTCCTCTCCTTTTGTAGATTCTGGAGACACACTAAGTTGCTGAAGTACAAATTGACAAAGGAACTAGTTGAAGTGCTGAAAATTGTCAGAGACCTTGGATTACTAAACCCCTAATTAATAAATATAACGTCGTGCGCACAGCTTGTGTGTTGATACCTCTTTCCTCTCATCAGGTATCAACTCGACAGTTGGTTGACAAGGATGTCCAACCTCTAGGGTTTTGATGGCGCATGGATAGGTGAGCTTCAAGCGTCTCCTTTAGAGATGATACGTCAACGTCTACGCACATATACATACGGAGATGTACTCAGATAGTCAACCCCTTCCCTTTCGGGGGAAAGCACGAATGAAGAAAAGAATTCATCAAGGTTAGGTCAAACTGAAAAGGGGAAAAAGAATTTTGATATGAAACATATTTTACTGTGAATTTGACACGGTACAGGCCTAACATACTTATTCAAGTCACTTTTTATTGGTCTTGTTTCTCTCTTTCTTTTGGCCCTCGGAGCGTTTCTTGCGGTAAGTTATTTGCAGTGGCCGAGGTAGAACTTGGATTGGGACGAACGAGATAATTTTTTGCAAAGAAACCCTAATTCAAGAGGACTTGAATAAACTATAGACAAGGATATAAAACGAGCATCCACGATGGAGGATGGACGCCGCCGGCAGCCACTTGGGCCCGCCGCTGGTCGTGCGCTTGATCAACTCGATTGAAATGTCAACGTTCGTGGGCGTAACTTCTTAACAACAGATGAATTCAGCTCTTGCCACCATTTTTCTTTCCATTTTTCCAAAACTATGTGTATAAAATCTTGATTTGACACCATCTCTCTCTCTCTCTCTAACTTCTATTCAAAATATTTTAATTATTTAGCACCTTTATTTCCTTTTTGGGACGGGTGGCAATGCCCATGACTTGTTGTTGAGCCCACATAAGTGGGATAGATGTGCATATTCTTGTGTTTTTTGTTGAAAAATGTTGAAGCTAAACCAATTGAAAATTTTGTGTCTCTGTACCCATTTTCTCACAAAAGTCTAAATAGACAGTAGACACCGGACCCACCGGCAAGATCATGGCCTTTTCCGGGGAAACAAAAATCTCGTTAGTGGATAACGATGGATCGCCTCCATTAAACTTAATGGTCAATAACATCTTTGGTCATGTCATTATTCTTCTTTAGATACTAACCTTTTCTGTTATTGTTTAGAATGACTAGTTTTTCACTTATGAGGGCACTTCAAGTCGTTGAGTGCGTGTGTATATTGATTACGTTGACAAAAATTTAGATCACTTTGTATTTCTTTTCCTTTATTTTCTTCAAAAAATTGCTTGGTTTTCTTTTTGACAAGAGGGTGTATACACTTTGACCAAGTGCGGCCAACAGGTTTCAAGTTCACTGTTGAAAATCTCACATCGCTTGATAGTGGAATTTATATGTTTTTTATATACATGTTGTCTCCTTTACTTATGAGTTCAAATTTCTGGATTGGACATTGTAACATTGTATCAAAATCAGCTTCTACACCTTTCACGTGTTGTCCACTCCCATTAGTCAAATTCCATGTGCCGCTCTGTCCAATCTCCTTTTTAGGTTGGACTTCAACATCCATGAATTAAGTACTCTTTATGTACATATGCTTCTATGATTTGCTCAGCCATGGGTGGAGTGAATTCTCATGGTTAAAGAATAATGGAGGAACTAAACTCTTCCCTCTTAGGGTGTTTGGTTTGGCTTTAGGGAAAAGTTTTTGGAAAAATGCAAAAGCCTCTAGGTTAAATAGGTTTTTGAAAATACAAAAAATGTTTAGTAAAATGTATTCTAAAACCATATTTAGAAGTAAATTTGACTTAAATGCCATTTGGGAAAAGTTATACTTTGAAAAGGACTTTTGCTTCTTTTTTTAATTAAAAAAAGTCACATATTATTTCCTGACAAAATTCAGTCACCAACGAGCCAAATCAGCCAGAGACTAGTGTCGCCTAAGGTCGTGCTATCCTAAGCGTTGCCTAGGTTGCACAACCTAAGCGACGCCTAAGGTACTCAACCTTAGGCAACGTAGCCTGTGGTCGCTATCTAAGGTCACGTGACCCCTGATGATGGTTCTTGTGACCTAGGCGTTGCCACCTAAGGTGGCATGACCCAAGCTTCCCTTGAGGTCACACAACCTTTGGCGTGGCTGGCCAATGCCAAACTAGCTTACCGTTAGGACTGCATGAGGTGGGAACATTTTCAAAGTTATGAAAGTTGAGTGAGGGCAAAATTGAAAGAAAAAATTGCATTTGCATTTAGGAAATTCTCATGACTCAAAAAGCAATTATATTTCCCCAAAGCTTTCCAAAAGTTTTGGTAAAAGGGACTTGCATTTGGTTAAGGGGTTTGGGGAAAGTGTTCCCAAATGCGCCCTTAGCCTAGACCCACAATTAGATGAAAAAAAAAAACTTACCTCTGGATCCAAAAAGATTGCATTAAGTGGAACAATTAGAGAATTGTGCAGCTAGTTTGAGTTGGTCATTTCATACAATCATAAACTCTATGTAAATATAATAGACATAATATCAAGCTTCTACTGTGTACTCCCAACAAATGATATCTGAGCCGATAATTGATTGGTGATATATTCCCAATGTGTATTGGTATTTGCTGAATATCTCAATAAGGTAATCTGATCGATACATTTTCCAAGCAAAGCTTTATGGTTCAGACTTTTACTTACTCTTAGTGATCTCTCCAAGCAAAGCTATCGCGCTTCTACCACGCACTCCCAAAACTGGGGAAAACAGATTTTCTATGTTAAATATTCCCAAAGAAGAGAAAATTTTGTGTATAATGCAGAAATATATATACGATAAGCCCCAAATATTAAGTATTTAATGTAATCCCATCCTCGCGTTTTCACTTTTTAGTACAGTACAATCACATGAGAATCTATTTAGGATTCCTTCTACTTTTTTATCTTTATCTTTTTGTCGTAGCACCCACGTCTTTTACAATTTGACCTTTATATTGACCTAAACCACTTCACATGTGGAGTATTTTACATAGAGCATTCATAACAAATTCATATTTTTTTTTCAAAATGTATAATACTTTTTGTAATTAGAGCTAAAAGTAAGGGACCAATTTGTCATTTCATTTTTCTCTTGTCAGTCTCATTGGGTTACTTGGAGCCAATTATAGACAGCATCAAGCTGAGGCACTTTTTTCGAAATGATTGGGGAGTGGACTGCACTAATTGAAACGTCGTTGGACTTGATTGGATTTCTTACCTAAGATTAAGGACTTCTAGCGAAATCCCCCTTCATTTTCGACCATTTCAAGTGACAGGACGGCAAAACAATGTCTCCTCCATTTTTAACATGCCTATCATTAGCCTCTTTATTCTTTCCCGGTTCGAATATTCCTATAAAGTTTCCAAAAACAACATTAAATTATTCGGACATGCATAGCCTGAAATGGGACAACTCGACCACTAAGTCGAATTACAAATGCTTGAAATTCTGGACGGTGCAGACGCTAAATTTTTATTAAGTGCACTAAGCTTGAAAATTTCAAGACACCCAACTTCAACAAAAATTATCCAATCAATTCTAAACTTATTGCATAGATGCTGACTCAATTCGAATTTTTTCAATTTTTCCAATTTAATCTTAAATATTTGCGCAAAATTCTAATAAAGCCCTTATGGTTAATTTTCATCATATATCACTAACATAGTGGTCTAATTAATACTGATTATACTACGTGGCACACTATCATGTCAATGATTTTCGGCAAGAATTGATTGGATGGACTATGTTGAAATTTCATATAAAAGTTTAAGATTAAATTAATAAAGCTGGAAAGAAAATTAGTATGGCTCTAATTAATATCATTTCAGAATATGATAAATTAGATTAAATTAGATAGCGTAGATTCCAGTAATATAGGAGGATAATTGTGTCTTGGAAAAAAGAAATGTAATGAAAAGGACGTTCAAGGATGAGCTGATGATTATAGTGAGGGCCAAGTGACTTAGAATCGCTGGAAAGCTAATATGTAAACGGCAACGGCTACAAGCGATGGGCTGTGAAAGGTTTTCTAAAAATGGATTCTTCGAAGAGCAAATTCTTAGCCATAAATGAAAGGTAAAGAGAGAGAGAGAAAGGATATTCAGGCTCCATTTCGCGGAAGATAAATGATTAGAAAAAGATTTTCCTTAAAATGATTTCATTTATCGCTTATAAAAATCAGTGATCAAAAAATATTATCACCGTCTATGAAAGTGTCAAACATAAATTGTTATGAACCCCGAGGTAATCTACAATGTTGGAAATTATTTTATGGATACAGAAACATAATTTATGAACTTTAATTTGCATCTATGATTCAATAAGGTATTTTACAACGATTATATTTTGTTAATGATTTGCTAGGAATAAGTAACATTACCAAGATGAAGAATTGGCAATCACTCAAATTACTACTTTAAAGGTGAATTATCCTATAAAATGAATTCATTTTAAAAGTTGTTACTTCTTTCGAAGTAAATTACTCCTTCTAAAGTAAATCATTAATTTCACACTTGTTATAAGGTAAATTATTTCATTTCAAGTTCTATTTGTTTCGCAGAAAATGTGATATTTTTGAAAAATATATTCTGAGAAGTTATTTTTCAGGAAAATAATAATATTTTTCTGTGTTTAACTAACAATTGAAAATGAACTAAAAAATATATTTTGTCGTTTGGTGAGAAAAATCTCATTTGATTGCAATTGCTAACGTGAATGTCGGCAATCCTACGTGGTACAACCATGTTGACATGGACTTTTTTTTGTAATTTTTTTTTTAAAAAATTAAGATTTTTATATAATTTTTATTTTCTTTTTCCTTCTTCCACCATTGGTCAACGAGACAAGGGAGGGCTGACCTTGCTAGCCTCAAGCAAGCTCGAGCTCGAGCCTCGCCAACCTCAAGAAGGCTTAACCTCAGTGAGGTTGGCCCACGCCTATAGTTGGTTGCCAACTGTTGCTAAAACCTAACGATTGACGAAGGAAGAAGGAAAAAGAAAGCAAAGAAAGCAAAAAAAAAAATAACAAATTTGAATATTTAAAAAAAAAAATGGCCTCACTAGACCTGGCACGGGTGCCAAGGACCTAGGCTTAACCTCGATATTACCAAGATTGGTGTCCCAGGTACAAGCACCGATATCCAGGGCAAAGCTTCGATGGACTTGGGTCAGGGCACCAAAGACCCGGCCTTGTTGCCAGGGCCCGAAGAGTAGTATTAGGATTTATGTGCCCAAGTGCAGAGTTTTTGATTTAAGCGTTGATACCGAGTTATATTTTGAAAATTAATTTTTGATTTTTTTAAAGAAAAAATCATTTCTTGAATTTAAACTGTTATAGGAAAATATTTTCCGTTAATCTCTTCTTCCTAAGCAATTCAAATGTCCGAAAAAAAAAATACTTTATTGAAAAATATGTTTCGCGGAATAAATGGAACGTGAAAGATGTTACGGCTTTCGATGTTAATTGCTCCTTTTAAAGTAATCCACTGCTTTCACGCTTTCTATAAAGTGATGCGACTAGTTTCTAGGCAAAATTTACTCCTTTCCAGGTAACTTCCTATAAGGAAATTACTTCATCTTGAAGGATTTACTCCTTTCAAATGTAAATTAATTTACTTCCGATTTGGTAAATGCCTTTGTCTCAAGTGATGTTACTCCTTTCGACGAGATTGTATTTTTCCTTATAAATCATACCTAATAGTTTCATGTACTTAGTAATATAAACTCTAATATTATAATTTAACCGATCTCATTATAATCCGATTGCACTTATAGTTATATTCATGGAGTAATTCAGATATGGACAACACCAATCGGCTTAGTAGCAATAATTAGTAAAATGTCATAATGTCTATAGATCTTTTTAGTTACATATAGTCTATTTGGCAAGCTTCCAAAATGCTCAATGCTGTTATTTCTTTGTAAACCGAGGTTAGCCTACATGAGACTACATTTAGGTGAGAAGGACTCACATATGCAAAAGTTGCTTTGTGAAGAGGGCAAAATATTATGACTTTTTTTCTCACAAGTATAGTATAAACTAGTTCAATTACCGATAATAACGAATAGAGCCAATCACAATATTGAGAATGATACTATTCCAAGTGAGCCTATGCTGTTGGCCCTACTTTTTCACATGTGATTGACTCAATTATTGGAACGTAATTGCATATTTACTTGAGGCGATGAATGCAAAACATATGCAAGAAACTAAAATAACCTTCATGTGTCTGAATTAACACCCCAAGGAACAGATCATCTCAAGTCTCAACTTATAAATACCAGGACCAGAACCCTCAGATCAACTTAAGTGGTCGAGCCTCTACTCTGTATCGACCCCTGCAACTGCAATGCGCAGATTCTGAATTACAGACCTCGGAACAAATCTCTGTCCGAGTCCTCTTGTCCTAAAAGATTGTCCCTCCTTGCATGAACGAATCACCATCATCTCTCTCTGTGGCTCATTTAAGGTCCTGTGATTTTGCCTCAAGAGCTTGTAGCTTCCTCCAAAACATTACCCTTGTCTCTTTTCCCAAGAGCAGAAGTTCCCTGACCCCCAGTCAAAATTTGGTTTTTCAATTCCACTCAGGTAAAAGGGAAAGAAAATCCTCAACAGAAGTTCCTTCTTTCCCCAAATCACCATCAGTTCAGTCCCTTCCCGCAAGAACTCACCGTTCTCTTTACCATCACAACAAAAGCTTCGGTTTTTCTTTCTTATTGTGAAAAGCAGATGCAAAATATTTCCTGCCCATTATTTCTTCCCCCATTTTTTTCAGCTACTTTGCTCTGTAGTGAGCCAAACTTGGCATGGCGTAGCTGATTCTAAATGATTTTGATTGGGCAGATATAGAAGACAGGGTGACATTAGCACTCCTTCTCTTTCCTCCATAGAAACGCCAAAACGCCATTGGGAAAAGCTCTTTTGGCAACTACAGAAAGGACAACACTCCTAGAATCAAATTGGGGCAATATAATAGTGTGAAAATTACTAAAATCTTTTTTGTCAAATTGACAAGCACCAACCGATGCAAATTCACTCTCTTTGTGGTCCTCGTTTGCAAACAAACAGCTTACACAGCCCCAGATAGAGAGCTATAAAGATTCCTACATTTTGTGCACTCATCTCCCCCCATAAACGGCCTTGGCTTTTCTTTTATCCCAACTCTCAAATTTATTCCCTGCCCACTCCTCCCTCATTTCCCCCGCACAGGAAAAAAGTCGGCTCACATATATAGCTTCCTGAATGCAATGGCAGTTGATTGCCTCACAAGTAAAACCTCACCAGCCATGCCTCCGCAGCACAAAGATGAAGCCAGAGAGGATAAAAAACATCTAGTTTTTGATGCCTCGGTGATCCGGCACCAACCCGACATCCCGAAACAGTTCATTTGGCCCGACGAAGAAAAGCCGTGTGCAAACGCCCCGGATCTCCCCGTCCCGCTCATCGACTTGGACGGGTTCCTCTCCAAAGACCCGAGTGCCTCCGTGGAGGCATCAAGGCTCGTGGGGGATGCGTGCCAGAAGCACGGCTTCTTCCTTGTCGTCAATCATGGCGTGGATGCTGGCCTCATATCGGACGCTCACAAGTACATGGACAAATTCTTCGGGTTACCGCTCAGCGAGAAGCAGAGGGCTCAGAGGAAGCTCGGTGAGCATTGTGGATATGCCAGCAGTTTCACTGGCAGGTTCTCTTCCAAGCTCCCATGGAAAGAAACGCTTTCCTTCCGCTACTCTGCTGAGAAAAGCTCGGCCAATGTCGTGGAAGACTACTTCAAGAACACCATGGGCGAAGAGTTTGAGCAATCCGGGTACGAAACCTATCGCCCATTTCTTTCGTGACAATCGAGTATGTTCCTCGGTCGTCGAAAGAAAACATAATTTCCCCCACGCTTTATTAGCATCAATCTATGAAGAGATTAGTCAATAACTCTATAGTTTTATGTGCAGCGTGTACTAAGACAAATGATGATTTTGGTTTTCTTGTGTTTCAGGAGGGTGTACCAGGACTATTGTGAGGCCATGAGCAGACTGTCTCTAGGAATAATGGAGCTGCTAGGAATGAGCCTAGGAATCGGCAGAGAACATTTCAGGGAGTTCTTCGAAAGCAACGATTCGATCATGAGGCTCAACTACTACCCTCCGTGCCAGAAGCCGGACCTCACCCTAGGAACCGGTCCCCACTGCGACCCGACATCCTTAACCATCCTACACCAGGACCAAGTTGGCGGGCTCCAAGTGTTTGTCGACAACGAGTGGCGTTCAATCAGCCCGAACTTCAACGCGTTCGTCGTCAACATCGGCGACACTTTCATGGTAGGTCTCACAGTATATGCATTAATTTGTGCCCATTGTCTAGTCAATTATTAGAAATCTATCCCCAAATTTGTATCTATTCGGCAAAGGGCTAATTTAACTTTAATTTTTCTCTTTTTGTTGGGTCACAACAGGCTCTGTCAAACGGGCTATACAAGAGCTGTTTGCACAGAGCAGTGGTGAACAGCCAAACTCCGAGGAAGTCCCTCGCCTTCTTCTTGTGCCCGAGGAGCGACAAAGTGGTGAGACCACCGAGTGAGCTAGTCGCAATGTCCTGTCCGAGAGTGTACCCGGACTTCACTTGGCCGGTGCTCCTCGAGTTCACTCAGAAGCATTACAGGGCCGACATGAACACGCTCCGAGCATTCACCAACTGGCTTCAACAGAGAACATCTGAACCGGTTCGGTGATGAAGATATGTCACAACTAGAGAGATCTATTTGGAGGTCCGAAAAGTTGCGGCTAACAAAGGGGTAAAAGAGCCTCTCTGCCAAAGGAAAGAAGATGACATTGACGACGACGAAGAAGTGAGAATCAAAAGGGAAGTGGTGGGTTTTTTTAAAGGACGTTGGAGAGGGACAAACAGAGAGTTAGAGGAAAAGCCAAAATATCTTTTACGTTCAAGGGTACGTCTTCTGTAGCCAGATAGTACTGGCACCGATGATGGTCACGATGATCAAAGGGCAAGAGATCAAGAAACATGAGAACCAATAAAGAGCTATAATAGATCAGCTAATTTTTGTATTTTTTTTTTTTCCTTCTCCTTTTGTCCTTGGTTAATGTAGAAAAGTTTACCCAACAGTAACCCTGCCTTGATGTAAATTTTGCATTTTGGAGAATAGGTGCTTCATTAAATATTCCTAGTTTTTTCATCTGCTTCAACCTCAAACATCAAAAAAATCTTCAAAATTGAATTATCTTAGAGGACGAGATATGAGAAATAACTTCGAAAACTGAAATCAGATTGAAACTTTAAAAGGAATATGCTTCCCTGTCCCGATATGGTCTGTGGAAGAGGCTTTGACATCAACTCTTGTGTTAGGAGAAATTATTATAAAAGTCCTGAATTTATTATACAACACTCAATATAATTCTAACTTTTCAATTCGACTAATTTAGTCCTAAATCTTTAACAATTTTTCAACGTAATCTATCTAGCTAATTTTAATTGGAAATCGCCGACGTTACGGTCCAATCAATGTCGATTGTCTTATATGACATGAGCAGTGTTGCCATTGATGATTTTTGCATTTTCTTTTGAATGTTCTGAATTTTCTCATTTTTTTTCTTTCATTTTTTTTTCCCATTGTTCATCTTCTTGGAATGGTGGACAATTTTTCAACGTAATCTTTCTGGCCAATTTTAATAAGAAATAGCTAAGGTGGTAATCCAATTAATGCCGTTTGTCCTATATAACATGAGCAATGCTGCCATGGGTGATTTTTGCAATTTCTTTTGAATTTTTCTCTTCTTTTTTTTCCCACTATTCATCTTCCTAGAATGGTGGCCTAGATGACAAGGCCTTGATGATGGCTGGCGCCCTTCTGGGAAGATGAAAAGTGGTAAAAAAGGAAAGACAAAAACAGGAAATATAATAAAAATTTAGCAAATTTTATGAAAAATTGCAAATATCATCTCCATTAGCATCAACATCCGGCCATAGAAAATGGTCAGCATTCACGTCAGCGATTTTCAGTCAAAATTAGTTGGAAGCATGACATTGAAATATTGTCAAAAGATTTAAAACTAAATTGATTAAGTTGAAGAGTTTAAAACTGAATTAACCGCCATGCAATAGGTTTAAAAAATTTGAAACACTTATCCCTCTTGTGCTATATTCTTCCCAGGGTGTAAACGGGTGAGAATTAGAGGTGCTAACTACAACTAAAAATCAATTAATCAAATTGAACCAAATCAAATATTTTATTCCTTTTTTTTTTCACCCTATCCTATATAACCCCAGCCCCCAAAGTGGGGAATTGAACTCCCCAACCCCTTCCCAAATGAGAAGGGTGGCCCTAGGACAACCCCTATTGGTTTCAAATATATTAATGAAACATAGCAATATAAAAGTATTAAATCGATAGGGGTTGACTGAATGGTCAAACATTTTATTCAAATGTAGCATATCTCATGTTTGAATCATGTCATGACTTTCCTTACCACCATGTCAGGGGCACTTTTACTCATTATACATATACGAGGCAGTTTATGTGTATTCGAAAATCAATGGGATAATGACATAAATGACCCATGAATTTTAGTTCAATGTGCAACATGGTCCATGACATTTAACTAATGTTTAATGTGATCTTTAACTTACAATTTATTTAATGTGGTTCCTAAACATTTGATATATATTCAATTTAGTCTTTGAACTATAATAAAATATTCAAAGTAGTCATTTTATTAATTCAAAATCAGGGATAATATTGAACATTTATATAGTTCAGAGACTAAATTGAACACGTACCAAAAATTTAGAAATTACATTCAATAAATTAAAAGTTCAAAGACAACATCGTACATTGGGTCAAAATTTAAGGATTATTTGTGTCATTTTCCCAAAATCAATCTAATCAAGAATTTGAATTAAAGAATGAATTACTTAAAGAGTACTAATGAGATGCACATCTTTTCTTCTATCATGATCCGTCTTGATTGGGGCCACTTCTCTTGGGCGAATACGAATTCGATGGTTTGAGATCACTAACAAACCTTTCCTACTATGGAAAGATAGAGCTATTCCGACCGCACAAAATTGTTAAAAATGAAACCCTTTTGTGGTTTGAAGATTTTCAATGGTGAACAAGTTTTGTCCTCTCGTGAGAGAACCCGGTAGTCGGATTTATAAAAGTGCTCCTAGGTGATAAGCATGCGCATAGTTAATTGAAATGGCGGTGGAGAGTGATTATTACTTGCCCTGGACCCTCCCTCGACATGCATCATCACAATACAATATATCAAGATCAGAACCAATAATTTCCATTAATGTAACAATATATGCTTAGTTGGATGGACCCACGTTCGCATACATCCAAATGGAAATCCTGACCCGATGGAAAAAATTGAATGATTCAAGGGAATAGGAGAAGCTAAACTCCACTGAGGATTGACAGAGCTTTCCCTTGTAGTGTAGTCGACTCTTCTGCAACTCATTTTGGTTTTCTTCTTGTTGTTTATTTCGCGCATCGTGCCTTATATTATATACATATCTGGGAGATTTTTGGATGGGTTCTTGAAAATAAAAAGCTAAAAAGAGGGAATGCCAAGGAATACTTGGGACAATTGTCGTTGCGCTTGTCGTGTTGTGCGGCAACATTCTCCTCCCCTGATTTTATAATTATTTGGTGTTGTCTGCATTCCCACGAGTCCCCACTTAATCCATTCCTCCACTCCACCTTCGGAAAATGATTCAACCGCAAGTAAATGCGTAAACGAAAGGGGAAGTCCTCCATATAATGAAGCAGACATGATCTAATGATCCTAATGTTCTCGATAAATCACTTGCCATTTTAGAAATATGCTGATGACAAGATGCTTCTCTCCTAGATAGATCCGGATTAATGGTCCAGACATTGGATTATTTCGATTTTAATGATGTGTCGAGTCGAACTTATGTCGAGTGCTTTATTCATGCATGCATTTATACTTTTAATGACTAAATCAAATGCATGAGACTACTTTTATTGACATTGTAATGGCATCGGTGTCCTTTTCTTGCGGGACTACACCTATTTGAATTTTTTTTTTTTCTGATTTGTAGATATTACTATAGAGATCAAGAGTTCGAGGTTTAAAATTTAAAGTAAAGAAATCGACACTAGTAAATTTCATTTCTTGAATCTGTTTTAATACAATTCATTTTTCAATTTTGAAATAAGTGAGTATTATAAAATATTTACTTATATGTAGTGATTCGAAAATATTAGAATATCATGGGACTCTTTTGAAATGCCTCTTCTGAACATTAGGAATTTAGCAAATAGAAAAATGCACCAATCTGAGAAGTATCGTACCATTTGTACCATACATTCACCCCTCATGTTTTGCCCAGGCATTTATTTTCTTATCCCATGTTGTAAAAGAAAATTGTAGACATGATGCAATATGGGTTACAATTTCTCAAATAGTTTCAGATGCGTCCTCAGATTTATATAGTTCCAAATTGCCCTCACAAAAACTCATTAGTGGTAATATTGTTCGAAGAAAAAAAAAAATATATATATATATTTAATGTGGAGCAAATAAATCTAATGATTCTTATCAACATTTCCTAAACTGTTGTTTTTCCGTCTTTTGTGTTCAAATCGAAGAAGTTTACATGCGTGTTCCCATTTTAGGAGAATCATTTAAGATTTGAGATTTTAGTAAATTTAGAGGTTGGAATTCTAACTGGTCTGAAAAATTATTATTCAGGTTCATTTATTTATGTCTCCCTAAAGTTTAATCTCTAATAACTCCTTTTAATGTATAATTCTTTAGTCCAAATTTTCTCGGACGAATTCTTAAGTTAAAATTGTGAATTCTTAATGATTATAATTTATATTTAAGATATTTATTTAACAAAGATTATCAAAAACGTTCAATCTCATCATGAACAAGCCTTTATAGAGATTAAGATTGAGCACATTAGTAAGTGAAAGAAGGGAAATGAAATCGGTAAGAAACTACCAAAAAAACAACAAAAAGCGATGGAATAAAACATCATTGTTTTGATTAATATGAATAATTATATTTCCCAACAATGCATGCTTTTTACGATATCAGTAAATAATAATGTTCATTCTTTTTCTCCATCCATGATTTTCATTAATTAGTTCTCTTAAACATATATTCATCAACTCGATAAATTAAGAAGTGTTATAACCATTTAGAGTTATAGCCTATAATTATTATCGAAGAATAATTTTCTTTCAACTAGGAGCGATTTAAGTAAAATAAAATCGCACCACTTCCTTTTTATTTCTTTTTTCTTTTTTTTCTTTTTTTTTCTTTTAAAAATAAAAAGCTCTGGCTAACTGATATAGACATACACAGCCGCCACAAGTAAGGACAATGACAGTCCCATTCCCGTACTCCCTTCCAAAAGGCCCGCATCACGTGGACATCTTTTGTTGTTAATCGTGTCACATAAAAAATCGAAAAAATCTTTTTTATAAATTCAATTCAATTTAATTTATTCGGGGAAATTTTCCATGCCACGAGAGTACCCAACTGTCTTCCGCTCCTCATTATCTGTACCACTCTTGTTCTCATTATGCCCCCATAAAAATTTTAATTTCCATCCAGCTGGATTATTTTATAATTTCGACCTTGCCGACCAACTTAACTATAATCCTCATAACTAATTACAGATGTCGTCAATAATCTCTTGACCTAGTTTAAACCGTTGTCCTCTAGTGAATGTTACCTGAAAGCAAATATCGCGAATTTTAATTGGGAAATTATAATTAAAATTGGGCGACACTATTTCCACCTCCTGTACGACAACAGCCACCCATTTTTTACCAAACAGACAAAATTTCCATCTATCATTCATTTGCAATATTAGTGGTCCAAAATTTATTTACTTTCCTTTTTAAAGTATTTTTATATCTATGCATGATTTATTTATCATGATTAATAATTCCATGTGTTCATTTTTGTTTATCGTAGATTTTACATGTATATATAGGGCACTATATTTTTTTTATTGTTTGATATTACTTCTAGAAGAATTTGTTTTGTTAAAAAGAGAAATTTCCAACAAATCTAGCTCTTTTCTACATTGTCGATCGAATTTATAGATAAATTATTAAGTAGATGGAATTTAATCAAACCAAAAAATTGCATACAGTAAATATTTTTTGGATATTTTAAGTGAAATATCATTATTTTGAATCGATAAAAATTAATATTATTTATGAACTATTTACAAAATACATATATATAAAGATATGTGCATAATGTTTTTAGTGTATTCTTAGATATTCCTCTAACATCTCACATGTATAAAATGATCTTATTAATAAGATAAGTTCTTTGATATAGTAAATAAAGAGATTTGATATATATTTTAGACTAATGAAGTTAATAAAAATTTTACCAAGAAAGTGAGCTTTTGAAATAAGAGGAACGAAAAATAGGTAAATTGTTATAAGATCAATAATGAAGAATATACTTTTCAATTTTATAATGTGTTAAAAACATCTTTTTTCGTTATTAAACACGGAGCATGTAGAACATTATAGGAAGAGCTTTTCTTTAATACGCTAAAAAAAATGTGAGATACTTAATCATGGTAATTATCCTGAATATAAAAGTAAATTCAGAAAAAAGAATGAGTGAGACCATAATTTTAAATTACAATTGAAAGATTGAGAATGCTTTTGTCTTTTTAATGTAAATGAGAGTATATATAATTATTGAAGGGGTGGAAACAGCACCGCCTTTAAAATTTAGTTGAATTTGTCATAGATCACTCGATCGAGAAAACAATAATTTCAAGTGCAACCCATGTGTAATTGACGATTCCAAATCATAATTACCAAATCTCGAATCAACGTAGACAACTTTTTAACTTTTAGCCGTGCGGGCTTGTTTTCATTTTTAAGATTTTCTTCTTTTTTTTCACTCTGAGCAAAATGACAAATTCACTTGAGGAGTCTCCATCCGATATCCAACATCTCTACCTCTGTTATCTAAACGAGATCTTCTTTCCTTTTGCCAACGCCTTGCGACACGACAAAATGATAGACGGTTTTGTTTTCATCGGTAGTTGCGTCGCGAATAAACAAAAATGCCGTAGTGGTATTACTAACCTGCGATTATAATAATAATATCCGACCAATTATTATTATTATTATTATTATTATTATTATTATTATTTAATTTAAGTTTAATTTGTTAATGGATGGAACAAGCGATGCCTTAATTTCGGACCAATAGGAATTCGTTTCAGCAAATTGCGCATCTGAATATAGCATTTCTAGGGGTGGTGCCCTTTTTAGGGTTTGCTGCTTTTGAACTTTTTAAGACATCCTTTTTCCCGTCCTATGTGATTTCCCGTAGCATAGGCCAAAAGATCGCGCATTTCAATAAGTTTAATTATGATTTAAGAAATAACCCTGGAAAAAGAACTGCGAAAATGAAGAAGTTCCGGTTGGAATTCCCTTGATCATAGCGATGATAAGATATAAAACCTAATCTTCTCTCTCTCAAAGAACATGCCATTGCTATTGCCTCGTACTTTTCTACTACTTGTCTTATTTCCGAAGCAAATATAAGATTATCGACACAAAGCATGAGTCGAGTCGCATATCGTCAGTGCGTACGTATCGATACATTTGTCCTATTTAAGTTTTGACACATCAAAACATAACGGTATGGTTATATTTTTATAACGTCGAGATCTGATCACCATCACGGTTACTATGCTTTGTGGCCCCCTATCATGATCGCGTTGGCAGTAGGGTTTGAGAGTTAGATAAGGCATCTGGCAAAGGCATAAACGGACAAACAACATGATCAAATCGAGTTGTAATTGCTTACTGGCGTTGATTAGAATAATCAGAATGATTAGCGCATTAGATCCTATCCCTCCCCCTCCCCTAATTACGTGACAGGGTGGACACCACGCACGACGGAATTCGATCAAAGTGGCGCAAAATCTAAATCCCCTCGCATTTCGTTTGTCGTTTCTCTTGGCAGCGCAGCGTGGTGACGGAGATTTCGTCCCAGCAAGCCGACGAGCTCGCTCTTCCCTCTTTGTATTCTTCTCTTGTCACGTTCCTTAATCACTTTCTCACTTTCTTCCTTAGTTATGGCAGGCAGGCAGTATCGGTGGGAGATCGACACGCACGAAGCGAAAGATAACGAAGGAGGAGCCACTCGAGATGATTTGGTGGGAGTGACTCAGCTGGATCGCTGGGATTTGTTGTCACGGCACACCTGTAAAAACTGAATTTGTTTAGAAGCAAAGGGAAAAGGACGTGAGTGTGCGGATTCCAATAAAAGGGAAAGAGCCTCCTCCAATCGATGATGAAGACACGGCATACGCTCTTAGAGCCTTTTGTATTCTTGCTGTTTTGGATTCCTCCCGGGAGATCGAGATCACCCTTTTCGTCGTTTATATATCCCTAGCTCGTCGAATTGCGTCTCATTCGCGAAACTTATATATGATCTCAAAGGTACGTAAATCCGTTCCTCATCAATCCTCGGTAGGCGGGCATGGGGACCGGGCCCCTTCTTTGTGAAACGTGATTACTGATTAGGGCATGAGTCTTGCCAGCAAAAGTGATTAGAACGTGTTTTATGTCTATTCCAAATGAGCCCCTCAGGAAAAACAAAAAAAACTAAAACAAAAAGTGATTATAGGCCTTAGATTGGAAAATCCCAAAGCCAGAATTAGGCAAGTCTTGGAAACCCTCTAAGCCCAATTGAGTTCCTCTGCTCAGGGTCTCTTGTAGACCTCTTTCTTTTATGTCATGGTTGATGACTGATCTTTGCTCGGATTGGATCAGCGCAAGAGACCGACCGACTTGTGTAAAGAATGGTCAATGGTCATTCTTGTTTAGATCAGTTCAAAGAATAAAAGCAGCAAAACAAAATGAGAATTAAAAAAAAAAAAAAAATCTGAGAAGGGCTTCAGCCCACAATGAAATGCTGAAGAAAAGAGCGTTCTTCATCTTTTGTCATTTTAGTTTCTGATTTTAAGAGTTACATGGGCCGAAGAAGCTATAAACCATGAGAAAAGTTCTACGGAGTGCGGCGGAAATGGGCTTTTGGGCGCTCTCCTCTTTTCATGAGAGCCACGTCCATTAACTCATTGGTACTTGGGCTTTGCGCTCGTCTTTTAATGAATTAAGGGTTTATTTGTTTGATGGAGAACTGTCTTCGAAGAATGTTTTTCGAATTTTCGATGTTTAGATGACAGAAGATTAATCGATCTATGGAAAATATTTTCCATATATTGCGAAACAACAAGCTTACATTGGGGGAAACCAACTTCCCTTTCCTAGTATGAAAGAAATCACTTTCCCTAAACCACAAAATAAATGAAAATTAATTTTTTTATTATAAAGTTTTCGATGAGATAGATTTACCCTTTTTCAATGAGACTTCTGTTGTAGTCTCTCTTATAGTTGTTAGATACAAACAAAGTAATTCTAAGTATCATTCATTTCAAATTCATTAAGGCTACGTTTGGTGGTCATGATAAAATTCAAAATAGGATAAAATTTATCATATATTGTATTTGGTATTTACTCAAAATAGAATAAGGTCGGATATAAAGGAGATATAGGCCGAATAAAATTATCCAATGAAAAAGATGGGATAAATGTTAATAAGATTTCTAATATCCATAATAAAAAAGTTTTTCCTCATATAACAAACTTCTTAAATCAACAAATTTAAAATTATATTTCAATATAAAAACTATATGAATTCCAAAATAAGAAATTCAAAATAACAAAAAATAAAAAATTATTTTTTTAATATAATCTTATTTTAATTTATATATTCAAATTTAATTCTATCTTATAATATAAACTCAAATATAAAATATATGTTGATTACATATTTTAGGCGTTTTTGTATTTTAGGTATATTAGTACGCTTTTCTATTTGATAAAATTTTATCGTAGAATGATGGAAGGGGAAGAAAGAAATGAAAATATATATTAATTAAAAAAGAGAGGAAAATAAAATAAAAATAAAATTAATAAGAGTGTCACGAGAGATTTTTACAATTTTTGTTTATAAAATTGGTTATTAATTTATATTGATATGACGTTTATACCAAACAATATATATGATGTGATGTAAATATATCCGACTTTATCATTATAAACACTAAATAGTGGACAAGATATAACAAAATCCCCCTGATTTCATATTATATCATATCCAATCTTATCATGATTAAGTCTGCATCAATGTAGCCTAGGTGTTTCCATGTACCGATTTTTGAATATCTATTCTGCTCACTTAGTGGAAAACTCAATAAAATATCAAATTCCCGTTTCCACTTTCCTGATTGAAAATCATCATTACCCAGCCCCATCGAAAAATTTAAACTGTTATGTGCTCCTCACATATATTATCTACCTAAACCAATCAAGACATGCCCAAGCAAGATCGATTTCCTTAGCTTCTTCGAACTCAACATCATAAGACCGATATGCCTTGACCAAAAAAAAGCACATCATAAGGCTGATATGAATGATCGAATATCATCCCATCATGGATTCTGTTAAAAACCCTCTGTCAAAAAAAAAGCAAGACCCTCGTTATAGTCTTTAACAAAGAAAAGGAAAAATCTGCTTCGAAATGGTTTTGGCAGCAGAGTATATTTTGTGCAGTACACGGAATATTTTCCCAAATAAGGGGACAGGAGAGGCCACCAACATAAGAGCAAAAGGCTTGCCCCCACACAAGCAGGGCAATAATGCAGGCCTTTTTTGCAGCAACAATGGCCCCCTCCCACTCCCTTCCTCCCTCCCTCCCGCACTGGTGAATCGAGGCAATACGTTGCCTCGGTGGACTCCACCTCAACATAAGCATCTCCCGCCTCCCACCATTACTATTCCCTTCCTCTTTTCCCCCTTTCCTACATCACAGATATCCTCTGAAACTTGACAACTCGTAGCTGCAGAGTTGTTCGTGTCATCTCACTTAGAAACATCTCTACACAACGACAAGACATACGCACGTATTGGCGAATGCAGGACGCTGGTTGGTCGTGGTCCTCCGTTGAATCGTATCTATTTGGCTCTGCGGACTTATTGTCTCTCGAATTTATTTGGGATTGGAGTTATTAATAAGTTTGGCCCAAAAAACGTGATGAAATACCTATTGGATTGGAGATGGATCGATATATATATATATCAACAAAAGTTGTGATGAATCATTTGTTGATTTTTGAAAAGAGAGTAAATGACAAAGAATTTAGGGTATGACATTGAAAATGATTGTTGCTAGCGCTGAAAATTGCAAAAGATTAAAGATAGGAATAAATTTGCAAAGCAATGTTGATTTCTGTGATTGATGGAGATCATTTGTAGAGAGTACAATGTGGGTATCTACAGCCCACAATTGATGGTTACAACTTTTGAATTCAAATAAGCAAATAACCTTCTAATCTTATTAACGGTTACGAGAAGTTACACTATCCATTATCTCATATTATCTAGTAAAAGTTATATACAAAAAGTTATAATAATCCTAAAATATTGGCAATAAAATATAATCACTCGGCAATTATGTTTTTGTTTCGATTGCTCTCATCAATAACTTTCGTATCGTGTGTTGTCAAATTTTCAAGTTATGGACTATTTTAACCAAACTGTTTATCGACTCAATTTGTTACTTATCAATAATAACTAAAAGTTAGTCATTTTTTGGTGTCAACGTATGCCTTATTTAAAAAGAATGGAATGGTTTATCAATCATTCAATTTTATAAATTAAATAATCAATGGTCATCAATCATTCAACAAAAGTCATTTTTCATCGCCAAATTACATCTCGAATTGTTTTCTTAAAAATAACACAATTGATTATGTTATAGCTCCGTGAATGGTGCCACTTGCAATATTTTTTAGCTACTGAATCTTATATACATTACACGTCCTTCACTTAATTAAATAAGGTCGTCTCTCAGTCAAAGATTTCATCTTACTTATAAGCATCAAGCAAATAAATTCGAGTGTCTTTAACCTTAGCCATGATTTATGCACTTATTTTGACAAGCTTTAAGGGTCGACAAATGTAAGGCTTGTCTAGCACCATTTTTGCCACATTTATTTCAATGTTTTCATCCTGGTTAGATTCATTATATGACTTTGACAAAAAATAAAATAAAATAAAAAATTCATACTTTGGTTCATAATTTTGTATTAGTGTCACATTTTGTGTAAAGTATTCATGTGGGCCTTTTATCTCTATCTATAAGTAGTTGCTCGTACTTTGACACTTTAATTGCAAATTGAAATAAATTGACAAAGTTTTGGCCCTCGAATTTGTCTCAAGTAATATTTTGGCAAGCCGAATTCGTGAATTCTTTTTCAAAGAGCAAAGGGACGCATCTATGTATAGCCTTCTAAAACCTAGCAACAAACAAATCAATTGACTTATCATGGCATTGATAGAGCATGCCAAATCAACAATTCATACCTCATGCATCATTTTTTCAAAATTTGAAATAATATTTCCATATCAAGCCCAGTTACACACTAAATTAGGTAGTAAATTAGTATATCAGTTTTAGACAGCATGGCAACAAACCAATGGATCGACTTATCATGGTATTGGCAGATTACATATGTTAATAGGCATGTTAGGCCTACTAGGAATATTCACATTAGGTGATATTGTTACAAATTTGGTTATTTTGACCAACATTAGCCTGATTATTCTCATTATTCTAGCCTTGCTTTTAGACGATCCAAACTGTTGCGTAGTTCCTATTGGGTTTGATTACTCTGACCAACATTGTTAGCACCAATAAATTGAGAGAGACTAGGAACATACCTTATTACCACTGGATTGACTTGCAATGGTGGGGAGGGATTAGATGATCCTAGTCTTGACAAAGTATCATTCACATCGTTAATGACAATTGGTTTAATCGCATTCATCATGTGACTCGCGATGTAATTAGTCATATCATTTTGCTATTTTTGCAGCAATTGTCCCATGGTAGACACCATGTTGAAATTTGGAGCAACATCCATTAACTACTCTTCAATAAGATACATTGGAAGAAAACCCCCTCCACGTTGATTTTCTTCTATTGCCCTTCCAGCAGTTGAGGACTTTGAATGTGCAACAACTTCATTTTCAGTTTGTGATACCGGATGGTTGTTGCCAACAACATTGTCGGACCCTCATCGATATTTGGTTCTAGCCATTGTAGTCTTCTTGAATCAACAAGATATGTCCTATTAGGCGTGCTAAAAAAGTGTTACACAGAAAATATGATGAAATACATATTAGAATGTACATGGATCGATATAAATCGACAAAAAGCTGTGAATTTCACTGTTGATTTTGAACAAGAAAGTAAATGACAAGAAATTTAAAGTACAACATTGGGAATAATAGTTGCCATGAAGTAAATTGCATGAAATCAAAGATAGATAAATTTGCTAAGAACAATAAGTTTTCAGGGACCTTTTACAAAAAGTACAACGTGTGTATTTTATATCTACTATAGAGGATTATAATTTTTGTAACTTTCGTGTTGCCTATTGTCGAATTTTTAAGATGTTGATTGTTCAAATTGTCGCCGCTCAACATAATCTTAAAAGCAGATGACTTGTCTTTTATCCTTTTTAAAGAAATTCACTCTTATGTACCCACGTTTATGTTTTTTTTTTGGGCAAAACCCACGTTTACGTTAGTGCACACACTTTTATTCCTATTCCACAAGTGCCCGTCCAAGCGTGAATCACATAAATGCCTGATTTTCCATTATCCGAGAAAGAGTTGCAATGCTTTCTAATCAGCTGGTCTCTTCCAAGTACCGAATCTGTCTAGTATCCATCGGTACAGTACTAGAAGAAAACACAAATCTGTAGCAGACTCACCAATATCACTTGTCATGTCATTTAGTAAATGAAATTTAGTATGCTTTCTCATTACATACGGCCTTTATCTACGTGCATATAGTTTGCATAATTCATAATATGGGTGAAAACTAAGGGTGAGCATGATTTTAGAGTAAAACTTGAAACAGAATAACCGGACTGATGGAAATTTATTTGATTTTAGGTTCCACGATATGCAGGGTAAGTTATAGATATAAAAAATTGAAGTACATGGTTTGATGGGTAGGTTTTAGATTCTAAATAAGTAGAACTTGTAACTTGACATTTGAAATAAGTTTTTGTATTTTTCTTATTCTATATCTTCGCATGATCCTACAATATTCCATGACATTTGATGATGAATGTATAATTTAGAACTATTAGTCTAAACTTCAATTTCAAAACTAAGACTTTTATTTTTTTAATATTTCATATTATTCGAGTGTGTAAATATAACTGATAATTAGTGGATTGTTATAGCAAGTGGTGATTATTAAAAGTAACGATTAACTGTAATCGTTTAATTAATAATACAGATGGAACTTAGGTAAAACTTAAAACCAACTCGGGAACCTGTAGTATGATGGGTTCTAGGTTTTAGTGTATGCAAGATAGTATCAAGGTTCTAAAAAATAACGAACTTACTCCAACAGGTATATTCGAGATTCTATTTGGAACCTGTACAAAACCTGAAACTTTGAAACTAGAACCGTTCATTCCTAATGAAAACACCATGGTATGAAGAAGTAAGCATTTGAATCAATGGATGTAGATAGATTTTCAATAATTGAATTGATAAAAGGAGAGAATTGCCGAAAGAGCATATATTCCAGATGTAAGTGTATGTATGCAAGATTGAGGTTTGTTGTGTAAGGCGATCCCTAGATCTTGAGGTTAACTGCAATTGTGCATTCTACAAACATGAGTTAGGCAATGACTTGCAAGACTAGACAATGAATTTGAAGAATCCACAATGAGATTAGGCAATGACTTATGAGGGAGATCGAGTATGAGTTAATAGATTTATATTCCATGAAAACGGATTAATTTGGATTTGAACATTTCGACTCAATTAAACCAATCCATCCCACTTGTTTGATGGATCTAATGACACTAAAGTGATTGCTTGAAAAATTTTAGTATCGTAAAAAAGTAATGACACTTCCAATATTATTTTCGGGCCAAAACACAAATACTTATATTTTTAAACAATCGGAAGTACTTTATTGACTTCAAGACTAGATCGTTACTTAAGTTTAACGCTAGACACATGCATTTTTTGGGACACAAATTAGCTCCACCTTAAACACGACTTATAAGTCACTTGACCATGTGCTTTTGTTCCATCCTCTCTCTCCACTACATTGATTGCAATTGATAAGCCGATGCGTCCACTATTTTAAACGGTCAAATTGGAAGGATCTCTAATCCTAGGCTAGATATGTTCTTTCAGAAAATAAGGCTGCGTTTGTTTGTATTCATTTTTTTTGTTCATGAACACAAATTCTGTTTTTTTGTTCCGAGGAACAAAAAAATAACAAAAACGCGTTTGTTTGTGTTTTTGTTTCAAATCTATTTTTTTGTTCTCAAGAATAAATTTGGAACAAAAACAAGAAACAAGAAAATTTTGTTTCTTGTTCTCGGAACACTTCCGATAAACAATTTTTCTCTCTTATTTTTTTCTTCTCTTTCTTTTATTCTTTTTTCTTTGGCCGGCAACGCCGTCGAGGGCCAACGACTTCACCGGAGCGTCACCGGCCCTCTGCGAGGCCGAGCTCGCCCAGCCACCAGCGAGGCTCAGCCTCGCCGGGCCACTACCAGGTCGGCATCGCTTGGCAGTGGCCCGGCCGAGGCCGAGCTCGCCCAGCCAAGGCGAGGCCGCCGGCCATGGCCGAGGCTGGCAACCGACCAAAAGGAAGAAAAAAGAAAAAAGAAAAAAAGGAAAAATAAAATAAAATAAAAATATTAAAAAATTAAAAGAAACAAAAAAATTATACAAGTTTACCAAACATATTTATGTTCTTATTTTATTCCAGAAACAAATTTACCAAACGCATTCTTCTATTAAAAAATTATTTCCCGGAACAGAAATAAATTTTTCTATTTCTGCTCCCTAGAACAATTTTTGAACGGAAACGATATTAAACGCACTGTAAGTTTGATTTTGATAAAGCATATATAAACAACCTAATTAAACTGTCTGGATAAAACTTACTTAAGGATGCCAACATAATCTCGACACGTCATTTCACAAATATATTTCTTTTTTTATAAAAAAATACTAAATATACTGGCTCTAAAATAAGATTTGTGAGATTTGACTTAATTAGAAGCTGCACTCTGGCAATTACAGTTTTGCAGGGATGCCCAGTACTCACAGGCACTGCGACACATCACAAAGACATGGTAGAAAAAAAATTTACCCTATTTCCAAGAGAATCCAGTTTATATTCAAATATGAAAAAAGATCCAAAAATCACTGTTCCACACCAGTTGAACATTGACTTGATGTGATGGATACAAAGGGACAAGACCCCTTTTCCCCGCTCTGATCTCTGCTCAGCATGTTTATGCACAGCACGGAGAGATAGAGAGAGAAAAGGGGGGAGAGAGAGAGAGAGACATGAGCCGCCATTTTCTCTCCATCCGCCGCTCCGGAATCTCAGCAAAACTTCAATATTAAGGTATCAAAACTGCAACCTACTCCTCACTGTGTTCGCCTCATCACCACCCCCGACGAAGAAGTATGTAACCACGAAAACGAAAGAAAGCGACAGATGTTTGTTTTTATTGAGAACGGATAAAAAAGAAGGAAGAATGGAAAAAAGAAAACTCGATTTCTTTCCCTCACCGTCGGAGAGAAAAAGCTTTTAATTCTTAAAGAGAACGCTGGCTGGTTCTGCGAGCCAAGTTGCGAAATTTCAAGGGCCAAAAAGAAAATTAAAAAAAAAAATCACATCTTTTGGAGTATGTATCGATCTCCACCAATCAAATCAAAGTCAAACCGGGCTCCTCTTCAGTACCCACCGCCGGTTCCGCCGCCGCCCGCCGCGGACAGGGACGACTGGAGCTGCAGGAGGTGGTGGTAGCAGTCGGCCGCTGTCGGCCGGTGTTCCGGGTTCGGGTCCAGGCACCTGCTTTGCAGGTCCCTCAGCATCTTCGGGAGGCCGCTCGCGGTCAACCCGCAGGTCTTGACCAGATAGCCAACCCCCCAGACGTCCACCTTCACCCCATGGAGCCCCCTCCCCACCATCTCCGGCGCGTGGGGCCCGCGCGCCTCCCCTCCCCCGCCCGCTCCGCCGCTGCCGCCGTGCGGGTTTATCTGGGGCGCGCCCGTCGCGTCGTCGAACCCGCAGATGAACCACTCGCCCTCGCCGTCGCTCCTCCGCATGACCTTGTCCCAGCTCAAGTGCCTGTGCATGAAGGACAAGTCATGCAACGCCACCAGCGCTTTGGTCACGTACATGAGAGCCTCCACCAGCTGCTCGCAGTTAGCGGGCTTCGATTTGCACCCTCTTGGCTTGAACACCAGCGCCAAATCTTTCTCCGACGCGCGGCAAATGAACTCCGCATGCGGAACCCTGTGATCCAGGAAGTCGTATATTTCCTTCACTGCAATCCATTTTCTTTTGCTGGAGAAGAATCTCGTCACCATGTTTGGCGTCATTTCCACGACGTTTCCGTTCCCCAAATTGATCCTCTCAAAATCGCTGTATGGGAAAATGCTGTTCTTGTAATTCACGACGTTGGCATTCATGTTGTCGAAGCACCGATCGGCCAAAAGGGACAGTAGACCGGCCACCCTATAGCACGGGACCAAGGCCTTGAGACGGTCCGCTTGTGACGACAGATCGAGTTTGTATAGATCAGTCCGGACAACACGGGCATCCTGTGATCGGCTCAGCGCACAGAATGTCACTGTGTGGCCGACTGCAAAGTAGCCTAAGATGTAAGGAAGATCCATGTATGTCCACATCAGCTTCTCTATGATCGACGAGGATGGATCTAATTGACCCTCTCGGACCTGATCTGTCTCCTCTCCCCTCCACAAGCAGAAGTTCCTTACGAACCCTGTCAAGTTCGGCCACTGATCTTGCAGCGCCACCTCGGCCGTAGCCACCAAGGGCTTTCGGATCATGACCATCTCGACGGAGCAGAACTTTGACACGACCCGGTTGAGGCAATCGTCCCATAGCCCGATAAAGGAGTCTCGGGACGTGGCAGTGGACGAGGTGAGGCTAGGGTTGGTCCGGATGATGGAGCTCAAGATGTCCATCGTGAAGGATCTAGAGTCTAGGAGCTCGTGGGAGGTGGTGAAGAAGAGCTCTTTGCCTGGTGGCAAGTCTCTGTAGACGTCTCTCCGGAGCGGCAAGCGAAGCTCCTCGGGCGGCGGCTCTTGGAGGTACCATGAGAGCTCAAATAATGTCGGGAGTGTCGTCGGTGGGACTCGCAAGCAACCGACGTAGTACTCGGTTGGATCTTGAAATTCCCATGGAGGAACAGCTGCAACACCCGCAAAAGAGTTTGACAAATTCCCATTCTTTATCACACGAACAAGTTCAGATGTTATTTCCCATTTCAGTACATTTTAATATTCTTGAATTAATGGACAATCAACGGCCATCTGAAATGGAGCCGAATATAGCGTTTTTCATAACCTACATATGTAGACATGCTGAGTTGCAGTCATAAATTTCTGCCCTCTAGGTTCATGATTTGACATTAGGAACATCTAGAAAGTACAGAGAAATATTCATGGATAAATAATTTGTAGGGATATCATGCCAGACCCTTTCATGAAACGGATATGCACTAAGATCGATATTCATAAATTAATAAATAAAACCGCGGGTACTCACATCTTAAAGAGGGTTCTGGCAGTGGAAGCTGAACTCTCTCTTGGAAACCTGGCAAAAATATACAAGGAGAAAAAAAAAGGAAAAGCGTTCATGTACCAGAATGTAATAACAATAATTACCTCCAAAACATATGTAGAATAACCGCACATTAAATAACAATGCCGAACAAAGAGAAACACAGGCTTTCACGTACCAGAAGCTGTGGAAGATGCAGAAAATGAAGAAGAAGAGGACTTCCTCCTGCCAAAGACTTTGACTTGCTGCCCAGGGACGAACCTGTCCACAGAGAACCCCCTGAGAGCCCCGTCTTCAAAGGCCTCCATCGTGCAAGCAACCATGGAGTCGTCGAAGAAGGTCAATTCGTCGGCGTTCAAGAAGCTCGACCCTTGGAGCCTCACCCTCCCACGGTGGTGCTCACCTTCCTCGGCCCACAGGCTCACCGACTCCTCCCACGTCATCCTTATCTTCCCCATGCGGCGCATCTCCCTCAAGGCCGAGGAAGCCGAGGGGCCCGATCCGACGTCGAGCGAGGACGGCTCGAACCCTAGGAACAGGCCTCCTCCTCCTCCTCCTCTACTTCCGTAATAGGATGAAGCCTCGACTCCGCTGCTCATGACCAGCTGTTTTGTCCTAGCTGCGAGAAGAAGAATGCATACACCCACAACACTAATTACGAGCGAAGTAGTCAGAAACTAAACTTCATCGATAACTATGATAAGTGTGTTTCGTACTAAAAGAATGTGCTTGTTTGATCACTGATGTTGATCGGAAGCAAAAGACAGGGACACAAGAACAGGAAGAAGAAGAAGGAGAAGAAGAAGAAGAAGAAGAAGAAGAAGAAGCTTCAACTGCTTCTGACTCTCAAGAAACACACACATTCCGATCAAAGGGTGGTTTTTAGCTACCCATTAATTCTTTCATTGATCGACCCATGAATTGTGAGTAAGATCGCTCGTAGAAGCATCTTACTGCTAACGATGATCCACCGTTAGTACAAAGTAAAAGAGCAGAGGAAAAGATGATGCATTGAGGAGAATCACGTGAACATGACATTGCATTACATACCAGTGAGTAGAGAAGGATCATCGTCCCTATAAGGAGGAGGCGGAGGAGGAAGAGCCCTAACGATGCCACCGCTGTCATCAGCGAAGACGGGCGAGACTCTGCTTTGTCCCGTCGTCCTCATCCTGGGTCCCATGAACTGCGCGAGCTCCTCGAACACCTCCTCATCGAACGAAGCCGGCAATCGGTACACCTTCCTCTCGTAAGGAGACAGCCGGAAATAGCTCTTCCCGACCTGCTCTCTCTCGCCGCCTCTCTCCCACTCGTACACCTTCCTGAACTCCCCCAGCATGTTGTCCCACTTGGTCCCCGCCGTCTTTGCGTCCCGGTTTACCCCGTGTCGGTTCAAGAACTCCGCCACCTCCCTGTCCTTCTCCGCCCTCGTCTTCCCCCTCCCCGGCGCCGCCGCCGCCGCATCTCCTCCGCCGGCTGCTGGGTTCTGATCTATTCTTGAATCCGACGATGACCCGCCACCTCCACCTCCTTGGTACTGGACCCGCCAAGCCCTAGCGAGCCACAGCATCTCGTTGGGCTTCCAAACGGGGCTCACGTACTTGCCCTTCCTGAATTGGTGGTGGGTTTGGAATTGCTGCTGGTCTCCTCCACCTTCCAGCTTGCTCGTTTCTTGGCTTGAGGTGGTGGTGGGGACAGATGTTTTTGGGGACTGAGTAGGCGACGACGCCGTGTCGGACGACGAGGCGGTGGTGGCGTGGGCTTGGGGGTTCGGGTTCGGGTTCGGGTGGGTAGTCGGGGAAGGGCTCGACTCGGGGGGAGACGTCAGGAGCTTCCATTGACCGACGCCAAATCTTGGCCTTTTGGGGTTACTCCCACTCACCGCCTCGAATTGAGAGTGGTGCTGATCGAAGAAAGGGGCCGAGATGAAGGGCGTCGCTACGGTGACGACCACCGCCGGAGACGGCGGTGGGGGAGGGCGGGGATCGGCGGGGGTGGTCTCTTCGGTGGGAGAAGCGGAGATTTGTGGAGGTGGAGGTGGAGGTGGTTGCTGGGGCTTCTTGGGGGTGTCTCCAGCTCCCTTGTTGTCAGCCATTTTTGTGTCTCCCACGCACATTCAGATGGGCCCGAGAGAGGCCAAAAGACGAGGGGATCAGTTTCAGACGAGAATTGGCGAACAAGAAGAACCAGGAAGATTACTGTAGGACTGGACTGGTTGAGCTTATCATTCTGTGCTTTTTGCTTATATATAATTAAGAAAAAGTTTCTGAGGCCAAAGGTTTCATGGAGTGTCGGAGTTTTTTTTCTTTTTTCCTTTTTGGCAAAGGTGTGAGTTGCCAGAGGAAATAGGGTATGTGTAGATGCTGAGAATTGGGAGAGAAAGCTGCGGAAATCAACATTATCGAGCAGAGAGAGAGGGTATGATTTCATCACGAGATTTACAGAATTATCCCATAAGGGTACTGAGGCCTTTCAATGGAATAGACCAATTTTTCTGATTGCATCAACTTAATTTGCATACCAAGGTTAATTAGCAAATGGAAGTTTTAGTTTTTCTAAAGTCATCGGTGCAACACTATGAGTATAGCATTGGGAGTGAAGAATTTGACATCACATGGCGTTATTTTATATTTTTTCGAAGAGTGAATGTGATCCCATCTAATGAAATTTGTGAAAGATCTGTCTTGGTCGACTACGAGTTCAATGCGATACTAATTATTATGCAATTAACTTGACTACCCTTTTATAACCGAGTAAAAAATTAGGCAACCGATCAAGAAGAAACCCAAATTGGACAGGAAAACAGGGGAGGGACAAGGTGTTTAAAGCAAAAGGAGATTTTAATAGAGGGATACTTCATAAAATAAAAATAAAAAAGAAGAAGAGAGAGAGAAGGGGGTGTGACAGAAGAACAGCTCTGCGAATAAGACCCTTCAGTTAAACCGGATGATAATAAGACCAGACGATCCGAGCTTTGTGATGTGTCATCTTGACAACTAAGAAGGACGTGAGAGTAGGGTTTAGGGGGGAGTGTAATGATTGTACTGAGACTGAGGAAAGCGGCTCTAAAATTTAACATTCTTTTTATCTCCTCCCTCGAGACTGCATTTACTGTTTTTCTTTTGTCGACGTGGATGTCGTTGCCGAGCTTGTTTTGCTTAGCCAAAATCAATATGAATTAATGAGTAATAATATAAACAAGATAAAGAACATGTTGGGAGTGAGAAAACAAGGCGGTGGGGAGTGACAGTGAGCGAGCTGGGTGGAAACAGAAAAAGGGGGATGGGGAGGGGGGAAGAAGATTTTGCTTTTCTCCATTTGCTTTTGATGCTGCAGAGTTCAGAAGGGACGATGTGGACTTCTCGTATCAATGGCCCTGCTCCATCCAATGACTCTCCCCCGCTCTTAGTCTTTTTTGGCCATTCCCTCTTGTTGTTCTCGTGCTCCTGCTCCCCCCTCTCCCCCCACCCCTCTCTCTCTCTCTCCAAACTGCAAATCAAGGATCATGCGCTCCCTGCGTCTCATTTTCAATGCGTTATCCAGAAAGTCTTCCTGATGATGAGCAATGCACACTGCTCCCGCTAGGGCTAATGATAATAATCATCGAGAGCACTTGAGCACAACCCGAGATGCGAAAAAAAAAAATCGAATATGACAAAATGCAATGTTTCTAGTTCTCTATATTAACTTGGATCCCTACCTTTTTTTCTCAGACAGTCATTTTGCTTATTAGGTGAAAGTCGCATATTTTTTTTATGCAATCTATCACAATGGTAAAGTAACATGAAAAATTTATACATATCTCCTTTCTTAAGATCTCTAAACTGCAACAAAAATAGCGAGACATTGCAAATAAATCATTCTTTGCTAAAATGACTGTTTTATTTGCATTAAAGCTTCTGGTGGTTGTTAGTCCCCCCACACCAATTGACTATTACTAATGCAAAGCCGACTAATAGAGTTCTATTCTAGCTATGCTCATGTTCAAAATGGCATCAATTCTCACATGAATCGTACTACGGAAACCAACCGATCACGTTCTTGTGTACAAGCTTGAATTTGTCGAGCAGAAAGGTTAACGATTAATGTCACACTAGAATGAGGGAATGGTGTATTCCTAAACTTTATTTTTTTGTAGAATTTGAGTGTATACAGAAATCCTGATTTTCTCACCACGTTTCTTGTCTTTGCATCTTAGAAGTAATAAATATTTGACATCTAATTGCTCCACCATATGCTTTAGTTTTGCTGAAGTTCTTAAAGTAGAACACCATAGTCGCCGCTTCTGTTGGAATGTTCGACCCCGTGGCTTTGAGTACATCGACAGCTGCATCCTCACCACCTGACTTGCACCGACAAGTCAATCACCTCAAGAACAAGAAATGAGAGAGAGAAAGAGAGAGGCTGAATCTGAGAGACAGAGAGGGTGAGAGTGAGGAATGAGAGAGACGGATCAAAGAAAATATTTTTTTAGGGTTTGGTTTTGAATCGATTCTACCGGAGAATTAGCTTTGAAATTGGTTCAAGGCGGGAAAGCAGGAATTGAATCAATTTAGGCCAGTTCTCAATTTTTTTAAAGTGGGCACCAAGCTAATCTTTATGCAAAAGGCTGGTTTGGTTCCTAGTTGAACCGGTACGGTTGCATGCTTGATACTTAGATTGACGGAAGCAATTGAAGGACTCAATGCACCATCAAAATTGCAAGTTTTAGTATTTAAATACATGTTATAAATTTTTTTTAAGACTTAAGTGCATTAATAATGACGAGTTTTAAAACTTGCCTTGCAATTGTCCATCCCCTAGGAATTACCAAACTCTATATTGGAGGTGGCCATAGCATCAAATTCTATAACATGAAGGGTCAGGCTCGATTGTCACATTTAGAAGTACGATTAAGAATATAGTTTGGCTTGCAGTTTCTATAGCACTGCCCATGACCAAAATATATGGGGAATTATCTCATTTTGGGAAGACAAATCTGCATATTTGAGTTACTTGGCCCGATGGGCCACACAAAACATCCTCTTCAGTATTAATAATAAAAAATAAAAACCCAAATATGGGAGCTATGTACCAGGATTTGTTGTAGTTCTCCTAGGTTGGGGTTGAGACCATTTTTCCCATGCTACCCATTGAATTTTTTTCATTGAAATACGTTGCAATGAGGAAAATAACTACATATAAATATTAAACCGACAATTAACAAGTGCGGTGCCTAAATTTTATCTTCTTAAGTTGAGCTTGCACTCGATTACTCTCAAAGCTTAAGTCAAAACTTTCCAGTGACTTGAATGTTAGATAATAACTTGAATTTGATGTCGATTCGAACATCATATTGTGCAAATACATAACTTACAAGAGAAAACCCAAATTCCATGAGATGGGTTATGCATAATGGCGTTGAAAAATATACATTTTGATGCCTTTTGAATCGGGAAGTTTTACTAATAAGCCTCTGTTTGTTTTGCAAAAAATATAATATATGATTTGGAAAATATTTTTCTAAAAATGATTATTTTATTACTTATAATAAATAGTCAATGAAAAATATTTTTATTATTGATAATGATTTATGTCTCAATGTTTTTGTAAATGTTGAAAATATATTTCATTATTTATTTTTACAAGTGATATAAGCAATCATAATATTTTCCAAATCATTTATTGTTCGTAAAAGAAACGAGCCTGAGTGTCAATATCTTCAGCATTTCTCTTGTTGATTTCATTGAGAATAGCATGTATATATAGCGAGTCTTTCCCTTTGTTCATAAGCAAATTGCCTATACAATCGCTACTATAGATTTCATGACACACAATGTTCGGTGTATTAAAAGCATCAAGGACCGATTAAGATTCTCTCCAGTACACTGTTTCTTTGAGGTGATCAAATAGATTAAGAAATTGGTTTGTGATCACAATGCATAAATTAAAATCCAAGGGAGTAAAATCCAGTGCCGATTTACGATATTTATAATAAATAACCGCTTGCAATTAGGTCAATTTAGGGGAAAAGCATCCGAGAGAAAAACATCACGAAAACATGTGAAATGGCTGCTTGAGGTCCCAAAGTGGCATGAGAAATGAGACATTGCATCATTCATTAGGGTTTGCATTATTACATCAAGTTCTTGCCTTTTCTCACTGATGCATCTAAAAGCTCAAGACGAGTACGTCAACTAATCAAATTCGACTGTCTAGCTTTTTATGGTGTCATGGTTCCAGTGACAAATACACCTCGTGTTGTTGCCATTATAAAGCGTGACTCATTCTTTTGGGAAAGATGAAGTATATAGATAGATAGGGCTTTTATCCTGCCATAAAGATGTTACTATTCACATATCATACGTGTCTCATATTAACTGCTAAATGAGCTGATTTTTCAATAGAGAAATCAAGACCCCGTTTCTCTCCTGAAATTTTTTAGAAATTATCATGTACCCTCCATTTCTTTCTTTCCCGTAAACACGACCCTTTTCTACATTATATAATTACATGCTTCGTGATCATTCCTTCCATCTATAGACAATAAATAAGGTTAGATGGGGGTAGATCTTAGGGGCAGTGCGAGCGCCCACCACTGCGACAAGAACTTAATTAATTAGCTGACAGTGAAAATACCCTCCTAATATCATTCTCTTTAGGCATATTGTTTTCCATAGCCGTAAAGCAACATCTATATTTTCGACTGTAATCCGCATGCTTTGCCGTTGCCAATGAGCACGGACGTGGGTCCACCTATTAATAGATTTATAGCTCATTAGACCTAAGTTAATATGCCAAACTCCCTATTTAGCATTAATCCTTTTTCCCTCTCTATGCTCGAGCCAATTATTCATGGTTGCGCGCAAAACTTGGCGACGAAAGCAATCGCTATCTATAACCTTTGAGGTGGAACACTAAGCCGACACCCAAAAGACATTACGTGGGGATTAATGGAAGATGAGCTACGAGCTTCATGCTATTAATGCTACAGCCTAATTAACTCGAATCTAGATCAATTGATTAAAAAGAAGATGTTTTTAGATGATTTTATGTCTTGTTGCGACAATCGGTGTCAAATACGTAATCTCAACACTAGCACCGGCCTATTAATTTTTGAAATCTCAATCACTCCGCTTGATAGATGGAGACTGAATAGGAGGATTGAGAATCTTGATCTGTTTGAAATTCTTGACAAATAATTAAGTAAGAAATTCCAATTGTAGACCTTATCTTATTATCAACTTACTTCTTATCCCAGAGGTCTTCCTACATTAGCATGTTTAGGATGTTGTGCTTGGCGTAGAATACAATCTAGAAAAAAAGAAAATAGTTAACCTATCAACCAATCAAAAATTACATATGGCTACATGAGGGAAAATCATTTTTGCTAATTACAACTCTAACAACTTGTTTATAAATTCTCGAAGTTCCATTAAATTTAGTTTAGCTTATAACCAACGCAGCAGTTCTTAAATTAGTCAATACCCACATCAAGCTTTTGATCCTCGGAGATTGTTAGTAGGTTTCATGATAAAAAAGAAGAAGAAAAAGTAATTCCTAAAATTTAGGTATCCCAGTGGTTGCTTTTCTTACCTTGAAGATCTTTTGATACCTTAGATTCAAATCGTTTTCCTTTTCTCTCAGAAGTGCAAAAAATAATAATAATAATAATAATAATTTTTGGGACTTTTTGATATTAAAAAACTACTATAAAAAGAAAGAGAGGAAGCACGAAACAAATTATAGGCTGTCCGGCCTACACCCCTACTCTTCCTCGACAAAATAAAGAATATAAAACTCGAAATCTGCAATTCTTATTTTCGAACCATAAAAAGTAAAACTAAGAATCAGAGTGCATCCACAAGTACGTTATAATAATAATAATAATAGAAAACTATGCTTTTTTTTTTTCTCATTATATATTATTTACTTCCGACGTTGACTGCCGCTTGCAGTAGCATCCTCCCTATCCGAAAGGGAGGACAAAAAATAAAATTGAAAAAATAAAAGTAACGTCTTTTCCGTATTAATTATAGTCGCTTTATTGAAAGTGTTAGAAAAAAGTAACAGAAAAATCTTAAATCAATTGTACTAATATCAATTTACTTCTAAATCTTTTAATAACACTAATTTAATTTTAAATATTTTGATTTTGTGTCAATTTAATTCTTCCAGTTACCTATGTGGATGCCAGCAGGTCAACGCTTATTTAGATCATTTTTAATATTATTTTAATAAAAATTTTATTTTTATTTTTTCAATTTTTTCTTTAGTTTATTATAATTTTTTTTTACTGCTCAAGCCCTCGCCTTGGTCAAATCTAGCCAAACCAAACCTCGCTGGGCTTGGCCTCGCCATGGCCAAGTGAGGCTTGTTTACTCGAGCATGACAAGTGGTCTGTCATTGGTGAAAAGAAGAAGAAAGGAGAGGAAAAAGAAAGAAGTAATACAAAAATAAAATTTTATTAAAAAAGTCTATGTCAGCATCGGCGGTACCATGTAAATAAGCCGACATTCGTGTTAGCAATATCCAGTCAAAATTAACTGAAATGACTGAATTGATATTAGGTCAAAAGACTTAGGATCAAATTGAAACTAAATCAAAAGGTTTAAAATTAAATTGATTTCATTAAAAGGTTTATGAATTTTTTGACACTTTTCCTTGAAAATGAAAATACTTCTTCATGACACATGTGCACAGAATAGACACTTATTAACTAGACCCTTATTAATGCTGCAACTACAAAATGATGACAATAGATATGTTAACAAAAATGTTTTCTCTATCGGATTCAATAATGAATACGAGAAATAACGGCTTCCATATAGACTCCATAGTAATATAGAAACATATATACAACGTACACACGATATTTCAAATATCTGTGAAATTCGGTAAAAAAAAGGTATGGATTTTGCTTGATTTATTTTCATTCTTATTACATACTATCTCTTTTTCTTTTTCTTTTTTATTTAGTGTTGCTAATCAGATAAACATTTTTTGAACCCAAAAAAAAAAAAAAGGATCACGTGTTATTCTTTTTTAATTTATTAGTGTTCGAGAGTCATGACTATTTCTCAGTTACCATGCTTAAAAATTGTTGGGAAAATGATATCAGTTTTTTATATTGTTTTTTTGTAAAATCTATTTTTGCAATTATATCGTATCAACTCGCGTTGAGATGAAAACAATTTCAGTCTTTCCACTTTTAGTAGGCTGAAAACACGCCACAAATTAATGACTCCTAGAATTCTATCATTCTAAGAAATGTTAACACTACACTATAAAAGTAGACATTTTGATTGTTCATGAGCGTTCTCACCAAAAAAAAAATCCTATAGAGCATAATAATTATTCAATCAAGTAAGATAGATATAGCTTAATACACTAATCAAGTAGGTAACTTTTTAAACCCACAGGAACGCACATTATTATTCTACAGGTCATCCAGTGTTTATAATCACAGAAAGAAATCTACTAGACATGCAAGCTAGCAAGTTAAATATTCACCGAGTGTCCTCAGGGGACTAGGTAAGCATAATTAATATGAAATGATCTAATTTTAAAAAAAATTGATTACACTTGATATGGAAAATGTATACATTGAAAATTTCTATTTACTTAACAAGTGCTTGGGTCTCATTAACAAAATCCACAAAATAAAAGTCTTTTGATTTATAAGTACTGTAATCAAATTTGCCCATTATTCCATTAATAAAGATAGATGAAGTCACACGATTTTTATTTTTATCTTTTTGAAATCGAGGGTGGTTCCCATATTCAGAAAACCCTCAAATTTCACAAACCGTTATAGAATGGAGGGGGGGACACAGAATGACAAGTAAATGGCATCTGAAAATTTCTCAGCACTGCCAGCTTCCAAGCAACGTAGCCTGGGGTTTTCTTTAGGCCGGCGACTTTCCTTTTTCATGCAGCCTTTTTTAATCTTTCACACAGCTAATGCATCTCTCTCTCTCTCTCTCTCTCTCTCTCGCAGAGAGTACGTGATTGGGTAATAAATGCAGGGCATCAGAGAGAAAGAGAGAAAAACACTGGGATGGGCAAGTGCATGCTCGACGCCTTTATAACGCTTTCACAAGCATCCTCACCAAGCTACGGAAAGCTTTTAACAGTCATTGATGCACTATAGCTACAGCAGTTCCCTTCGCCTTTTTTTATGTGGAAATCAAACTGTCGTAGGGAGGTGAATGAAGTGATTACTGAGCAGAGAGTCCCCATGTCCATTTTACCAAGAATCAGCCACCCAGAGAGAGACAGAGAGAGAGAGAGAGAGAGAGTTTCCTCGACATTGTAGGGATCCTACTTCTGGTGGCTAGTGCGCGCGCGGTGAATAGGGAAGCCAGGGTTAGCTTTCTTCTCCCCTTTCTTTCCCTCACTCTCTCCTTTATCTTTTATAAACGTGAACTTGCACTTGGGATTTGCAAGAGGCTTCTTTGTGAACAACAAAGTGGGCCCTTCGCATGGTGTTCATTCATGTCCTTCGACATATTAACACGATACAAGTTTTTGGAAGAATCGGCTAATAAAAAGCGATTAAGAAATGAGATCCTCTGTATGTTCTATAGTTCACCCTTGCATGTGCAAAAGCCTATTGATGTAAAATACAAGATGCAAGCATGTTATTTGTCAGCCATATCTAGTGTGGTAAGCGGTATATGCACTTAACCGTTAGCAATTAACTTTGGTTGAGGTATGATGCACTTCTTGTGACTCAAGAGAAAAACAACATTTAATGGTGAGAGATTTCGGAACTGATGTGCTAGGGCGAGGTTTCAAGAGAAATCTCATTGCATCCATGTCTTAGAAATAAGAAATCAATGCGGCAAAATATGAGGCACTATCTATGTATTCAAGTGGATTATTCATGTATGGTCTCTTTTTGCTGCTAAAATAGCTTAAACTTGGGCCACTACAATGAAAGTTCAACAGTATGAACATGTACATAAATATGTATCAAGTCATGTCAATTTTAAATGATCACTAATATATGTTCGACATTTTTGTTGATTAATCTTTTCCTTTGCTTTGTTGATTAAGCGTGTAATTCAGCTGGGGAATGACTTCCCGTACATATCTAAGAACATCAGTAATATATACCTCTGCAAAACTAACAGCAACACTTTACGGCAACAATTCAAGTATGTGACTACAGTCCAGTTCCTACAAGCCTCTGAATTTTCAGCAAAAGACATACTTTCTATTCTTTACACTGAAAATCTATACAGAAATCCTCAGAAATGCTGGAAAAAATCACACTATTATCAAAAACAAAACCAGAATAATGAACCTGGGAGTTCCTTGCAGTAACCTTAAAAATGTAAACGGGTAGTGCTTTCCCTTTCATATGATTAATAACCCAATGAACTACAAATCCCAGCTCCAAATAGTTCTGCTAAGGCCGCATTCGTGATATATTCTTCCCCAAATTTCCTGAGCAACAACGCAGGTCATAGGAAGATGATTTCTATCTCCAGGACAAGACCCACACAAAACACAGATCATATCCAGAGAGGGGAACCACTTGGAAATTCTGTCCTCTGCAGCTAACTAGCTGATTAAACTGTGCTTTGGAATATTAAAAGCTGAACCATTTGCTGCCTTAGATCTAATTGGCCATTGCAATCACCGCTAATGAAGAATTTATCAGTTGGAGTAGCTAGCAGATCACCCTATCTTCTTGATCTACACGAGGCACGATGGAGTCACACAGGGAAGCCTGGATATCCACAAACATATCGGTTCTAGCTGCAGCTGCAGGCCAGGTCCATCACTCCAGATGGATCGATAACGCAAGGAGTACCACGCTATTCTGAAGAATTCATGCTAATCAGCATCCATTTTTTACGCTCTAGCAAACAATTAATGACCTTGTCTGACTTATTGTGGACAATGTACAGAAAGCAGCTCATCCCTTAGATCAGAGGCTATAATAGCGTGGCTAATCATATCCACCTGGGTCCTCTACTTATCTTACAATAGCTGTAAAACCATTATTGATGCAAAGTAATTATCATCTGTTTCATCACCCAGAAATGTGACGGGCCACTAATATCGATATACCGATTTTATAAGTATTAGATCACATCTTTAACTTCATATTGATTTATTCAAATTTTACCAGTGTCTCTTTTCTAAATTCAACGACTGAGAGGGACCTTGACCCTTAACAGTCAAGTATCCCCTTAAATTTTTAAGTGAAAGTTTCAAATATTTTTTCATATTATTTAACACGTCGTTTGTTTTGCAAAAAATGAATGATTTATAAAACTGATTGATTATATATCATTTATAAAAATGAATAAATGAAAAATATTTTCGTTATTCATGAAAATGTTTAAACATAAATTCTTGTCGATAATAAACAAGTTGCATTTAGTTTATTTTCCATTAAAAAAAAAACAAAAATTTCGTCCGAACAAAAAAAATTTCCTAGGAAAATACGCACGATGGAGATAAGAATCATATTTATAATCGAGCAAAAAGTACACGAAGATGGGTACTTGACAAATATTGATTTCAGTGCCTTTATTCCCCTGACGCTGGACTGAGTAAGCACTCTCGATTGAGTATGGTAATGGCTGACACGAGGAGGATCATCACCGGGATGTACGTATATCCAGATGGCGACGTTCGCAAGTATTCGAATTTGTATCATGTATCGTCGCTATCGACGACCCTTCATGCCCATCAGCTCCCTAAAGTCCATTCCATTGGTAGAAAGTAGAAATCTACTTCTTGGAAAATGGAGCCGAAAAGGATTGTTATTCGGGAGAAGAATACATAAAAGATTGGAAAATGAAAACGAAAACTCACCACTCAAATAAACATTGCATCGTACCCCTCATCAATGCTCAATCAAAAGGGATTCATGTCGAATTTAATTAGATCCCACTCGGATGATTAGTGCACTTTAGTCTCCATTGCACTAAACAACCAAGTCTGGACTCTTTCTTCTTTGATATATCTTCGTTGACCCTATAAGGTTCTTGATCTACAAAATGGCTTTACCGAAAAGTGGTTAGAAACATTTGGTTATATAGAGATATCATATTTGGTGGTGGAGTTTCTCAAAAGCCAAATCAATGAAGAATGAATTTCGAGACAATTGGCAAAACATGCTAAGAAGCAACAATACCAACCCAATGAGCGATGGATTATCATCAAGAACAATTCTCTCTCACACATTAGTTTTTAGACACGCAAGCCTAGGGAAAATTACCTAATTAGTCCTAAATATATTATATGGATGTCAATTCAATCTTAAACTTTCTAATTTGCTAATGTAGTCCTAAACTTTTGTGAAAGTTTTTTATATGGTCATTCCATCAAATTTTTTCTGGAAATTGTTGATGTGGCAATCCAATCATCACCAACCATCTTAGATGATACACTGCCACAACGAAAATTTGTGAAAAAGAATAAATTGGAATTTCACAGAACTATTTATGATTAAATTGACAAAATTGAAAAGTTTATGATTGAATTGATATTTATATAATAGATTTATGACTGACTAGACAATTTACCTGTTTTCAGAATATGGTTAACCACTATATTAACTAATCGATTACGATAAATTGGATCAGATTTTGCAGTTTTTTCTTCCGCAGTACCTCAACGTGACAAAGCAACCTTGCGCTACTTCTTTCGGTAAGTTGAACTTGTTCATGGAATAGACCAGGCTGATTAATTGGGCCTCCGATTTGGGCTTCGCAATTGGGCCTGCGTTGTGAAATGGGCCCAAAATAGAAATTTAAGGAGGTGGGTTATGGTGGATTGTCTTATCATGTGACCAAATGAAACGTCACAAACTGGAAAATGCATTTTCGAAGATGCCACACGAACACATTCGCTGCCGGCACAACATACTTACTCTTATTTATTTAGCGGTCGTAGCACGTAATCATGGCGATTTCTTCTGCCACTAGGATTTAGTTAGAATACAAGGCACGTAACCGATGTGATTATCTGGAGCGAGAAAATTGCACAAATAATTTATAAATTTTGACTTAACGTGCAATGTTATTCTTGCACTTCTAATTTGCATAATGTGGTTCTAGGATTACTTCTAGATGTTAAATTTTTTTTTTTGGTAACCGAGGATCCGCCGGGCTTGCCTTTTGCTTACGCTAATCGGCAACCCACGGCCCGTACAGTGCACGGTGCACCTCATACCAAGCGTCAATACCTCGGGGAAGCTATTCTAGATGTTAGATTTAATCCCTCAATTTTCCAAAAAACATTCAACACTTTTATAATCATGCCATTACCTAGATTTTAGAATATCTTTTTACTTCAATCCATTTCCTAAATCAACAAAAGAAAAAATGGGTAACTTTTTTTATTACATTTTTACCTTTTTGGTCTTTGTAAATATTACAATAGTCCAATTCAATATATTTCAACTTAGATGTCTATTTAGACTTATATTAGATTCGTATTCCTTTTATTTTAAAATTAAGTGTCATAATAATATCTAATAGCGATAAAATTTTCAAGTTCTTGTGTTTTTCTTAATTTAAGTTAGTTAAATCTGTAAATTAGGATATTAAATTGGTAGAAATATTAACCTGATACAATTCTGACGAGTTTTTAATTTTGCTATTATAGAGATCACAAGTTAAATTATACTTCATCGTTAATATAGCAATATTTATAAAGACAAAAAAGGTAGTAATAAAATGGCTTTTTTTTTTTGTTGATTATATAAATGGACTTAAATGTAAAGATATTCCGAAATCTAGGCAACGGAGTAATTAGGAAAACTTGTAATAAATACTGAATGACTGATTTGACTTTGTTTGAAAAGTTAATAAACTAAATTGAACAAATTGAAAGTTTAGAGATTAAATTAAACGATTATAATTAGTTTAACAATCACGCTAAACGAATCAAAAGTTCAAGATTGACATGAACATTAAGTCAAAGTTTCGGAACTATTTGTGTCATTTTCTCATTTGGTTATAATATATCGGTGATGCAAGAGATAATTTTTCGAGTGCAATAAGACTGCATAGAAACCAAGATGAGAAGTTGTATGATACATAGATCCATATCTCTACAACAATTATTTACATATATGCAGTCCTTCAAAAGGGCATAATTAAAGTGAATCAGCCTAATTGAAGGCTTGAAACCGACAAGGTTGAGGCAAAGAAAGTAAAGACAGATTGAGAGGAAGTACAGTGAAGCATCCGATAAGTCAAAAGCTCGAAGAAGACCGGCTCATGTCGTCTCGTTCGTTTGCTTTTTACTGGCGTGGATCTTATGATTAAGCAATTGATGAGTGAAGAGAAGACAAGAGAAAACCACCTCATCAAATACACCCAAATTACAAATGATGATTGTCTCTCAATGATTATCTCACCTTTGCTCCCTTCCACGCTTTTCTCTTGTCATCATATACGTCTATCCCATACCCTTCGTAGTCCGTATCATTTTCCGCCTCCTCATCATCACCATCCTCTTCTTTATCCTTGCCAACGACGTGCCGGACCTCTTTCTTCCTCCTTAGACCTCCCTTGAGCCATTGCACGACCTCTATCATGCTCGGCCGGTTATCGGGGCTATGATTTGTGCATCTCATCGCGATCATGACGGCCAGCTTGAGCTCATCCGGTTCATAATCCCCCTTCAGTCTCGGGTCGGCTATGTGATTGAAGGCACCCTTTTGGACGTACGGCGTGACCCACTGCACAATGTCACGCTTCACTCCGCCGGGAAGCTTCTCCAATGGCTTCTTGGCACTAATTATCTCGAGGAGTAATATGCCGAAGCTATAGACATCGCAGCTCTCAGAAACTTTTCCCCACATTGCATACTCGGGAGCCAAATAGCCGAGCGTTCCTTTCACTTTCGTCGTCAAATGAGAAACGCCGTCTGGAATAAGTTTAGCAAAACCGAAATCCGCGACTTTTGCTTGGAATTGGTTGTCCAAAAGGACATTACTCGCCTTTATGTCTCGGTGAATTATGTGAGGGTTGGCCTCATGATGCAAGTACCTTAAATTAGCAAAAGAACACGGCTAAAATATGAGCATCATATATCGAAAATTCAGATCTAGAAGGTACTGAGAAACCTTATTTCCATGAAGAAGTTGAAATTCTAGACTGAATTATGTTCCAAAGATGCGGTGGCTACTCAATATTAAATTTCTAATGGAACTAGCCTCATGATAATTCCTTAACCATGTAAGAGGCACAAAGTTCCATCGCTATGGACAAGCATCTATCCTGAGAGCGTCACAAACATGTTTGGAGGACATTTGTGGTCGAACATAACCACAAATCTGATTTTCTAGTGATGATTCTAAGAGGCGTAACTAGGTCACATAGCTAGCGATTTAATGACTTTACTTACGCTAAACCCTCGGCTGATCCGAGCACGATGCTCATTCTTCGCGGCCAATCGAGCAAGCAATCCTCGGCGAGTTGTCCATGGAGATGAGTTGTTAAGCTATGATTGGGCATGTAATCATAGACGATCAACCTCTCATCGCCACCGGCGTAGAATCCCCTCAACCCTAAAAGGTTCTCGTGCCTCACCCTGCCAAGAATCTCCACCTCCACCGCAAATTCCATTTCGGCCTTTGGGCTCATCGCCTTGAGTCTTTTCACCGCAATCTGCAATATTCAGTCAAGTTTAACATCGATTCATAGAGCTTACATGATTATCTGTCTGGTCTTACGGAGGCCGCTTCTTCATTATTTTACTCGTGGAAGAAGGGAAATAATCTCAAATAGAAACACAAGAAATGAACATGATTGCCTCTATGCCTTTACTTGTTCGACCCCAATAAACGCTTCCGAAACCGCCCTCGCCAATCTTGTTGTCGTTGTGGAAGTTGTTAGTCGCGTGCAGCAACTCCTTGAGAGAGTAAATCTCCCATGGATAGTCCTTGTTCTTGCTTGCGCTTCAAAAAATTCATTGAAAGAGCGGAAAATCGTTACAACAAAGAAAAGGCACTCAAACTCGATCGACATACCAGCTATACAAGATTGGTAACTGGTCCACTAAACATTTACCTGATCTCGGGCTGTTCTTCAAATTTCGAGATGCAACATAAATATCTCCAGAAATATCTCCAGAACATCATCCTACTGGAAGAAAACTCGGGAAGAGGCAAAGACGAAAAAGAAGGGACTAACCTCTATGAAGGCAGATAAGAGAGGAGGATGAAGAAAACAACAAGATGATCAAGCAAAAAGAAAGCAAAACGCATATGCAAACTGATATCTCTATGCAAAACTGAAAGAATTTTATGGTGAAGACAAAAGGGCAGCCTTGGAAGTTCAAGGAATTTGAAATGGAGTCGACAATGTGAACGAAAAAAAAAAAACAAAAACACAAGAACCTGTATTTTTTTTTCAAAAGCTTCAAGCTGGTGTCTGTAGCATTTGTTGGATTATGCCAAACATTGCCATTGGAAATGAAAGATTTGTTTAGTAGTTTCTTGCAAGGATATTCTGTGTCAATATACGACATGTTCTACAATACCCGAACATTAATTTAGTGTTCTTGAATAATGCCGAATTTGATTTCAACGAGCGATGATGGCTTCATTCTTTAATCTGAACCCTTGACAATATCAGTGCGATACATTCTTGAATTACCATTCCATCTCGTCCATTTTTAAAAATAAAAAAGCCACCGATTGATGGGTGGACAACGACCCAATTACGGAAAGTGACCTTTTGATTTTTAGTACAGCGGATCGAATCATCATTGAATTGGTCAGACAGATACAATAATGAATGAAATCATCAACTGTGGAACTTTGGCTGGTTTGTTCAACGATCTGAAGGAACGAAGCTGAACCCGGAGAGATAGCAACGGAGACAAGGATTAATCCGTCCGGGAATTTGGGAAATTAGGAGAATTCAGGAGGCAGCTTGAGAATGTGATTGAAGAAATGGGGACAAAAAGCATTATAGAATGCTAAATCCAGCTGCTGATTAGCCAGATTTTTATGTTATTCGAGGTGGCAAGAGTAGCTATACGGTATAGACTACAGACCCCACTGATCAATATAACCTTTAAGTACGAGGACGAAATAGCACTCTCAACCATCCGGCCGGTTCGGTGATGTTTGAACGATTAAAAGGACTAATCAGTATCGATTCCATGTGGTTTCCAATGGCCAATAACGGGAGCTTTCTGCCACTTTTGAGCTTGTGCGTCAATGCTGAATTTATAGATTTTTTATTGATAAGTTATGGGGTGATATAAATGGAACTTGTCAAAAATGGTATGGTGACAACGTGTTGTAGAACGAGCTCAAGCAAGCATGAAGCCACTCGAATATATCTATTGGTAATGACTCAAAATTATAATAAATAATTTTAAATTTATTATACATATGTCAATTCAATACTAAAATTTTTAATTTATCTAATTTAATCCTAATCTTTTAATGATTTGCTAATGTAGTCATTCCGTCTAATTTTGATCGGAAATCGTTGAAACGAATACCGACCATCTTACATCACACAATCGACCTTAATGTGAACAATTTCTGTAATTTTTTTTTTAAAATTTTCTTTTAAAAAGAAAAAGTTGTAAAAATTATCTTACAAAAGTGTCAACCGGCAAAAGTCAGTGTCAATGATATCTGTACAAAATTGGCTAGGACTACATGAGCAAATGGTCAGAAGTTTTAGGACTAAATTAACTAAATTGAAAAGTTTATGATCGAATTGATATTATAAAATAGATGTAGGCATTTTGATAATTATATCTGAAATGAAGCTACAAAAATTGCATTAAGCAATAGAAACTTGTTTTACATTGTTTCTCGACAAATTGTTTTATTGAGAATCATATTACCTATCAAAAATTGCGACTACTTTTCGTGATCGAATGTTCTAAAGTGAGAGAAGTTTTTGGCAATAGCGCATGCCTATGATACTAGTTCCCAGGAGCTCTTTATTTTTACTTGAATTGTGGCAAGTTATATCCACCTACGAACTTTGGGTATTTTTAATTAGCTCCTTTTAAGACGGGACCTATTTATTTTTAACTTAACTATGTTCGGCTGGCAAAATTACACTTACAAAGTCATCCCTTATAATAATACGGTGAAAAAGGAAAGATTAGAAGTGAATTCATGAATAAGAAAAAGAAAATTCTCAAGTACAGGGCATTGTGTACTCTTTCTTATATACAAATCACATTCAAACTATAACTACCCAATCAATGGGTTGTGTTTGTTAAAAAGGAATAAACAGGCTTATGTACCATAGAGAGATCTCAAAAGGAAAATGCTATGTGGGGGCAAAAGGTTGAATATTATTGCTTTTGAGAATATAATGATCAAAAAGGACATTCCTTTATATAGCTTAATCAAACCAAACTTTTAATTTGTAATCGGTAATCTTATTGTCGGCACTGCTGCAAGTATATGCATTATTCTAAAGACAAATTTGCTTAGAATTCTACAAAAAAAGTAGGGAAAAGTACCAAAAAAGTCATAAACCCGTAACTTTGGTGCAAATTCAGTCATAAACCTTTTAATATATATATATATATATATATATATTTTTTTTTAAATCATGAGCCTTTCAATGGGACTAGTCTAATTCTAAAATTTTTGACATTATGCCAATTATTTGACCAATATAGGTTGGAAATCGCTGACATTGATGTCGGCCATTTTACGTGGCGTAGTTATTATTGACATAGACAAACTTAAACAATATTTTAATTTTTATAATCTTTTTGCTTTTATTTTATTGTTTTTTTTTTTTTACAACTTTGGCTAGGGCAAGGGCCTCTGCAGCCTCGCTAGTCACACGCAAGGGCATCGTACCCTCAACTAGATCTGGGTGAGGGCTTAACACCTCGCCTAGACCTTGCTCGTGGTCAATAAGGGCCAGTTGGTGACCTTGCTGGTCCACAATTGGGGAAAAAGAAGAAAGGAAAGAAAAAAAAAACAAAAATTCAAAAAAAAAAAATTTGTTCACATTAGCGACAATCGTGCCACAAAGAATGGCCTGTATCACATCAATAATTTCGAGATAAAATTAGTCGAATAGACTCAATTGGCATAAATGCAAAATATTTAGGACTAATTAGTCTAATTGAAAAGTTTAGAAGTTACTCTTCCCCCCCAAAAAAGAGGCAACACCACTATAAAGATACAAAACATGCTACATTTGCGTCTCTACCAATTTGAGTTAATGGATTCGTTTCGAATATGCATAAAGTTGGTAACAAGATTCTTCTATATATTGATGGCCAAAAGGACATATTTCCTTCATGACCAACAACTTAGAAAGAGTCACGTAGTTTGTAAAACACCAGCAACAAGATCGTTGTAAAGCCTCAATATATAGACAGCCGTGAGACTAACGACGTGTAAATCCCACTTAGATGCACTCACCATTTGCAAACCATCACGTAAGATTTTGAAATATGTACAATCAGCATCACATAAAAATAACAGGATCCATACAGTCTATTACACGATAAATTTAAAATGATGGATACACCTGACTATACACGGTGTATATAATGATTATCTAATGTTTAACCGGTTGTTGGCCTTCTGATTTGAACACTAAATTCTACCATAATACGATATTTCACAAGTGAGAGGATTACAGTCAGGGCGTGAGTATTGGAACCACAGAAATGTCGACCGCCTATGTTAATTTTTTCAGCCATGAACGTTGTACTATGCACCATATAATCTGACAAAACATCATCTGTGTCGTAAGGCAGGATTTGATTTCGAAACTTTTGGTGAAAGTGCATGGTGATCAATACAACCCTGGTGACCACAGAATCAGCAGGAGTACGGATTAGAACACAAGGGGCCACATGTCAATCAATTAAGCCGTGGAGTTTGAAACCTGCCTGCCTCCATTCCAAGAAGCATAAGCCCTCAAAGCTACAAAGTATTATAGTGTAAATGACAAGAAAATTCCAATATTAGCTTAGTCACTGAAAAAAAGTCAAGTCTGAAAATGGATTGTCAAAGGGAAAGTCTAATTTGAATGTTTTTATGCAACTTTGGCACTCAAACCATATTCAAAGTCTCAGCTATGAACCAATAAGTATTATTTACGTCAAGAATTTAATAGTTTGTCAACAATGGATTCAAAAGAAATCTCTCACCAAATTATAAAGAAGTAATGACAAGGGAGAGAGGAAGCAATAGCAACTTCTCTCTTTTGCACACGCGTATATTTGTGCATATTTACTAAGTAAGCCTGTATCAAATCTGCAAAGGCAACAGTAACAACTCTCTCCAAATAAATATAATCTGCTACTCCCTCTAAATATCACTTTGCTATATATTCCTTTCAAGCCTTAAATTTTCCTTGAGACTCAACATTAAGATTCCTCAGTGTGGAGGGATATAAGTACCGCTGGTAACCAGGAAATACCAAGAAGCATCCAGTCTAACTGTAGTCTCTAGTATCTACTGCCCTACAAACTGAACATTTTCCATGAAAAGTTTTTATAACTAAGAAAGATATCTCATATTTTGTTCTGACTAGCTAATTCCAATTTCGCAAGCAGCTTCTTCTCGGTCAATTATAAATTAATGAATAAGGGAAAAACGCTCATAAGTTGAGTTTAGTTAGATCGCATCATATAGCTATATACACAATTCAAGTGTAGATAGCAATAATCTGGATAATATAATGGCGATTTGGGTGCACTAACTGTAATGATTTAGCTTGGATGCTACCAGTCTGATTGAGAACAAACCTTGCAAAAGTTCTTGAAAATCCAAGTCTTGTAGAATTGAAAACCTACTTCTTGAGCACACAAGAGCGAAATTACTTACATGATTCTTCATCCAAGAGTTGTAATGATAAGGGAAATCTAAAAGAATAATGAAACTGCTCGCAGCAATCAATTACCAAAAAACATATCTCTCACTCAGTAGTCAGTAGGCAATTCATCAAGTTTCGATTGCAGCCGAGCTATATTGAGGCACCCAGTATGGCAAGCCTGAAGGAGAGATAACGAGAAAGTAAGGCAATATATTCTTTGTACTTAAGATATTTTTTCACGAAAATGAGATAACACTTAAAACCCTAATTCTACAACAATTCTTCATGAGAGTTATCTTAGTATACCTCTGACTGGATGGTGTGGATGAATATCATTTCACTAGTTCTAGTGGAAACACAACTTGCTACACTAATTCCTTCTTCCAGCAGTAGTTGCAACACCTTTGACAATGGAAAATTATGGTCTTGGTCGCTGGAGCTAGCACTTCGGATGACTATTTCCACTCCATCCAGACAAGGCCTCACACTCAAAGCTGTCATTGAACAATTGGTGCCTGAGCTCCAAACTTCTGGTCCAGGAGAGCCCAAACAAACAGATTTACCCCTCTTCAATTCATCTCTTCTTCTTTCCATCTCATTGATATTCCTTTCTAGATGGTTTATGTAATTGACAGCCCCATTAATATGATCTGATGTTGCTCGCTTCCCCTAAAATTCCCAGACACAAGAACCCTAATTTAGGGGAAAGTATCAATTGTCAAAAAGACAACCGCTTTGCTTACCTTGATATATTCGACAGGAAGTAATGATCTTAGAGACGCGTAAAGGGTGTTCATTTCTTTCCGCCTCCTCCGTTCGATGTCTCGATGCATCTTCTTCTTGGGATCACAATCTTCGTCGCTTTTGTTGCCTGTGCTGAAAGATATGAGTACAGATTCGCCCGAGCCCTTGTTCTTGTCCTTTGGGTTGGTAAAACAAAGGCCATGAAGATCTTGATCATCACGAATGATCAGATCTTCTGGAATCGGGTTGTGATTTGGTTGGAGATAGAACGGATCGTTGTTGGGTTGTAAAGGAAACATGTTGCTCCAGAAAGTATAAACTAATGGGGGAGCTCTAAGCTTTGAGCTGGAATGGAAATGGAGATAAAAGAAGAGGAAGATTTATGCTCATTATGGTAGGGTGTGAGGGTAATATATTCTCTTTCTGATGGGCCTCGAGTGTCAGAAGATTCTTGAAAATCTCCTCGGATTATCATATCACTTTATTTATAGCTTAGGTAAGGTCTACTGTTCTTTAAGGCACACCAGACCTTATCCACCTAAAAACCCACATGACACATGAATGGGCTTTATATAATACGATGATTCCACTACATTGCCGATAAAAAAATAAACAAATTCGATTGTTTTAGATATGTCTTTGAATTTAAAAAAAAAAAATTGAAACTTAATGAAAAATTTGATAGGAAAAAACCTGTAGAACTGAATAGTAGCATAAATCCAATTTCGATCTTACCAAGTTATGTCCCACAATGCTTGGTGTGTTTCAGCTCCAAGAGAAAAGCCTGAGCCTTAAATAAGAAACTCCAAAAAATACTGATTGAGTCGATTGCATGACGTAAAGAGAACTTTAATATATTCATAATAATTTTTGCAAACCGAAATTATTGTAACATATTTGGAGCATGAAATTGACTCAATATAGACATATAGTTTGACTAATTTCCTTAAAATTGATGTAAGTATGCATATGAATAACAGATGTTTTTTATTGAACTTCTTTTTATTGGTATAAGACCATAGACACCGACGTTGAACCGGCAAAATTGAATCGCTAACGCTGAAAGAACAGGTGAAGAAAGAGGAAATACCACGTGAGCTCTCGAGATCTATTATTGATCCCAATGTTCTTTATTAGCACAGAAGGTACTTGGTACGGCTTCCTCGCAAGCTGCAAAACCTCCGCAGTATAGTATCTTGCAGTTACTTAAATTTTCGTTTCAATTTGTACTATTTCTTTACTGAATATTAGAGCATCTAAATATTAAATTACGTTTTCAACTAACAATTTTAAACTTTTAGAACAGCGATAATCTCACAAAATCTCATTTGAGGGGTGAGGCTGGGCCGACCAGGCCGTGCCTGGGCAAGGGCTCCCCTCGTCGGGGCTCGCTCTCGCCCGACCAAGCCTCGCCTATGGCAGATAAGGCTAGCCAGCTAGCCATGGTTAGTGATTGGCCGTCGCCTATGGCTAGTGGCCGGCCACTGACAAAAGGAAAAGAAAAAAGACAAAAACAAAAGAAAGAAAAAACTAGAAAAAAAATAAATTCAACAAATATTAAAATATTATTAAAAATTGTCCACGTCAGTATTGGCAGTGCAATCCTACGTGGCCCGTTGGCGTCCACGTCAGCAGTTTCCGGCCAAAATTGACAGGACGAACTCAGCTGGTAAGAAATGAAAAGATTTAGGACTAAATTGGTAAAATTTAAATATTTAGAATTGAATTGATAAAAGTACAATAAATTTAGGATTGAATTGGTAAAAGTATAATAGGTTTAGGACTTTTTGGATAATTTTCCCTGACGGTGATCTTGTTTACTATACATATGAGGGCATCGTGAGAACGTCATTTACCGACATGCACGCCACGTCAATTGAAAATGAGTATCACGTTAAAAGTTTCATGACGATGCTTGGAGAAATCAAGCCCCATTGACAGTTATGCCAATCATCTCTTTCTCTGGTCGACTGTAGACATTGCGGCAAATGTGAAAGGGAGGTTTCATACTACCTTTATCAGGAAATTAAGACAAAATGTTCAAAGGAGAGGTCCAAATCATATCAATTTATAGTGAAAGACTTAAAAAAAAGGATGCTGAGAAAGTCTTCCCTCATCATAGAGAAACGAGAGATTCGATGGTCGCAAATGGAAAGCTTCAGATGGTCGGCGAGCGGGGGCATTTTGTGCTGCTGTGATCCAATAGAGGAGAGATCATCCTCCGAAAGTGAAAGTAAAATCATGATTATTGTCGAAGAAAATGTAAATTCGTCTTTAACGGGTTGTCCGGACGACTTTTTGAGTAAAAAACGTGACCTGCAATGTCGTTCGCACAAAAAAAGGGAGAGATGATAGACGTATTTAACACCGCTGTCGATATCATAACGCTCGTGAAGTAGGTTTTACCTACTTTATAACCTTGGAATGTCGAAGAAATCTCAATCTCCCTCAATCGCCATGTTCATTCTGCTTTTCCTCGCTCGTCAGACGATCATGGTGCTTGAGTTTCGGCAAGCGAAATTGCCGACCAGCTCTTGCGGTCTAAGCTGATTTGGTACAGAAGCATACACGACCACTATTATTGACAGGTTCATTTATATATGAGCGGGTCCCTGGTGCACCTCCCATGAAAGATTACTTTTGATTTTTCCATTCTTGAACAGAACAAACCTCGGGGCCGCCTGGTCACCGTGGATGGATGCAGAAAAAGTACTTCGTTCACATTCATAATTGCTAGGTTATGTTCCCGGCGGAGCGAGAGACATACATCCATGCAAAACACAAGGCAATTGATTACTTAATTCCAATTAATATATGTCGATGATACCCTCGTTTTTTAGAAAACAGTTGCCGAATTATGCTTAAATAGGCCTTTTAGTGATTTAGTTGGCAACCAAGTTTAGCCCGTAATCGTATATAGTACTCCCTGAAATCTTTAGACCCCCCAAACAGATTCTGCAGATTCTGATTGTCTAATATCAAAACGGATCCCATACCTTAAAAAAGAATAGAAGATTATGGTGTAGAAGCAACAGGCCGAAATCTTGCACAATCATTTCAAGTCCTTAAAATATTTGAGGATGCCTGCATCTGATCAAAATATCATATCAAGGGCCTTAAATTAAGCACAGGTTGCACTTGTACTAACCAATAAGTTTAGATGATTTTGATTTGGAGACCGGAAATTAATAAGAGTTTGGTGGCTTTGGGAGCAAGCTTGTCCATAATTGAGTAACTTCACCTCTAAGGCTCTGAGCACTCCAATGAAACCAAAGATAGTGACATTAGCAAAAAATTATTTCTTGAAATACTTGTGTCGCGACCTAATTTTCAGGTTTACCACCTAAACATAGGTTAATGGACTACTAAGTCTTTTAAGCTTAGCTCGGGCTCTCCCAAACCCATACCAAATCGCGACTTAAGGTTTTAACATGCAAAAGATTATTATCTAGGAGTCGCCACTAATCGGTTTAGGGTAGGTCGATTAGACACCTAAGTAAAATAATGGGAGAATTATTCTACTCCTACGAACCAGAGATTTTGGGTACGGGGACTTGGTTACACTAGACTATCCTAGTGCCCTTTCGGTACCAATTCTTTTTTAAATTTCAAAAATGTTTTGCAGGCAGCTTGATTTGATTTTAATTCACTTTCCTAATGTGTGAGGCGATCATGCGAGTGCACAAACCATCAATTTAATACCCAAGAAAGCGAATGAAATAATGCAAGACTTATCTCAAAGCAACGAAAGCATATGCAATGTTAGATCAGAATTCACCTTAGCAACCCTAAATATGATTTCTAATTAACACGCAACCACTCAATTTTTGCTTTCACTTTTTAACGAAATATAGTCCATATGCAATGCAATGCTTCTAATCTAATATGAAATAATATGGCATGGCAAAATATGTTTTCTTAATGAACATGTAATAATTAAATATGCAATCTGAATTAACTAAAATGTCCTAATTCTAATGACGGGCCATTTCTAATTCAATGAACCTAATAACAACTAAATGATGTGCATTTGATGTCTCTATTATTAAAAATGCAACCTATTCTAAAAAATTGAGTCTAACTTATGCAGAGACGAATTTAATTTTTTATTTTTTCATGAAATTCGAAATTTAAGAAAAAAATGCAAAAATGATCTAGCTAGATTAAGATTCTATCTAATTTAAACTAAGGATTAAGTCATATTAAATCCTAATTTAAACTAAGACATTATCTTAATCTAAAAGGCAATTTATCTAAAAAGATGATCTAAATTTAAAATGAAATATGTATTTCTAACCTATATGCACAATGATTTTTTGTGTTTTTCTTTATGAAATTCGAAATTAAAACTAACACGTAATTAAACATGCAATTCAAATAAATAAATAAAAAACTAACAATCTAAATGAATGCACTTTTTTTTTGTTTTTATATTTTTTCTAAATTCGAAATAAAATCCTATTCTAAAAAAATTATTTAAGTCCAAAACTAACTTATCTCTAAAAATGCAATCCTAAAAATATAATCCTAAAAAAATCTAATTTATTAAACCTACATGTCTAACTTGTTAAACCTCCATGCTTTGATGCAAGATTTTGATTTTTTTTTTCTAAAAGATAAGCAATTATTAAATAAATATTAAATCTAAACTATCAACAAAATAAAGGATTAAAATAACCGAAAAAATAACCTGTTGTCTCACAGTCAAATTAACGATTAGCCTAACCCTAATTATCACGACAAGAGTTCAAAATAACTAAAAATCTGATCCGAAATCTTACGGATCAAATTAATAATTATATTGATTCAACAATTTAAAATATCAACAAACCCCAAGGATTAATACAATTAAAAAAATGACCTGACATCTTAAGGGTCAAATTAATAATTACAATAATCTTAGGGAAACCCCTGCCGATAATGCCTATATGTAATCGAACCTAAAAGTCACCTTACAATATTCAAACTTAAACAATAATAATAAAACTAACTAAAAGTAAAGTAAAATAATATAAAATAAGAGAAATAAAAATAAAAGAAAAACTAAACTAAACCACCTATGGAAGCTTGAGAAGGGGGCAGCGATGGTGATCGGCGCCGAGGGGGAAAGGTCGTCGGTCGGCGCGGGTTCGGACTCCGGCGAGGACTGGACGGCGCTGGGGCTGCTGGGCGGCGACGGCGAGGTGGTGCTCAGGGGTGGATCTGGCGAACGCGGGCGGATCTGGGTCGCGGGGCGGAGCGGCTGCGTGCAGTGGAGTCGCAGGTCACCGGTGTGAGGCGGTGCTGGTGAGGCGGTGCTGGTGATTGCAAGGAGGGCGAATCAGAATCAGATCCGGCAGGAGGGAGGTAGAAGCGGAAACGGCAGAAGGAAGGGGGTGATGAACAGTAACTGTTCAATCACCTTTACACCCTTTTGCTTTTTTTTTTTTCTCACATTTCTCCTTCTTCCCTGTTTTCACTCCTCTTTTTCTCTCAAGGACTCCGCGGACGGTTCCTTAAAGCACCAAAATTCTTTTCTCTTTTTTTTTAAAAATCCTCCTCCAAAACCCAGAAAAAGTCCCCACTTTATAGAGCAAAAAAAAACAAAATCAATTTGTTCTGCCAACGAAGATTTGCATATATTGACTCAATCGCCGAAGGTAATCTAAAAATTTTTTGTGGAGATTTTCCAAGATAATTCACTCAACCATTAAAGATAAAGCTCCATTATCCAACTCTAAAATCTTTCAAAATCTCCCTCCACAACAAAATATTTTAGATTATTCCTTATCCATTTTTTATTTCATTTTCATTTTTTAGAACAACTTTTAAAGATAAATTAAATACTATTATTACCTAAATGTAAATGTTATGAAATGCTTTATATGACGAACCATGTAAATAAGATAGTCAAAATTTAGGTGTCAACAACTTGTAAATGTGATCTTCAGACATGTTTTTAGCCTTAAAATGAATGAAGGGCATATATACTTAGATTAATCAAAAGGGTAAGTCAGGTCCAGTGTAGGTGAGTTGAAGATGGATCTGACTCATGTTGACCATTTAACTCATATTGGTCTATTTTTACGTAATATGGTCATAGAAAACTATTGATTTCACCAGACCTGACACGACTTAGACCTGATCCATACCCAACTTAATTAGGACTCTAATTTTTAGCAATTTTTCCACTTACCAACACACAATTGGCATAGCCCAAATGCTCCCGGAACCACCAAATGACTCAAAAATTGCATACACGGGATATATATACACACACGAAATAAAACAACAAAAATTAGAAATACAAGCCTTGAAAGCAACACAATTAGAAATGAAACAAGAAATTTCTGATATAAAATCTCTTGTCATAAAAGGAAAGACAAAATTAGAAGACCATATATATATATAAATTCCAGATCATAAAAATGCTATTGCCATTTACCCTAGAGTCCTAGTCGCGTCTAGGAGGGAGAGAGTAGCGAAGATGGTGCGGCCAGTGGTGGAGTTGATGCTGGAGTCTCACTTTGGCGGAGGCATTTTGGCGGTAATGGACGAGCTCTTCTAGGAATATGCAGAGATGGTGGATGATCACTCGTCCAAGAATAGGGCCAAGAATACTTTGGTGGTCGTTTCTGTGGCTAGGAGGGAGGCATGTCAATCACTTTAAGTTTGATCCATTAAATTAAGGAGGTGACACAACTGATCCAACCCAACTTTGAATAAAAGAAAGTATCTGGCCAGTGTAAACATGAAATTTTATGGCAAACTTAACTACCTTTGATTTGAGGATTATAATTGCTCATTATCTAAAAAAAAAAATCCATGGTGGCTAGAACTTTGTTTTGTATTAATGTTGTGGAATGTAGTTACTCATGCTTTCTTTTGTTTTCCAAAGCAAATTAGCTAGAGATAGTTTAATTTTGCATCGAATCGAATCACGCCAAACAATGCATTTCCATGGACCCACTTGGGAACTGAATAGACCAAACTGGCAATCCTTTTTTCTAGGTGGATCCATGGAACCAATGAGCGGTTCTCAATTCCAATTTTTTAGAATTGATCCCTAATGAGTGATTCCTAATCCCCGGATGGAAACTGCTTGCTCAAATCATGCTCACCCCTAATTCTAACATTACCGTTAAAGGATAAAGTCACTTGTAACTTTTCGATGCACAAGCGTTGACAGAAGTGACGAGAGAGGAGAGCACAAATGCTTCGATTCGATGCCTAGTGTCGTAAGCAATGACGACTGAAGCGAGAAGGGCACAGTGTGATTCCGAACGCGAAATCAAGCTACCAAATGATGAGAGATCAGTTCGAGTTTTTTAAATTTCCTTCGAGTGTAGGTCCCCACACCTGTTTTGGTCTTGGAATGTCGAACAAGTCGAAACATGGGTCATTTAAGCAACCCAACATAAACCCATTTCGCCCCAATTTGTTGCCAAACGGGTCACCCACTCCACACGAGGCCCAATTAAACATGCGTTTGCAAAAATGGGTTTGTGAGCTCTATCCATGGACTCACCCAATTGCCTCCCCTATGGAGTTTGAATTGGTTCATTATTTACCGATTAATGTTTTACAGCTACTAGGGAAAAGTTATCATCAAAAGATACATTGTCATTTGAGATGCAAAAACTTTGCCAGAATACAAAATAAATCAGGCGATGTTGAAGCTTGCACGTGAGATTCTACAATCATGTAAACGAGGCCTCACCCGCCATTCGTAGCAATAAATTTAGGGGTCTTCACGAGTTAGTCTAGGATTTTGTTTTTAATGAAAAAAAAAATTCACCTTATATAAAGATAATTAAGCTTCGTAATATAAACCAACCAATTTGAGATAATTATAAAAAAAGTCTGGAACTTATTGTACAAATCCTAAATCAATCCTAAACTTCTTGTAGATAATGAACATATTTTTTATGGACTAATTATTTCAAACAATATAAACAATTATTTTTAGTAAAATATTTTCTAAATTATTTATTTTCCGTGAAACAAACAGAGTCAATCATTGTTGAACCAATAATTTCAATTTGAACAGCCAAGAAATATAGACCAATTGACAAATATAATGATGGATCCAACTCAATTGTTCCCATTGATGTTGGATCCACATTTGCATGAGAACCTTAAAATTAACTTAGGACTTAAATCAGCATCAAACAAGTAGTAGTTCGTTGAGTTACCAATTACATTGCCTCATAAAAATTCATTCTACCAGGGTGACAAAAAATGCACTGCCAATGTTTGGATTGCCTTCATAGCATAAGCAATTCATGCAATGCAACTATGCAAAAATTCGAGGGATATATCAAAAAAAATTTAAAACTTAATACACTACTACCAATTTCGTCATAAACATTAATTTAATCAATTTAGCTCAGTCTTTTGACAATTTGTCAATTCAGTTTATCTGGTCGATTTTGATCTAAAATTGTTGATATTGATGCCGGTCGTCCTATATGGATAGTTTTGAAAAACTTTTGAATTTTTTTTATTTTTTCTTTTCTTTTCTATTTTCTTTCTTTTAATTACGGCAGGCGTTGGCCACTAACGAGGGTCATGGCCCTTGCCCACGCCATCACCTACCATAGGCAAGGACCACCACGCCCATACTAAATCTAGCGAGGGACAACCTTCTCTCGACTAACGCCCTTACCAAATCTCATCCCTTTTGGCCTTGGTGAGGGTTGCAACCGCCGCTAGCGGTCGGTCACTTAGTGGCCGAACAAGAAAGCTAACAACCCTTGCCAGCCACAATGAAAAAAACATAAAATTAAAAAAGAAAGGAAAAGTAATAAAAAAATTCAGAATAGTTTTAAAAAAAATAAGAATTATACACCTTAGTGTCGGCAATGCCCACATAGTCAACTGGTCAGATGGATTGGATTGAAATTTTTTCAAAAGATTTATGATTTAATTAACTATATTAAAAAAATTACAATTAAATTGGTGTAATAATTTTAATAATTTTTTACTAATTTTTCGGGAAAAATTTTGCCGACTACCTCACAAGGGCATCCTCATTATTTGCAACTAAACAAATAAGAGCACAAAAGCGGCTTCCGACGATCCCTGCAACCTAATCCAATATACTGAATAACGTCCGCAACTGGATTGCTCATGCTTCAGCCCGTGCTTGAATTTGCCATAAACCAACAAAGCAGCCCAAAGAATTTGTAAATTGCTACGCGTATGGTCTGAGGCTAAACTGGTGTCCAAACAAATGCTATGCACAAGGGTTTCTAGCTATGTGTACTTTTAGGCTTATTTAGTGGGAGAATTACCAAAAAGTCCTAAATCTATTGCAATTGTGCCAATTAAGTCCTAAACCTTTTTTTTTGCTAATTTAGTCCTAAACCTTTTATAATTATGCCAATTCAGTCCATCCGGCCAAAATTGGCCAGCCGGCGCTGACGTGGACACCGGCCGGAGAAAGCTGGCCGGCAAACAATTTTTTTAATATTTTTTTGAATTTTTTTTTCCCTACCTTCCTCTTCCTCTGGCCGGCGCCGGAGGTGAGGGCCGGCGAGGTCAGCCTCGCCGGCCACTGGCGAGGCTCGCCCCCGCCGGCCATTGGCAAAGGTGAGCCTCGCCCAGCCAAGGCGAGGCTCGGCCTCGCCCAGATCCGGCGAGGCTCGCCGGCCACTAGCAAAGGCGAGACTCGCCTTGGCTGGGCAACGGCGGCCTTGCCATCGCTGGGCGAGGCTCACTTTCGCCGGTGGCCGCAGGGCGAGCCTCGCCAGCCAAAGGAAGAAGAAGGTAGGAAAAAAAAATTTTAAAAAAATTCAAAAGTTAAAAAATTCGAAAAAAAAAAAACATTAAAAAATTGTTCGCCGGCCACTGTCCCCGCCGACGTCCATGTCGGCGCCCGGCTAATTTTGGTCGGATGGACTGAATTGACACAATTGTAAAAGGTTTAGGACTAAATTGGCAAAAAAAAAAAAAGTTTAAAACTAAATTGACACGATTGCAATAGGGTTAGGACTTTTTTGGTAATTCTCGCCTTATTTAGTAACCGACCATATATGGACTATTTCTTATCTTTCATTTCCCAGAAAAAAGAAAATTAGAAATTTGCTTGATAAAGTGAGTTAAATTTTTTTTTTTTTGTTCTTGAAAATAGATTTTCAACGGAATCAAAAAGTAGAAAAAAGTTGTTTTTTTATTCCCAAAAAAAATTTAAGAACTAAGCAATTTTTTTCTTTTTTTCTTTTTTCTTCTTCTTCCTCTAACCTATCGCCGGCCTCAACAATGGCCCAAGCCTCGTTGGTCCGAGCCTTGTCCAACCATCGAGCGACACCAACCTCGCGATGGTTGGGTGAGGTCGAGTCTCGCTAGTGGCTAAGCAAGCTCGGCTTTTCCCAGCTACCAACGAGACTCAGGCTGATGAGGCTTGGCCTCACAGACGATCAACTAGAGGAAGAAAAAGAAGAAAAAAAGCAAAAAAAAAGAAAAAGAAAAATGTAATAAAGTTATTTAAAAATTAAAAGAAATTCTAAATCACAAAAGAATTTAACGGTCATACCAAACGTATTCCTATTCTGAAAATAAAAATTTTGTACAGTTAACGAATGCTTTCGAATGTTTAAATTTCGTCTGGGGAATAAAATCAGAAAAAACTATTTCTGAGTAAAAATTGTTCCCGAAAATAAAGTGGTTACCGAACAAATCTTCAACAAATACTCCTAAGGTGGAAGACCTGTGAATCTCGAGCATCGATCAAAACCAAAGAGGCAAAAGACCGTCCATAGCAGTCTTATAAAAAATATTTGTGCGAAGGAAAAGCGATGATTAGCCGAAAGTCGTCATCCGGCAAAACCATTAACTCAAAATATGGATGCCCTCTCCAATAGCACCGAAGGATAAAAGCTTCGTAAAAAGAAATTAGAATTATAATCCAGATTGTGAACCTTACAAAATTAGCATTTATAAGTCGTAACTGCGGCAACAAAGCAATGTACAGGAGGTAAATGGGGAGCAAGGACAACATTTCCGACTCAAAAAAACAACAACCGAGTATTTCCCGATCTCATAATCCCCACAATCATCTATCAGAGAGTAAAGAGCAAAGAAACAAGAAATCAAGCACACTATATTCCTCTTACAAGTATGTCATCATGAAGAATCTCAATATCTATCAGCATGCTAAGACCATGATTGACAACTTGCCAAAATCTCTTTACAACTGGTCGAGCTTATGCTATGAATCATCATGAAATCCCATTCTTGAGCAATATCAATTGCCCATGCTGTAACTCGGGAAACAACCCAAAATTCATCCATCCAAGCTGAAGCAAGAGGTGACAGCTGGATTGAGATTGTGCACAGCTGCCTATATCATTTAAACTTAATCTCCTGCTGGAGAGACATAACTCACCCGCCCGTTAGGGGAAACTGGATTTTATGATATCATTCAAAAGTAAAAGTTTATCCAGACATGCCTAAGTCCTGCACCAAATACTCTCCTTAATTTGAAAATTACAACTTGAAAGGAAAGGAAGATAGTGTCCTTTTGTTTGGTTGTGTGCAGGCAATGAATATGTCTCAAAACTCTCCTGCTGAACAGATTTCATGGCACCCAAAATATGGATTCGTAGGATATTATTACAATGAACAGATATTGCCCGGACAATGTGACCTAGTCATGCAAGTTGGTAACCTCTCACAGAAAACCCATTCATTGTGACTTTTTATACGACTCTAGATTTAGTCAATAAGGATGCGTTTGATAACGTTTCTATTAAAAAATTGTTCCAGTGTTACGGGGAACAATTTTTTAACAGAAGAACGCGTTTGGTAAACTTGTTCCTGGAATAGAAAAAGAACAGAAAACGCGTTCGGTAAACTTGTATGATTTTTTTAATTTTTTTTAATTTTTCAATATTTTTATTTTATTTTTCCTTTTTTCTTTTTTCTTTTTCCTTCCTTTTGGCCGACGGCCTCGCCCAGCCACGGCGAGGCTGAGCCTCGCCGGATCTAGGCGAGCTCTAGCTCGCCCATGCAAGGCGAGGCCGAGCCTCACCACGGGCCGACGACGCTCAGGCGAGGTCGCCAGCCCTTGAAGGCGTCCCTCGACGGCCAATCACCAGCCATGGCCGAGGCCAGCGACCGGCCAAAGAAAAAAGAAGAAGAAAAGAAAGAGAGGAAAAATAGGAGGGAAAAATTGTTTCTCGAAAGTGTTCCAAGAACAAGAAGCAAGTTTTTTTTGTTTTTTGTTTCCGTACCAAATTTGTTCTAGGGAACAAAAAAATAGATTTGGAACACAAACGCAAATAAATGCATTTATGTTCTTTTTTTGTTTCCCGGAACAAAAAAACAGGAATTGTGTTCATGAACAAAAAATATGATACAAACAAACACCCCCTAAGTTTCCTAACATGTCCTTTCTTTGCTGCCATTTTTGTCTGGGTGCCATAACCACGATCGTACTAAATTATGGGTGCTTTCAATCCAGCAGAAAAAGATAAACAGAGCTAGTTTCTTTTCAATGGAGCTGAAGAGGTAAACAGAAGAAAGACCGAATGTTCGAATATAAGAAACTAGTGAAATTTACTAATGAACTGATCACAAGAATATGGAACACAGACCATCTATAGGAAAGCAAAGCCACCCACTTTTGCATTCCACAAACGTTGTGTAAAGGTGAGATGGAGGGGGTCCCATGTATTGGTTCGCTGCACCTCCCATAAAAGATTACTTTTGATTTTTCCATTCTTGGGCAGAACAAACCACGGGGACGCCTGGTCACCGTGAATGGATGCAGAAAAAGTACTTTGTTCACATTCATTATTGTTAGGATACGTTCACGGCGGAGAGAGAGACGTCCATACAAAACACAAGGCAATTGATTACTTAATTCCAATTAAAATATGTCGATGATACCCTCCTTTTTTAGAGAAAGTTGCCGAATTATGCTTAAATAGTGGCTTTTAGTGTTTTAGGTGGCAACCAAGTTTAGCCCGTAATCATATATAATTATCCCTGAAATCTTCAGCGCCCCTAAACGGATTCCGCGGATTCTGATCCTCTAATATCAAAACAGATCTCATACTTTAAAAAAAGAAAAAAAGAATAGAAGATTATGGTGTAGAAGCAACAGGCCGAAATCTTGCACGATCATTTTAAGTCCTTAAAATATTTGAGGATGCTTGCATCTAATTAAATATCATAGGGAGACCGGAATATTAATAAGAGTTTGGTGGCTCTGGGAGCAACCTTGTCCATAATTGAGTAACTTCACCTCAAGGCTCTAAGCTCTCTAATGAAACCAAAGATAGTGACATTTGTGAAAAATTATATCTTGAAATACTTGTAAATGCGATCTTCAGACATGTTTTTAGCCTTAGAATGAAGGACATATATTCTTAGACCAATCAAGTGGGTAAGTCGGGTTTGATTTAGGTGAGTTGAAAATGGATTTGATCTATGTTGATCCATTTAACTCATATTGGTCTATTTTTTATGTAATATGATTATAGCGAACCACGGATTTCACCAAACCTGACACGACTTAGACCCGACCCATACCCTTGATCAAGGCTCTAATTCTTGGCAATTTTCCCACTTACCAACACACAATTGACAAAGCCCATATGCTCCTGAAACCACCAAATGACTCAAAAATTGCATACATGGCTCCTTACAAATTATATTACAAATTGCTCTTCTTAACCTCCACAAACTTCCAGATCGTTAACAATACTTGTAGAAAAGAAATCTTCCAGTTTTTTTTTAATTTTTTTCTCTAATTATAAGAGTCATTGACTTAGGGTTCTAGCTAGGGGTGTACAAAGAAACTGGGAATCGCTTGAAACCGGACCGGACCGGACCGGCGATATCCATGGGATGTCCGATTCTCGGCTCCATTTATAGAACCCACCCACTTCATATATATATGACAGAGGCGTTTTGGTGGTAATGGACGAGCTCTTCTGGAGATATGCGAGATGGTGGATAATCACCTGTCCACGAATAGGGCCAAGAATATTTTGGTAGTCTTTTCCGTGGCTAGGGGGGAGGCACGTCAATCACTTTTAAGGTTGATCCATTAAATTAAGTAGGTGACACGATTGGTCCAGCCCAACTTTGAATAAAAGAAAGTATCTCGCCAATGTAAACATGAAATTTTATAGCAATCTTAACAATATTCGATTTAAGGATTATAACTGCTCATTATCTTTAAAAAAATCCATGGTGGCTATAACTTTCCTTGGTATTAATGGTGAGGAATGTAATTACTCATGCTTTCTTTTGTTTTCCAATCCAAATTAGCTAGAGATAGTTTAGTCTTACATCAAATCGAATCACATCAAACAATACACTTCCATAGGACCGGTTCCACGGACTAACCTGAGAACCAAACCGAATTGGATCGGCAATCTGATTCCTAGGTCAATTCATGGAATCAATAGGCAATCCCAATTCCAATATTTCGGAACCGTACCTTAGCGGACAGTTCTTGAATCCCAGGTGGGAACCGCTCATTCGGATCATGCTCACCCCTAGTTCTAGCGTTACCAATAACAGAAAAAATCACTTGTAACTTTTCGATGCAGAAGCATTAAGAGTAATGAAGAGAGAGAGGAGCACAAATGCTTCAATTCGATCCCTAGCGTCGAAAGCAATGACGATTAAAGAGAGAAGGGCACAGTGTGATTTCGAATGTGAAATCAAGCTACCAACAGATTAGAGATCAGTGATAACAGGAGAAGAGAGAAGAGCACGATCTCAGTCTTGAGTTTTTTGAGTATCCGTCGAGTTAAGTCCCCGCACCTGTTTTGGTCTTTAGAATGTCAAATAAGTTGAAACATTGGTCATTTCAGCAATCCAACATAACCCATCTCACTAGGTTTTGTTCTTTTTGTTAACCCATTTCGCCTTAATTTGTTGCCAAACGGGCCACCCCCTCTCAACAGGCCCAATTAAACATTAGTTTGCAAAAATGGGCTTCTGACCCCAATCATTGGTTCATTCTTTTCCTTTTACAGCTATTAGGGAAAAATTATTATCAAAAGATATATTGGCGTTTGAGATGCAAAAGCTTTTGCCATAATACAAAAGAAATCCGGTGATGTCGAAACTTTTATAGATGCCACGACGGGAGGGAAATTCGATTACAATTATGCAAACCAGGCCTCATTTGCCATTCATAGCAATAAATTTAGGGGTCTTTACAAGTTAAGCTACGAATTTGTTTTTAATGAAAAAGAAGTTCACCTTATATATAGACAATTAAGCTCCGTAATATAAGCCAACCGACAAATATAATCTATAATGGATCCAACTTGAGATAATTATCAAACAAATCCTGAACCTATTATACATATATTAAATCAATCATAAACTTTATGTAGATAATTAAATTTTTTTCATTGATTAATTATTTTAAACGATATAAGCGATTATTTTTTGGAAAATATTTTTCAAATTATTTATTTTCCACAAACCAAATAGAGTCAATCATGGTAGAACCAATAGTTTCAATTTAAACAACCAAGAAATATAGATCAACCAATCGGCATAGATAATCTAAGATGGATCCAAAGTTAATTGTACCCATTGATGTTGGATCTGCAGTTGCATGAGAACCTAAAATTAACTTAGGACTTTGAATCAACATCAAACAAGAAGTGGCTTGTTGAGTAACCAACTGTATTGCCTCATAAAAATATATTCTACTAGGGTGACGAAAAATTGCACTACCAATGTTTGGATTGCCTTCCTAGCATAAGCAATTCTTATGCAATGCAACTATGCAAAAATTTTGGGGAAAATATCAAAAAAAATCTTACAGCCATTGCACTTATACTAATTCAGTCATAACTCTTTTAATTAACCAATTTAGCTCTAAAATTTTTGACATTTTATTAATTCAATCCATTCGGATGACCAAAAATCACTAATATAGACGTCAATCATCTTATATAACACCGCCAACGTAGACAAGGACAACTTTTATAATTTAAAAAAAAATTCTAATTTTTTTCTTCTTTTTTTTTCCTTTTCATTATGGATGGTGAGGGCCACTCTCACCAAATCTGGCAAGGGCAGTGGTCGAACAAGGTCGCCATCAACTCTTACAAGCCACAATAAAAAAAAATAAAATAAAAAGAAAAAAAATAATAAACAACTCAAGAAGTTCTTTAACAAATTAAAAAAAATTATTCATGTTAATGTTGGTGGTGCCACATAAGATAGTTGACATCTATGTTAGCAATTTCCAACCAAAATCAGCCAAATATACTGGATTGACAAATTTTCAAAAGCTTTAGGATTAAATTGATCGTATCAAAAAGTTTAGAACTGAATTGATATACTAGGAAGCATCGACATTCTTCGAAAGCTCTCGTGTCGTATTGAACACTTCGACACATGTTCGACATTCTTTAACACTATTGAGCACTCTCAAACACTCAGTCAACACGTGTTAGAAAATTCGACACTTGATCAACTTTCCCGACACTCTCCGATACTCGAGTCGGAATTTCGATATGTTCCGATATGTGATTCCAACATAAGAGGTCAATTTCAAAAAATTTCAATAAATAAGAGTTCTAAATGTATATATATTAAAAAATAAAATAATAAATTTGAAAAGAAGAAAATTTTAGTTTTATTTTCTAACTCTCGCTTTCCGTGATACATAATTCACCTTTAAGTTTTTTTTCCTCTTCTGACACGTCTGACACGCAAGTCCAAAATATAAATTACTTATTTTTTTTTCCAAATTTTATGAATTATTGAATGGAGTTAAATTTATCAAATTGAAATTGAAACGATGAATGATATTAATAAATTATGGGTTAATGTTTTTAATGTAAATTCATTCTAGACTTTTTTATTATTTATTTATTTGTAAATTTGAATCAAATTAATTTGATTGAAATAATTTATATAATTTATTATGTATATATAAATATATACAACGTGTCTTAACGTGTCGGAATTATTTATTTTTTTAGAGACGACGTGTCGGTGTATCGTGTTGTGTCACGTATTACGTGTCAGTGTCGTTATTACTTAGTTGATATAAATACAACAATTTTAAGACTTTTCTTATAATTTGTCCGGAATAATTGGCCAACCATTTCACAACGCATCCTCATTATCTACAACTAAGCAAAGAATAGCACAGAAGCGGCTTCCAATGATCCCTGCAACCTAATGCGATATATTGAATACTAGAGCTATTAAAAGGGTGGGTCGGGTCGGGTCGGGTTTGGGTTGGGTCATTAATGGTCCGACCTAAATTGACCCATTAACTCATTTATGACCCATTTATGCCTAATGTAAATTTTCCAACCCATACCCGACCCATACTCGAGCCATTTAATTAAACTTAAAAAAGCTTATTTCTTATATATATGTTTAAAAAAAATGGTATTGCTAAAATGGTTTTATACCATACGAATTTAATGGACAATTTTTATAATTTTAAAATAATTATTTTAAAAAATCGAATTTTAATTATTTTTTATTTTTAATTTCGGTTTTTATAAAAAAAATATTTTTGTAAAGTTAAATAAAGAAGAGAGAGTCTCTCTCTATAAATGGGTTGATAAATGGGTCCTGCTTTCTTGCACTCATTTAAGGCCCATATATCTCAAAATTTATTTATTTTTAACCTCTTTGCTTTAAATAAGGCTTGACCCATCATTTTGAAACCTCTAGTGAATACCATCCACAATTGGATTGCTCATGCGTCAACCCGTGCACATGGTCACGTGGTCTGAGGCTAAACTGGTGTGTGAACAAATGCCATGCATAAGGGGCTCTATCTATGTGTACCTTTAGGCCTTTTTGCCAACAAGTTAAATAGTGAAAACAAAAATAAAAAATAAAAATCTGTTTAATAATATCAATTTTTTTTTTGTTCTAGGGAGTAAATTTGAAATAGAATCAAAAAGTGAAAAAAATTATTTTTTAACAACTAAAAAATTAAGCAATCTTCTTTTATTTTTTTCTTTTTCCTTTCTTTTTCTTCTTTCTCTACCTGGCCCGAGCCTTGTCTAATCATCAGCGAGGCTCGACATCACCCAACCACCGCGAGGTGCCTAGTCATGACGAGGCTCGACCTGACTAGCAATTAGCTAGAGGAGGAGGAGGAGGACAAGAAGAAGGAAAATAAAAAAAATAAAAACAAAAAAGAGAAAAATTATAATAAAATAAATTTTAAGTCACAAAAAAAATCGAAGATTGCACCAAATGCATTTCTATCTCGAGAATAAAAATTGTGCAATTTTTTTTTATTAATCTTACTCTATTCATATTTTAACTCTTATTCATAGACTTTTGATTTACCTTTTTGCAATGCGTGAAAGTCGAAACTCACGCTTAAAACTAAATTGTCACAATCCCAACCTCCTAAAAACGTGGGAATTCGAATTTCCCACCTACTCCTTTCTTGTGGGAAGAGTGACCGCAAATCTCAGTGGTTAAAAAATTTATGCAATTAACTAATGCCTTTTAATACTCAAAAACTCATTCAAGAGACAAAATAAATAAAAAATAAATAAAAATTATTTCTAAGCATAAATCATTTTCGAGAACAGAATGATTACTAAATAGACTCTTAACAAGTCCCATAAGGTGGAAGACCTTTGAATCTCAAGCATCAATCAAAATCAAAGAGGTAAAAGACCGTCCATAGCAATCTTAGCTATAAAAATTTGTGCAAAGTAAAAGCGATAATTAGGCAAAGTCACATCCGACAAAACCATTAACTTCAATTGCGGATGCCCTCTCCAATAGCACTGAAGGCTAAAAGCTTCGGAAAAAGAAATTAGAATTATAATCCGAATCATAATCCATATTATGAACCTTACAAAATTAACATTTGTAAATCATAACTGCAGCAACAAAGCAATGTACAGGAGGTACATGGGGAGCAAGGACATTATTTCCGACTCAAAAAACAACAATCGAGCATTTCCCAATCTCATATTCCCCACTATCATCTATCAGAGAGTAAAGAGCAAAGAAACAAGAAATCAAGCAAACCATATTCCCCTTACAAGTATGTCATCATGAAGAATCTCAATATCCATCAGCATGCTAAGATCATGATCGACAACTTGCCAGAATCTCTTTACAACTCAAGCTTATGCCAGGAATCATCATGAACTCTCATTCTCAAGCAATATCAATTGCCCATGCTGTAACTGGGAAACAACCCATAATTCATCCATTCAAGCTGAAGCAAGAGGGGACAGCTGGATTGAGATCGTGCACAGATCATTTAAACTTAATCTACTGCTGGAGAGAGACGAAACTCATCCGCCCATTAGGGAAAACTGGATTTATGATATCATTCAAAAATTAAAGTTCTGCTGGAGAGAGACAAAACTCATCCGCCCATTAGGGAAAACTGGATTTATGATATCATTCAAAAATTAAAGTTCATTTAGACATGCCCTTAGACTTCTTAAGTAGAAGTCCTACACCAAATACTCTCCATAATTTGAAAATTACTAATTGAAAGGAAAGGAAGGTAGTTTCCTTTTGTGAAAGTTTTTATGAAGGCAATGAATGGGAGGTGGGGGTTTTGAATCCCCATATTCTTAGGAATTGGGATTGGGACGATTTAGTTTCAAACGCATCATGTATCTTTATAGGTTGAGAGTTAGAATAAGAATAAAGAAGGACCGACTAAAAAAAAAGAAAAAGAAAAATAGATTTCATGCCACCCAAAATATGGATTCGCAGGATATTTATTACAATGTATAGATATTTCCAGGACAATGTGACCAAGTTTTGCAAGTTGGCAACCTTCCACAGAAATCCCATTTATTGCGACTTTTTAAACGACTCTGGATCTAGTCAATCGGTGTCCTAACAGGTCCTTTCTGTGCTGCCATTTTTGTCTGGACGCCATAACCACGACAGTACTAATTTATGGGCACTTTCAATCCAGCAGAAAAAGATAAACAGAGCTAGTTTCTTTTCAGTGGAGCTGAAGAGGTAAACAGAAGAAAGACGGACTGTTCAAATATAAGAAACTAGTGAAATTTACTAATAAACTCATCACAAGAATATGGAACACAGACCATCTGCAGGAAAGCAGAGCCACCCACTTTTGCATTCCACAAACATTGTGTAAAGGTGAGATGAAGGGGGTCCTATGTATTGATTCTCAGTATCTCCCAAACTATCACAATAAAAAAGTAACATTCTAAATTTGCAACTCCTATCAGCACATATAGGGAAGCATGTGAAGAAAAAGCCAAATCCATTAAATAAAAATGAAAATACAAATACAGATTTCTTTACAGAGATCATCCGCAGAGATGAAGTAAGGACGTCAATAGTTCGGATGTTGCGAACTCACCGGATTTTCCTCTGTGACTTAAAAGGAAATCGGGAGGGTGGTGAAGGAGATAACTCCGACGGCAATTGCGGCGGTTCAGAGACCCCTGTAAGCATTGCCACGACCTCCTTCATGGAAGGCCTGCGTATAGGCGACTTTTGCAAACAAAGTAGAGCGACCGTGATGCACAAAAGTGCTTGTTCACGATCCAAAGACTGAATAGACTGATCGACCAAATCAACAAGCTTTCTGCTCCGGGCGAGATGGCGAGCCCAAGATAAAAGATTGGCACGCTGGAATTCCGACATGGGCGAGCTGGTCACCTGAAGCGGGCGACGTCCGGCAATAAGAACCAACAACAACACTCCAAAACTGTACACATCGCACTTTTCCGAGAGATCGCCGCCGCCACCATACTCAGGGGCAATATAACAAACAGTTCCCCTCATGCTGGGAGTACTACTAACGCCACCACTCTTCGGAATCTCTCCGGAAAAATCATAGCTGTTCCGTCGACCTCTCCACAGCTCTCCACTCAGGCCATCCAACCACCAGTCCACACTACTTCTACTACTCCTCCTGCTCCTACTCTTACTCTTCTTCTTCCTATCTGCATATACCTCCTCATCCCTGGGCCACCAATCTTCCTCTGCACAATTATCATCACCGACCCCCATTTGCCGTTTCTTCTTCTTCTTCTTCCTCGCGAGTTCCTCACAGTACTCCTCCTTCCACCACTCCCTCGCGGGCCTTCTCTTCTCCTTCTTCGTGCTCTTCGCATTTTTCTCTTCGTCCATGGATACCCACCATTCCATCCGCTTTTTATTCTTCTTCTTCTCCGGTTTCGCAACACTCCCCTTGCTCGAAGAACCGGCCCCCAACCAGTCGCTCTTCGGCCTCTCCTTCTTGATCTCAGTTCCAATCCATTCCATCACATAATCTTTCACCACTCCAGTCTCCGGAGCCCCATTATCCTGCTTCCACCACCAGTCTTTCCCGGAAACACTCTTCATCATCCCCTTATAGCTTCTCTTCCCACTATCAACGCTCGACTTATCGAAGTTCGCCTCCGGTGATGTAGTTGCCATGCCTCCCATAGTCTGTGGAGATGCCGTCACCGCCTCGGGTGATGTCTCTGAGATCGGAATCCTAACGAAACTCTCGGGCGACTGATCCACACTGCCGGCGTTGAATTCCTCGACTGCGGTGGTGGCCACACTCTCCGTATCCTCGAGCACAGATCCGGCATCCTCTGCAGCAGCACCAGCACCATTACTCTCAACCTCGACCTTATTAGCCTCAGATCCACCATTCGCCTTCCCTAAATCGCTCTCCAACACGGTAATTTCGCACTGATTCTCCGATTTCAACCTCGCGAGGCCAAAGTCCCCGATTTTGGCCGAGAAGTGCTGGTCCAAAAGCACATTACTAGGCTTGATGTCACCATGAATGATGGGCGGATCTAGAGAGTGGAGGTACTCGATACCTTTCGCTATATCAACCGCGACGGAGAATCTCTGCTTCCACTCCATCAACTCCGGACACTTCCTATGTAACAGTGCGTCCTGGAGATTACCGTTGGGCATCAGCTCGTAGACTATCAACATTCTGCGACGCTTCTTGTTGAACGAGAACCCTAGCGCCGGGAGCGTGTAAGGCGAGTTGAGAATCCCGCCGAAGAAGAGCTCGTTCTGGAACTCCCGCTCGCCCTGGAGAGAGCCCGAGTCCATGAGCTTGACGGCGATCGGCTTGTTCGCCGGCGGGAGGGGGGCGCCGGAGAACACGGACCCGAAGCCGCCCTGGCCGAGTCGGTTCGCCGCGGCGAACGCGCCGGTGGCGCGGCGGAGGGCGGCGTAGGGGAACCGGTACGGGGGCTTGGAGTCCTCGGCGGGGGCGGTGCGCTTGCGGGTGAGCTTCCGGAAGAGGACGACGAGGAGGAGGAGGCAGGAGAAGGCGGCGGCGGAGGCGGCGAGCGGGGTGAAGACCCGCGGCGGGGCGGCGCGGTGGCCGCCCCCGGGAGCAGGCGCTGCGGCGCAGGCTCCGGCGAATGCGGCGGGGGCGGCGGAGGAGACGGCGACGACGACGACATGGGGCGAGTTTACCGGAGCTCAGCGGCGGCGGCGGCGGCGATCTGGCATCATTTCCAGTGAAACGGTGGAAGTAGAAGAAGAAGATGGAGAAGATGGAAGATGAAGAGGAGGAGAGAGAGAGAGATATGACGGGAAGATCGGGGCCGTTGGTTGACCGCGTGGGGATCCGTTGGGGGAGGGGATCGGACGGACGTGGGAGTCTCTGACCGCGACTGCTGCCATTCGTTATTAGTAGTAACTAATGCTTTTTTCCCCTGCTTTGTTTTAAGCCCCATAATAATCTCCTTCTCCTCCTCCTTCTTTTTTTCTCTTTCTCTTCTTTTTTTTTTCGGCTCCCAAGGAAAAAATCTAAGTGGTCCCCCTTCTTTTGACTTAAGAAATTGAGATAAATGCAATTGGTTAGTCCAGCAAAACACCCAACAAATTTGTAAAGTAGTAAAGAGCTTCTTCTCTTTCTATTCTAGACTAACATTGTAGAGGTTTGATGCTGCTTTAAAACCCTTTACTTTCTCATTTCTAGGGAGGTCCATTTATTTTTTCAAAAAAAAAAAAATAACCAGCTGTATTGCTTACAAAAATATTTTCGTCGTCCATAAAAACATTTAAGTATAAATTATTATTGATAATGAAAATGTTATTTTTGTTGGCTATAGCCAATCATTTGTTTCACTACTAGATGATAAAAGCAAATATTTTCTATGGATATCATTTTTAAGAAAAATGGTTAGATTTTATTTATTTGGTAGTTTAAGGAAAGTGATTTCCTTCTTGCTAAAAGGGAAGTCATTTGCCCCCCATCTAAGCTTTCTGTTTTCGGGTCGTGCAAAACATTTTTCGTAGATGGATCGATTTTTCATCGTCTAAATACCGAGTTAGAAAATAATTTCCCTAAAACAAGTTTTCTCCCCCAAACAAACGGATCTTTAGTTGAAAAACGGAGTAGCGATTTTTCAACGGAATCAATAAGATCATGCAAAGGTCCATGAGATCTATCGATTCACGTGCTTGCAAAGCAAATGTGAAGATGGAGACAACGTATTTTGCTAAATTAAAGAAGAAAATAAAATGCCAATCAATTTGAAAACGGTTGAATTACTCGATATTTTAATTTGGACGTGACAAAAGGTCAAGGTTGAACTCACGGTTATGGCTATCGCAATCGCATGTTAAAAAATAAGAGAATCAAGATTGTTACTCGGGAGACATCCCTAAATGTTTAAATTATTCATGGGTCGCGTATCATTAACGTTGTGCTCCAATCGATTCTATGGCGGAAAGAAGTTAGGTGAGAATTGGGTTTCCACTGCGGAGAAAAATTAGGCCTTTCTGGTGATGATGCGATAGCGCGTGGAAAAGGGGGCAAAAGGTGGAGAAAATAATTAGGAGGGGGCAGATAATTCATGCGAATCAGAGCCTAAATCCATCATCACATCGCCACCAAAAAAAAAAGGCGATTCCGCTTTTCTCTTCATCGCCACACCAATTCATGTTGCTTGCATGAGATATCGGCGCATTTCCGCGGCGTGAATGACCCGTCTTTGATTTCGAACCGGACCGGACTGGGGAGTTCCGTCAGGCTCCGTTCGTGTCATTTTCGGGCGTAAAAAACGAATTTGCGGGGGAATACGACTCTTGTCCGCTTCCTTCCCGAAATTCAAAGGCGTTCGGGCCACATCACATCGAGTGGTTCTCCGCCGGTAGGTTTTGACATTCGTGAAAGCATTGATTTCTCCCACTTGGCTTGTTCTGCAGCTGATTCCGTCATCCTGATGGGGACTTCTCGTTTAGCCCAATTTGCCGAAAGCCCATCTGGAAACCGAGTGAGACAGAGTGCGTGCGGGAGCCGGACTCTGCAAAAGAAAAAAAAAAAAAAAAAAAAAGAGGAAAAAAATTGATATTTTGATTCTTGGAAGCATCTCTGACTTTTCTTGTAAGCATGTGTGCGAACGGCATAGATGCCATTGACAAGAAAGATCCAAGCAAAGCGTCCAGCTCTTGTTAGGACACTGACCTCTCTTTGGTTAATAATGTCAACCTCCGACCACGTCCTTGGCTGCTGACGGTGAAAACGACATGGCGGAATTCAGCAATCAGCATGCATGTCGAAGGATGATTCGCTCGTTTCACCGATCAAAACAGAGTCCTCTGTTCTTTGACTAGATTATTGAGATGGTGGGTCGATTTTGTTGACCTTTTCTTTTTTGTTATTATAAATTTTGGGATGTGGGGTCTTGGTTTTTGATGGATGAAGAAAGAGTCGAGAAGATGGCGGGGCGTGGTGGGATGGTTTTCGAGTATGGATGAAAGCAGGTTTTGACCATGTGCCTTTTGCCTTTGCCTTCACAACACTCAAAGCTTCTCTTTTTCTTTGGGGCACTGAAATCAACGTTGCCATCGAACAAAAGAGACGCCGATGATTGCTCAATCAACGGAGCTTTCTCTGCATCCAGCTGTCATCGGATCCTCCATGTGCGCCACCATCGTCGCCGCTCGTGTCCAAACCTTTCTTGGATGCTCTCTGGCATGACCTTATAAAGAGATGAAAAAGCGTGACATCGCGCCATTTTTATAGAGTATACAAGTGCTCGTATTCATCAAGAACGCTAAATTTATCTAATTCTGAATAATGAGAGACTGAAGAGCAGTCCGGAATGTGATTGTATTTATCCAGCTTATGCTCCTCTGCACCGAAAGAGCAGAGTCAGGCTTCGATCTTATCGGTCTCGACATCGATCTCGGCCACGATCTTCTTCCAGAACCAGTGCTCCCTCCAGATCTTATCCATTTGCTCGATCGGCACGTTCTTCGTCTCTGGCAACAAGAGATGAACGAACGCGGTCATGATTGCCGCCCACCCGCCAAAGAAGAAGAACAGCCCCGACTTGAACTGGCATAGCATGGACAAAAAGGTCTGCGCCACTAGGTATATGAATAGAAATCCGACTGCAACCGTGATGCTCTGCCCCGCCGATCGGATCTCTAATGGGAATATTTCGCTGGGAATTAACCACCCTAGAGGTCCCCACGACCAGCAAAACCCGGCGACATATATGCATACCAAGACAATTACCAAGTATGCATAGGCCTTGCTGATTTCGCTGTGATCTCCGAGCTTAGCTGCCATTATTCCTCCGACCATTAATTGCGCCGCCAGCATTTGGAGACCCCCGATCATGAACAGCTTCCTTCGACCGAGCTTATCTACTAAAAGCATGCATATAAATGTTGAAACAGCTCCGACGATGCCGATCATGACTGCTGATAAAAGAGAAGCACTCTCTCCTAATCCGATTGTTCTGAATAGCACGGGGGCGTAGAACGAAATGACATTAATTCCTGTGACTTGCTGGAAAAAGGGAATGGCTATGGACATGACTAGTTGAGGCCTGTACTTCCTTTGGATGATGTTTCTGAAAGGATGGCGGACAGTTTTCGAGATCAAGCTTGCTTTGACGAGATCATCTAGCTCTGCTTGAACATCATCTGTGCCTCGGATATGTCGCAACATGGATTTAGCCTTTTCAATGTCGCTGCTTCTCTGGATTAAGCTGTTTGGCGTTTCAGGGAGAAATGCACCGAGTGTTAGGATTATTGCTGGAACTGCAGCCATGGCTAGGGAGATTCTCCACCCCCAACCCCCTTCTATTTTTTCGGTGCCGTAGTTGATGAGATTAGCAAATAAAACGCCAATTCCTACACACAATTCGAAGCCATTGTTGAAAAATCCTCGATGACGTGGAGGCGCCATTTCAGAGATGTACAGAGGGACTGACTGCAAATCAAGAAGAAGGACAATGTCAAAGGCATGTCTTTTTCAACAGAACACCATTGGCATAGTTTTTGGCTAGCGAGTGATGGAAGACAATTACAAGCTTGCTTGTCAAACTGATCTTAAAATGTTCTATGAAATGTTTCAATTCTAGTTTCAAAGACAGATCATGCAACTGTTAATGGAATGACCTTAAGGAAAACGATTAAACGAAGGTAGACAAATTGGTCAGCTGATCAGATTTGGCTTAGTAAAACAGAGTCGACTAGTCTTGATGATTGCACTCCTAGTACGACAATAAAGGAACCTGGTTTGCGAAGCCAACGCCGATCCCAAGAAGAACACGGCCAAATATCAACATGGCCACATTGGAAGCTGCACCTCCGAGAGCCGAACCAGCAAGAAAAGCAGCCCCGCCGGCAAGAATGGAGGGCTGGCGTCCAAAATATCTCGTGACCGAGGAGGCAAAGAAGGAAGCTACAAGGCCAGCTATGTACAAGGAGGAGGTGAACAAGGTCAAGAGTTGGCTGTCAAATTTGCAGTAGTTGCTGAGCTTTGTGTCTTCTCTCATCTTATTATACACTTTTGGGAAGAATTTCTTCAAAAATGGCTCCATCGATGTAACTCCACCTTAAGAAAAGGCATGTTCTTCTATCAGCACTGATAAAAGAAAACGTTCGACACTAAGCTCTATCTCATAAGCATTAAACACGGAAGAATTTCTTCAAAAATGGCTTCATTGATGTCACTCCACCTCAAGAAAAGACCCGTTCTTTTATCAGCACTGACAAGAAAAAAATGTTTGACACTCTCTAAACTCATAAGAAGCTCTATGTCAGAAGTATTAAAGAGTAACCGAACATAGAAAAACACACGTAATATCCTGCAAAATGGCTGAACAAACCTGATATTCCAATGTCATAGCCGAAAATAATGCCACCGGTGGCAGCCACTGCACAAGCAAAGACAACAAATGGAGTAATTCTTCCATTGTATCTACACGTTCCTCCGTTTTCTATAGCTTCTCCTACAGCCATGGCTTTCTGCATTAACACACGGTAGGGAGATGAAATGAAAGATAGCCTAATGGCCAGTCCTTCTCGCTATATTAGCGGGCTCAAATCATCTGGGACCATATGGCAGCACAAGTGGTTGAAAATGGGAAGGTTTGTGTGGCCTAGATCCCAAACTGTGACCGGACACAAGCTTGTTTGATACTGTAAGAATAATCGGAAGATCCCTATGTGTCGTTGAATCGAATTATAGAAGAAACTGCCGTTGCCAAACTTATATTAGAAGACAGGCCTGCAAATTCCAATTTTGGCTAGTGATTCATCAAAACATTTCTTTATACATGTCACTGTCATGATCATGATCTAGTGCTTTAACTTTGTCTCTCTTTTTTGAAGACAAATCTGTCAATGTTATTCAAGAGGACAGTTGAGCCCATCTCATATTGGACCAGCAGTCGCTATTTTGGCGGTCCTTCCCCTTGATGATTGGTAGTTAGATTGACTGGCCAGAAGTGACAGAGTGAAGAGGGATGGGACTTTTCTGCTTTGAGTGCAAGAGGCCAATGAGATGATAAGCTTGAGTTTGTTTATTGTACAGCTTCCATCAGCTAGTTTCAATTGAATAATTTTCCGAAAATAGTTTTCAGCTTTTTGTTTCTTGAAAGTAGCATGTTATTGTTTTTGGGATGAGTATAGTCACATACCAGTTGACTCAGAGAACTCTTCGGACGCTAATTTGGTTGCATAACAGATTAATTTTTCGAGTGTGATCAATTTGTTTTCGTGGCTTTCTACGACAGAATTTGACTAATTAGGAAAAGAAAATTACAATAAACTAGTGAATAGGCTTGAAAGCGACGGTTTGATTGTCTTAAACAAGTAGTAGTGAAAAGGTTTAAACAGCAACAAGAGCCTATGCAAAAATCAATATGAGCTTGTGGATACACTACTGAAAATAGCATCATCATGCTTCAGTTTTGTCAATATGAACGTCCATTTCTCCCATTACGTTCTTCCAAAACCAATGCTCCCTCCAGATCTTATTCATCTGCTCGATTGGCACATTCTTCGTCTCCGGCAACAGTAGATACACAAAAGCGGTCATGATCACCACCCACCCGCCAAAAAAGAAGAATATCCCTGACTTGAAGTGGCACAGCATTAACAAGAAAGTTTGCGCAACCAAGAATGTAAAGAAAAATCCAACCGCGACTGTTATACTCTGTCCTGCCGATCGGATCTCTAGTGGGTATATTTCGCTCGGGACCAACCATCCAAGAGGTCCCCAGGACCAAGCGAACCCTGCAACGTATATGCATATCAAAACAAGAACCAAATAACCATAAGCTTGGCTAATTCCTCCATGATCTCCAAGCTTAGTGGCCATGATTCCTCCAACCATTGCTTGCGAGGCAAGCATTTGAAACCCCCCAATCATGAACAACTTTCTTCGACCAAGCTTATCCACCACAAGCATGGATATGAATGTCGAAATAGTTCCCACGAGACCCGTTACAACTGCTGATAAAAGAGAAGCACTTTCTCCTAAACCAATTGTTCTGAACAAAACCGGCGCATAAAATGAGATAACATTGATTCCCGTTACCTGTTGAAAAAAGGGAATGGCAATGGACATGACCAGTTGAGGTCTATATTCTCTTTGGATTATATTTCGGAATGGGTGATCGACAGTTTTTGAGATCGAACTTGCTTTGACGAGATCGTTCAATTCTGCTTGGACATCATTGACGCCCCGAATGCATCGCAACATTGTCTCGGCCTTTTCATGATCATCACTTCTCTGGATTAGGCTGTTGGTTGTTTCGGGGAGGAAAAGCGCACCAAGTGTGAGAATGGAAGCCGGAACTGCAGCCATGGCTAAGGAGATTCTCCAACCCCAACCACCTTCAATTTTCTCTGTACCATAGTTGATGAGATTAGCTGATAGAACACCAATTCCTACACAGAATTGGAAGCCATTGTTGAACAGTCCTCGGTGTCTTGGAGGTGCCATCTCTGAGATATACAGAGGGACTGACTGCAAATCAAACAGTATTATAGCGAAACATAGTTCCTCTTGAACATGGATGTCCAGAAACTTTAGAAGAATAATGATCAGAGTGATATGAGGCTTGTCTAGGACAATGCTTGATAAATGTACAGACATTACTGAACAATTTAATGTAGTAAACTGGTTTACTTCTTGCTGATTGTCATGACAACACTAAGAAGTGATTCACCTAGCAAAAGCTAGTGACATGTCAAGTAGAATTCTAACTAAAACAAGTTGAAGATAAGTTTTTAACAACAACAAAAAAGAACGAACTCCCAAACAGCAAGTGTGTTGATACCTGGTTTGCAAAGCCGACCCCGACGCCGAGCAGAATGCGGCCGAATATCAGCATGTACACATTAGAAGCTGCCCCTCCAAGGGCTGAACCCGCAAGGAAGGAAGCCCCGCCAACGAGAATGGATGGCTTTCGTCCAAAAGCTCTTGTGACCGAGGAGGCGAAAAAGGAAGCCACAAGGCCGGATATGTACAACGAGGATGTGAATGAAGTTAAGAGTTGGTTGTCATATTTACAGTAGTTGCTGATCTTGGTGTCTTCATTCATCTTATCGTACACAACGCGGAAGAATTTCTTCAGAAATGGTTCCATTGAGGTGACGCCACCTGAAAAGGAATGATCATGTAGCATTTCTATTAGCTAATTTTCGCGAGATTACTAATGGTATCTTGCAGGAGGATCATATTTATGGTTAAGGAAGTTGAGCTCAAATCCAATTCTCAGCCTAAAAAATTGGGTACTTGGCATTTATTCCACATCACTAGCTTAATTAGCTCAATCTCTTCAATGAAATCTCCCACTGACCTGCAACCGTCCCACTATGAGATCACAACAAGCACCCCCAACACATATGATCTAAGTCGTCATGTTAATTTACACCGTTCATATAAAAACAATGAAGCTCTGCTAAAACCGAGCCTAAGCCAAGTATCACTGCAAGAAAATCGAACAAAACATACCCGATATACCGATGTCATATCCGAAGATAATTCCTCCCGTGGCGGCCACCATACAAGAAACGGCGACAAACACCGTGATTCGACCATTGTACAGCACAGCAGGTTCATTAGACACAGCTACTCCCACAGCCATGGGTTTCCTCCAATGGCACACTTCACAGAAATTAGAGCCACTTCTCGAGTCTTGACAAGTAAAGACAGCAGCATCGAGAAGAAAGATAGCGCTTCTGTATTCTAGTGTGGAAATACCAAAAGAGCGTCTTGGACTGTAATTTTGTGCAGAGCAAGCACGTGGGGGTTGACCTTGAACTTGAACTGGAGAAGGAAAAGTAAGTTTTTGTTGCGTGGATGAGCTCCTCTGGCAGGACAAGACAGTAGAAAACAGAGCATTCTATCTCTTTTGCGTGGTTGTCAGCCCTTGACTAGAGTTTAGTGATTCAAAATTCTCGGCTTATAGTAAAGATTCTTTCTTTAAAACTACAATAATTGCATTTGACAAAACATGACTCGGGAAATCTAGGAGGCAGCTTGTTGTCGTCACTTGGGGGCTCAATGCATGATGGTCAGCTTTAGGTGGCTGGAAAAATTAGTAGAAATGGACGAGGAAAACACAGCGCAAAGTCAAATAAAAGATAAGAGGTAGGGACGGTGAGAAAATTCTCTTCAAGAATGATTCATACATTACTCCACCCACAAAAAAGAAAAGCTCTAGATAAGGTAATACTTCTATACTTTGAAAAGTAATGTTTCTTTCTCTCTCTCTTTTTTTTTTTTTTTTGCACTGAATGTGTAACTTATTTATCTAGGAGATTTGATCAATTAGAGAAAAACATGTTTTACGTCTTAGATCGTCGTATTCAAGAGAGAAACACAGAAAGCTTGGTAAAGTGGTCAAAATGAAATTTGATGACAATGAATGCCTAGAGCATGTTATTATTGGGGTTCTCCCATCAAAAATGTTTTAAATTAAAACTAAGGCGGCTCTAAATTCACCCTTGAAATAGCTTCATCGATCTCCTATAGGATAGAAAAAATGAAATTATCCAAATTGTGGATCCCATTCCACACCTTCTTTATCTCTAGCAAGTCTTCATGCTTAACCTTCTTACCTCTATTATGTTTTTTTTATTTATTTTAATGTTAGAGATAATTGGAATATTTTTCTATATTGTTAAAAATTAGGACGTTTCAACTGTCCCACATTTCCTTCTCCCAATAATAGCAGGCGGGGCCCCCTTTTCTCTGTTTTAAAGTTGTTGTGCCTATACTGAACTCAAGTACGTGATCAACAAAATCGTATTTGTAAGCCAATGTTGAGGCCCTCACTGAAATTGCCAGTGATATTAATGGAGAAAGTAACTTGATAAAATCCAATGAAAACCCACGATGAGAAGAAGAATTTAGATGAGAAAATGGGTGTTTTTTAAGGCTCGTTACTCGAGAGGAGAGAGAGAGAGAAGAAATGGTACCTTGTTGTATAGTGAGGAAGAGGTACATGAAGCCGTTGGTGAAACCCAGAAAAACATTCTCAGTCTTGCATTCCTCATACTTCCTAGCGCTACACAACACACAACACCAAATCCGTCCTCTACCAATTCACAACCTTTAGACAACCCTCCACCTCCATTGCTGTCCTGCATCACTTGTCAACGTTGCTATCTTCTCCACCATGGCCGAGCCCACCCCCTCTCAATCCCAACTTCAACACTTAAACTTCTAATCTTGTGATCATCCCCGTGGCCTTGCCACCCCTACCCTTTCCATCATTCAAAAACTTTTCCCCTTTCTTTTTAAGAAACGATGTCATTCTTCATTTGACTTTGCAATTGATTAGCGGATCAATTTCAACACCATGAATATACAGCTAGACAAAGAATATATGACAGCTATTTTAATGACCAAAATGAAACTCTCAACATTGAAGTCACCGATAGAGTTGCATTTTGGAGAATGCCCAACCACAAAACATCTCTAATTGCATCACATTCTCTTGGACCTTTGAACACTAGGCAAATAGCCAGAAGGATTTTGGTTGAATGACCTTAACCCGAGCAGTGCAAGCTTTGAGCTCAAAGGGCAAGGTTTGGTGGGTGAGGGTAGAGGTGCACGTGAGCAACAAGGAGAGAGGGGGAGAAAAGGAGAGAGATGCAAGGAGCTAATAAGAGATAGAATAAGTGGGGAGTAGACCTATGATTGGGTAATTCCATCTTGTAAATTTTATAGGAGTGGGTTTACCGTGGCCCTAAAACTATGATTGTAGTTATTTACTATAAATGAAAGCACCTTTTCTTTCTTCTGTAATATCCCGATTTTGAGGGGCACTATTGTTTTCTTTTTTAATTTTTGGTTTTTTGAAAGGCTTGACATCATTGGGCCTAGGTGGCCTGTTTAGAGAGGCTTAAACATGTAAGCCTTCTGACTGAAGGCTGGGCTTGTTGAAGAGGAAAGAGGCTTCGATTGACCATTAGGTAGGGCCCATTTGCAAATAGTATCTGGTAGCTACTTGTTATTGGAATAATTTAATATTTGTTTTTCATAAGGAGAGAAAGGCTATTTAAGAAGTTAGCTATCGATTTTTTTTTAGATACCACGCTAATTGCGCCATAAAATCGAGTTTTGGTGTATTATCATTTGTTACTATCCATAAGTGAGGATCATGCATGGTGTCATTCCACAAGTAAGACCGATGTATCGTACTTTCATTTCAATATATTGTCAATATTTACAAAATCAACGGGATTGAGTTTGAAACAAGTATCTTGATACATGATTGACTTTTTCACTAGTAGCTGCTCCTGAAAGAATCTTATAATTGTTAAATAGTTGTGTGGCAATTTGGTTGCATGCTTTGTCTAGGAAATTAATCTGAACCCAAAAAGGAGTTAATAATCCTTTTTTTCTTTAAAAAGAATATTAGATATCAATTGATATATCTCTTGACTAATTTTTACGCACTTCAATGAACAAATTTGCCAATCGATTTGCATGCTTTTGTCTAGGAAAGGATTATGGGTCCAAGAAGGAGTTAATAATTGCAATTTTTGATTTAGCATTCAATTGATATCTCGATCAGTTTTTGCACAACTCGATAAAACAAATCTCGGCGGGCAATTTTAAGAATGCACCCTCCTACATTGATTTGCATTTAAGATTTTTAATTCTAAAATGCTCCAAACAATCAAACCCAACACCAAAAGGATAAGATCGGACTCTCTTGTCATCTAACCGAACATTATTGGCAATAATAGAATTTATGAAGATTGCTTACATTATTGGCAATAATGTCATTCGAGACATGTGATTAGCTCTAATTTGGTATACGTGGAGCTCTCTAGGTCACATGCCTTTCTCTTCCACGTAGGAAAAGAAATCTCTAGCGTGATTCATTGAAGTATGTCTTTTCTTCTTTTGGGAAGAGAATTTTGGGTCCAACAGAAGTCGTGTGTATATTTTCAGAGCGCATGAATTTATAAACGACATAACTATGATAATTCTTTGGTTAAGATTTCCATTAGTTTGATTTTTAATTCTCGTGGCCTTAAGATATGCACCGAAAAATCCAAAACTCACACCATCAATATATAATTGTTACAGTGAATTATAATGAGAGAAATTTTTTTCTTTCTTCCCCCCCCCATGTAGCATTCAGGTGTAGCTGAAAAAGGGAGGGGAAGGCTACACCTGTATTTTTTTTTTTCCTTTATCTTTTCCCTCTATTGTTCTCTCTAAAACGGCTACTGCGGCAACTATTTTCCCTTCTGCGTTCTTTTTCTCTCTCTCAGTTGAGACGTCCGCTTCTTCTCTCCTCTGTTCTTGCTTCGTCCCGCCAAAAGTCCGACTCGATCTCTACCCTTCTTAGCATCGTGCCTCCATCCAGCAGCGGAGTCGTCGTTGCCCTATTCCGTTCGAAGCCCCGCCGCCGGCCACGAAGCCCCAGCTCGCCCAACGCCTCCTCCCTCTTTCGTCGGTGAAAGATCCAGGCAAGTGGGGCTGTAATTAGTGTCCTGGGTTCACGAAATGGCTGTGCCTAGTTGTGCATGTGAAAATCGGGGCAGATTTCAAGGTTGGGTGCGAGAAATTTGGGAGTTGGAATGTGAGCGACTCAAGATCAATTCCTTTGCACTAGACTAAGGAAATCTTTTGGTTACTGGGTGAAGTGCTATCGCACGTTATCCAGTGGGGCTTCCTCTCCTTCGATTCTGTTTTGGTTCGGCTTCACCGATGGTGTGCTTTTTGCAAGTTGCCTGTCAGATTAATGGCCAACATAGGGGTAGAAACTTTGCAAGGAAACTGAGATACGTTGTTTTGTTTGGTAGAAGGCCATGCGTATTGTGAACATTAGCTTTGTACCGAGTTGTGGAATATTTCTTTGTAAGTAAAGACCTACTATGATTATTTTTAGATGCTGTGAAAGAGTCTTGAGGTGTTGTAAAAGAAATTGGTAGAGAAATTTATGGTTTGGTTGAACTAGAAACGACGAAAACAGTATAAGATGTTTATGTTCTAGAGAAATATAGATGGAAAGCTTTTTATTTTGTGTCGCCTTGATTTCTAATGATGAAGAAAAGGAAAAAAAAAACATTTTACTTAAGAGAACATCCATTAGATTGAGTTTGACTTTTAGTTATAGCTATATGAATGCAAAAAGCATGTAAGTAGAAGTAGTTCTCTTTGAAACAGTAAGCTGTCTTGTAGAAAACAGCAAGACTTTCGATGACTCTGTGAATTTTCTGTAATTATCTAGATAGAATTGGACTTTGAACCCTTAGTGAAAGTTGTAGGAAACATCCTTAGAAATAACATAATATAATTTGAGAACAAATAAACAAGGTTTGGCTAGTGAAATGATTTTTCTTCTGTAGGTACTAAATCTAGAAGTAGCCGCAGGATTTTAGAAAGAAGACAGAAATTACTACTCTTAATACATTGAGATATAGACTTAGGTTTCTTCACGGAAAATGTTAATCTATGTCTCTTCTATAACGTACTGAAATTTCGTAACATTCCAATAAGGTTAGATATTTTCTGTATCTGTTATTGAAACTACTCATTTTAGTCCATAGACTGCTTTGATCCGAGAATATGCAATAGTTGTTGTGTCTCTTGTACTTGATTCTCATGACACATATGGAGTCTAGTGTCTCAGTAGCCTTTACCTAGTTCTGTCCAGGTTAGTAGATTCTAAGTTTTTTGCAAAAAAATGTTGGACTCTTACTTTGTCGTCTCTAATGAGGGTTCTTATATACCTCGTAGTATTTAACAATGTATGTTTAGACCTCGATATGATTGTTAACATACTGGAGTTATTGGTGCTGCAACAAGGCGGAATTATGAATGTGTATTGTTGGCTAAGGAGCCAATGAGAGACCCCGAGTGTCGGGATGCCTGGAGAGGGGTGACGAGGAGTAGTGGTAATCTCTCTAGAGGACTGAGAAAGGTTGAAAAGCTTCTCAGGAGACCTTGTGATGCCAGGTTGGGTGCGAGGGGTACAGGGTGGAGTGTCATCTCCCCCTGGGTGATCGTGGACCTCGTGATGCCAGGTTAGGTGCGAGGAATTTAGGGCGGAGTGTCGTCTCCCCCTGGATGATTGTTGCAGCTAGACTTCTGTGGATTCAGCAAATTGACAGCTTGTTTACCTATTTGTCGTGCTATTGGCCAAATCCAAGTTAGGACTAATCGCCCACTTGCTGAGTTTTTATTTTAAAAACTTACACTTATTTATTATGTTATTTCTTCATATTAGAAGATGTCTTCTGTACCACCTACACCGCCTGCTGCCACAACGACTATCTTCTATGGCTACCGCGCCGATTTTGTATGGCGGCAAGAGGAAATCCATGACCGACACTTCCCGGGCGTAGTCTTCGTCAAATGCACATCCTATTTGACGGTAGACACAGGGGCACCTGCAGGGCTGGCATACATGGCCTTCGTAGCCCTCTACGCACATGTGGATGGTCGGCTGGTGGGGCCCTTGGCGTTGTACAATGACGGACCGGGCCATGGTGGTAGTCTCGCGGTGTAGGAGGTGGCCGAGGAGCGCTCGACGTGTGGGAGAATTTTGTTTTTGGTTGTTCTGACATCATGTACATACCCGACATGAGGCGGGATGTTTAGTGTTTGTGGTTCCTAATGTTTTTTGTAGAAATCCCCCTCTTAACCTCATCTCCCTACGTGTAAAGAAACGAAGTTTTATGATAAATAAAGCCGAGTACAGCTCGGTTTCTTATGATTCAGCTTGACTGCGATTTATTTTATAATTCCTGAAATTAAAGTAAGTCATGTGAAATCATACCCCCTGGATCTCACATAATTTCACATGACTTACTTTAATTTCAGGAATTATAAAATAAATCACAGTCAAGCTGAATCATAAGAAACTGAGCTGTACTCGGCCCTATTTATCATCACATGATTTCACATGACTTACTTTAATTTCAGGAATTATAAAATAAATCGCAGTCAAGCTGAATCATAAGAAACCGAGCTGTACTCGGCTCTATTTATCATAAAACTTTGTTTCTTTACACGTAGGGAGATAAGGTTAAGAGGGGGATTTCTACAAAAAACACTAGGAGCCACAAACACTAAACATCCCGCCTCCCGTCGAGTATGTACATGCTGTCAGAACAACCAAAAACAATATCTCCCACACATCGAGCGCTCCTCAGCCACCTCCTATACCGCGGGACTACCACCATGGCCCGGTCCGTCGTCGTACAGCGCCAAGGGCCCCACCAGCACCATCCACACGTGCGTAGAGAGCTACGAAGGCCATGTATGCCAGCCCTGCAGGTGCCCCCGTGTCTACCGTCAAACAGGATGTGCATTTGACGAAGACTACGCCTGGGAAGTGTCGGTCATGGATTTCCTCTTGCCGCCATACAAAATCGGCAGGGCAGCCATATAGGATAATTGTCATGGCAGCAGGCGATGTAGGTGGTACAGAAGACATCTTCTAATCTGAAGAAATAACATAATAAACAAGTGTGAGTTTTTAAAATAAAAACTCAGCAAGTGGGAGGTTAGTCCTAACTTGGATTTGGCCAATAGCACGACAAATAGGTAAACAAGCTGTCAATTTGCTGAATCCACAGAAGTCTAGCTGCAACAATCACCCAGAGGGAGACGACACTCCGCCTTGAACCCCTCGCACCCAACCTGGCATCACGAGGTCCACGATCACCTAGGGGAAGATGACACTCTACCCTGTACCCCTCGCACCCAACCTGGCATCACAAGGTCCCCTGAGAAGCTTTTCAACCCTTCTTAGTCCTCTAGAGAGATTACCACTACTCCTCATCACCCCTCTCCAGGCATCCTGACACTCGGGGTCTCTCATTGGCTCCTTAGCCAACAACACACATTCATAATTCCGCCTTGTTGCAGCACCAACAACTCCAGTATGTTAACAATCATATCGAGATCTAAACATACATTGTTAAATACTACAAGGTATATAAGAACCCTCATTAGAGACGACAAAGTAAGAGTCCAATATTTTCTTGCAAAAAACTCAAAATCTACTAACCTGGACAGAACTAGGTAAAGGCTACTGAGACACTGGACTCCATACGTGTCATGAGAATCAAGAATAAAAGTCGAACTCAATCTAATGGATGTTCTCTTAAGTAAAATGGTTCTTTTCATTTTCTTCATCATTAGAAATCAAGGCGACACAAAATAAAAAAACTTTCCATCTATATTTCTCTAGAACAGAAACATCTTATACTATTTTCTTCGTTTCTAGTTCAACAAAACCGTAAATTTCTCTACCAATCTCTTTTACAACACCTCAAGACTCTTCCACAGCATCTAAAAATAATCATAGTAGGTCTTTACTTACAAAGAAATATTCCACAACTCGGTACAAAGCAAATGTCACAATACGCATGACCTTTTACCAAGCAAAACAACGTATCTCAGTTTCCTTGCAAAGTTTCTACCCCTATGCTGGCCATTAATCCGACAGGCAACTTGCAAAAAAAGCACACCATCGGTGAAGCCGAACCAAATAGAACCGAAGGAGAGGAAGACCCACTGGATAACGTGCGACAACACCTCACCCAGTAACCAAAAGATTTCCTTATTCTAGTGCAAAGAAATTGATCTTGAGTCGCTCACGTTCCAACTCCCAAATTTCTCGCACCCAACCTCGAAATCTACCCCGATTTTCACATGCACAACTAGGCACAGCCATTTCGTGAACCCAAGACACTAATCACAGCCCCACTTGCTTGGATCTTTCACCAGCGGAAGAGGGAGGAGGCGTTGGGGGAGCTGGGGCTTCGCGGCCGACGGCGAGGCTCTGAATGGAACAGGGCAGCAACGATTCCGCTGCTGGATGGAGGCATGATGCTAAGAAGCGTAGAGATTGAGTCGGACTTTTGGCAGGACGAAGCAAGAACAGAGGAGAGAAGAAGCGGATGTCTCAACTGAGAGAGAGAAAAAGAACGCATAAGGGAAAATAGTTGCCACAACAACCGTTTAAGAGAGAACAAAAGAGGGAAAAGATAAATAAAATAAAATAAAATAAAAATACAGGTGTAGCCTTCCCCTCGGAATTGATGTCCACCATAATTTTAGTTAATTAGAAAGCGCACTAGCTACCATTTTTGATCAAATTAAAAAAAAAAAACATAAAAAAATGGGAGATATCTAAACGCACATAACATCCAATAACCACCCATCAATGACTAAATTCGAGGAAATCTTTGTTCATGACCAAAGACATTGATTTTAAGTAATCTGGCAATGATCATCTTGGACCAATGTTTACCAATAAAGGATAATTGCACAATCAGTTCTGAACCTATCATATGCATTTAAATTTATTTGTATACCTTTCATCGAATTAACGTAGTCCTAAAATCTTTTAATGAACATACTATTAAGTACTCTTGTCTGAATTTTCTAACATGGTAGTCCAATCGTCAGTAGTAGTCCAATGGTCAATAATGTCAATCTCAGAACCATGTTCTTGCTGAAGATGGTGAAAATGACATGGTGAAATTCAACATGCCTTTAAGTACAGGAGCCCAGAATTTGAGACTTGTTCCGGGGGAAAAATGATAAACATGGAAATAAGTCCGAGAAGCATAAGGCAAGAAGTTGAAACCATCAGTTTCCAGTTCTAAGAATCGTCTAAGGAGTTGCTTGAAAGGAGAACATTTCTAGGGACATGCAAGAGAGAACGACTTAGTAGCCGAGTCAAGCTTCAATCTTATCGGTCTTGGCATCGATTTCGCCCACAATCTTCTTCCAAAACCAATGCTCCCTCCAGATCTTATCCATTTGCTCAATCGGCACGTTCTTCGTCTCTGGCAACAACAAATGCACGAACACGGTCATGATTGCCACCCACCCGCCAAAGAAGAAAAACAGCTCCGACTTGAAGTGGCACAGCATGGACAAGAGTGTCTGCGCCACCGGGTATATGAAGAGAAATACAACTGCAACCGTTATACTCTGCCCTGCCGATCGGATCTCTAAAGGGTATATTTCGCTGGGAACCAACCAGCGGAGAGGTCCCCATGAACAGCAAAACCCGGATATGCTTTGACGAGATCATCTAGCTCTTCTCGAACATCATCTGTGCCTCGGATACGCTGCAACATGGATTTGGCCTTTTCTATGTCGCTGCTTCTCTGGATTAAGCTGTTTGGCGTTTTGGGGAGAAGAAATGCACCAAATGTTTGGATCAATGCAAGAACTGCAGCCATGGCTAGGGAGATTCTCCAGCCCCAACCCCCTTCTATTTTCTTAGCGCCGGAGTTGAAGAGGTTAGCAAATAAAACACTCATTCCTAGACACAAGTGGAAGCTGTTGTTGAAAAATCCTCGAAGATGGGGAGGCGACATTTCAGAGATGTATAGAGGAACCGACTGCCATTTAAGAAGTAAGACAATGTCATCGTTAAAGGCATTTCTTCTTCCACAGAACTCCATTGGCATAGTTTTTGGCTAGAGTGAGATGGAAGAATACAATGCCCTGTCCAAGAATGTCTTTAGAAGGAGTATAGAAGACGATGACAAGCTTGCCTGTCAAAACTGATCTTAAAATTGTTCAATGAAATGCTTTAGTTCTAGTTTCAAAGACTGATCATGCATCTGTGAATGGAAAGACCTCAAGAAAAACGTTGAAAGGAAGGTAGACAAGAATTGGTCAGCTAATGACATTTGGCTTAGTAAAACGGTATGGACTAGTCTTGATGATTGCACTCCCAGTACGACAATAAAAGAACCTGGTTTGCAAAGCTGACTTCAATCTCAAGTAGAATGCGGCCAAAGATCAAAGTAGCCACATTGGAAGCTGCACCTCTGAGAGCTGAACCAGCAAGAAAAGCAGCCCCACCAGCAAGAATGGAAGGCCAGCGTCCAAAATATCTCGTGATTGATGAGGCAAAGAAGGAAGCTACAAGGCCAGTTATGTATAAGGAGGAGGTGAATAAGGTTAAGAGTTGGCTGTCCAATTTGCAGTAGTTGCTGATCTTTGTGTCTTCTTTCATTTTAATGTAAACTTTTGGGAAGAATTTCTTCAAAAATGGCTCCATCGATGTAACTCCACCTTACGAAATGACATGTTCTATTATCAACTCTCACAAGGAAAAAAAATGTTTGACACTAAGCTATATCTTACAATCATTAAACAGGGAAAAATCCCTTCAAAAATGGCTCCATCGATGTAACTCCACTGTTAGAAAAGACATGTTCTTCGATCAGCACTGACAAGAAAAAAAATGTCCGGCACTCTCTAAACTCATAAGAATCTCTATCTCGTGAGCATTGAACAATAACTGAACATAAAAAACACACGATATTATGCGAAATTGCTTAACAAACCTAATATGCCAATGTCATAGCCGAAAATGATGCCACCTGTGGCAGCCACTGCACAAGCAAAGACAACAAACAGAGTGATTCTTCCATTGTATCTATATGTTCCTCCATATTCTATAGCTTCTCCTACAGCCATGGCTTCCTCCAACATGCGGTAGGGAGATGAAACGAAAGATAGCCTAACAGCCGATCCTTCTTGCTATATTAGCAGGCTCAAATAATCTGGGACTACATGGCAGCACAAGGGGTTGAAAATGGAAAGGACATTTTCGTTGGCCTGGATCCCAAACTGTGCTCGGACACTAGCTTTTTTGATACTATAAGAATGATTCCTATGTGTCATTAAATCTAATTACAAAAAGAAATTGTTGTCGCCAAAGTTATATCAGCAGACAGGCGTGCACATTCCAACTTTGGCTAGTGATTTATCTAAACATTGCTTTATCCATGTCCCTGTCATGATTACGATCTAGTGCTTTAACATTGTCTCTCTTTTTTCCTAAGACAAATATATGGATGTGGTTAAAGAGAACAGTTGAGTCCACTTACATAGGAGCAGCACTCACTACTTTGGTGGTCTTCTCCTTAATAATTGTTGGGAGTTTCAGGGAGGCATAGCGCATCGAGCGTGAGAATTTAAGTCAGAACTGCAGCCATGGCTAAGGAGATTCTCCAACCCCAGCCACCATCTATTTTCTCTATTCCATTGTTAATGAGATTAGCTGATAGAACACCAATTCCTACACAGAATTGGAAGCCATTGTTGAACAGTCCTCGATGTCTTAGAGGAGTTATCTCTGAGATATACAGATGGACTGACTGCAAATTAAACAGTATTATAGCGAAACATAGTTCCTCTTGAGCAAGGCAGTCCAGAAACTTTAGAAGAAGAATGATCAGAGGTATGGAAGGCTTGTCTAGGACAATGCTTGAAAAATGTACATATATTACTGAACAATTTAATGTAGTAAATTGGCTTACTTCTTGTTGATTGTCATCACAACACTAAGAAGTGATTCACCTAGCAAAAGCTAGTGATATGTCAAGCAGAATACTAACTCAAACAAGTTGAAGACAAGTTTTTAACAACAACAAAAAAGAATGAACTCCCAAACAGCAAGTGTGTTAATTCTTGGTTCGCAAAGCCAACCCCGGCGCTGAGCAGAATGCGGCCAAATATCAGCATGTACACATTAGAAGCCGCACCTCCGAGGGCCAAACCCGCAACGAAGGAAGCCCCGCCAGCAAGAGTGGACGGCTTTCGTTCAAAAGCTCCTGTGACCGAGGAGGCGAAGAAGCAATCCACAAGGCCGGATACGTACAAGAAGGATGTGAATGAGGTTAAGAGCTGGCTATCATAGTTACAGCATTTGCTGGTCTTGGTGTCTTCTTTCATCTTATCGTACATACCGTGGAAGAATTTCTCCAGAAATGGTTCCATTGAGGAGACGCCACCTGAAAAGGAATGATTATGTAGGCGTAGCATTTCCTGAAAGGCTTTGACATCATTGGGCCTAGCTGGGCTGGGCTTGCGGTTGGCCATTGGCAGGGCCCAATTGCAAGTTATTATTTGGTAGCTGCTTGTAATTGCAATGACGTAATATTTGTTTCTTCATGAGGAGAGAATAGCTATTTAAAGAGTTAGCTGTCGAAAAAAAATTTGAGATACCCGCTAATCACACCATAAAATTGAGTTCTGGTGTGTCATCATTTGTTACCATCTGAGTGTGAGGAACCGGCATGGTAGTCATTTCACCAGCAAGACAAAGGCATTATATTTTTATTTCAAGATATTGTTAACATTCTTAAAATTAATGTAATTGAGTGTGAAACAAGTATTTTGACAGTAACATGATACGCTCAAGAAAGAAATCGTATTCCCGTTAAATAGTTGTGTGGCAATTTGATTGCGTGCTTCGTCTAGGAAATGATGTTGAGCCAAACAAAGATCTGATTATCTCATTTTTTATTTTATTTTAGCAGTCGGTTGATATTTCAATTGATTTTTACACAATTTCATAAATAAATTTTCAAAAGCGGTTTGCATGCTTTAGTCGAAGAAATGATTAAGGGACCGAAGAGGAGTTAGTGATTGCATTTTTTTTTTAATTAGATAAGTTGATATCTTAATCGGTTTTAACGCAACTCGATTAATAAAACATTGGCCAACGATTTTAAGACTACACCCCCCCTACATTGATTTGCATTCAAGATTATTACTTCTAAAATTCTCCCAACACTTAAGCCCAACACCACATTAGCTTGCACTCAAAATTTATATAAATAAACCTCTTTCAAGCGATCTTAAAAGTGCATTATCTCACAATGGCCTGCATTCGAGATTTTTACCTTTAGAATGCTCCCAATCTGAGCCCGAGACGACAAAGATGAAAATAAACTCGCTTGCCATCTAGCGCGACACCTTCCCAACGATCGCATTTATAACAATGCTTCTTGGGCAATAATTGCAAGTAAAATATGTGATTAGCACTAAATTGCTGTACGTGGAGCTCTCTAGATCACACGCCTCTCTCTTCCACGTAAGAAAAAGAAATCTTTATCGTGGGTTCGACAGAAGTCATGCATAAATTTATGCACGACAAATAATGTTAACATCAAAGATATGGTGGTTGAGACTTCATTCTCAGCTTGATTTTCGATACAAGAATCCGTGGCCCTAAGACATGCAGTGAAAAATCCAAAACCATCACCACTGAATATATAATCACCTCAGTCGAATTGACGTCCATTTTAATTTTATTTAATTAGAAAAAGGACGTATCGACAATCTCTTATATTATTATCATTACGCTATAATTTTATCTAGTCATTATAGTCTGATTGAAATGACGTCCACCGTGATTTTAGTTAATTAGAAAGCGCACGTTCGACAATCTCTAATCAAATTTAAATAAATCAAACTCAATCAACGTGAAACTTAATCGTGGTTGGTGCTTGAATAGACTCTTAAATTAAATAAGGGGGAGGTGTTGTAAACGCATATAACGTCCAATAACCACCATCAACGGCTGAAATCAAGGATGTCTTTGTTGATGACGAAAGACGTTGATTTTGAGTAATCTAGCCGAACATCATCCGGAGCCAAAATGTCTGCCGACGATTTTGATTTTTGTGCTTCGTGGAGGATCGGCTTGGTTAAAGCAGATATAATCCGTTCTTGATTATCACTAAACTTGTTTTCAAAATTTGGCCTGTCGATGACCCACTGAAGTTATAGAATATTGTCCAAAAAATCCTAAGCACATTACACTCTTGTTAATTCAGTTATAAACATTTTAATTATGCCAATTGAGTGTTAAATATTTTCATATTGTGCCGATTAAGTCTATAAATTCAATTTTGGCCACAAATTGTTAATGTGCACACTAGACGTCCTAAGTGACATTGTCGACACTGATATGAAATGAGGGTTGCTGGTTACTGGGCCAAGGCTCGTGGCCCTCGCCCAAAACCACCAATGTCGCAATGCCCTCACTAGATCTCCACTAGGCAAGGGCTTGGCGGCCCTCACTAGCCCTAAGCAAGGGCATTGCAATAGTCACTAGGTTTGTGTAAGGACTCATGCACCCTTGCCTAGTGGCCAATGAGAGCGTCCCAACCCTCGCCCAAAGTTGGTGAGTGCCACGTAGAATGACAGGCATTCACATCAATAATTTCCGGTCAAAATTAACCAAATGAGCTCAACAGGTAAAACTTGAAAATGTTGAGAACTAAATTCGCATAATTAAGAGGTTTAGGATTGAATTGCAAAAGTATAATAGATTTAGGACTTTTTGAACAATTTTTCTCACTAAATTATTTCCACTTATTTCCTGCTTTGCGATGCAACTTCTTTTTGTTATTATCTTCAGTTTTCTATGGTTAAATGTATCTAACTATTGGCTACGTACCAATATAGCAATACAAAATTGGACCGGCAATTCCCATCTCGTCATCACATTCATTTATTACCTTAACATCTCAACATTAGTAATTTTTCACTTAGAAAAAACCGACAGATGTGCATCAACACATGCCATTTTCGAGTTAGATTTGTCGGGTCCTATCATGTTTGAGCTTCTCTGAAAGAATTCTTATCGTGTTCCCATACCATGTCGAGAATTGCAACCACTCGCTAAGAACTTGGGGGGTTAATTTTTACCCCTTTCTATATCATCATTAGCAACATCAATCGTAGAAATGCAGTTCTTGTAAAATATATAACCGGCCATAGCATGTATTGCATATTGGGTTACATGGTCACTGGCACGTTGGACTTTGTGACTGGACCAGCATTGTCTGTTGTCGTACTCTTTCGCATTTTCCTTCGAGAAAATCTCGAATTGATGTTGACGTAATTTTCAACTTTTTGGAGGCTGTTTGATTAGAATATTTAATTGAAAAAGTGGCAATAGCTACCTCTATAAGTTTAACATGAAATTTTTGCAGCCAACGACAAACACATAACCAGCCAAACCAATGCTTCCAATAATGTTCACTCCTTTTTAGAATAGTGTCCAAAAAGTCATAAATTTATCGAATATATGCCAATTTAGTCGACAAATGTGAGGCTCGGCGAGGTCTCCTTAATCTGGGTGAGGGCTGGTAAGTAATGCTTGGAAAGGATTCCAAAAGATAGTGTTTATTTTAAATAAATAAGTGCATATTACAGTATTTTAGGCATCTATTTACAGGGAGGTCGTCATCTAGAGAATAACCAAATAACTGAAATTAAATAACAAAATTAATGAAAAGATATTGATAAAAGGGAAACTAATCAAAACACAATTAGAAAATCTGCAAATCGCGTCTAAAATCTGTGAGATCTCGGAAATTAACGGAAACGTGTGAATCAAATATTATAATCCATTTGTAATCTCGAATATTATGCAACCCTCTTTGATTTGTGGGAACGCCTGTTCTTATGACGCTCCAATGTTTCCATAAAGGCATTTGCATGTTGTTCTACATCAGCTAGCCTCCCTATATCTAGCGAGGAGCACCAAGATTCAGCCTCGCCAAGTTAGGGCGAGTGCCAGCCTTGCCTAATTTGGTGAGGGGAGCCCTCGTTAAGCCCTCGCCATGGACAGTGGCCAATCGCCGACAAAAGAAAAGAGGAGAGAAAAAAACCAAAAAAATAATTAAAAATCAAAAAGTTATTAAAATATTATTAAAATTATCTACGTCAGTGGTACAGCGTAAATCATTCAATATCTACGTCAGTAATATCTAGTCAAAATCAACCAAAATGACCGAATTAGCAATAAGTCAAAAGGTTTCGGACTAAATTGACATCAAATTAAAACGTTTATGATTAAATTGGCATCAATGCGATAAGTTTAAGGACTTTTCTGACATTTGCCCCTCCTCCTATTTGCCTATATATAGTATAGAGTTTGCAAACATTCAAGTCAAAACATGCGAAAGTCCTTGTAATAAAGATCACTAAACATGGCCGCTCGTCACTTGTTTCGATTTCACCCTTCGATCTTCTTCTGTTTGGTAGCCTCGTTTTGCTTCAGCCGGACGTGCTTCGGCTCCAAAGCCAAGCACTCGAACTTAACAACATTCGGAACCCGCTGGTCTTGGGCCGGAGCGACCTGGTATGGTAGTCCCGATGGAGCCGGCAGCGACGGTACGGAATGCACTGGGAGAGAGAGAGGGAGGGTCTGGTTGTTTCTTATTTGATTCATGCAAGAATGACTTTGTATGTTGGCATGCTGCAGGCGGTGCCTGTGGATACGGGAATGCGGTGTCGCAACTGCCGTTCTCTTCCATGGTGACTGGAATCGGCCCTTCTCTGTACAAATCGGGCAAAGAGTGTGGAGCTTGCTACAAGGTACGCTCCATTTATATCGCCAACTTCGCGAACACAATAGAGAGTAGATTCGCGCGTCGAGTGCATGATGATGCCTGAAAATCTCGCGTTACAATCGGAACGAAGCGACATTCTGTCGGTCCAAAAATTCTTGATTTCCAAAGTTATGCTTTCACATCGCACGCTCACCTTCATCATCTGCTGGCAAATGTAGCAGATGGAGGTGAAACTTGTCCGTGTATATATCAGCTTGCATAACCTACTAATGTAGAGTTCTGGTTCTATGTTTACTTGATAGATCAAATGTACCAAAAGAATGCATCCATCCTGTTCAGGCAAACCGGTGAGGGTGGTCATCACGGACTTTTGCCCTGGAGGTCCCTGCACGACTGATTCCGCCCATTTCGACCTCAGCGGGACCGCATTCGGTGCTATGGCTAAAGCAGGAGAAGACGCCGCACTCCGTGATGCTGGAGTCCTCAAAATCCGATATGCTCGGTAACTAATCTAACATAACCAGAAAATGCTTCTGGCTCAGCGAGCGTCTCAATTTGTATTGCCAATTCAGTTGACACCTTTTCCAGAGTCGCGTGCGATTACTCGGGAAGAACCATAGCATTCCACATTGATCCAGGGTCCAACTCCAACTACTTTGCGGTGGTGATTGAGTATGAAGAGGGAGATGGCGACCTTGCAGGAGTATCGCTAAAGGAAGCTTCGATGGGGTCTGAGGAGTGGAGGTTGATGCAACAGTCATGGGGCGCTGTTTGGAAGCTGGACGCCGGCTCGGAGATGCAACCTCCGTTCTCAATTCGGCTGACATCGCGATACTCAAGAGAGACCATAGTGGCCAAGAACGTGATTCCGGAAAACTGGAAGCCTGGTTCAACCTACAGATCTCTAGTCAACTACTTGTAATTGTCTGGTAAACTACAAGGGCCTTCAAGCGCTATTGGCTTATTGTGAAAGAACTACATTAGCATAAGCACAAGAGGTTGGTTAGTGTATTGGGCACTGTAGTTTTTGGCTATTGTAGTATTTGAGGAGTGCAGACTTCAGTTACCGTCATATGCTGAGCATTTTCTCTGAAATTTCCTACCCATTAAAAGACATGAACATTAACTTGTAGCTTGGCCTGCCTTCCAGCCATAAAATGCGTTACTCAGAACTGACTAGCTATGATTTGACTTACACGAGAAGGGAGAACTGAAAACAAGATTTGAGTTATAGGTAAAGATTATGCCTTATAGTCTAGCATAGACTTTTGGGCAATGGATGGATATTTCTTGAAAGTTGATGCAGCGGGAAAGTGCTTCTGTAAGCTTCACTATATCATCCTTTCTGTGCGTCGCAGTCAAAGTAACCCTTAGCCTGAGAAAGCAATGAACTTATCTGAGCAACCGAGAGTAATGCAATATATGAAGGAACAAAGGCGAAGAATTTTCATGGTTTAAACAATTTGGAAAGGTTAATGATACGAACTTGTCAAAATCACCAACCCTGCTTAGCCCATGTTTATTTCAAACTTTAACATCTCGAAAAACACAACAACCAGTGCAACATAGCTATCTTCGCAATTTTGACGTGCATTTTTCGTCATACTTTCAGGAACAAGTGCTAGGTAGGTTATGATGAATTAACATGTAGACTGGTCTGCTTCCTCAAAATCCGGGCTCTAAATCTATGTTATTGTGGGAAAAGGGAATAAAAGGCAAAGCACGAGCAAAAATTGAGACTCCAAGTTGGAGCGTTAGATAACCAGCCACAAAGAAACAATGGTATGTTCTTTCCCTTAATATATTTCCAGATGGACGAGAATTTAAACATGAAAAAAAAAAGTCTATGACACGAGTGGTGCACTAACCTGCATGAATTCGGAGGAACTGTTGGGGGTCTAATTGCAGTCACATGAAATCCAGACTCCAGCAGATGCCTATTCATGGTTAAGAAGCAAAGGAACCGTTAACAGACATCAAGTATATGAGTATGAGAGTGAGTATGAGTGCGCGTGAGAGAGAGAGAGAGAGAGAGAGAGAGAGGACCTGCTTCCTTGCAAGGCATTCTCTTCACTACCAACAATGAGAGAGATTATTGGACTTAAGATGGGGATTCCAGTGAGAGTACGGAAGTCCTGCACGCGGTTCCATAGTTCCCTTCTACGCCACGTTTCTTTCTTTGCCACAATAACAGCAGCTGTTACATAAGATATGCATATTCAGAGTTATATCTTCCCACCTCCAATCACACGAGCTTTCTCCTGCTCCTTTATGGAAGATGAATAATGGATAAAAATAAAAGCTACAAAAAAAAAAAAAAAGTGATGCAGAATTGAAAGGCTTATATAAGAGGCACAAGGAACTCTTTCTAGTAACATCTTGACATGGCTACTCTTATGCTTTAGCCGCAAGACGATAGTTTGTCATACTGAGGTAGTTGCTTCCCACAACCTCGTTCTGATAAATGCAATGCGACCTTATTTCTGGTACTATTGTGAGATGAATCCTCTGGAGAATCTTGCTAGCTCTTTAGTTGCATAATTAAATTGCGAAGCTTAAGAGTAAATTGTGCTCCTGTAGTTATCTTTAACATTTGGAATTGTAGAAATATATTGGATGAAATATGTTCTTAGTGCCAATTTATTTAGTTGAAGATATTAAAATTTCATTCCCACAATCCTAACAAAATAATTTTCATTCCCAATGCTATGTACTTCCCCATGTTTCACTGATTATGATTAAAAAAATGCTAAAAGATGCATCAAGATATTTAAGACCTGTATGCACCAGTCCTCACCAATTCACAAGAAAATCTTTTTTCTATTGGAAGGGGAGGATTGGTTAAGATAATTAGTCTGAGAAAGAAGACACAGAAGATAACCATGTGCAGCAGCAGCAACTGGGACAGGAGTAGAAGTAGAAAATATGAAAGAGCGACCCCTTGACTGGATGAGTTGCTTCCACCTTTTGCTGTTAGTCAGAAAAATGAGGAAAATCAACGAGTTAATAGGACTACACGCAGCTAGAATATAAAATGAATAAAGTTGTAACAACTAATACTACAACCAAAGGTCTAAGAATGAATGGAAAGATATTGGCAGGTAAATTGGAGCAGGGCAAACTGCAAAGTGGCCCGATTCTCTTTTTCATACACTTTGGAGATTAAGATCATCAACAAAACCAAGCACTGATCATTTAATAATTTCTACAGACTCCCCTAGCTAGTTCAAGGTACTACAAGCACTTGAGCTTCCCTTTTCATCCTGAAGCTAAGATCAACAAGAAGTTACCGAAATAGTTGCTAGACATACCACATAAGGAAAATGTCCTTTTAATTGGTATGCAAAATATGATCAAAATTCTTCCAGAGGCCATCCACTTGTTTCTAGGTAATCTACATGACCTTAGAAAACTCCATCGCAAGTTGAGAAATGAATATGCATCTACATGCCTTGGTACCAAAAGCAATTGACGCTAACAAGGGTAAAAAACAAAATCATCCACAAAGGTCACCTGCATGCGATGAATCCACCATGGCAACCTGCAGCTTTGCTCAGAGTGCCAACACATATGTCAACGTCTCTTTCACAATCAAACTCCTCTGCAACTCCTCCGCCATTTTTTCCACAAACAAATGTTCCATGAGCCTGAACAAATTGGCAACTTCTTATTCAGGTTATAACATGTTATCGTCAAAAGCATGCATTTCTTCAATGTAGCGACAGAAGTTCTATGAAGATCTCCCTAAGTCATAGAACAAGCTGGTCAATGGTAATAGGATGATCTAATTCAATTTCGTTTTCTTGTATTTTCTTTCGGGTTTAAGCTGCTTTTCCAAGTAAAAATTATCAACCACATTACACGTCTCCGTGATTCTTTTTTCTGGATATTTATCAATATTGCAAAGCAGGACATAGAGCACAAGTCTCACAACGTAAAGTTCAAAATTATCTACAAAATGAGGGACTTACGTCATCAATGACTAAGAGAAAATGATGCTTTCTCTTAAGTCTCACAAGCTCATCCATTGGTGCAAAGTCTCCATCCATGCTAAACAAACTGTAGAGAAACAAAACAGGGCACAGTGGAACAAATCATGGATGTAAAAGCAAACAATTATTTATAGTGAGATGCACATTAAAATTAGAAATAGGTGTATTTTGAGAAAATGGTATGCAACATTCACCAACAAGGATAAAGCCAAATCAATAATGACGTCCAACCAAAAGGTGCTTCTCATATGTCGCTGTTCACATACATAATATGTTCCAAGTAAAATAAAGAAACAGGACAGCTAAAAGGAAACAGTGGATGGTTCCTAACCTATCAGTCACAACAACTTTCCTCTCCATCGTGCAGGTAGATCTGTTAAGCGAAAAAGGCAGTGCCAACTCATAAATCAGTCTTCTGTGAGAAAGATGAGGGAAAATTAAAAACGATAAACAAGTACCTACAGCAATTTATTCAGGTGAACCATGTCACAGTGTCCATAAACGAAAACTTCCACACTTCGTTGTCTTTCAGCAAGACGGATTCCATCAATTATGGATGCATGATTCAAGGCATCAGAAAATATTGCTATCTTCTCATCCTTTTCAGGTTGTCCACCTGCAGCAAGCAGAAGGCTGATGCTTCCAATTGCCACCATTGAGGCCATGTTCGCTGCAAACCCAGTAGGACAAAGAAGACACTCCTAGATGAGGAATTCAAAATGAACATACATCAGTCTTCAGCAGGGCGTAACATAAGATAAACCATCAACACGTGAAAACAGAATATGAATTGTACATATATAAATTACAAAGTAATTTGCTGATATCATTATAAAGGTCATAATCAAGGATGGCCGACTAATATATATTACTGGATCAACAACGTAATCCATCTCATCACTTCATGCGATTAAGAACTTAAACAAGGAAGGACATGAGCCTTCGATGTCTACTAGATATTGCAATTATAAGTTTGGAGCTGTTTCTTTCCAGTGTGCTGGTTTGAATTTCCTAGGATCCTGTGAGTCTGACAATTACCTCTTTCTTTTTTAACTCTGCCAAGCAAGACTCCAGGCGTCTGTGGTAATTGGTATATCCACAGATCAGAGCAGATCCTCTTGGACCCATGCCATACTCTTTTGCTGCCTAACATGAAGTTAAGATGTCACGATTCCATAAGAGCACACGCATAAAGAATACCACTGACACAGGTAATAAGCTCCGCAGTAGAATTACACATCAATCAGACCTTGGCAGCAGCTTTTCCAATTGTGGGATGTGAACTCAACCCAAGGTAGTCATTACTAGAGAATAAAGTTAGCTTCTTGAGTTCCCGGCCGCTTGCTGCTGCCACACTATCAGCCAATCCATCTCCCAACATAAAATCGTCTCCTGAGAACCGCCAGCACCGGGACATGCAACAATATTGAAACATCAGAATAAAGGAAGCAAAAAATTACAACTGAAAAGCAGGCAGTCCTTCTGTTACAGTCCATTTGAAAGTTCAGGATCGAGAAATCACTCCACAAAACGTGAATACAGGCCCCCCAAACTACCAAGCAAGTTCATGTTATCAATCATCCTACCAACATAAGACCATGCATGCAACATACACATCCAGAATGTCGCATTGAAAAGTTCTGCATCGATGGAAGTGGGAGCTCATCAACGGGAGCACATCCAGAAATGACAAGGTGCAAAATTTGATCATGGAAGTAGGTGGAATCGTCAAAAAAAAAAAGGGTGTTTACCAGAGCTAGGGATGTCAAGGAGCCAGCTGCGGAACGTGGAGTCGGCAACGTCAACCTCGACCGAAGTTCGGTCCCACGGTTTCATTTCCTCGAACACCTCGTACTCATCGTCACTCCCACCGCTCCCCGGCTCGGACTCTCGACCCGCCTCACCGCCGACCCCATGCGGTTGCGGCGACAGGCGAATGGGCCGCAGGGACCGAACGATCTTGAGGGACTCGAGCCTTGCGAGCGCCTCCTTAACCCAGCCGTCCCAGCGCCACGAACACTCCGTGGTCATCGATGTTCGCGGCGCGCTCCTTTCCCACTGAAGTGGCAAAAGCGAAACGCTTCACGGCTTTGAGATAAAAGCACGCTGTTTTATCGAAATGCGCGAACGAAAAATGCGATTTGGCTCCGACCCAGAACTGGAATTGGCAAATTACAGCGACAAAACCAAGACGATTATGACGATGGACCACGCTGTAAATGCTAGGACGGCATTATGGGTAGCCGCACTGTTTGCAGAAAATTAAGGAAGAGACAGGAAGTTAGATTCGGCCGCTCGTTTTGTGGAGAGTGGTCGGCCTGCGAGAAAAGAATTTGCGCCGCCGGAGGAGAGAGACGGAGCGATTCGCTCCGACAACTTTGGAGAGTGACGTCCGTCGCCGCCGACCGAATTGTCATTTTCTTTGCCAGCCTTTTTCTCTGGCGAGCTAACATTGGCTTGAGCGGGACCGAACTTTGTCCTTTTCCTGTTTCGTGCGAGTAAAATGCCGGATATTTACGATGAAAAATGTTTGTCCATTTGAATGTTTGAGGAAGTAATAAGCCGGTATGATAGCGGCCCGCATCGGTGAAGATGAGAAGGGTGGGTGAAATCCTCGTTGCAAGGTCGACCCGTGTGCTATGTACAGCGTCAATCAACCGACTTGTCAACCTTATACTCTTGCAATCAACTGGTTGCTGACTTTTTCTGTCATTTTCTTTCCCCGCCTTTCCTCTTGCAAGCTAATATTGGTTTGAGTCAAAAAGGTAGAACAAATCACGGAATATTCAATGTGGGAAGATTGGGGGCCCGTCTTTCGAACATGGCCGACGTAATCCCTGGTTTGCGCTTCTGTTGTTTTACTCAACTAGGAAAAGGCCGCATGCACTTTTTGGGTAGGAAAAGGTGAGGAAAAATTAAAAAGAACTGAATAAATGAATAATTTGAGATATTTACGGAATTCGATTATATGGACATTGTGTCAGATGAGAAATATTTGAATTTCAAATTAATTACTGAAAATTTTATATTGTCGTGTGACAATTAATTGGAGAATTCAAAATTATCTTTTCCTTGTCAGATATAACATATATTAAAATTTGATAATAAGTACGATTCTCTGTGAATTTTTTGGGCATGTGTTTGAAGTTAGAAATCTTCCTCCAAGCCTGCTCCACAATAGGATGGAATGAAGAGTTTTGGTAAAGGCTACTTTTGGAACAAAGTAAGCTTTTGATCTATTATTGTTCGAGTTCGAGATTGGATTATTTAAGAGACAAAACTTCTTTAATTTATAAGTTTTCGAGACACAAGTATGAAATCTCGGCTATTTTTAAGCTTATAAATGACCATGGAAATATGCTGAGCATGTTTAATCAGATTATTGAGATTCTAATGAGCGAACTTCAATTCTAAAATTATAACTCGTCAATACTCTAACCAAAATGCACTAACTTGGCTCAATTTCTTTATGTACTTTTTCTAAAAGTTTCTGAATCCCTCACCACTTCCTTTAGAGTATTTATTCCTTCACGGGGTACCGGTGAAGCCAATTCATCTCAATGAAAAAGCCTTGGCCGTTGATGGTTGTATTTTTCTTTTTTGGTCGGAAAGGGAAAGTTGTACTTTAAAGGAGTGAATAAAAAGATTTACCCTGCCCCTGTCATTTGAAACATAATTTCTAAAACTGCCCTTCAAAATACATCTCATGTCGATTTGGATTATAACTTTATTAAAGCCTATCCAATAATTAAGGTTACTTATATTCAATTTGCGGTCATTTATATCGCATACCAAATGAATAGGGATCGACCAATAAACAAATATATTGACATCAACCTACATATAAGAATAGATCAACGATAATTTAGGATGAATCGTTGCATCGATCTCGGGCATTTTTCACCAAGCCCCAAAGTGTATGCAGCACTCCATAACTAAGCTTTTTACTTCTTCCAACGAAAGATGACAAATTGGGATGAATTGATGTGCTTCGAAACTATTTGAGAGGCAATTTGTTTTAAAAATAAGAAAAGAGAGACATCTACCAGGCCAATTTGATAAAGAGCCCAAACTACAAGGGCCACTTTGATATTTTCCCAACAGCGTTAAATTTAATTAACCGAAATTTCCCAGGAGCCTACAATGACCATGCAAATTTGCTAAGCAGGTTCAATCAAATCACTGAGGCTCTAATAGGCGACCCCGAATTCCTAAACTAAAAATCTTTAATACTCTAACAAAATGCACCGACTTTGCTCAATTTCTTTATTTATTTTTTTAACAGTTTCTTGATCCCTTACCATGTCCTTTAGGTTATTTATTACTTCACGAGGTACATGTGAAGCCAATTGATCTCAATAAAAAGCCTTAGCCTTGAGGTGTAGAGCTACAAATGCCATGGGAAAAGTTGTACTTTAAAGGAGCGAATAAAAAGATTTAAGATGCCTATGTTATTTGGAGCTTAGTTTCCAAAATGATCCCTCAGGATACATCTCGAGTCGATTTGAATACGAATTTTATTTAACTTATCTAATAAGTAATAATCAAGATTACTTATAATCAATATGTGATCATTTTAAATGCATGACAATAAATAGGTATCAATCGATACTTATATCTCTGAATATCAATCGGCATACTAAATATAGATCAGCAATAATTTGGGACGAATCGTCACATCAACCCCGGGCATTTTTTGCGTATGAGGCACTTCGCGACTTAGCTTTTTACTCCTTCCGCCAAAAGAGAGACATCTCCAGGGCCAATTTGAGAAAGATCCCGAAAGAGAGGGGTCGCTTTGTTATTTTCCCCGCGGGGTTAAATTTAATTAATCGAAACTTCCCGGGAGGCGAGACCGTTAATCTCATCGGGAACTCCTAATTCCACTACTCCACCGCCTCCTTCCTCCTCTCTTTCTTTCTCTTTCCCTCGACGTTTCCAGCACGAAAAACCAATTAGGGTTTCCTCCGATCCGATCCGATCCGATCCTGTTCCCTCCTCGATCGGCCCCCGAATTTTCAGCCGGCGATTTCGGAGATGGTCCTCACGCAGAAGCTCCACGAGGCGTTCAAGGGCACGGTGGAGCGGATCACCAGCCACCGCACCGTCTCCGCCTTCAAGGAGAAGGGCGTCCTCAGCGTCTCCGAGTTCATCGTCGCCGGCGACAACCTCGTCTCCAAGTGCCCCACTTGGTCCTGGTGAGTTTGAACCCCTTCCTCAGTCTTTCTTTTCCCCGAATATCTTCATCGGCTTCCCCCGACGTCAGCTCGCGATGTTGCCGGCGGTTTTTTTGGGCAGGGAATCGGGCGAGCCGAGCAAGAGGAAGCCGTATCTGCCCGCGGAGAAGCAGTTCCTGATCACTAGGAATGGTAATTTTACCGGCTGTTTCCTTGCTCTTCGGTTCGAATGGCGAGATCGTGGCTTTTTTTTAGTGAGGAAATCTTATATGTGGTTGTTTGGGTACTGGCTCAAGTTCCTTGTTTGCGGAGAGCTGCTTCTGTGGAAGAAGAATATGAGGCTGCGGGAGGGGAAGTTTTGCTCGATAACGAAGATAATGACGGCTGGCTTGCCACCCATGGGAAGCCGAGAGGTGGGTGGCTAATTTAAGTCGAATGATGGTTCTTGCTTTTTCTGTTGCCTCATTTCGTGTTTCTGTATCTCGAATTAGAAACTAAGGGAGATGAGGAGGATAATTTGCCTTCTATGGAGAGCTTAGAGATTGGCAAGAAGAATCCTATTCAGTCCATTCCTTCATATTTTGGTGGAGACGAGGAAGAAGACATTCCGGACATGGCAGAGTACGAGGATCCCGACAACCTGATCGAGACGGATCCTGTTGGTTATTTTTGCTTTTGTTGATTTCTTAAACTCTTTTCATGTTAAATGCATGAACAATTGGTTGCGGGAGTCTTAAGATAGATATATTTTGGTTTTTCGATGCTTCTCAGACTTCAATACTGTTCCTTGTCTCATGAAAAAGCTCAAGCTTTTCCATTTCTTCCTCTAGATGATAATTTAGGAGAATGTGAAGTTATAGGTTAAAATTGCTGGACGAGAAGGATCGCCGGTATTTAAATTATTCTAATTTTACCTTAAATGATGTATCGAATTCTGTTTTGGTTTTTTCTCTTAGTTTCGGTCAAGGTTGGGTCTTTTATGTTTTAGTAGTGGACAGGCTTCCCCCTTCTCTTCCTTGAATCTGGCTGAAGAAGAAAAGGACAGTCCCAGTTTCCCAGTTGTTGTCCCAATGAAGAGAAATAGGAAGTGGGGCATCTAGAGCACGTGAGCAGTAATGAACAAGTTAGTTGTTTGTAGATGTTTGAGAAGGGACTGCAACAGGGAAGACTCACTCTTATTGGACGAAGTCAATTAGCAATTAGTAATCTTAAAGTCTGGTCTGGTATGTTAAAGATGCATAAATGAGATAAAAGTTGATCTCTGTTTTGTCGTCTCTAGGATCAGTAGATGATTGTGGGAATTACATTTAGCTTCTAAATTATAGAATTCGGTCGAAATCTTATCTTTAATTAACATGCATGAGTTGAACAATAATTCATCAATTGATTTTGCGGTGGTTCATTAGGTGAGTTTCTTTTTTTTTGGGTGCAGGCAACACTTCAGTCTACTTATCTGGTGGCTCATGAACCTGATGATGACAACATACTGCGGACCCGAACTTATGATGTCAGCATAACGTAAGATAATTCTATCATTTAAGCTGAAGTTTCAAAATTCTAGAAGTTGGTCTTTTGTTATGCACTTTTAGAGTTCTCAGACCATGACTGTGGTATATGGATCTTTGAGACTAACGTTTTTAAAGCCTTTTTTTTTTTTTTTTTCATAGTTGCTCTTACGATACAGAGGGTCAACGAGGCAGTAGTGCAATTTTATGCCACTGAAATGTCACTGGAGAAATTTTTTTCAAAATTCATTCGAAGAAACATCATTTTTCTTCAATTGAGAAAATGTTTTGCGTTGAAGAATACCTGGCAATTTTAAATGCTCCCTCTAGACGATACTTTTGGCACTTTTAGCAACAAAGAAATTCACACTGTCTCTTCCCTTCTAGAAAGTAAGAGTTACTCCATAACCTATTTGATTGCGTGCTAGTGAGAGTATTCTGATTTCAGCTTATACAGATCAAACACAAATTCACTGTAAAGACAACAAAACAAGGTCACTTACAATAATATTTTTGGACTTTGTTTTTCACCATGGTACTTATTTGCAGAAAATATAAATATCAACAAGTAATTGTGTAGAATGAATATAGGTAAGAGAGTGCAGGGAGTTACGGGGCATATCAATTTTCTCTTCATGGGAGAACAGATTCAGAACTGTTTTAATGTCTGGGTTGTTTGGTTTAAACCTATCTCTTTTGCTTGATGTGCTTTTCCACATCTTTCATGTTCCATTTCTAGGTTTCAGCATTGTCTTGTGAGTTGTGACTAAGATAGGAACTCTATATTTGATACGAGTAAAGTAGTAAATCTTTTTTCTGCATATTAGCAGTTCTCTAGTTCAGAATGAGCAGTGTTCGGGTGCACTTTTATACCATATGAAGTCTGAAGGAATGCTAGATCTTATTTTTTGCTTGTATGTATGTGTCACTGAGATGCCAAAACGTGGGGTCCTTAAATTTATATTGACTGGAAGGATGGAGTTTTTGGATTAGGACATGAAGTAAATGATATAATCAAGCGCTGTGTAACCATGGCATGATCTGACATTATTATTTTTTTTTCCCCATGTTATGTAGCTATGATAAGTACTATCAAACTCCTCGGGTTTGGCTTACTGGATATGATGAGGTTTGTCTTGCAACTTAATCTGCCATGCACATTGCGCTGGTTCACTCTTTTAGGGTGATTCTGTGTTGTATCATACGGATGTTTGAATATAATGATTTGACAGTTTTCTGTTTTTGGTCACATTTTCTGTTGTACATGGCAAATTGTAATTTTTTCTTTCGATAATGAGGAATGTAATCATAAGCTTCAAAATCATGGGAAGTCAATGAATGAATTTTAGCAGCACTATCTATCGATGGTTTCTGTGGCAGAATTATGTTAAACGAGATGCAATCGCCTAAGATGTCATTGAGTTTTCCATGCTGTTTTTCAATCAGCTTAAAGAAAAATCTTGTTTGCATGCCTTTGGCAGTCAAGGATGCTTTTGCGACCAGAGCTTGTACTTGAAGATGTTAGTCAAGACCATGCACGAAAAACGGTGAGATTTACTCTAAATGTTGTTAAGATAGTTAATTGCCAATTTTATTTTTTTTTGCTATGAGGCTGTGTTGTTCCTTGTTTATTCCAATAAATGGCTAGATGAATGATTTTGCTGCATTCTTTCTCAATCAAATTGTTTGGTTGTGCTGCCTTTATCTGCTCATATGAAGCTTTTAATAGGTCTTATTGGAATTATTGATCATTACCTTTGGCTTAAGAAATATATTGTCATTACTTAACTGTTATTTTATATTACAACTTATTTGGTTTCAAGAGATCCTATACTTAATTTGTGACGAGCTTAATAACATAGCAACGTCATCATGTGATGTTGATATCTGGTCCATAACAGTTGAGTAGAGAAAATCCAGCTGCGATTGTCAATTTTGGCCATTCTTGTAGTGAATGCTTATTGTTTCATACTAGGTGCATAATCTGCAATGTCTATAAGAATATCATTTCAGATCTTTAAGAGAAGCCAAGTGACTTGTGTCGGTTTTCTCACTGGAAGTTTACTTTGCAAATTTTACTTTCTCATTAATGGCCTTTTCAAAATTTACTCTCTCGTTAATGGCCTTCTCAGTTCATTTCCATCAGCCACTCAACATGCACTTATTTGTCATCGTATTGCGTTGTGTCCTTTTTGACTATGCGTAATCTATCAATATAGGTGACAATTGAAGACCATCCTCATTTGCCTGGAAAACATGCTTCAGTACATCCATGTAGACATGGCGCAGTAATGAAGAAGATCATTGATGTATTAATGTCACGCGGAGTTGAACCAGAAGTTGACAAGTAATTTCCTCACACTTTCACTTGTTTTTTGTTGAAATTTCTTTGTAATCTTGTTTGAGAAAGTTCTGCAGTCTTAGTAGGAAAACTATCAGGTAGGTCTTTTTTCCTTTTTGGCTGAAGCTGTCTGGTAAGTTTAAATTGAATTGGTGCTTCACAATTGGTGCTGGTTTCTTTTCGGGTGTACTTTCTATTGCTTTCTGTTACAACAACTGATCTTGTTGATATGAGATCTTGCCTTTTCCCATGTTACATGCAATTTGGTGCCTGTTTATTTTGAGCTCATCAGATTTTGACACTTTCACATTGTTTTTTTGGCAGGTACCTTTTCTTGTTCCTTAAATTTGTTGCCTCAGTTATTCCAACTATAGAATATGATTATACAATGGACTTCGACATTGGCAGTACCAGCCGCTGATCTGAGGTAGATCACATGGTTAATACTGCAATGATGGGCTATGCCTAGAGATGGTTAAGTGTCCTTTTGGCTTGTATCCTCAAATAGTATTTATATATCTGTTCTTTATATTCAGGCAGATGCTGATTAGATAGATCCTTTTCTTTGGATAGAACATAATTTTCAAAAAGTTGGAAGTGAGTATAAAGTGCATTTTTCTTTTTCATGTACGTAAGACATGGAACCATTTGAAACCTTCATCGTTGCATCTTCAAAACGTCATCATGTAAAGCTTATCCGTTGCCTTAGAACACTCTTTGGCATTTCCTTACATGATGGAAGGCTTCCATTGTCAGATCTGATAGTTTTAACAGGCTTGTTCTGAAACCACCTTTGCATTTCTCATCGTTTTATTCACCTTATATATCTCCCTTCTTTTCTATCGGTCATTGAGAAGTCTTCACAAACTTTCTTTACCACTTAATCATTGTGTTTTGGGTACTTCTCTTGTTTGGTTTCAGACTCATTCACTCGATGCTTTTTGCTTTGTAGTCTGGTGACTGAGGAGTAATGTGCCAATTGAGGTCAAGTTGTAGTAAACTAGTCCCTAATCAACTTGGAGATTTCGATGCTTTCATTTTGCATTAATATCTGCTCATAGTCTCCCCTTTTGAGGATGTATGGATTTGTTGAATGCTGCTGCAAAGCACCTAAAGCTATTGTCAAGATCTCACTCTTATTTTTCCTTTAAAATGTTCTTTACGTCCGCATCTGTCTGGCAGTGAGTCTTTTGATGCACCATATAAAGCTTACAACACTTGCTGTTTCTGATGGTTTTATATGTAGGATATTGAGGGTCCAATTCTGCAAAATCTACACGAAGAGCAGGAACTTCTCACTGCATGTTGGGGCACATTACATTTCCCGTTCTTAGGAATTCTTCCCCACCTGAAGTTGTGAAGTTTCTGTGGGATTACAGAAAGGAAAAACTAAAAATGTACATGTGAATAGTGGTCTCTGTTGATCGGTCTGGTATGATTTATCTGGACAGCTAAGCATTAATTTGGTGTCATGAACGTGTCTATTAGCAAATGCTGATTTGTGGATATGTAAATTTTACTTAATGAAAAAAATTTAAATGTTACTCTGGGCACGGCTAGTTCCTTTGTTGCTTTCAGCTTGAGTCTTCATTAGCCATTTTGCCTGGAGTTTACGAATTAAGTTGAGACATCTTGAAATAACGGTGAGCTGGTATTTGGAGGAAAACACTAAAATGCTGGTTGGCTGGCGGTCTTCATTTCAAGCAAGGCTTAGATTGGTGAACTGGAATAGGAAGGAAAGCACTAAACTAATTGTTGGTTGGAGGTCTCCATTTCAAGCAAGCTTAAATTGGTAAGAAGGGAAAGATCCATTATTTAATGAACAGTCGGGGATTCATCGTTACCATGTCGCTCTCATGTATCTGCCTCCATTGATCGTGCGTGGCTTGGCTGGTGTATATCGCCGATGAGCCATGCCCATGCGGCTGCGCTGACTTAAAAGTGGCATCCATACCCATACAGTGTCGTGCATGTACGTCATGCGCATCCCTACAAACTTGATTGAAACATGCAAACTTCCGTTTGATTGAAACATGCCTGATTGATTAGAACGCTGTGTTTTGCTCAACCTGATTGATTAGAATATCCGAGTTTAGACTGGTTTCTCTCTTTTCTGGTCTAATAACCGAGATTGAACTCATAATGAGAGCACGAGCTCAGACTAACTGTTTGAATTCCTTGCTATCGTGAGGTGGTGGTCAGTGGGAGAAAATGTTAAGAGAAGAAAGCTGCTTACTCGACACTTGTGCACGCTTATCATAACCGCTATGGTTTTAATCGGTCAAAATCACAAAACGGAAGGCGCGGTTCCAGTTCGATGTTCCAAGTATGGGCCCTCAACATTCTGTAATATAAATGACAAACTACTCGAGGAGCAGCTATATAAGTAGAGTCACCTGTTCAGTTCAGTTTAGTCCAACAAGATGACCACGATTCGGCGCCTCCTATTCCTCATCATCTGCTCCGTCGTCCTCTCGGCGGCTGCCGGAGAGACCCCTGTGAGTGTCGACACAAGCCTTCTTTTTATTCACCTCCTCTTTCCTCATCTCATTTGATCTCACACATCTCACTCGTCGTTCTCGTCTCCTCTCTCATTATGATCTCATTCATTTACTTGTTAGGCCGTTTTATGTTCTTTAGCATATGAATTTCCACTATGCAGAACTGTGTGTACACCATCTATGTGAAGACGAGTTCGATGATCAAGGCCGGGACTGACTCCAAGATCAGCCTAATACTCGGCGACTTGTCGGGGCGGTCAGTCTGGGTCCCGGATCTGGAGTCGTGGGGCTTAATGGAACCGTCCCACAACTACTTCGAGCGCGGCAACCTCGACATCTTCAGCGGTCTTGGGCCCTGCATCGGCCCGCCGCTGTGCTGGCTCAACGTCACCTCTGACGGGTCCGGGGCCCACCACGGCTGGTACTGTGACTATGTGGAGGTCACGTCCGCCGGGCCTCATAAGCCCTGCGGCCAAACCATCTTCCGTGTTGACCAGTGGCTGGCCACCGATGTCCCGCCCTTCAAGTTGACCGCGGTGGTCAACGGGTGCGAGAAGGATGATGCACGTTCGGCGCGGCGGAGCAAGGGCGGGGTTCTTGTTATGGGGAATCCAAGATTGTCTGCTCGAGAATGATTGAGGAATGACTGCAAATCCCAATTTTGGTTTACCTTCTTGTTTTTCTTTTTCCGATATCAATTTGTTTTCATTTTGTGGATCTTGTTTAAGGGGATGGACCTTCACTAATTAGTCCAATGAATCGCAACTTCCTATTTTATGCGATTTCGAGGTTGATGAATTGTCTACCAGTGTACATGGTTAGTTTGTAGGTGTATCATTTGATCTACTGGCAATTTCTCAACATTAATGAATCGACTATTCTTATAATCCGTTTCAAAATAACAACTTATTTACATACAAGTAGATTTCGAAAAATGTTCACAAGTGATATTAAAAATGTTAATATGAAACATTATGATATTTTGTAATTCACCAACATTTTATCAAAAACTACTATCGTTTGTCATTTGCAAATTTTCTATTTTAGTTATATTTTACCTCGTTTTTACTGATGTTAATTCATCAATTTTTATATGAATTTACCTATCTTTGTTTGAGTAAATTGCAATTTATGTCCGGGTTTTATTTAAAAAAAAAAAAATCTACTTCTCTTACCTTTGGCATAAAAAAACCTTATCTTATCTTTTTAACTATTGGAATTACCTCAACATATATGAAAAGTATTTTCTAGGAAATACAAAAAAAAAAAAATAGTATCTAATATCTGCCAAATTATGTGGATGAATATAGAGCCAAAATTTGCAAGTTTATCTGTAATTAAAAGGTTTTTTCCCTAAACTTTGTTATTTAATATTCTCATACACTTATTATACAGATATGAGATTTTAATAGCATTATTGTCGTGACTCAACCTGATGCAAATTTGAAAAGAAATTAATGTTCTACTTTATCTAATGCCACAGTACGAATTTTTTTAAAGAAAAACCAAAACAAGAAGTATGGTGATTTCTCGTCTATTTGGAAAACTTTAAGTGAATCGAAGAAATTTTTTTGGTGTAACTGATTATAAAGAATCAACGGATTGTATGGAAGTAAATATAAATTATTCCGCAAGTGCCCATGAACCAAGACATATTTATGAATGCATCTTTTCAAAAGGGAGTTCAAGAGGCTAAATTCTATTAATCACCATCAATAGCTAACTCTCTCTTTGAACACTATAGTCAAGATACTTTTTTTTTTGGTTGAAATATAGGCAAGAATTTCAAGAGATAAAAATCTCATTATTTCCCAAGATATTTTGAACTACAAATTTATTTCTTGAATCGCACAACTTATCACCATTAAATTTGATTTATTAACATTAATTATTATCCATTTCCTTTTTTGGAATTCCAACCTACTTAGGATTAAGAAGCTTCAAAACACTAATTTTCCCCTCAAAATTGACTTTAATCAGTAAAAGAACTTACACAAGCTATAGAATATGTGATGATAGTCTTTTAATTAAATGATATATATTGTTTAATGATAATGAAACATATGTTCTTTAAATTTTGATCCAATGTGCAATGAGATCCATAAACTTTTAATTTATTCAATATGGTTCATAAACTTTTGATACACATTCAATTTAGTCTTTAAACTATATGGAAATTTTAAATACAATCCTTTCATTAATTTAAGTGCAAGGACTATATTGAACATTTTCACATAACTTGGGAACTAACTGAATAGGTACCAAAAGCCCAAAATCACAATAAACAAATTAAAAGTTCACAAACTACATTGCATTATGGATCAAAGTTCAAAGACTATCGTATTATTTTCCTAAAATCAAAATTATTGCTTTGGGCCTCTGACTTCAGCCCAAAACAATCCGTACAGGGCCTACGCAGGCCCATTCAACCACACCAAACCGCCTCTTTTCCCAGACCGACCCGAATCCGAACCCGAAACCGAACCCGAGCCCGACGTAAAAAAGAGTATATCACAGCGAGATTCAGAACTCCCCACACGCATATTCAGTTTTGCCTCCGATCGATCGAAACCTTCTTCCGCCTCCTCCCTTCCTTCCCTCCTTCCTTCGGGTTCTGCAATTACCCGACCCGACCCGACCCGTTCAGGTAATCATGGAGCCGCCGCACGAGAACGCCGCCGCCGCCGCCGCCGCCGCCGCCGCCGCCGCGTATCCTCCTCCGCCGCCGCTCCCTCCGTCCGGAACCCTAGACTCCCCCGCCGATTACCCGCCCCCGCCCCCTCCGGAGTCGCAATCGTTCGATTACTACTACGGTGCGGTTAACCAGCAGCAGAATCCAGCTCACGGCGCCCCTCCGAACCCCAACGGCTCGCTCGGCAACGGCCACTTCCCCGCCTCCGAGAACCAGCACCCCGGCCCCAGGCCGGAGATCGCGAAGGTCGTTCTGTCCGACGGCGGCGCGATCACGAACACCCACAGCGGGACCGATAAGGACGCCTCGGGAGGCGAGGAGGAGACCACCAGCCGGAGGCGCCGCCGCAGCCGATGGGACCCGCCTTCTGAATCGAACGAGCAGAGCGGCGGCAGCGGGGTGGGCAACGACTCTGGGAGCGGCACGAGGAAGCGGAAGTCGCGCTGGGCGGACGACGAGCCGAAGCTGCCCACGATTCAGCTTCCTGATTTCATGAAGGACTTCACTGGAGGTATCGAGTTTGACCCTGAAATTCAGGCCCTTAATGCTAGGCTGTTGGAAATTAGCAGGATGTTGCAGTCGGGTTTGCCGTTGGATGATAGGCCTGAGGGAGCTCGCTCCCCTTCTCCAGAACCTATATATGATAATATGGGGATTAGGATCAATACGAGAGAGTATCGTGCTCGTGAGCGTCTGAACAAGGAGAGACAGGACATTATTACTCAGATTATTAAGCGGAATCCAGCGTTTAAGCCCCCGGCTGATTATAGGCCTCCCAAGCTACAGAAGAAGCTGTACATACCGATGAAAGAGTACCCCGGTTACAATTTTATTGGACTTATCATAGGACCTAGGGGCAATACCCAGAAAAGGATGGAACGTGAAACTGGTGCAAAGATCGTCATTCGTGGAAAAGGTTCAGTGAAAGAGGGTAGGTTGCAGCAGAAGAGGGATTTGAAGCCTGATCCAGCAGAGAATGAGGATTTGCATGTTTTGGTGGAAGCGGAGACACAAGAGGCACTAGATGCAGCTGCAGGGATGGTGGAGAAACTGTTGCAGCCTGTTGATGAGGTTTTAAATGAACACAAGAGACAGCAGCTCAGGGAACTTGCTGCGTTAAATGGGACCATAAGGGATGAGGAATTTTGTAGGTTATGTGGGGAACCGGGACATAGGCAATATGCGTGTCCTTCACGTACTTCTACATTTAAGAGTGATGTGCTTTGCAAAATCTGCGGTGATGGTGGACACCCTACTATTGACTGTCCTGTGAAGGGGACTACAGGCAAGAAAATGGATGATGAGTATCAGAACTTCTTAGCTGAGCTTGGAGGCACCATGCCTGAGTCTGCCACCAAGCAGAGCAGTACTTTGGCAATTGGTGCTGGGACTGCTGGCAACTCTGGAAGCAACCCTCCTTGGGCTAATGGTGCTGGCGGCACTGGGACAAGTTCACACCCTGGTTTAGGATCAAACCCTGTTAAGCTTTCCAAAGAGTATGATGATACAAATTTGTACATTGGATACTTACCACCTACACTTGATGATGATGGTTTGATTCAGTTATTCTCGCAGTTTGGGGAAATTGTGATGGCTAAGGTTATCAAGGACCGTGTTACTGGACTGAGTAAAGGATATGGTTTTGTTAAGTATGCAGATGTTCAGATGGCCAATGCTGCTATTCAAGCCATGAATGGTCATCGACTTGATGGGAGAACCATTGCTGTAAGAGTTGCAGGGAAGCCTCCCCAACCTACTGTGCCTCCTGGCCCTCCTTCGTCAACCATGCCCACATACCCTGTGCCAACACAACCATTGGGTGCGTACCCCTCGCAGCAATTCACGACAGGTGGTCCTCTACCACCTGTTCCTCCAGGGGGCTATACGGCAACTCCCGTTCCATGGGGGCCACCTCTACCACCTCCTCCTTATGGCTATCCTCCTCCATCGTATATGGCTCCTGTTCCCATCCCTGGCCAACCCATGCCTCCTTATGGCATGTCTTATCCTCCCCCTCCACCATCAGCACAGCCAGTTCCACCAGGTGCTCCTCCTCAGACGGCTCCTCCTACTGAAGCACCACCGAGCTACCCGCCTGGAGTTCAATCTGAAAACACTAGCTCTTCTCATTCTGCTCCTGTTAGTGCATACGGAACAGCTCCTCCGATGATGCCTCATAATGCTCAGCCAATATATGCTGCATCTTCTATGGGTTATGCACCATATTATGGTGCTTATCCTCCCCCGGCTCCTGCACCCACTTCGAATGCTGATCCTTCTCAGAGCATTGCAAATGCACCTTGGGCATCAAATCCCCCTCCTCCACCACAGCCACCTGCATCTTCCTCAGAGCAGACATCATTTGGTGGAGATGCAGAATACGAGAAATTCATGGCGCAGATGAAATGACGTGGGTCCTGTTCTGTCATTCTACCCAAATGAAAGGTATGCTTTAATGCTCAAGTTCCTTGATTTACGGACTACAGTAGTGTTTTGTTACATTTTCTTAGTTTGCAAACAGATTTTGATTCATATGACTAGCTGGGTAAGACCTGTACCCTGTGCACCGCCACTTTTTCCTGGAAGATGCTAGTTATGAGTTTATGTTCTTTATTTTCTTGTTCTAACCTGTTTTTCTGACATATGCATAAATCTTCGAAACTTTGGAGGTTTGGCATGGTCTTGAAAGGGTGTGCAGCTATGTTCTCTCTCCAGATGAAGTGTCCACTTGTGTCGCCTTTTTTGGCCAAACTTAAATACTTGAACAGACCTTTTTGCAGTTTGCATTGTTTTAAAGCTAGTTGTTTTAATTAGCTTCAGCTAATTTTGCATAGGAACTAGACAATAAATTGTGTGGCATGAGCTTATTTGTATCGTAATAAGCTGAGTTTAAGCTGAGTTTAGAGAATTATGGGGTGATATTTCTCTGGATTGCTGTTTATTCTGTGGTAATGTTGTTTCTGGTAGTTATAATGTTAGGGCTGGGCAATCATTCTCATCGTAACTCTACGTTGAATAGAAATTTTGCCTGAAGGGATTTTGCAAAAATTCACTTTTTATGCCACTTAATGCGCGTGTCATTTTTGGCCAGATGTTTTGGCTGTTCATGTTACAATTCATTTCTAAGTGTTTGAGCTTTGTTCATAGTGCTTATCTGGCATTAATGGGGAAACAGATGATATGATTTGGATCGAAAAGAGGGAGAAAAAGAGAATGATGTGGTGGCCGCTTTGGTTATGTTTGTTTGATACTGCAGCACTGTATCTGCCAAGAGTTTCTATTTAATTACACCTAAGTGGGTCACAGATGCCTTTTTATCTGTTTTATTTTTTAAAAATGATGGCGATTTCGTCCAGTGACATGGATGTCTGCCGTAACATACTTGAAATTGTCTAAAGACTTCACGTTGGGTGTTTCTGAAATTAGTTAATTCTACTGCTGATTCTCGCAGTTCTTAACCATCCTTTTTTGTCACTATTGTAATATTTGACAGGAGTGATGTTTCTTGGAGCTCTTGTCAACCTGATTTCTTACCTCTTGCGATTATTGGAAGTTTGGGACTCACATCATTAACCTTGCTGTGCTGTTATGACATTGCAGAAATTGGACAGGAAATTCGATCTACGCAGATGTAAAGGCCATATTTGTTTCTTTTGATATCTGAACCTCCTCAGGACTTAATCTTTTGGCTTGTTGCTGATATATTTTATTTTTTGAGAGTGTCAAAATTTAGACATATCAAGTTGATGGGATCTTGCTTATTAAACTGTCTTTGGATCTGTTAACTGCTTTCGTATAACTTGTTTGTGTTGCCTAGTTTAGCCTGTTTCTGCATTAGGAAAGATGCCTATTCTGCGGTGACCATCTTTTATCTCACCCCCTTGCCTTTGAAGACATTGATGCTTGCCCTTTTCACATCTTTCGAGATGGTAGTTCTCCTTAGAAATTGAAGGTATATGCTCTTTTCACATCTTATATGATGCTGATATCTTGCATTCTTTATGTAGTTGGTATAATGGCATATATTCCTAATCTTTTTTACTTGGAGGGATTGGGGTGGTCAGGCACATATTTGTCTCTGTGGATAATGGACATCGTTACTTAGAAAATTGATCTTCACACATATTAGGGAATAGTACACCTTTGGACCCTCAGATAAGTTGTCATTTCCATTCTTGTCCTACTACTTTTCATGTTTGTCTTTGACCAATTGTTCTACGGATTTCCCAGCCTTAGTGGGCGCCTTCATTTTGGTCCTTAAGCTGGTGCCAAAATTGTAAGTAAAATGGACTGATCTGATGGCAACGCAATTGGTGGGGTACTAAATTTAGTGAGTGTACAGTATGAGGATTAAAATTGAAGTACTTGCTTAATCTAAATAGATGGAAAGTATAAATCTTTAAGTCTAGGAAAATAATTGAAGTATTTAACCTGCATAAGGTACAAAACACTTTTCAAAAAGAATAAGGTTCTGGGATAGATCAAATGGAAAGGATGATTTGTACAGCTGGTGGTCTTGTTAATGCTTTTCAAGTTTGTGAGAATCATCATTTATTTATGTTGAAGAGCTCTATGAATGACAGACTAAGAATAACAAGGGGAACTTTAAGCAATCTGCCTTGCGGTTGTTTGTTATCATAGAAAATTTTGGGCCATTTGCTGTTTCGATATGCTTTTGGAAGTATGAAAATGTCTTACCCTAACAAACTGACATTCTTGGACAAGGTTTTGTTTTTGGTTTTTCCGGGTAGAGGTAAATTTCTCTTATTAATGTTTCAACATGTTCCAGAATGAAATCTATCTATTTATGCCAAAACCCCCATTTGTCTCACTTTGGCATTGTCCATTAATTCCCAATTTTTTTTTGTCCGTTAATTCCCTTATGAACTTATTTTTCTAATTGTAAATCAAAGAGGAAAAAGGTAAATTTAACCAAAGGAAAATGAGAAAGTGCACTTAGTAAAATTACTTAATTGTTCTTGTAGCGCAATCAATCTCTGCACTTTATGTGAGGAATTTTGAATCTTTTCTCATTTTTTAATTTAAATAAATGTTTATTTTCAGCTATTGAAAAAATAGCAAACTATTTATCTAATCTTTTCTTTTGAGAAGAGAATTTGAGTGGTAGAAAAAAAATGGATGGGTTATTATTCGGTTTAATGTGTAAAATAAAATAAAATATCTGTATACTTTTGTTGAATCATTGACATGTGTGATTGTAGTTAGTTTTTTGACTGAACTTTTCTACATATCAACCATTTAATGTTGAATGAGTTATTTATTATTACTATTTTTTTGCACAATGTCAGTGGACCTAATAAAAATTTTAAAAGATCGTTTTTTTTTTTTTTTTTTTTTTTTGAAATTAAAGTTATGACTTTTATAATTACCTTACAATGTTGTACGAGAAATGAAACCAATCGCACTTGAAAAGTAGTTGTGAGAAATAAAAACATCATTTTCATGTGCTTAGGGAGTTTGTTTTTAAACATGGAGTGTGACCCCAGGAACTTAGTGGTGCTGATACCTTATGGCACTCCTTGCGTTTATATTTTTCTTCAAGAATGTGAATTACACGACTTGGCTTTTAGTAACACATGTCTGTAGACGTCCAAAATGGATAGAACTGTGGGCTTGCATTGTTATGACTTCCCTTGATCCACAGCTAGTACTAAATGGAAAGTTCCTTTTGGTGCCTTGCATTTATTGCGTGGTCTTGCCCTTTGAGTTAATTATTCAGGTGCTAGTTTTGTTACATGTGGCATGTTGGTAGAGTCAGTTCTGGAGATACTTTTATGCTTCACGCTGTTAATTTAGGCACTTACGTCTTAAGCTTTATGATGTCATTCTTAATCTGACGTCTCTTTTTTATGTAGATTGCTATGGATTGCCAGGTGGTTGGTTATTGATGGGTTGAGCATAGGGTCTTTAAATAGGTGGTGTAGATGGCAGTGATGGTTGGTATTAGTGGAGTTTTAACTGACTTAACAAGGTCACCGCAATATTCATTTTTTGGATGAATAGTTCCTTTGTAGATATCCCAGATCCAGGATTCCCGCAGATCAATCCCAGGGTTTCTCCTTAAGGAGAAATCATCCTTCAGCAGGAGATATGCTAGTCCTAATCCTGATCTCCGACTCATCTCATGCAGGTTTCATTGTCCAAATTGCATGTCTAATATCGTATTGACATAAAATGGGCTTGTGAGTTGTTTGCTCTGATACAGTATCCGTGGCCCTCGTCAAAGGAGTCTGAGGTTCTACCGCATATGGGTGCTCTTTATCTTGTCCGTTGCTCTTTGCGATGGCAATGGACTACCCGATCGCAGACTATTACCAGTTGACTTACTAAGATTTTGCTTTGAACTTGGTCAGCCTAAGAATTGTATGCTGCTTTTGAGGAGTTGGCCGCTTCTGGTCATAGTTGGATCTTGTGGGATCCAGCTGATGGATGGTCGTGTAGCAATCTCTATTCTAGAGATGTTTGCTTCGAGGCTGACCCTGATGTTGGAGCAGTGGATTTTTCTTGGCATGCTGCGGGCAATTTAATGGTCCTCCGAGGAATGAATCCTCGGGTTACAACGAATCGCAACTTCTTGCAATTTTCCGTAACTCCTATGTAAAAAATGTCGTAATAGATGATAACTCGCAGGTTTTACGATCAGCAAATTCATTCGATGCTTATTGAGGCGCTGAGGGTGCGCGTCCCAAGAATCCCTTAGGAACATGCGTTTTCTCATCAAAGCGACGTTAGATTGGCAGATTATAGTCTGTTACCTTGCATTAGCTCTGGTATGCAAGCATCTGATCAAAACTTATTCAGCCCATTACCTTAAGATGATTTACTTTAACGCAGGTGCGACTGAGCTTGGTATGCGCTTAGCATCTCTCGTGCTGAGAATTTGGATAACCGGACTTGCTTGAATTGCAGTTTTTGGGGATGTTAAAACTCGATTTCTAAAATTATCGAAATTGAAACTTGTCAAATTGAGTGAAAGTAGAAAGGGAATCTAGCACTCTTAGTTCTACAGGTATTGTTGAATTTAATTGAGGGTCGAAGCGAGTTGATGTGCATATGAATCCCTAACATGATAAGCTAAATACAAGCAAGCAAGGTCGACGAGAATTATATGAAGCTTTGATTCCGCGGAGTTCACTAAATTTGCGACGGCGGTGTGGTACTGGCCAGTCTTTCATTATCTTATGAAGCTCCTTGAAATTTGTTCTCCCACTGTCTAAAATATCCTGCGAGTGCGCGGGCCGAAGCTAATCAACGAAATCTGCATTTTTTTATTTGGTGTCGACTTATTAAAACTGACGAACAATAAGCATACACAACTAAAAGTGTAATTCCAAATGAAAAATCTCATGTCTCGTGTAAGACTTCCCCCAAAATGGGCAGCTTAATCGCCTCCCAATTCAATGACTCGAATGTACTGAAGTTTCATCCTTCCTCTTTTTTTTCTTTAATAACTCATGCACTTCGATTAGAATCTAGTCAATATTCAGAGAAATACTAATATGATGGTCATGTGACTGCTTATGCAGACATCATTTGATGGTCACATGGATTTGTCAAAATGTATTGGTTATAAAAGAAGGGAAGAAATTTGATTGCGAAAATTGAGAATCATTGCTCAAATGCATATACGAGGTACATATAGACAAAATGGGCTTGGCTCGATTAACAATTTATTTGTTTCGCGAAAAATTAATAATCTAAAGAACATTTTTCAAAAATAGTTTGTTTGAATCATTTGAAATAATTAATTAATGAAAATGTTTTTATTATTGACAACAATTTATGTTTAGATAATTTCAAGAAAGTTTTAAATATATTGCAATTGTGTCAATTCAATTCTATTTTTTTTTACTAATTGAGTCATAAACCTTTTATAATTGTGTCAATTTAGTTTATTCGGTCAAATTTGGTCGATTAGCACCGACATGGATGCTGATTAACGCTAATGTAGATAATTTTTACTATTATATTTTACATTTTTAAAATTTTTTATTTTGTTTTTCCTTCTTCCTCCTCCTTCCTCTAGCCTATCGCTAGACTGAAGTGACTAGCTAGAGGCAAGGGTTGATTGCTAGATTGTGGAGATCTCATTGTTGTTGGGCAAGCTCAACCTCACCCTCACTGGATCCGATGGGGGCTTATTTCGCCAATGGTTGGGTGAGTTTGCCTTTACCTTTGCCCTTGCCGAACCCTTACCACTGGCTGACAAGGTTGCCTTCATCCAGCGAATAAATATAAAATATTATTAAAAATTATTCATATTAGCATCGATTGACATGTATTTTAGTGCCCTAGATAGACTGAATTGACATAATTGTAGAAAGTTTATAATTCAATTGGTCAAGAAAATAAGTTTATGATTAAATTAATATAATTTCAATAAGTTAATGACTTTTTTTTTGGTAATTCTCTCATTTATATCTAATCAATTTTGTGGACAATTAATAAAAGCGACAATTTTCATGGAAAATTTTACAAACAACTAATACGTTAAGAGGGTGGTCAGTGGTCACTGTATTGAGCTTCTATTATATAAAAAAATGTTAGGGCTTGAACTTAAAATCAGGCGTCGGCTCGGTGGTTGCATCTGATCATCAGCAGCGAGACATCGGAGGATCGAATCCTTTCGTCCTCATTTTTCTCTCGCCAATCATCTTTTTTTCGGAATTCTTCTTCTTCTTCCTCCTCCTCCGGCGAGAGTCGCGCCGGACGTCTCCGGTTTTGCATGGACCAGAACAGGAGCAGGAAGGTACGTCTCTCCAAGCTCGACTCCCCTCTTGGAGTTGGAATCGATCCTCTCGATCCCGGCCTCGTCCAATCCGCGATTCCGCTCGCTCATCCTCTGGTTCTCTCGCCGCGCAGGTGAAATTCGCGCCGAAAGCTCCCGCGCCTCGCAAGAAGCCCCCAACCGTCTCTCCCAAAACGTACATTCCTCCCGCTTCTCGCTCGCTCTTTCTTGGTATTTGTCGCGTGTGCCGTGGAAATTCGTCGCCTTCGAATGTGTTGCGTGTTCTCCCGGGAGTTGATGATGGAGAATTCTGAATTCTGGCTTTTTTTTTTTTTTTTTTGGGTTCTTTGGAAATGGCAGAGAGGCGAACGGGGGAGATGGAAGCGAGGAAGCCGCAGTGGAGGCGGAGGCCCAGATGCTGCTACGCCGTTTCAACGTAACGAAGCTTCTCCCTTTTCTCTTTTTCTTGTCTTTCTTTAAAAATGGATATTCTCTCTCTCTCTCTCTCTCAATTTGTTTTGGCTGAGTGATGACGACGAAGGATGATTTTTGAGTTCGTTGCTGCCAGAGATTGTCTTGGCTCCGCCATTGATTGTCTGTTTGTGTGGTGTGGAGTTGGATGCATTTTTGTTTTCTTTTTTTAATCTCCAAGAGGGAAATGTGGTTAATTAAGATATGATTTTCTGCCAGAAAAAAAGAAAAATTATAATTTTTTTAGAAAAGACTGACATGGATGATGATTGGCTGTTGACCGCTAAACTGGTATGTGTATATGTGTTTGTTGTTTTTTTTTTACTTCTCAAGAGTTGTAAGTGTGGTATATCATCATGACTCAAGTGGCTGTTTGATTCGTGATGCCATAACATATACATCTCGCGGTAAGAATCAAACCACATCTAATTGGTAGCCATGAACTCGATTGTTGTATTGCGAAAGGCGTTAGAAATAAAATTATGCGACTTCGATTGGTATTGGCAAACCGGGAACTTACCCATCGGAGCTTGTTAATCGCTGCAGGCCTGAAACCAGAAGACATTTGTAACCACTAGTCACCTATTGTAAGATTTGAGATTGCTCTTAAATGTCGAATGAATTAGAAGATCATGAGCCCTCTGTTCTGATAGATGTTGCTTGCTTTAGCCCTGAAGGTAGTCACGTGTCCTTGGCGATGATGATATGCTGTTATTTCTCAGATCAAAGTGAGAAATGCCTTTCCAACCTGAAAATGTGCATATGTTGTGATTTTAATTCTTAGGGCCTTATCGCTTGAGCGGGAAACATTCTAATTGCTCTCTCATATATGTGTTCACAGGAAAATTTCGGGCGACAAGGAGCCAGAGTTGAAAATAAATGTAATCCTTATTCTTATGTTCTACGAAATATCGCCATTATTCTTTGCCTTATTCTTTTGTGGCAAATCTGCTTCTAACGAATAGTTGTGTCACGTTGAATAGTTGCATGGCGTTGATTTGTGTGTTGGGTCTCAGATAGAGCATTGTCTCTTCGATAACTTTCCTTCCTCATTTTGTATGGTTCCCATAGTAGAAACTAGTACAAGTGTGAGCAAGTGTCAAGAAATCATGCTTACCTTTTAACATGCAAGCCAGAAGTTCTGTTTATGTTAATATATTTCTACGCCAGGATAATTGTAATTGCTCAACTGCTGCACCTGCACCAGGAAGAATCATGTTCTGACTTGTGATGAATTCACTGCTTGCTATTATTTCCTTTTAACTAGCAAGTAGTTCACGTGGCTTGTCATCTGATGAACTAACTGACCATATACATTTAGTCATTCTACTATTTGGAGATGCACATTGTAGTTCTAATATTCCGAACTTCATGTATTTGAATTAAAGCATTATACCTGAGATTTACACGCATCTGGGAATTTGAAATTTACAGCTTCAGTGCAAGTGGCATTTGGACCAGGAGCTCCATCATCTGCCTCAACCATAAGGACCTTTGGTGTTCCCAAGGAAGAGAGAAGTGATCAAGGCTGTGGTCCTAGGCTGAGAAGTTATGCTGCTGCCAAGGGACAAACTATCTCCCCGCCTATAGTTGCCAAGACTGATGCAACTGATGCAACTATGGAAGATGATACTGCTGAAGTTCCTCAGAAGAGCAAGAAAGAATACAAAGAACCATGGGTATACATACTATTTCTTATCCATTTTGAGACCTTATAATCTTTCCTCTCGCTGCATGAAAATGTGAAATCAAGCATGATGTGCAACATAAAGTGTCACTCAGAATAAATGCATTCAATTTGAAGCATGCACTATGTGCCGAGATTATGGTTTTACTTGTTGTGTGGCAGGATTTCCACCATTCATACTATCCAACTACACTACCTTTGAGAATGCCTTACTCGGGAGACCCAGGTATGCTTCTAGATGCAAGACAGACTGTTGCAGTAATACCAAGAACATGCCTCCCAATAGATGTATTATCAAGTAATTTTGATTCTCATGCATATCATCGGTGATGACCAAAAAAGGAAAATAGGTCACTTCAGTCTTCACTTGCATTATACGGTTGATTTTATCTGGTGTTTTGGGAAAGTTGTTCTGTGTAATTAGTATGAGTGCACAGCTTGATGGTTCATGACAGAGCTATCACTTTTCGGCTGGCTACAATGACGGACAAATAAGAAGCTGATGTTTGTTACCTTATCTGTACTACAAATAGAATCGGGAGCATACACTTTTGCATGTGTTTGTTTCCTTTAATTGAATATCCGAAGCTTGTCTCCGATGCAGAAATTCTAAATGAGAAGGAATTTGGAGAGGCCACTAGAAACTTTGAGTATGATGAGGGCATCATCAATGCTGCTTCAGATCTTGGTCTTCTGGTTGGTATTCCATCTATCGAATGACCATGATCAACTGAATGCCTTTGATAAAAGGTTCATTTTGTTGATCATTGAATTTAATTGATTAATGGCAGGAGGACAGTGGGAGAGGGAAAATGTTTTTCTTTCAGCTTCCTCCTAATTTGCCCTCAGTTAGGAGATCAACAAGTGTAAAAGGGAAAGAGAAAGCTGAGAGCTCCGCATCATCGGCTGCAGATGCCTCAGAGAGAGGCTGCAAGTTGGAAGATCTATCAGGGGGATATATGGGCAAACTGGTGGTTTACAAAAGCGGAGCTGTCAAGCTGAAGCTAGGAGAAACGCTGTACGATGTGAGTCAAAACACTGGCCTGGCTTGAATTAGTTGATAAATCCTTGAACCACTTCTAGGAATAGTGTGCAGTTAGGCATTGCCAATTCTTATTTGAAGTGCCTTCACTTAACTCTTATTCAGCAAACCTTAGTCGCCTCCTATGAAACTGTGTGAAGCTGAACAATAGGAAATTGTGCAGTTTGTGGTAGTGATTATAATCCATCTGCTTGGATGTGTTGCTTTTTGGGTGTTGCTCGCTCATTAAGAATGTTCACTTTCTTATATCAATATTTTTTGTGCAGGTTTCACCTGGATCGGATTGTATATTCGCTCAAGATGTTGCTGTAGTCAACACTGCCGATAATCATTTTTGCTCTCTAGGGGAAGTCGGAAAACGGGGCATCATAACTCCTGATTTTGACTCTTTGTTAAATTATATCGCCGATGCAGATGCCAGATGATACTAACTACAAGAAGCGGGAGAGAGTTAAACTGTTAATGCCTTGCCTGGTCGCAGCATATATACGACCTTGCTCAATCTTCCAAGTAGGATTCTTGGTTCTTCAGCTTGTAAAGGGGTAGTTGCAGTTCGGAAGTTTAAATCCCAGTAGGAACTTCCTAGCATTTTTCATGTAATGGCAAGGTAAGTCCTTAGCTACGAATTAATCTGTAATGATAAAAGCTCCAACATGCTTTGCTACTTTGATCTTTGACTATCTATAGACTGCTTTCGTGCAAATCCTTGCGACTTGTCTATGACTGAAACAAAAGGACTGAAGTAAGAGGACGTATGTAGCCCATAAGCGACCGAGCAATTTGTGCAATAGCTGCAAAGTCCGTCAACCATAAAGCATGAAAAGCAAATCACCTAATTCCCAAGGCAAGGTTGAAGAAAATGTAAAATGAACCCCGCATCATTGCTTTACAAGTAAAAGCATGCGGAGATATGGTCTTACTGTACAGAACCATGGTAGTTTCTCGAGTGAACATAAAACCCCACAAACATCTCACCATACGGGAAGTAGTCATTACTTTCATACAGAGTCATGTCGGCAAATGATGATCAGCCCCTGCGGCCTCGAGCAACGACCACAACGACCAGGACCACAATCGAGAGTAAAAATGATGCTCTCAGCTTATCTCCAAAGAGATCCACTGGTCTTGCTTTTGTCTCTAGGTTACCAGCAGGCGGCTTGAAGAAACTTCCAGCTAGGTTTGCCATACCCTCAATCATTTCCATGAGCTTTACCCTTGTACTATCAAACAACCAACCCACCGCATTCAAGACAGGGTTCGAATTATCAGGACTTTTTTCTGGAGTCTCTTCTGGACTTTCCTCTGGATGGTCATCACTTTCAGCTGCACATACCATAAGATTCCTTCAAAACTACACAACTTTATATGGGTGGTCAAAATAATAACTCAAGCCTTCTTAAGCACAAAATTAAGCAATCTAATTCCTACAATCTAATTACATGGCAAAGACACCCTACAAGCTGGAAAAAAATGTCATGAGGGCATCCACTGTAAAACTTTTCAAATGCGGAGACTGTTCAATCAGAATACTCCCCGGTCTCCCCTTCAGATGTTTTCGGGCCTAAATGCTTGAAACTGATATTGTCCCAATAAGAGCAGAGCTCTATTTAAGGAAAAATAAAAGAAAAAGAAGCAAACTGCCAAGTTTTCCGCTTCAAACATTGATTTCATTCTACTTCTCTTTATATTATGTACCTAGTGATATTGCAATGAAGAATATATTCTGCTTCCTGACATCAACAGGATAGTGTTGGACATTAGGATGCAATGCACAGAGAAGACCAATCTAATAAACCATAACTATGAAATTTCAAACAAACCTGCATGATATGACTCCCTGAGCTCTTTTACCACCTCATTGTTCAACACAGCATCCCAAACAGCCTTATCTGAGGATAATGAAATGACCATTCTCTAAAAGCAAAGGAGGGAACATCAATTATATTGCAGATAATGTAAAAGGGTAGATACCTATTTTGGTTTAAGAAAAGATGCACAGCTAACAGAAAAAGTCACAAGTGGAAAAAAAAAAAAAAAAAAAAATTACATGACAATGATAAGTAACATCTGGACCTAAGAACTGACGGCATTATTTCTAGAATCTGCTTATACTGATATACACCGCGTAATTTCAACTCTAGATTTAGATCAAATGCTTCTCATTATAAAACAGATAAATCACATTCTTTTCACAAATGCATAAGAAGGCACATTTGGATGAAGTTCTCAAAAAGAAAGAGCGTAAACACACCAGAACTTTTACTGGTTCAACAAAACTATAATGGTACGCATTCCATAATCTTTGTTTAAATGTCCCATATAATACAATAGGAACTGATTAAACATATGATCCAGAGATTCCAGAAGCATGAGTATATACATAAATTGCGTCCAATTGCAAATATCTAATTCGTGATCAGAAGATCTTCCAATTCCACACTTTGCAACCAATTCAAGAGATGTTCATTTTTAACATAGAATATTGCTATGATATCCTTACAATCAAATTATTTGTCTGTTATGTGTAAAAGAGAGTAACGATCACCTGAACAGCTGGCTCAGTCTGTAACATATTAAAAGCATCATAGACTCTCTCAGGCCCATAAGGACGCAGTGTTCTCATATCAGACGTATTAGCAGTGTCAACTTGGTCAATTTCTGAGCCAACACGAGAACACTGGTCCCATAAACCTGATTGGCCTTCAGATTCATTTGCTATTTCCTCATCCATTGGAAGACCAAATCGATCCCTAATCTGGGGATAGGGAGTGGAGTCAAAAACCCTGTGACATCAAAACCATTTCATCACCACAGTTAGCATTTGGATCAAGCCAAAGCCAAGCAGGAGAGAGTAGAAGGTCTCGACTTCATATGAACGAATTACAAGCCAACACCGGAAGAAGAACTAACACTAATGAGATCAATCATAGAAAGAACTAGAGGTATAATAGAAAAAGCCGTGTAAATTTAGCGCTAAATTAACATCTTTCCTCGTGAAGAGCGTCCGAGTTCAGTAAAACTCGATTCACAGAACTCAAGTGTCCGAATAAACAGGTTTGCAGAAAAAGCCCAGCCTGGAAGCTGAACTTGCGATGAAGTCACTAGCAACTTGACGACGGAACATTACAAGTTGCAAAATTGCATGCCGAGGTAGCATTGGATTACAATGCAATGCCTGAATATTAAACCTTTACGAGGAATTAATCTCTTGGAAGTAGTCATGAGGGCGTGCTGTTAGTCCATTATGCTGTCCAGACAACGAAATGAATTGACGATGACAATCCTGATTTCTTTATGTCGACGGCCAGAAAGGAGGCACCCTTTCCACTAAATTACAAGGAACAGTAACCAGAACCTACGGCAACAAATCAGACAGAAGCTAGCAACAAGTGGGGGCTCACTGTTGAAGAGCAGAGACGGCGTTTTCGACCTCCCACTTGGAAGGAACAGGGCCGAGGACGACGTCATCGCGGTACCCAATCGCGATTTCCCCGTCTCCTCTCCCGTCCACGTACACCCACTCGCTATCGTCCTGCTCGGGTGAAGAAGGATACGGCGGCCAAGTGGGAATCACGATACCGGCTGTAGCAGCAGGCCGCGGGAGACCGTTGAAGGCGGAGGAAGGAGGAGGAGAAGGAGAAGAGAGGGAGAAGCGGCGGCGAGCGCGATCGAGCTTGCGGGGCTTCTTCTTCTTGGCAGAAGAAGGAGAAGACGCGGCGGATTTTGCGGACGCTGAATTTGGAGCGGCGGGAGCGGGATTGGGGATAGTGGCAGTGGCGGAGAAGGGCTCGTGGAGCCCGGCGCCGCCGCTCCTGGTGGCTGCTCGGCCGCCGACGACGGCCCTCAGCATGTTCCCTCCGCCTCCTCCGCCTCCCATCTCTCCCGGCGATTTTGTCCGGCGAAATGTCGAGGTTTGAAGAAGCGGAAGCAGAAGAAGAAAAGAGCGTATGCAGATAGGCGATCGATCTTATCCGTCTAATCTTGTTCCCGCGTGACTCGGGAGACTCAGCCTGGCGGGTCTCAACTCGGACCCGACTCACTCGCATTACACAATCGGACCCACGCCAATATATGGGGCTAATTCCCTAAACAAGAATTAAGCTTCAGGACAGCAACCGGGTGTCGGCACGGTCGCCGGCGAGGGTCGCGCTCGCCGACCTCAGGCGACCCCATGAGCTAACTCAAATTAAACTCAATTTTCTAAAAGAACTCATTTCCCTATATCTGAACTACAGAAAATCATGAATTTTCCTAATCCATGTGTATAATTTCTAACCAAACCAAACCAATTCCAATACTAAAATTTCTTTTTTTTTGGACAATTCTAACAGTAAAATTTCACAAGCCTATTTTTCTAACCAATTGCTAACTTTTTTATTTTGTCATTTTTTCTTTCTGAATATCAGGACCCGGGCCAGGCCCATGACATGGTGCGAATATGGGCCGCGCACTGGTCTAGCGAATCTGGGCTAAATGAAGCACAATTTGGATTCTCCAATTACTTATGCTCAAGCCCATTACCCATGATTACTCTAGCCCACTTTCTCTCCTCTTTTTTATTTTTATTTTTTTTCTATTTTCCTTTTCCTTCGTGCTTTTTGCGAACCCGAGCTCTTTCGTTCCCTCTGCAATTCCAGAACCTCGAAGCCATCGGCCATGAATCAATACGTCAAAAGCTTAAGTCATAAACCGATCTCTTGCTCCGCCGTCAACCACCTCCGTCGCCGGACCGCCACCGTCGTCAGCCATTAACAACCATCCATGCGTAGAAGGAGCCAAGAGTACGTGAAGCTAATGCGACGAAAACCTAGGCCGCGAACGTCGGCGGGAATAAGAACTTCGACTCGGTTGGCTACACACCGTGTATGATTACTGAGAAGAACGAACCTTGCGATTGACCGTGGAAATCGACTGCACGAACTTCGCTGATCGACTTCAAGAAAGATTAGCGTCACTGGAGCTTTGTAGAGGATTCAATCTCCTTGCGATTCTCGATTACAGGACGGAGGCAAATGGAGAACACCTGCACAATGGCGGATAAATCACAACGAGGAAGAGCTCTTAGCTGCGGTAGATCTTGGAAATGCTTAGCCTGAAAAGGTCGACGAAGAGGAGAACAGAGCGCTTCTTCTAGCGGCCGGTTCGACACGAACGAGGAAACCGTTCTTCAATGGCGACGATCGACAATGAAGATGCAGGAAAGGATCCTCCTGAGGAAATCACCGAAACCGAAAAAAGGAGAATTCTCTAGGCACTCAGAAATCTCTCAACTCTACTCAACAGGTGCCGTCCGTTCCAGCTCTCTTCCAGCATATACGCTCGTCGACGGCCGGCGGCGGCGGAGTGGTTGGCGGTTACCGGCGGATGGAAGGCGGTGGAGAGGAAAAGGAAAATGAGAAATCTCGCTCCGAGAGAGAGAGAGAGTTTGCGTTTTTTTCTCTCCCTTTTCTTCGCCTCCGTGTTCTTTCTCTCCTATCTCTTTACGTAAAATACTATCCTGCGCGCAGAGAATAATGACATAACGGATTCCGTTAGCCCCCTCCAGCTCAGCCCGAGCAGCGACGGTTTGTGTTTTGTTGAGCTGATTCCTGCACTTGAAGTCATTCCCGTGGTCGTCCTGTTCGAGTCTGATCGGTAATCATCGCAGGTGACGATCCTCTACTTGTTCAGACTCAAGGCTGCTCGGACTCTGCTGCGAACTGATGAAACAGAGGCCACGAACGCTACTTGATGTTTGTGAAAAAATCGGTTGTGGTTGCATCTCTTTTAGTGTCTTGAACGTGTGTTGATGCTGTTACGATGATCTGAACCAGATGTTTGTTGTTTGTGATACCTGGGAATGAATCGCTTGTCTTAGATCTGTGTATAGGCATCCTGCACGAAACGCTCACAACCTGCTCGATAAAATGCTCAAATGAAGTCAGAATGTATGTTCATATCATAACGTGAGTTCATCGTTCATTCCACCCAGTGTTTGACCTCCCACTTTCATGCCCCGACCGAAAATTGAAAATTCTTGAATCCAACTTTGTGGTCGATTTATCAAAGCTTCGTCGTATCCGGTTGGTGCTTGAATTATACAAGCGTTGGTCGAGCAAAAATGAAAACTGTGTTCCATAGCTCGCGGATCTCTTCAAGAAGAGTTGATTTTTCAAAGGGGTTGCTTATCCTTTTGAGTCTTGTCATTTTCTTTCTCTGTGATTGGTCAAGTTGTTGCTTTTTACATGCTGCATGCTCATTCAACGTTGTCGTTGCTGCATGTGCGATGATGAATGGCGAGTGTAAAATCCCATGGTGCTCCATGGTGACTGGCGTTCATTCCCGATGACAAATGTTGGGTATATGTTTGTGGCTTGAGATTTTGGCACGTTGCTCTTGAACTGTAAGCCTTGAAGTTAATGAGTTGATAAGTCAAGTCTGATGGGCTCTCAGTGGTATGAGGAAGACGATAGTTTGAAGATGTAAGCTTAGAATGTTCAGCGTAATACTGTAGTGCCGAATGAAAAAAAAAAAAATTGGGCTCGATGTTGGTTATTATAGAAAATGCCTCGGAATGGTTTCAGCGTAAGTAAGTCAAAGAGTGGCTTTTAGTGTAAATAGGCTCGACCTAGTTCAAAATGGATTCGGGTTGGCTTAGTTTAAATGGGTTTCAGGCTGAGCTCTCGTGAGTTAAGATTCCTTTGACTGACGTTGACTTATTTTAATAAGTCCATTGGTGTCCCTAGCCCAGATCCGAGGCCCAAATCCATTTGTCAGTCCTAGTTTAGCAGAATCGCTTTGGATAAAGAAGGAAATTGTAGATGAAATCCCACAACTGTAAAGCCGAGGCATCGGCCTGTGTTGCCATTTCTTCAAATGTACGAGACCCTCTCTTCGTTTTCGGCCCTCCCTTCCCCTATCTTCTAATCCATTTTTGGTGATGTTTATTAGGCGCTACTGGTACTAGGCAACCTCATTCGCTCTTAAAATCATGAGTCGAGATTCTTAGGGATTACAGACATGAGGTTCTTAATTTTGACTCCCTTTGACTGGGTTAAGACATGCAATTTGAGGATAATCTACTCTGCAACATTCATAAAGAAAAAAAGTATTTACAGGCATAACATTGAATTCAAATCTTTTGTTGTCTTTGGTGGCAAGTTCTATCCTAATGACAGAGGGGTGACTTGCTGGGTTTGCACAGGAGTCTTTCATCCTTTTCATTGCATGGTTGCTTCACTTCAGGCTCAACAGTTTTGCTGCTTTCTGGTGTAGTTACGGTTAACCTCAGAAAATATTCTTGGACAAGGAAAACTTTTTGTCCTTATCACTTGCTTCTGCACTTAAGCATTTAATATGTAAGTGATAGATACCCTTTCTCATGTTCTCTAAGGCAAACGAATTCCTGGTTGTTTTAATTGCTCAATTCAGCGAATGCAAAATTGGAAGAGTGCTTGTTGTGTTGCTAGAAAGGACATGACAACTAAACGCAGTAGTGCTTGCAATGTTCAAACATTACCTGGGCAGCACAACCAACGACAGGGCAAACACTAGAAAAGTTACTAGCGAAGGTCCGAATAAGGCAAGAGCGGAGAATGATATTGTGGGAGCAAGCAGTGACCTTGAAATTGCACGAATTACTGACATCTACATGATGACACGAGGCGATTGGCTACCTGGGGTCAGACATCAGAGCCATCTATTCCTAGCTTGATCACGCGCGTAATTTTGAGACAAAATAAACTCCCTGCTACAAGATGATATGGTGAACCCCCGACTTCCGAGAGACATTGGAATTTAAGATTGAAGTTTTCTATCTGGATGAATTACTTAAAGAACTGGTCAAGTAGCATTTCTCCGTGGCTTAGACTATCACAGCTCCGTAATTGGTTTCGCATGATGATCCCCGCTCTTATCGACATATTGAAATCTGCATCTCCTCTTGCAGGTGGTGGTCTACACCTGTAGGCAATGTTTGACGATGAAAAGCAAATTAGATTGACGACGAAGAGGGGCACAAGGAATGATTTAGATGACGCCTGCGACATGCTCAATTGCGCTCGAATTTCACTGTAAGAGGCCAGAAATAGATTTAATTGGTAATTATGATCCTTAAGAGCTTCAAGTAGAAAAGCAGGAAAAAGGGATTGATTCCTATTATTAGATTTAGACCAGGCACTCCTCAATCCAAAGTGAATTCAACTTTCCAAAAACAGAGTGATGACATCTTTAGATTTGGCATTGGAGGTGAGATTCTTGAATGCATATTTTCACGGAGGCCTTTTGCTTCAAATTGCTGGAAGGCAGAAGCTGATGTCAGGCTAGAGTAGAGCATCATGGATTCATAGACTTACCGACCGAAGAAACTTGATTGCAGGAGAATGGCTTTCAAATGCTAGTAGTCCAGTTCTCAAACATTCCTACTTTTCAAGGAAAAAATTCACAGGAAGTTAAATATTGTTATGTAATGGATGAACACATCTTTGGTCAAGTAGCATGTACATCTCCTCTCGAGAAAATCACCTAATCCGTTTTAAAACTTTTTTAAGATTCTAATTCAGGTTTAAAATTTTCAATTTTGTCAAGTTGTAAACTTTTGCATAAAATTCCAACATAACCCTTCCGCTTAATTTTTGTTGGAAATCATTGATGTGGTGATTTAATCATCGCTGGCCATTAATACCACAATGTCAGTGGTTTCCAGTGAAAATTGAATGAAATGATTATATTAAAATTTCATATAAATATTTAAATCTAAATTGATAAATTTAAGATTGAAGTGATATGTATATGTCAAATTTGAAATTGATTAGGTAGTTTTTCTACTCGTATCAGTATGCCCTCACAAAGTGAGTGGACGGCGCTCCCCTATTTATTGTCATGTTAAAGCATCTTTTCCTTTTTTCATTAGCAACACCAAATGATGGGTGATGGCATGCAATGATGACATGGGACCGTCATTAAGATCCTTTTTCCATCCTCTTGTTTTCCCCCTTATCTTGACCCCAAAAGAGTCTGCAGTGAATCGAGATTTCAAATGATATAATCATTGTGAATTGCCCTTGGGTCACATGGATAATCCCTACAGTAATCTTCATCCCTACACATTTGTCAAAGGCTAAAATTATTACCCTACCCAATTGGTCATGATAAAAGGAGAGGAAATCATGGGCATTGGCCAGCTCTACTTTAGCATATTGGTTGTTTGGTGTATCCACGATGAAAACATCCACCCAGATGGAGCTGTTCATCTGTGACCGCCTAAATAGGATTTTCAGGAAATTCGTTTATCTGCTCATTCATTCTATTATTTATTTCGGAAAGAACTCGAAATAGAGGGAGAAAGCGAAAGAGAAGTGAGCTAGAGTTATTCTGTTACGTCGTGCTGATAAATACTGGATAGGTTTATCCTAACATGAATTATTAGGTCTTTCGTTTTGAAGATAAATCCCATTTCTTACCAATTAACCTACTGAACAAGAGCACTCATTTGATTGGTTATTTCCCCTTAACATTTTATAAATGATATAAACCTTACAAGTAGATAAGGTTTCTATAAGGCTGAAAATTTATCCTCAGATGTCTGACATATCAATCTCTAATTTTGGTTTGGTGGGATGCTATCTTGACTTAAAGGCAAGCCCTCACATGCCTAGTTCCACTCAACCTTCAAATCCTCATCATTTTGTTCTCCACTTTTGCGGATGATGTGTTGCATGAGAGAGAGAGAGAGAGAGAGGTCAAACATAGACTTACTGTGGATGAGCCAGTGCAGGTCCCAGTCACTTGCCACCCTTTTGTATTGGCAAACTTGACATTATTGAGAATGTTTCAATTCTTTCATCATTCTCTTTTGTCGTTCCCACAATTATGGAGGAATTTCTCTTATAGCTGCATCAAGGAGGATCTCACTTCTGATTTCACCTCCGTTTTTCACCCTTTCCCTAGTCCCATTTTGATTGTGTAACAGTACGCGCGCGCCCTGCATGTGCACTGTGAAAAATAGTAGTAACATAAGGAGCTATGCAGATTCATTGTCTTTGCTATCATGTCTCAGCATGCCTATTAACATAGGATTCTTCTGGTCATGCAGTAAAGCAACATCATTGCCGCCCGTTGTTCTGATGGCATGCTGGAGTTTTGACCTTTCCACCAATTCCACAGTAAAAATCCATTTTTTTCCGCTGAAAAATAGACCTCGCTTGCGTGTGCGGCGGGGACACAATCTATTTACACGACGTACACGCCTTTGATGATGCACCGTGTGAAGTTTTCTATTGTTGCATCTTATGAAGGTCAATAAGCATGTGTCTAGATTATGTTCATGCTATAAAGAGTTTATGAGGTGCAGCACCACTCTTGTGTAGATTGCATATGACTTAGCGGTGTCTTGGCTTCTGGTGAGAATGCTTGGATCTTAAAAAACCCTAGTTTTTAAAAGAATTCTAGGAAACGGGCCCCAAACACTCGCAAATAGAATGAAACATGTATGTATCTACAAGTTCCTGGATTTCTCTTCCTCCCAACAGTTCAGTTGGCAGCTTTCACTATTTCTCCAACTTCAAAGTGTCTCTGCAAGAGTTGCTTTCGCCCTTCATTATTTTTTCTCCTAGAAACGCGAAATCCTCTAGAAATTGACTTTTTGAGGTGTGCCTTGGAATCAGAACATGAGACGTTGTTTTAGGTCCTCGAATCTCATGTATCAATGCTGATGAGTAGCAGCTCATTTAGTGAAGGAAAACCAAAGGTTGATGCAGGAAAGGGCATAGAATTTATGCTGTGTAACAAATGAAGCATTGGAGTTGAGACCCAAAAAGAATCACGCATGGCCTGAGACGAAGCACGCCTCGCCTTCCATGCACCATCTTCTAAAATGAAAAGCAAAGTTGCAATGCTCCTTTGCCTTTTGAAGTAGGCCCATGCAAGCAAGCTGATGTGACACGGATAATCTTTTAAAATTAGTATGAAACGAGCGCGTCTTATGTTGACCATTCCTCAGTAATATCTTTATTATGAGCATATAAGCTCAATAAATAAGCAGCACAGGAGAACTTTTAGTGTTGGCTCTCACTTTTAATATGGAAGAAACTTGAGGGACGTGCAAATAGAGTAGAACTAAGATTGGATTATGTTAGGTCCAACGCAAAATGAAGGACTTATAGGATATCAAGGAAGCAATTTTTTTTTTTTTAGTTTGGCCAGCATTTGGAGTTGGATATACGACAAGTTTCAAAACGAATTACATTATATTATCAATTTTCCATATGTTATAATATAAGTTTCAAAGAGAGAGACCATATAGCAACCTCGATTATGTTAGGTCCATAAGATTGTCGTGCAAAGAGAGTGGAACTAAGATTGGATCATGTTAGGTCCATCACAAAATGAAGGACTTACAGGACATCAAAGAAGCAAATCTTTTAGTTTGGCTAGCATTTGGACTTGGATATACAATATATTATAAATTGTCCATGTGTTATAATATAAGTTCCGAAGAGAGAGACCAAATAGCGACCTTGCCCTCCAATGATCCATGTATTTATTGAGCCTAGAGAGATTAGAAATAAATTGTTTAGATGCAATTTACTAGAACCAACCAAATTGAGATAGCCTTGCAAAGAAAATTTATATTTTCGTTAATATAAAATAAAAATAAAAAGGGCTATTGCCGAAAAGTGAAAAAAAAAAGAATGAAAAAGGAAAATTGAGGAAGGCAGGGGGAGTGGGTGAAGGGTATGAGGGAGACAAAGTGACCAATTCGGGGTCCAATCAAAACATCACACCCGGTAACTCCTTGGGCCCGCTGACCCACCAAATTTTGATTTCATTCCTTTCCTCTCTTTTTTCCCCCTTTTCTGTCTCCGCCATCAAAGAAAGCAAAGCTCAACAAGAGCACGCCAGTCCCAGTTGCAGCTTTTGTGCTGGTGCTGCATTTTCTTCCACAGTTCGTTCGTGAATTGCCCCTTGACTCCATCATCCTCTCGCGGAATGAAATGAGTCTTTGATTACATACGGAAGTGTGATTTTGTGTTAATAAATGCCCACGAAATCGAATGATAGTAGGTAATCGGGATTAGATTGTAAAATCATATGACAAAATCATAAGTCTATATTTAAGCATGTTAGTAACGCTATCCGTCCCACTGATTGCTAGCTTTTTAAGTCAATAGATTTTAGGGTACAATATTACTATTCTTTTCTTTTCTTTTTACTTTTCTCTTTTACCCTTTTTGGTGCATGTTTCCTCTCTCTTTTTTTTAATCTTAGTGAGCTGTGCCAAGTTACCATTTGGGTTGAAGGAGATTAAGGAAAAGAACAAAGAAATCTCACCGTTGTAAATTTCAACTTCCTTGAAAGCTTAACTACATCTTTTCAAATCAACATTTAAGTAATTGAATCTTGTATGTAATTTCTTATTATGAACAACGCCACATGTTCTCGAGAGTTTGGGGCAAGAAAGGCAATACAAGAGAATTAGATTCTCTGCTAAAACGTCACCTTAACCTGTGAATATGAATTCCATTTAGCTCGACATATTCATTTGATAAGACTATCTTCATAAATTGAGTGGCTTGTATGTTCTTCTTAATAATTGATCTTGATTCTCATCGAATTTCTATTTTTGAGGTAGTCCATTTCATGTTGCTTTCTTGTAGCAATTCATTATTTCTTGGTTGAAAAATCAAGAGTGCCCTCCGACTGCAAAAGAAGACGTAGAATTCCATATGTGTTTTATCCCATATCATACTTCCAACAGTTCCGATTATAGAACTGTTACCATCCCATGCTAGGGTCTATGCACTAACAAACAAATTAGGTACATAAACACAAGCCCATAGTAATTGGAGAAAAAGGTCTTAGATGGAAGGATGCATGATAGTCTTGGTTTATGTGGAATTATAAAATGAGTGAAAATGATTGCGTTTGAAGCTTTATTGCTCATACCCAGATGATACTTTTAGGGACATCCATGATACAAAGTAAACAATGGGCATGATGGATCATCAGCTTTACCCAAGTCAAACTGGCAGGAGGGCAACTCGAAGTTTTTGGTATATTCTTTCAGCCTTTATGGCACACTCACTTACCTCCCATTAACCTGGGGCCTACCATTTAGTCTTGGCATGTATAGGAAAATATTAATTTAAATGGATTATATATATATATATATATATATATATATAGTATTATTCAAAATGAAGTAAGAAAGAAGATAGATTCTTTGGTTTTCTTTGGTTACAAGGGACAAGTGACTAGATCAATTTGCTCGTTGCTTTGATTTTATGCATAAAATTTAATGAGCTTATTATTCAAAATGATATTGGTGGTCATATAATTGTTATAGAACAAATGATAGTCTGCATATTAGATTGTTATCATCACAACCAATCAGGTGCCTTCTGGTTTAAACTTCTTAATCATACTTTTATCTAGTTATGTTTTCAATGATTCGATCATTAAAAGCACATTGCATGGGGCAAATTTTGATTAGTTAGGATATTGACCAAGCGATTTGCTGCTAATTAATTAAGTGTGGTCCATGCATGGAGCAGCGGAACAGGTCGCCTCCTAAGGTAGCTCTATATATTTGAATTGGGAAAGAATAGAAAAAAAAAACGGAGACACCGACAGCACCCAAAGGAAAGCATAAAAATTGTTCAAACATCAGTTTTGGGATTTGGTGGGAAAATTGAATTCTCTACTTTCTTGGATCAAGTGAGAAACAAATATATATATATATATATATATATATATATTTGTATTCATAGTGATCAATTAATCTGTGAGCCCAAAGAAAAAGCAAGCAAGGAATGATTAAAAAGTTAGGAGAAAAAGAAAAGTGAGGAAAGAAATCCAAGGAAAACCCTAAAGTATAGGATGGACATCAGACAAAAGTAGAAACTGAGGTGAGAGAAAGGAAGAGGAATGATGATGAGAGGTGAGGAGAGAGAGAGAGAATACAAGGAAGAGAGCAATACAAATTTGGAGTAGCCCACCTCCCCCATAAAAAAGAGACAAGTAGAACAAGAACTGGTACAGAAATCCTTCATGCTCCACTTGAAGAAAGTAATCATGAATCGCCACTCTCAGAAAGCACTTGTTCTCAAGATCCAAGCCTCGATGACCTTGATTTTGCCTCTCTCAACACCTCCGAAACTTGTCTGACAAGATCCTAGAAGCCATGAAACTCCCACTCCTCTTCCTTCTTGCATTCTCCTATTGCTTCCTCACCCCATCATCCGTAACACTTTCCAGTTCTCTTCCTCTCCAGCTCATCTCTCTCCTCTCCTTGAAATCATCCCTCAAAGACCCTCTTTCGACGTTCCGTGATTGGGACCCTACTCCGGTGTTCTCCAACCCGAATCTCCAGGACCCCATCTGGTGCTCATGGTCCGGCGTGAAGTGCAACGACGAGAGATCTCTAGTCGTGTCCCTCGACCTCTCTCGCCGCAACCTCTCCGGTGTGATCCCAGCTGATATCCGGTATCTGTCGGGCTTAGCCCACTTGAATCTGAGTGGGAATGCCTTCGAGGGGCCTCTTCAAGCAGTCACATTTGAGCTGACAGAGCTCCGGACACTGGACATCAGCCACAACTCCTTCAACTCAAGCCTCCCACTGGAAATATCAAAGCTAAAGTCCCTGAGGATCTTCAATGCTTACAGCAACAACTTCACCGGCCCACTTCCGCAGGAGGTTATCGGACTTGGATTCCTAGAGTACCTCAACCTTGGGGGAAGCTACTTCGAAGGCGAGATTCCGCCAGGCTATGGCGGTTTTCCAAGGCTGAAGTCTCTTTATCTGCATGGAAATTTACTGGGAGGACAAATTCCACCTCAATTAGGATTCTTGCTTCAATTAGAGCACCTGGAAATCGGGTACAACCACTACAACAGCGGTGTCCCCTCAGAATTTGCACTTCTATCGAATCTCAAGTACTTGGACATCTCAAGTGCCAATCTTTCTGGTCCACTGACGCCAGAGCTCAGAAACTTGACTAAGTTGGAGACGATATTATTATTCCAGAATCACTTGACCGGCGAGATCCCACCAAGTTTCGTTCAACTGGAAGCGCTACAAACTCTCGATTTATCAAATAATCAGCTCTCGGGGATGATACCAGAAGGCTTGGGCACATTGAAGAAGCTGACCAATTTGAGATTAATGAACAACAACCTGAGCGGCGAAATACCAGCCGGAATCGGCGAGCTCCCAAACTTGGGTATCTTGGAGCTCTGGAACAACTCTCTTACCGGAATCCTGCCGCAGAAGCTCGGCTTGAGTTCGAATTTGACTTGGCTTGATGTGTCGTCCAATTCCATCAGAGGAAGAATCCCACCAAATCTTTGCCTAGGAAATAAGTTATTTAAGCTCGTCCTCTTCTCCAACATGTTTGAAAATGAGCTTCCTGCTTCTCTGGCAAACTGCACAGCTTTGAATAGGTTAAGGATCCATGACAACTTGCTAAACGGGTCGATCCCTCGAGGTTTCGGGCTCTTACCGAATCTAACGTTCATGGGATTGAGCAAGAACGGCTTCAGTGGCCAAATTCCTGATGATCTCGGCAATGCAGCAGCTCTGGAGTACCTCGACATATCGGATAATTCCTTCGAGACTGACTTGCCCAGAAACATATGGGGCGGGCCTAAATTGAAAGTTCTCTTGGCAAGTTCGTCCAAACTCACTGGCAAGATTCCTGACTTCACCGGGTGCAATAGTGTGTACAAGATCGAATTAGGAGGGAATTCACTAAATGGTAGCATTCCTTGGGACGTTGGCCACTGCGAAAAGCTTCTCTCTCTCAACTTAAGTAGGAACATGCTGATGGGCATTATTCCTTGGGAGATATCCACGCTTCCTTCAATCACTAACGTCGACCTTTCCCATAACCTCCTGAACGGAAGCATCCCTTCGAATTTCGACAATTGCAAGACATTGGAAAGTTTCAATGTGTCATTCAATCAGCTCACTGGGCCGATACCATCTTCCAGCACAATCTTCAGAAACTTGCACCCCTCATCGTTTTCGGGCAACCGGGACCTATGTGGGGGCGTCCTGGAAAAGCCATGCGCCAGCGACATGCTTGGTGCCGGCGACGTGGAGGTGCGGCAACGGCAGCAGCCAAGGCAGACTGCGGGCACGATTGTGTGGATCACTGTGGCAGCCTTCGGCATAGGCCTATTCGTTCTCATTGCAGGCACTAGGTGCTTCCATGCCAACTATAGCACTAGATTCACTAATAATCAAGAACGGGAGGTCGGCCCATGGAAGCTGACGGCCTTCCAGAGGCTGAACTTTACTGCGGACGACGTGGTGGAGTGCCTGTCAATGACTGAAAAGATCATAGGGATGGGGTCTGCAGGCACGGTGTACAAGGCTGAAATGCCAGGCGGCGAGATCTTAGCGGTGAAGAAGCTCTGGGGGAAGCAGAAGGAGCACATGAGGAGGAGGAGAGGGGTCTTGGCTGAGGTCGAAGTGTTGGGGAATGTGAGGCACAGGAACATTGTGAGACTGTTGGGGTGCTGCAGCAACAAAGAGTGCACAATGCTGCTTTATGAGTACATGCCTAATGGCAATTTAGATGATCTGTTGCATGGGAAGAACAAGGATCAGAATTTGGGGGCTGACTGGGTGATTCGGTACAAGATTGCGCTCGGTGTGGCTCAGGGGATATGCTATCTGCACCACGACTGTGATCCCCTGATCGTGCACCGCGACCTCAAGCCCAGCAACATATTGTTGGATGCCGAGATGGAGGCCCGAGTGGCCGATTTTGGGGTGGCGAAGTTGATCCAGAGCGACGAGTCCATGTCCGTGATCGCAGGGTCCTATGGCTACATTGCCCCAGGTACATTTCTTCTCTGTACGTTCTTTGTAGTTGCATATTGTAGGCTATAGATGCAGATACAAGTCTTAATTAATAGTTTATGTCTGGGCATTTAGTCCATTATCCGTAATAAACTGGCCTGCTTTTCCACAAACAGGATGACCCTCTTTGTATATGTTCCTTCTTTTTCCTGTCAGTGGGCTATTTTCTATTGATCAAAAACATGTGTAAAGCCTCTACTATTAGTTATGTCTGTAGTGTAAGTGAAAAGCAAGGAGAGGGCACTTTTAAGGAACAAATCTTGCCACTTTAAGCATCAACAGATATGGTGAAGAATTTGTTTGCTTCCTTTAGTTCCTGGAAATAGAGACTAAAGCATGTTCTAATGTCCAGTTGCATGTATCAAATAGCCTGTCAACAGTCCATGGTTACTTATTCTGGTTAGCCTTGACCATTTTCACAATCTTACAAATTTCTCCTCAATCGTCCGTCCGTGCAGAATATGCATACACGCTTCAAGTCGACGAGAAGAGCGACATCTACAGCTATGGGGTGGTGCTGATGGAGTTGCTGAGCGGCAAAAGATCGGTTGATCCCGAGTTTGGCGAAGGCAACAGCATTGTGGACTGGGTCAGGTCAAAAATCAAGACCAAGGACGGCGTCCTCGACATTTTGGATGGGGACGCGGGGGCGACGTGCGCATCGGTGAGGGAGGAGATGATCCAGATGCTGAGGATCGCGCTGCTTTGCACCAGCAAGAACCCAGCGGACAGACCTTCCATGAGGGACGTGGTGTTGATGTTGCAGGAGGCAAGGCCCAACAGAAAGTTGCCTGGGCATTTAACTATTAATATTCAAGAAAATGGTGGTGATGGAGGTCCACAGAAGCCGGCATTGGGTTGTTAATATGGCGTTGATGTATTGTCAATGGGATTTCCTTTGTTTTTCTTCCCCTTTTTTCCTTTTTTCGATTTTCACATTGGGTTGGGATTGGTATAGGAGAAGTGGTTTTCTTTTTATACTTAAATAGAATTTTCCCGAGCGTGTTTTTGTCTTGTTCGGCTAGGTCATGTTACCTTTTTTATCGAGTGATGTGTGAGGCCTTTCGCAAAACTGCCCCTTCGCCGTTAAATCAACAATGTCTAAGGCCGAAAACCCGCGACGCATGCATATGGTCTACATCAAATTACTCGAACTCGTGCCCAGCGTGTCGTAGGAAAAACGCATTTTTCTTCTTCCTCGTGCTTTGACTTCAATGCAATTCGATCCTTTCTTTCTTGCCGAAAGCACCGTATCCCGGCCGTTCTTCCACTCCGCCTCCGACATTTGTGTGTGAACCGTGCAAAGTTCTAAACATAATCGGAGGAAGATTGTCTGTGTTTGGTTATGTCGTGCCGGAAATGAAAAAACGTGTATGGAGCGATAGTTTAGCTTTTGAAGAAAGTGGCACCATGTATGTTTAGTGTCGGAGACAATCCAAATATTAAGTTTGATAATGTAACTTCTTATTAAACAATAAGGATAAGTGTGTTGAAAATCCTAAAATCTATCAACAAAGTGCAATTTAATTATAAAGCCCGTCATGAAAGTACAATTGAGTTCTAAAAATTTCAAAAAAAGCGAGTTATAAAACTTGTCAAATTGAAAGTTTTAGGACTCGATTATATTTTCATGAGAAGTTTTAGAATTTTCAGTACATTTATCCCTAAATAATGTGTTAGATAGTTTAATATTGATTGGGTCTAAGAAATTTAGAATCACATCGAAATATAATACACAAAGTTAACTGAGGAGAAGTTAACTGAGGAGCTTAGACATTGCATAGTTTCATTTCTGCATAAGCCATCGGAGGACATTCGCCAATCTTTCGCCTCGTAACAATCGTAGGACTGATATGAAGTATGGCCGATTCTTTTGCTTGCATGATGTGAGCTCTCAAGCTCCCCTCCCTTGCCTGCACGATTTGACGCGAACTTAAAATGCTGGATTTTGTTGATTAATAGGTCTTGAGTCCATCTGTGGACATGCGGAAGATGGAGCCCATCGAGAATCAATCCAACATTCAAAATAGGGATAATTATATAAATGGTCTATAAACTTTGGCCCAATATATAATGTCATCCATAGACTCTTAATTTATTCAATACAGTCTTCTGAACTTTTAGTAAATATTCAATCTAGTTCCAAAACTATCAAACATGTTCATTAAGGCAATCCAATGGGTTGGTTGTATTGGGTTTGCATTGAGTCCAAAATGGTTTGACCCATATGTATTACAAATTTAGTGATACATACTTGACATGACCTATTCCCAACCCATACCCAATCTTACCCACTTTAAGTTCATGTGTGTATATTATTTAAATAAAATCGCTATTTAAACTATAAGTTACTACATAATTGACTTTTAATATTACAAGGAATTTTCAATTTTTGTATTGATTCACAATGAATAATAAGAGAAAATTAGTACTTAATAATGAATTTATAAAAATACAGTAATAGATAACATGGACGAATTGAAATTTTAATTAAATTAAGTGTAAGATATTAAAGAATGTTTTATGCTGACCATGGGTTGCAAAGACAAGAACTAAAATGAGAATATTACGTAAAAATGATAGTGCCTAGATGAAACTTACAGGATTAATAAAAAAAATAATAATGGTGAAAAAAAGAAACTGTCTTGATACTTTAAGGTAAAGTCGAGCCCATTTTCTCTAGAGTTGAAACATTCCAAGGAGTCCATTATTTTCTCATAGAGGGTGAAGAGGGAATCACAAAAGTGGGTTGGATTAGAGTAAACTGTAAACCCATTTAATACTCATTTTTTTTAGCTTTGCCATTCTAAACCAATTAATAACTCATTTACTAAACATAACTAACCCATATAATGACTTAGCCTATTAAAGATGGGTTAAGAACTTGGTGTCACCCATTTTGACAGGTCTAATTTTGATTTATTGTTTAGGGACTAAATTGAATGTGTTTTACTAAACATAACCAACCCATATAATGACTTGGCCTATTAAAGATGGGTTAAGAAATTGGTATCATCCATTTTCACATGTCTAATTTTCATTTATTGTTCAGGGACTAAATTGAATGTGTACAAAAAATTCAAAGACCACATTGAACAAATAAAAAGTTTATGGAAGACGTTACATATTTGACTAAAATTCAAGGACCATTTATGTCATTTTCCCCCAAAAAAATACTTCGAAATAAGATCACTCATCCCCTTTTCTTCGTCTTTTCAGCGATATTGCGAATTACATTGCTTAAGCCAAACAAAGAAAGCAACTAAAGAATTCAGAAATGAAAGTAGCAGATTAATGTTGTTTTGAGGCTCACCAATAAGGCAACGAAGATGGGTACAAGCTTGTCAAGTTCCTGAAGGCACTGCCTTTCTCTATCGAGGGTGCTTATAAGCTCTGTCATCAAGTAACACATTTCCTCAGCCTGCTCAAATCAACGTATAAACAGCATTCAATTGCAAGTTAGATTTTCCATATTCTTTGTAAGATGCATACCTTATTCTCATGATAGGAACAAAATGCCCCCCCCCCCCCCCCAAAAAAAAAAAAAAAAAAAAAACAAACTAAGAACCTGTAAGAACAAATCGAGATTTGTCGCGTTCATGTTGTCCATTGCTTCCATTGCCATGTTCATAGCTCCGGCAATGGACATCATGTCATCGGCCTGTAATACATAACAGATTTCCCTCAGTCACTATCGTGACCCTATTTTATTGAGATCCTGAAGAATGCATCGTGAATTTACTGAAGAATAAAATGAAAAGAGAAACGCAACAAAATTGCAGTCACCTTGGCGCTTTCGAGAGGAAGAAGGTGGGAAAGAGCCACCAGCTTTCTCGACAACCTGCCGAGCCCTTCAACATGTTTCCTCTCCAGGTTCGCTGAAAACTCTTGCAGCATATGAACCTGAGGGCTCATGATCTCGTACAACCTTCTAAGATGTCTAACTCTACGCATTTCGATAATCTTCTCCATCACTGACCATCTCATCTTTGCTATCCTAATCCACACTAGGAGCAATTTCTCCTGCGATCACCAGCGTACGAGCAATCTCAATGCCGATGATAAAGATAATAATGCAGAAATTATTGTACAAACCCAAAGGTTTATGGAAGTTTACCGCACATTATTGTAGTGATACGAGTTATCAGTGCGGTGAATTATCAAATTCAAAATCAATAGAAAGAGCGCACCTCGGCATTCCTCTTCGTGTTATCCGCGGCTGCTTGAGCACAAGCATTAGCGAACCTCCATTGCAATATGGAGCTGTGTAAGATGCGTAACTTGTGAATCTCCTCTTCTTGCACAGGCGACACCTTCCTCTTTGGCTTGAAGTACTTCAAAACCTTACTAACTGCACCGCCATTGCCACCACCTCCATTTGTTTTGCTCTCTGGTTTCTTAGTACTAGCCCTTGGCGCATTGAAGCTGGAAGAAACCTCCATCGCTAATGATCCCGCCCACGATAAACTTCGTCCGGGAGATAAAGCCCACGCTGAGGGCGAAGGTGGGGCCGACTGTGTCGTTCTCGGTACTACCAGCCCAGAGGGATTACTTTGCTGGCGTCTCTTGAGCGTGGCTGAACTTACATTGCCGCTGTTGTTATCCTCATTGCCATCTCCATTGTGGCCTGATGATTTGGGCCTCGGTTTGGAAGTCGATTTGGAACGGGCAACGGTGAATCTTTGGCTAGGGGTGTGGGCTTCAGGGAGCAACATGGCGGTTGGAGCTCCACTCCTGCTGCGGACGAGGTGCGGCGGAGGTGGCTGCACCATCGGCGGCGGCAGGCGACGGCTGTAGCGGCGGGAAGTGTTGTTGGGGTCCATGTTGACTCGGTACCAATTTCGCCCGCATCAATGTTAATGGTACATATAGCGATCCAAACGTGGCTTGTCGTCTGCTTTTTTCGTGTTAGTGGAAAAACGAGATTTAAGTTGAGAGCACGTTTTGAGTCTCCCTCTCTACAAAGCTCTCACGATCGCAGAGAACCTGCGAGGCTGCCACGTTGAACGCGGCCGGTGCAACCGACTGCACTTTTTTTAATTGGGCATGAAATTCAAGGAAGCTCCGTTTGAATAAAATCGAAAGTCAACCATGGAGCCTCGATCTGTATCTGGGCCCTTTATAAATCTACAGCGCAAGCCGGCTTCCGAAGCCCACTAATCTTTTTTTCAATTTCTCCCCGCACCCAAAGGCCACATTAGATCGTCAAACATTCCCCAAACGAATCTCTAGCAGGATCCTTAAAGAGAACAGAAAATTTTAAGTACGAACGTCGATGTCTCACGTTGGTGATAGACCCATCACACATGTGTGTCAGGTTGGGTTTGGGTCAAATAAAAAATTATCCAACCCAAATTGACTCATTTTATACCTAACCCAATCCAAACCTATTTCAAACCCAACCCATTCCAGAATCTATTTTTAGCAACTTTTCTCCTTAAATTGTTACCTTTAAGAATGGGTTGCTCCATGTACTGAATCATTAAGTTAGTGAGGGAGCTTCGGGGTTGGGTAAAAAAAATCCAACCCAAATTGACTCATTTTTATATCCAATGCAAATTATACATAACTCAAACCAAACCTGATCTAAAATCTATTTTTAGCAACTTTTCTCCTTAAATGGTTGCCTTTGAAGAATGGGTTGTTCCATGTACTGAATCGTTAAGTTATTGAGAGAGCTCGGGGGCTAGGTTATGGACAAGAGTGTGAAGGCAATGGTGAAAGTTTGGGTTTCCTCGTAAGTGCAATTTGTCATAGTAGTGTCAAGTTATGAGCCAGAGGTCAAAGAAATCTAACAATGGTGGAAACGAAGTGAACGAACGGAGAAATCACAAGTCATAAAATGGAAGAGACTAACTAAGAAGGATCAAAGTGAGCTAAGCCTGACCTATTTATTAAATGGGTTGAAAGTGGGTCTATAACCAGCCCACTAATATCCATTTGTTTTAGACTTTTAACTTTAAAACCATATGACCCGTACTTTAAGTGCAAAGTGGCCAATTTATGACATATTTAAATAAATCTGGATTAAATTATAAGTTTGCAACCTATTTTGACAGCCTTAGGTGCGTTTGGTTTAGCATTTTGAAAGCTCGTTTGGAAAATGCAAAACAGTTTAGCCTAAAGGACTTTAAGCAAATGTAAATGCCGTTTGGCAAACCATGCTTTGAGAAGTAACTTTGAGCGAAATGCCATTTGCTAGAAAACACATTTGAAAAGTTCTTTGGGTGATCAATATTAGTTTTTTTAATTTTATTTGTTTAAAATTGAAAAAAAAATAATATATGCAACTTTTTAAATATAATTTTTGACAATAATACTAAAAAAAATGTATTACATATATAATTAAAAAAAAAACCCAAACCCTTCTTTGGAATTTTTTAATTTTTATTTGCTTAAAGTTGAAAAAAAAAAATGATGTATGCAACTTTTTAAATAGAAATTTTCACAATAATGCTAAAAAAAATCAAATACATATATATATATATATTTAAAAAAAAGAACAAATCATTCATCGAAATTTTTTAATTTTTATTTGTTTAAAATTGAAAAAATAGTGTATGCAACTTTTTAATTTATATTTGAAAATGATTCTAAAAAAAATACAAATACATATATATATATGTATGTATGTATGTATGTATGTATGTATAAATTTTAAAAAGACCAAACCCTTCATTAGAATTTTTTAATTTTTAATTTTTTTAAAATTGAAAAAAATAATGTATGCAACTTTTTAAATATAAATCTTGACAATAAGAATAAAAAAAATCAAATAAATATATACTTAAAAAAAATACCAAATCCTTCGTTTTTTAAAATTTGAATAAATAATATATGTTTTTTAAATATAAATTTGAAAATAATGTTAAGAAATCAAATACATATGTATTATTTTAAAAAAAAAAAAAAAAAAAAAGACTAAACCCTTCGTTGGAATTTTTTTTAATTTTTATTTGTTTAAAATTGAAAAAAAATAATGTATGTAACTTTTTAAATATAAATTTTGACAATAATGCTAAAAAAATGAAATATATAAATAATTTTTATAAAAAGACCAAAATGTATTTATTTTTTTAGCATTTATATATTTAATTTTTTAGCATTATTTTGGCATTTAAAAAAGTAATAACGGGGGCAAAATCTGAAATTTGAAGAATGAGTGGAGATAATTTTGGAAGAAAAAAATAAGTTTCAAAGATTTGGCCAAATCTTTGAAAGTTTAAAAAATTAGTCCTCTACTAGCATTAGACTTCCAGCCTTCCCAACGGTGGCTTTCACTTGAAAGCTACTTCAAAATTGTTTCCAAATAGTCCAGCATTTTCTTAAGGGGCTTTGGAGGCTGAAAGCCCTTAAGAGTGCTAATTTCTTAAGGGGCTTTGGAGGCTGAAAGCCCTTAAGAGTGCTAAACCAAACGCACTCTTAGTTGGCAAACAACCAACTCTAATTTGTCACAAACACGATACATTCATTGAAATCTATAAACCTTATACGACGTGCAAACGAAAAAAGCTTATGGACTCAGAAAATGCAAAGAGCGTTGGATCAAAACCCCACCGCTATGCGAAGGACGAACCGATAGGAAATGGTAAAAACTTAGCGCGGTCAACAAGCGGACTCTTGCAAGGCTAGAGATAAGAAGGAAAGATGCTGTTGCCCAGCGCCAGAAGGAGACCCGGTGGCCCAACTGCACAGAAGCAACAAAAACTAGAGACCCAACACAACGAACAGGTCGACGCTGCTGCTTTCCGTATCCAAACAAACTCTTTCTGTCAACTACGGATCGAGGAAATGCAGGGAAACGGTTAGCTAGAAAACAGCTGGACACACAGTACCATGCATCGCCTACCTAGCTCGAGGGGCTTCCGCTCGAATCGATTCCATTAATACCCACGAATCGGTAAGAAAATCATTCCATTTAAATGCAATCAATAGGGATGTGCAAAACGGACCGCTGGAACCAAGAGCCTCCCGAACCAGACCGGACCAGCTTGTTTGATCCTAATCGCGAGAGTATCCATTGGGTTCCTAGTTTCTAGAAGTGAAATCGGTATTTAGACAATCCGATTTCTGGTACTGGACCAAACAGACTAAATATACCTTTTTATTTTATTATTTCTTCAAAAAAAATTAATAAAATATGAACTAAACACTATCTCGATATGGTTCTATTAGATCGGTCCGGTGGTTCCGATTTTTGGGAATTGGATCAAGAACTAATCACCCGTACAAATCAATGCTCACCGAGGGTACCTGCATCAATGGCGTCCTTTCTCTGTCTTTTGTGGGGAGGTGTGGGGGGCAACGCTGCAGAACCGGCGCCCCCACAGCACCTAAAAGCAATTTTGACATCATCAATTGCCGAAACGGCAAGCAAAATGCAGCACCCATGAACTCGATGTTTTAGATTTATCGTACAAAACAACCTTAAAGAAAAGACAAAGTAATCTCTGGAACTTCATGTGTTTAGCTTTATGCTCCGGCGTTCGGGAAAATCATGTACAAACATAATGCCGTATTAATTACCTCTATACAGCCTGTTGCATCCGATACTTGAATTTATACTTTGATTCGCTGTCGCCCTAGTCTTAGACCTGGAAAAGGGTCTTCTTAATCGGATAGAATGTTTCTTCGTTGGAGACCGAAGAGATCTCGACCAGACTCGCCGTCGTTTCTTCACCGTTCTCTTCGGGTGCCGGTAGGTTGAGATCTATTAAGCTCTGACCGGCGTCGCACTTCTTGCTCTTGGCAGTGACGGTGATCGCTTCATTGTGAACTTTCTTGTGCCCCCCCAAAGCTTGGCCGGAATCGAACACCTTGTGACAGTAAGGACACTCAAAAGCGAGTCTTTTGCGATTATGGCCGATCAAGTTTTCCTCGCTCGTCTTCTTGTGGCTCGTCCTGTGCCCACCAAGCGCTTGATACGATCCGAACCCTTTGTTGCATGTCTCGCACCGGTACTTGGGCCGGCTCGACCCAGCCCGACAGTTCATCTGAGTCACCGAGACCGAGTCGTCGCCATCGTCCTCCTCATGCCCATCGGTTTCCGCGCTCGATCGCTTCGGCCATTTGCCCCTGGAGAGCATCATGAGGCACAGGGCGCCGTCCGCCTCGGACAGTGTCTCGGTCTCTGAGACCGAGCTGATCGCCTCCTCGACGTCGGCATTCAAGAGAGCATCGGCTCCCACCGCACGGCGCCACCGTTTGGATCGGTTCCGCTTTCTGCGCCGCGATGACTCGGTGTCGCTCCCTCTGTCGTGGACGGCCGCCAAAGTCTGAGGCTTCCCTTGATGCTGTCGTTGCGGAGACAGGGAGAGGGAAGAGGACGGAGTGGGAGTGGGAGTGGGCTGAGGGAGAGGGAGGCGGGGCGGGAGCTTGGCGAAGTGAGATCTCATGTGGCCGCCCATGGCTTTTCCATTGGAGAAGCGCCTGTTGCAGATCTTGCACACCCTGTTCCTCTCCATTGCTGCTGTCCACGCTCTCTGTCTCAATGCATACGAGCACACAGGAAAGGGAGGAAGGGATGGTGTGCGGGACGGGACGGGAAGGGAGGGGGGCTAAAAGGGAGCAGGTGACAAGCGTTTGTTCAACAGAAGGCTTCGAAATGCAGAGGAAATCCAGAATGAATAATATCGTGAATTTTGTGATTGCAATTATTTACTGTCTTTTTTTGGGAGGGGGAGCTAGCTATCTACTGTAACTCACAAATCTCTCAACACTGCGGCATGTGCAGTACAGCTAGTATTAGGGTCAACCGTTTCATGGCCTTTTGCCCCCTCTCCTCTCCTCTCCTCTCCTCTCCTTTTCTGTTTTCCTTTCTCTGTTCTTCTTCTATTTAATGCTAGAAGATGGACCATTAGCCATTCCCTTTTATCATTAATGATGTATTTATTTCATGAAAAATCAATAATTTGAAGAATATCTTTTTCAAAACGATCAATTATATCCCTTACAAAAATGAATGAAAGGAAAATATTATCAATAAGAATGTTTAAGTGTAATGGGTAATCGCTCAATTCTGGTATTATTTTGGAGTTAATCATTTTGTCACTTATAGAGAATGCCAATTGAATGACTTGAATACATCTCTCTTAAAATGATTTAGACATCCCATTCATATCATATCTCCATTAGCCTGTATTCCTTTTTTTGGAAGAAAGAGTGACTGAATGATCACAATCAAAATGATGCGTCGATTCTGTTTCAAAAAAGAGTGATCACAATCAAAATGATGCGTTGATTCTGTTTCCAAAAGACCAATTCAACGTATTGAGGAGTTCCTTTAAAAATGACGCAGAAATCCTATCAATTCCATACTTTTATACTATTTGTTAAGGCAGAGTGATGGGATGATGACGACACTCTGCCGTTAAAAATAATCAAGAGATCTAATGATCAATAATTACGTATTAATATATATAAGTGAAGACGAGAATCACTTGTTAATGTAAATCATGGCAGTTCTCCACAACCAGAAATGCCTATTAAGGCAAAATTGTTCATTAATCAGGGTCGTCAACAAAATCTAACTATTGAAAACTCAAATAAAAGTACATAAAAACATTCGCTTGGCTTAGCTATAATTATGTGTCAAGTACTATTTTTTGTTATTTGACAAAAGTTCGAATTTTTGAAAAATTAATTGCCAAATGCCTCGTAAAAAAGCCACAATGCTCTTTTTCACGACTAAAAAATTGCTCCGGAGAATTTCAAACAGGCTCAATCCACTATTGATTAAAACAAACTAAACTGAAAATGCAATAGTTTCAACCAAAAAGGAGATACTGACCAAAAAAAAAACCAAAAAGGAGATAAATCTATAATCAATCTACATTTTCTTTAAATATGCATATATCACGGGTTGATCGATCTAACGCATTTTCTAACTCATGCACCCTTACTTTCTCCCAAACAGCCTTACTCACACTAGACTCATAAGGATCTTTTAGAGAAAAAAGCTATTGATTTGTATTTCACTTATGAATGAGTCCATACAATGAGGAGGAGACCCCTATATATACAAACACGGGACAAACTATATCCATAGATTTCTCTTGATCATACAATGGAGATCATATCTCTCTAACTACTAATTACTCATATTTATTATATGTTCATACATTTACCGTATCTTTCGCCCTAGCAATATTTTAGAACATTTGAAAAAACTTTAGGACTTAGGAATACCTGTTGAGGGTTGCACATCCCCTTTTTTTCAAGCCGTGTGACACATGTGCGTGCTTTATGATCATTTAATATTTCTTTTGTTTTTTTTTCTAGATTTATTATTAATGCAATAAGGGAACCGCTACACCTCTCCCGGCTTTTTTGGCTAAAGCCAAGAAACAGATTTCACATGATCGATTCTTCCGCCAAGATGCCCATCAAATTTTCGTATTCAAAATGGAAATATATATAGATGAGAGAGCAGGCTGAAGATATTTTTCACAAGAATTTAGTGGTAACATAACAGCGGACAAATCTCGCCAATGACTCTTCTAAAATGTAGTGCTTTTTTCTAAAACTTTTACTAAAGCCATCTTTTTCATGTAAAGAAGATGATAGGATGTTACCTAGTATAAAATAGGGAGTTGATATAGAAAATTGTATCACAGGGCCTAAATCCATAGTATTGAATGCAATTGAGTTGATTCAATCAAAATCTAAAACCTTTTTCCCAGAAATGTAATCGAGTCCATTTTCAATTGCTTTATTATGTCCTACACATTTTATTTAAGTTTGCAATTTAATCCTAAAATGTACAGTGAAAAGTGCAATTTAAGGATTTCACATAGGCAATACTTAAGCGGCACGTGGGCAATTTTCAAAATTATTCACTAAAAGAACTTGATTGTCCTTTTTTTGAAAAAAAAATCAGAATTTAATTAAAATAATTAAATATTTAAGATTCGATTGCACTTTAGTGTGTGTGATGGTTATGATTTTAGGTACAATTTTTCTCAAAAAATCATAATTAATGGCGAAAGACTCAGCACAGAGTGTTGATTTGATGCTATCTCCGGTCAATGCCTAAAGTAGCCAAAAAGTAAAAGCCATAATTAATCTCATTTAAGTCATATTTATGAGCCGATGATACTTCTAATGGAAAAGCTTTCGTGGTTTTCGAGACAAGAGACGCGTTTTCTTCCTTCAAGATGCTACATAGAGTGTCAATGACTATGATCTTGTACACTAGCGCAAGATCATCGAGCAATGGCCCACGATCGCCAAACCCTAACCTCAAGAGTCAAACCAGGGATGAGTTGTAGAAGTTTCTGATATCTACGAGGATGTGATTTTGTTAAGAGAGCTTCTGTAAAAATTCAATATAGTTTTGGCAAATTTAGTCTATTCAGTGAACGCAAGCAACATGGTCAATTTGACTCTTGTCACGTAACAAATAATATGTGGTAAATAATTTTTTCAGGTAAAAAATTTATAATTAACATGTGTGTATGCATCCATTACATCCAAAACCAACATAAACTAGTTACTTAGCTTGCACTGGCGCGGCCTTGTATATATGCTTAGTTTTGAATAACTACTAATCCGTTAAGATGGGAGGTAATATAAGAAGAAAAAATATGTGGTTCTGTATAATTTGTTTTGTAGTTTGTAGAAGGGTATTATACTTTATGAAGGCCTATGATTAATATGTGGTAGAAGAAATGTTGTAATGTTAAGTTTTCGAAGCAAATTGAATACAAATATATGATCTTCTATGGCGCTATAAGGAGAGCTATTCTTGAATTATGTTTGTTCAAAAAGTACAAAAGAAAAATGTTTTAAATATAAGTGGTCTTTCTTGTAGCTTAATAGCAATTGTTGTCTTTTTTTGCTTAAATACTTTCTTGCAAGTTTGAGATGAATATTAATACTTTTGTACGTTTAAAGTAATGGGAGTTATTTGCTTCATTTAATATCCTCATAATAATATAATGGATCGTGTTATGTAAGTTTTCTACTGGGCTAAATCAAATTGTTGGAAATAAATCAACTACGCTTTATATAGCAATAAGATATTTATCGATAACGTCTCCAATTTAGAGTGCGATTTGTTCTTTTTAAGTTTTTCTATTTTAAATTTGTTGCAACTAATTTGATTCTAAGATATTAATTAAGTGAGATAAATGTAAAGAAATAGGCTATATTTGATTCTAAGCTAAATGAATTATATGTGCAACTAACTTCAGAAATTCTTGTGGAACTCATGGGGTCTGCTGCTTTTGCTTGAACTGTTTGATACTCATAGTCGACATTAAACAGCGCACGACGTGTACTCCCTTCAATAGTTGAGATACTGCCTTCTACAGGTTTCAACAGATGTTAGACAGCATCTTCTGGTTCTTCAGTTCGAGCGGTTCTTGATTACATCTGATTGGTAATCTGCAGCTAAGAATCTCAGAAGTTCGGCATTCGAGATTGGAATCATTCGTTAGCTTTTCCTGATGATTTCGACCCGGCTATGGCAGCTACTTATCAAGCTTCATGGCCCAGAAAATGCAGATGGTCAGGAAGCGTCGGTTCAAATGATGCAAACCGTCCACGTCCAGTAGTGATTATGTTACCTGGAACTGAGCTTGAGAAGGTGACAGATAGGCTATGATAAAGCGACAGAGGAAGAGAGGTCCTACGTCTAGCACAGATGGCTGAGACAATATACTGTATTGAATTCATGACAGTGAAGGCACACGGGCGATCAGCCCACCGATTTTCCATCTGCTGATGATATACTCTCGCTCATGCTTTGTGATGTCCCGGGGGGAGGTTTCCAGCTACCTTCTGTAGAATGATCAACCACTTTGAGGTAAATTTGGGTAATTGGACTGATCTATTCGGGGAAATGTGTATGAAGACAGGAATAAACGGATTGAAGCTGTAACTTATATTTTAGATTCAGGCAAACCCATATTATATAATTCATAATTAATTGGGTTTCCTCTATTAGATTTATTCTAGCCTCTGTTTTAGAGTAAGGCTACCCTTATTTTATTGAGCTTTCTTCTATTAATCTCATTCTAACCTATATTTTAGATTCGGGCAAGTAAAGTATGGGTGCACGATCCATTTTTGCCACCTCTAGTCTTACTAAGAGGACACTTTGCAAAATAAAATAGCGTTCATTGACATCGTTTTGGCTCAGTCTTTCTAATTCACTGCATCTTATTGGTATATTAGATGGATTTGTATATTAATTTGGGAAATTTTCAATTTAGGTCAGTAATGGCGTGACATGCAGAAAATTTAAAAGATACTTCTGTATACACTATAAAAGTTCAAGGAGTTTTTTAAAATAAATATATTTAAAAATGCGTGTTTACTTTAAAATAATAGATATATATATAGAGCGATACTTATTAACTTATTTACTTAGATAATGAGATTGAGGTTAAAATACTAGGTAAAAAAAGAAGACAAGTGTGGAACTTATCCCATAATTTTGGGTTAATGTAGATCGACTGTTTGGGTTAATGTAAGGCTCCCGGAACTTGTCCCATAGTCTTGTTGCTTGGTACAATATTAGTAATGGCGAGTTGATTGGACCATTAAAGTGGCTTTAATGGTCTTCATGAATTCGACAACGATGGTGGTGACGTGATGATGCCCAAAGGTATAAACCCTTGAGTGGTACGATGTTTGAATAATGTACGGGTAGACTTTTGATTCGTATGTATATAGTGGTGCTAGGTAATCTCGACATATTTTCAAGACTTATACAATGTATTGCATCTTCCTTTTGATGTTAGGATGACCGATATTAAATTAAAGAATGCGTATGCATATTAACTAATGCCTGCAGATATTTTGTTATGTTGCATGTTTGAAAAAGGGTAGTAAAAACAAATAAGAATGAGAAAGGACACACGTTGCATGTGACATTCTAGGATGCGACATAACGTTCCGATGCTGTCAATGGTCCATATATTCGACAGGTGCTGCAGGATGCCAAGGGGGGTCACGTAGCAATGACCATTATGTCGTTGAAAAGAGACTGACTAATCCTCCTGAGGCCCACCCCCAAATTCCAAGAACCATCCACACGTCCAAGCAAAGCTCAGGATCCACTACAACTTGCATAAACAACAACCAGGGAAGTCATGAACGGAGATTGGTCTTAATTTCGGTCTACAAATCTGAAGGCAAAACACTAAACAAACACGCACGCAAACTAGAGCATGATACACTTTGCTAATGCGACAAGTCCTTAAACCCCAGATCCAGCCGACATCCCCCTACCGCTCGGATCTGCCGTCGCCGCCGGAGCAGCAAACGCTAGATTGTCGTAGAGGAGACCCGCCACCGCCGCTCCAATCAAAGGCCCGACCCAGTACACTGCCTGGTTCTTGAAGCTGCCCCCCACGAGAGCAGACCCGAAGGAGCACGCTGGATTCATGGAGCCACCCGAGAACGGGCCCGACGCCAGGACTCCGGCCCCCGCGGCGAACCCGATCATGATGGGCCCGATAGCTCCAAATTGACCGTGCCTTGGGTCTCCAGCAGCATAAATGGTGTACACCAGAGCAAACGTCAGGAACGCTTCAAGCGCCGATGCTCCAAATCCTGTCATTTCTCCTGCAATTCTGAACGTTGGCACTGCCTGCAAATGCAAATTCTTGATACTATTAAACATCAACTAACAAATTCTTCCCCGTATATTTCTGGAATGCGACATCTTGTTCAATGTCTTGAAATGGTAATAGGAAAACTGTATATTTCTGGAATGCGACATCTTGTTCGATGTCTTGAAAATGGTAATAGGAAAACTTTATTACCTGACCCGCTGTGGCGGCTTTCAAGAGGACAGAGGCCATGACAGCGGCCAGCATTTGGGCAATCCAGTAAAAGAGGGCCGTCGGGACGCTGATGTGGCCTCCCACCGCCTTTCCGAACGTCACCGCCGGATTCACATGCCCTTCCGATATGCTTGCTGATATGTACACTGCCGTCGCCAACGCCAGCGCGTTGCACATCGCCACCAGCACCAGACTTGATGGTTCAGTCGCCGCATCCGGCAACATCTTCCCTGTGAACGTAATTTCATAGCCTTTATGGGTCACTATCACCATGCACAATCTGTCTAATTAGTGCAGAAAAAAAAAAAAAAAAAAAAAAAGCCTTGAAAGAGTCAACTAGCATTCAGTATTCACCAATCCGTCTGGTTACTTCTACACTACTTTTTAACTAAATTCTTGCATTTTTGTCATCTTCACTACTCTCCAACTTATTACAATGGATGCCTTCAGGCAAACTTCAGAACTTCTTCTCTCGGTGTACGTATCAAATCTTGAGTTATCCGAGAGCGAAGATGATCATCGTAATCATAATCATGTTTAGATTCGACACATTCACGTGGAAAAAGATAGCATATGTTGCATTCGACGATATGGAGTGAGAGACTCACGGGAAGACATGGCGGATCCGACGACGGCAAGCACATAAAAGAAAGTGGAGATGAACTCGGCGAGATACGATCTGAAAGCGTTCGCAGTGATCGATTCTCCAAAGCGTGTCGCGAGAGCAGTCGGCGCCATTCCCCTCATGGATCGATCGATTGACAAACCGACTTGTGAAAGTTCTAAACTGTTGAATCAGTCTCTTGTCTAATTGTAACAGAGGTTCGACCACGATAGATGAGTAAAGTCTGATGTGTTTCAAGCCTTGGAATGTCGATTGAGGAAGGGAGAATGATCCTTTGTATAAGTGCAGTTTGGGTTGCAACCGCTCGCGGCAATGAATTTTTGAAACAATGTTAACTGCCATGGACGTGGCGCAATGAGGCCGCGACATGTGGATGGTGTTCTTTAAAATACCAGTAGTGCCCCTCGGATCTAAGCGGCTTCTTTTTCACATGCATGTTGCTTTCGACCAACTTTGACCGGTGCAAGTGCGACGGGCGCTGAAATCTTTTTATTGCTATGCAATAATCTAGTCATGTTGCGAGCGGTGATTTCATGTGGCTAATCAAGTCTATCATCTACAACAAGTGACCTGCTGTATGACCAATCTTATTGGTAATAATCAATTTATGTTAATCTGATTGCGGGCTTCACTTCAGGTAAGGCCTAATCGATGTATCCGGACACCCCTGTCCGCCTTTCATACTTGTAGTATTTCTGGTAAAATGCTGATCCACTTTCTAGAGCCTTCTAGGATGAAGATTTGCTATAGGAGTCTAGAAGTATCTTACAAAAATATATAATACTTTGGGCAGCAATGGAGGTGTGTAGAACAACTCGAAGAAGAATGTTCGCCCTAGGTTGAGAAATCCTATCTTCATAAAATCCACATCAAGATGCTCTTTTTCCTCCTCACCTCTATCTATTGTAAAACCATCTCTATGGATTAAATTATATCTCCTATTCCATGAAACTTGAATCTATATACCTTATCCTGCTTTCGCAATCAAACCAACTCTAAAAAATTTTAACAATTTCCATAATGAATGAAGAAAATTGCTACCGCAATCACCACTTTTTTATTAGAACAAACGAAACCTCCTAGAAATTACAATATAAAAATGTCAGTTATCATCTCATAGCACAATAAATTTTGAAAAAATCAAATCAATCCTGGTTGAAACTAAAAGAACTCCCCTTTTTGTCAGCCTTCTTTTTTAAGGACATTAAGGAGTCTACATGTTGGACTGAGAATGTCAACTTTATTTTCTTTTAAATTATCTTGTATTGGATTGTGGTTATCTAATGGAAATCTAATGTTGAATTATTAGTTGCATTTGAAATCCTCGTTTTCTTTGGATAACCTCTTTCTTTAATTTTTCCTTTTTTTTTTTTTTTTTTTTGCTAGTTCGTGGTGAGTGGAGAAATGGAAATTCTAGAAAGGAATAGACAAGCACTAAACCAAGTCGGTCTCCCGGCTCTAATTTGATTGCATATGCTTCAAAAGGGTCTTTGCTAAAGGTGAGAACATGCTAGGCATAAAGCAAAGCTCTTCATATAACGATGTGGCTTCCATAGCTTCCTATTGAAAAACAGAAAAAGCAGACGAAGATGCTTCTGTTGTTGAAACTTTTGTAATTAATTTTTGAGTTTTGACGAGATTTACAAGATCTGGCAACGCAGAGTATATTCTCTACATTGTAGTTACACATTTCATCAAACCTTTGATACCGATGGCGTATTAGAGCGACTTGCTCATTAAATTTCAATGGGCTATGTTATGTATCTAATGAGCTTTCCAAGTACAAGAGAAGACAATTCACCAGTCGATCCACACATAAATGGAATGGAATGGAGAGAGCAGGGTGCTGTGTGTTGTCATACTTTCAAGCACGAGCAGGAGAAGATTTCTCAAATCAATATAATTTTATACAAGACTTGTCAATCGAATCTCAAGTTATCAAGATTCTATTTCTTTCCTGGTACTTGCAGATACGCTAGGATATATGTATACCTAATGTAGTGGTGCTCACGGAGAGAGCAGGGTGCTCTATGTTCTGCCTCAGACTAATTGAGCAGAGACTCCTCTTACATGAATCTAGATGTGCAACGAAGTTTCAAAATGATTTAATCTGTGTATAGATGTATAAATGGTCCCATTTGCACCACAAGGTCACATAGGATCCTAAATCAAAGTCATCAAAATCTTAAACAAACACAAAAGAAGATCGCCAACAAATATGCCACCAAATTGACGCCCGCCGGTGATTATTCACACTCTCTCCGTATGTAGAGATTTAAGTTGCTATAAAGGCTGCATTTCCAACTTTGTGTGCTCACCGTTGTCTGCGGAAGGTGGTGCAGAGTCCTGGGCTTCACTCGCAGAGTTCATCTCTTGAACAGGGGGAGGATTTACAATAGTCATTGGCATGACAACATTTTCTGAGAGCCGACCTTTCATCTCCCTGTGCTCCTGACACAGAGCACACCAGTGCATGCAGCAATGCACCAAGCATGGATCACATGGGGAATTCTGCAGTCGTTAGTACCGAGGAGGAAATGGAAAGAGTCAGACAAATGGACTAGAACTCGCACGTTAAAGTAAAGAAATGCAAAAAATAAAAATTCCACATGTACTAAGAAAAATGGTCAAATACTTTACTAGTCAAGCTTGTTTAGCCTGCAAGAGAAACTACGTCATGAAAAGGTTCTTGGCATCATTCAAGAAAAAAACCTTGCTTAACAAGCGAACTATCTAACAGCATATCTTTTGGAGACTCCCACAAGCCCGTCTTAAAAGTAAATAAATTAGCAACTTTCTTTGACATGTCCAAAGCATAAGACATCACACACCTCTTACATTATGTATTCGTCATTTACAGAAAATCAAGATTCTGCATCCCCAGGAAAATGAGATTTTCCTCCAGAGAGTAAACAGCAATTATGTGCTACAGAATATATATGCCAACGGGTATTTGTGATCAGTGCAAAGTGAAACAACTCCAGTAATAGCTGCAAATATTTGCAAGTATGCAATTAAATGTTCAGTGGCAGACAATTCTTGAGTCCACGTTGTTCACTGAATAAAGCTGTTCACTGAATAAAGCGAGATAAAAGCACACGGAAAAAGCTTGAAGTACCTTCAGATGATATTTCTTCTGCAGTGATTGGCGAACAAGGCCAGTGTAAATGCCACACATCCACCACGCAAATATTAAGCCCTCACCGATGAGAAATGATGTATGAGGGTCAATACCATTGAAGGCCGCTGTAGCTGCTGCTAGTGCAAGGCCACCTTCCACGAAAATGGCATGACAGATGCATGGAGTAGTCCAAGGAGTGTCCTCTCTCAAGCTCTCAACATTGCGACCGAACAGGACACAAGGGCAAAATAGTCCAGTCCAACCTGCATTCGAACTCATACGATAAGCTTTTCCTTAACCAGCCCAGAATGTGATGTGAGACAATCTGAAGAATAATCTAAGGCAAGGCACAAATGAATAAGCAAAGTTAATGCCAGAGCGGACCAGCAGTATGTTGTGACCTATCTGACTAAACTATCCAACATTAATGCTTACTTCACAGTTCACAGGCTTACGCTGCTGCTCATTTAACTCAACTGTCCAAACACAAGCCAATTTCTGTGGACTTAATTGAAATTTGACAGTCTTTTCCCACATTTCCTCAATTTGTTCACGAAGCCAAAATTCCCATTAATGATACCAGCTCAGTTCCAAAAGTAATTCAGATGCTTCAATAATGGGCTCATGCATTTTGCGCCATTGTTGGATATTCGTAAAACATATACAGCAAAGGGCAAAGGCAATTTTGTTACCAAGACTATGTGAACACCATCCATTCCTGCTTACAAATTGTTTTAGATCTTACCCTCAAATCTACAGATGGCTAGCATGTTTGGAAAGAGAGACAACAAGATTCTCCATTATCCACTCACTAGACAAAATCATGCAAAAGTTTAGTTGTCCTGAAACTCACAACTTTGGCTGTCTTCAGTACAACCAAAGATTCCAGTTGTCCAATTTTCATCTGCAGGAGGCTGAAAGCTTTCAGGAAGAGGTTGTCCACACTCATGGCATTTGGGGGCTTCCAACTGCACCAGTACAACGAGTTTAGCATATGTATACCTAGCCATTTATTCCTTGACTAGCCTTTAAGGAAAGATTGCTAACATCGGCATCACATAAGCATCCATGAAAAACATGAGGATAGTGAGATAAAGACCTCCAGATGTTCAGAAGGAACAGAGACAAGGAATTTGATCTTAAAATCCAAGAGCCCCAACTAATGTGAATCAAACAATTAACCCGGTAGAATTTGCTAAGTGCTGGGTACAAAGTGCATTCCAGTCTGATCACATGAGTTGCGAATGTTTATGGACATCAAAGTCATTACTCAATACAAAAGCCACTAATTATAAAGCCCATAGTTATTTAGCTGTGAAACTAATCAATTAGTCATCTCAAAGATCCAGAAATCACTTAAAGTCAGAATGGTCCAACAAATTATGTAAATGTTTAACTGCAAACATGGACCCCCAATTTAAACACATTCACAGCAATTCTTTTCCATCCCTATTATACCCACAAGTTCATACCTATATATACAATTTACCAAATGAATAAAAAAAGACTTATTTATTTCTTAGAAAAAAGGAAAAAGGAAATTCTGTTTTGACGAATCGCACGTGGAGATATTGATAACACACAAAGATTAATGGTATTTCATAACTAATCAGTTGAGCACTGGCTCGTAGACCACCTAAAAGGAATATTCAGTAGTTGGTCCATAACCTTACATAAGAAATCCAAAGGGATTTCATATAAATGAAAAAGAGTTGAAATTTAGAACAGATTGAACAGGGTGAGGACTAAGAGGAATTACTGAATAACTTAGTAAAATCGATATACCACCAACCAAACCTCATTCGCGGCAACTCTCTTTTCCACAGCTGGGTTACTTAATCCACACCTTTCAGTTACATTTATACATCCACACCATTTCCACAATATTCTGGGCAAACAAAGAAAGGCGTAGCAAAGACAATCGAGACTGAAGAACACAAACCTGCGGAACCTCAATAGGCAGGTTAAGCTCTCCAGGCTTTATGTCCTCCAAAGGCGCCTGGTCCTTCGTCAGCTTCACGTAGCGCGATTGCCTCGACCCCTCTGCCATCGCCTTCGGGATCACTTCAGACAAACCGCGAAACCGCGAGATCCAGCAGCTGGCAACATCAGACAGGAAATCACACGACGCGGCGACGAAACGAAACGAATCGAAACAACAAGCGAAACGCTCCCCACACCAGTAGGGTGGGCCACAAACGATACGCGTTTGACCGTATTCACACGAACTACGAATCAGCATCCCGCAAAGAACTCAGATCCTCGTTCAGACTACAAAAATCTCACGACGCAAAACCTAAACCCAAGCTTCGGAAAGCAAAAACCATTCGAAAATGAACTCAAAAAACTCGAAAAAACCCACGAAATTCGCACCGTCCTACTGCAATTCCTTGAAGACCGGACGAGGAAAACCAAACGGGAAGCAACGGATTTCACTTGTCGGAACGATCTGCAGCTATTTTAGAGAGGAAGATCACTGACCTTCGACGACTTCGAGAAACTCAGGAAACCTTGGCAGTTACGTTGTACCGAAACTGCTCTGGTTTGTTTTCGAGAGTCAATGGGAACTCTTTGGAAAAGGAGAAAATATTCAGTAGTATGTGCGCGCCACGTCATCCGCTGACGTGGCGCGCACATACCACTCAGCTATCGACATCTGTCCCGCGGGACCCGCTGAAAAATGAAAGGACTCGCTCGGCTCGTCTTGGCTCGGCTCGGCTCGTTCGCAGACGAAGGGACAATGGGTCAGGTCAATAAATGCTTAACGCTCCCGCCCAAAAAATTTCCTCTCTCCTCAATTGAATTTTCTGACTTTTCTCTCTCTCCTCGCTGGAGAACAAACAGAGAACGACCGTCTGTTTCCTTCTCCGCGCATCCGGCTCCGCCTCTGCCTCCCCAAAAGTCTCGCCGGTCATTTACTCGTCGCCTCCTTTAAGAGCCTCGCCAGTCGCAGTCGGGTCCTCACCTCCTCCGCCTCCGACTGTTCCCAACGCGAAGATCGAGCACAAGGTTTGTGCTCGCGTTGGTTTCTCGGCAACTTCTGGACCTCCGACTCCGAGTAGCCCGAGGTCTTTGGACTCTATGTCCTCGAGGTCGATGGTCGGGACCGCTGGCACATTGCCCCCTGAGAGCCCCGCTGATCGCAGCTGGGTCCCGAGCCCCCTCTGCCGCCGCCTCCGCCTTCGACTATTTTCAACGCGGAGATCGAGCACAGGAGGAGAAGAGAAGAGAAGGACAAAACCACCCCCTTCCCTCCCCTCTCGTCCCCTAAACTCCTCTCGCGGTTCCGGACAGCTTCATCGATGCCTTCGATAGTTGTGTCCGATTCAGCTCAACCCCGGAGAACTCCAAAAGCAAGAGCAAAGAGAACAAGATGAAGGCGAAGGTCCAGCTCGAGGCCGATGGCGGCTTCGAGTCTCCGGCGGCGTCGGACAAGAAGCACAAGAAGGAAAAGAAGAGCGGCAGCAAAGGCTCCGAATCCAAGCAGCCGAAGCTCCCGGAGCATCAGGGGATGCGAAGAAGGAGAAGAAGAGGAGGAAGAACCCCGCCCTCTCGTGTTCCCTCCACAAGCAGGCGATCACGCATTCCGTGGCCAAAGGGTATTCGATCCCGAGGGCCTGCCGCCATTCCCCCGAGAACCAGCCGCCCTCGGCCAGAGCTTACTTCCGTCCCCGTCGTTTCCCGAGGAAAGCGAGGGAATACCATCCCTCTCCGGCTGCTTCCTTCTCCTCCTTGTCGCCGGCCTCTTCTCGGGTCGGGTTCGTGAGCTGGTATCTGGGTATGGTCAAGTCCCGACCCGTTTTCACCAAGAGCGTCACTTGTGGTCTTATTTACACTGCTGCTGATTTGTCCTCTCAGGTGTGCTGTATTTGTGTACGCTCTTGACAATGCCGTTTATGCTTCTCTGTATTTGTGTTTCGTCATATCAGTATTATGCTGAATTCATATTTCGATTGCTCATTCGCCTGTCCATTGAGGTGGTTAATTTTAATTTTCACAGTTCAGTTTTTTTGCTTGCAAGGTGTCCTCCACTTGAATGAAATGAGTAATGATTGATGAGTGAAAAAGAAAAGAGCCAAAGAAAAGAGAAAGAAAGACCTTTCGTTACAGTTGTTTGTATCCTGTCCAATCTTGCGTTCTGTTGCTTATTTTTATTAACAAGAGATTCTTGTCTTCAGACGCTTGCGAAGTCATCTTCAGAATCTTATGATCTTGTGAGGACATTACGGATGGCTGGATATGGTCTGTTGATTTTAGGGCCGTCGCTGCATTTTTGGTTCAATTGCATGTCGAGACATTTTCCAAAGCAGGATCTTGCATCCACGTTGAAGAAAATGGTCTTTGGGGAGACCCTTTATGGTCCCGCTATGACCGTGGTTTTCTTTTGCGTGAATGCCGGTCTACAAGGTACTGGACATTTTCCGCTAGATGTTTATCTAGTGCTTGGTAAAAATGTTGTTAATGACTTATATATTCTATTTAGAATTGATCGTAAACTCGGCTCTTTTGCAAACCATTTGTGTAGTTGAATTGCTGGTGAAAGTCTTCTCAGCCTTTTCTACTTTGGAGCACATAATTTATAACAAGATACACAATATGATGATAATAAGTCGAAGTCCGTGAATTTTGGTGAAGCCTTCTATTTTTCGATGTTGTGAAAGATTCTGTCCTGATTAATAAAAAATGAGAGGAGAAGGAGGTGGCAAGTAAATTGACAAGATTAGATGAGCCATGGCACCTTCTCATTATATGCATTCTCGATATTTTTTTTCTGTTAGCAATAAATATGGTAGCCCTGCAAATGTCGTTCACATGGACTTGGGATGAGAAACAGAATGCATGTAAGTAATCAAGTGAGTAGTTAACTGCAAAATGACTGTGCGTCTGTGTTCCCTCTGCTTCTAGTCCAAGAGACTATAGGAAACAACAAATTGTTGATATAATAGAACATTGCATCACAAAATGTCCGACTGTATTGTGCTTAATTGGTAGTGATTCCAAAGTACTTCAAAATTCTAGAGCTAGAGAACCAATGGAAAGTGGGTTGAATGGGTATGTTTCTTTACGCAAGTTCTTTCCAAATATTGGTTTTCTTTTCTAGAGCTGATGCTGGTGTAGATTCTCCTTTGTGTAATTTAACTCAGAGCATCAGCAGTGCTTTCTTTCCCCGTTTCAGGTATGCTCCTCTTGGCTCTTAGGATATGTTCTTCATTTGTTATTCGTTTGGGTTTATCATGTTAATGGTCTCGGTCTGACTCCAGTGATGCTTACCTTCCCTGCAGATCACACCGTTACCTGGTGCCTGGCCACAGAAACCTAAATCTGCTACTTTTCCTTTCTTTGGGGTTCAGGTCTCTAAACTCTTTCATTCCCTTTGACTTTTGAACAACTTAAGAGCCTTTCACAAGGTGTCTCTCCGACTAATTTCCACATTTGTTTTGTGCAGCCTGTCATAGTGGATGAAAAGGGGGTTGAAATTGAAGGCGAGTGTAGTGGATACCTGTGCATTAAAAGTTCCTGGCCTGGGGCATTCCGTACACTCTATGGTGATCATGAGCGATACAAAACAACATACTTCAAACCATTCCCAGGATACTATTTTACTGGTGATGGCTGCAGCAGGTTAGTTGATACAACTGTTAAATTATTGCTTGAGTTACTTGCTTCTCAAGATCTTCTCTTTCGGTACCTTCATTCAAACATTTTTTATGTGCTCATACAATGTGGCTTTGTTTTTGTTGAGAAACTTCTGAAGACCAATTCTTTTCCTTCTTAAAGCACCCAGTGCCTTGAATTATGGACTAGTTATCTGATGATGCTTCACTTGCCTCTGCAGTGGACACCGGATTGGAACAGCAGAAGTCGAATCTGCTCTTGTCTCACATCCCAAATGTGCGAAAGCTGCAGTTGTTGGTGTTGAGCATGAGGTACTTTAGAGAGGAGTAAATTGATGATAAAATTTTCATTGCACTTGCTTTAAATGCTAACAAATCAACAAATAATGTTTTTGTCTCTAGGTGAAAGGACAAGGCATTTATATGCCTTTGTCACTCTGGTGGAAGGTGAACCTTACAGCAAAGAACTGAGAAAAGGCCTCATACTCACCGTGAGGAAACAGGTTTGCATCCCATTAACAGTCATTTCTTTATTTGAAAACTAATTGCTCTTGCTTTCTTAAACTCCCCAAATTGACTTAAATTTGTCATCTGACAACATGCAAGTTCTTGACAGAGTAACCTCTTAATGTGATGATAATTGTGATGGACCTCGTTTTCTTTCCACATGCTAGTCTCACTTAAAACAAATATTGTTGAGCCTCTTGTTTGCTTACTCCTCTGAATCTGTCCTTGGGCTTTGCAAATAGTGCTTAATCCCTTCCATAATTACCATGGGGCACTTTGCTTAAGATCTCACTCATACTTCTCTTTTGATTATTAGATGCCTCTAATTTCTTATTGATTCCCTGGTGACATCTAATAATTTTGATCTTAGCTATCTGAAAGTTATTTGCATATTCTGATTAACAATGAACATATCTATCACATGGAGCTCTATCTCCCTTTACTTACATGAGATGTGTAACGAGAATGATCAAACAGTGGGACACATGCTAAATGGGCTCTTTTGGCTAATGGATGACGATGAACTCACCGCATCTAACACTTTGCCGACATCTTTTCTTTTTGGTTTCTCCCTTTCTTCCGAGCCAAAGGCAACTATGTTATCAGTAGGATCTGTAATCCTCGCATAACATTTACTACAGTAGCAAATATAGGGCCAGGTTCCATTTTATGTTCCTGGGCCATTTTGGCCTTCCTGTGCTATTATTGGCTTCATCAGGCTTCAAAATATATTCGTTTTTCGTCCATGAACTAATAAACAAGTGAAATCTATTTTATAGTCCATCTGGTGTAACTTGTGATAGGAAATTCATAAACATAACTTTCGACTAGGCAATCTGATTCATCTTCTGTACGACTTCTAGATAGGAGCATTTGCTGCACCTGACAAAATTCACTGGGCGCCTGGCCTACCAAAAACCCACAGTGGAAAGATAATGAGGAGAATCCTGAGGAAAATTGCCTCGAGGCAATTAGACAAGCTTGGAGACACCAGCACACTGGCAGATCCATCTGTTGTCGATCAGCTGATCTCACTTGCTGATACCTGAAGCGCCAAGGTTTGTAACTTATGAGGTCGTCATCAGGATTTTCAGCCTCAGGCTCTCATCGTTGTTCGATTTTTTGAGTTTGTAAGTAGCAAGATGGTGCTTATTCCGAGTCAGCCATTTCTTTAGCACTTCTCAGAACCTGTTGGCATCTGATCTTCCTCATAAGAATAAATAAAATAGGTTCTCTTCTGGTAAGCAGTGTAAAAATTACTTGTCTGTCCACAAGAACGCAAGCATTATCAATTCTATAGAATAACACTTCAACATGCCTTTCGTTCTGTAAAAGGCTGTGTTATCAGTTGCAACCATTGTCGGCCACCTTCCAACAATCTATACATCGAATATCTTCCATCACTAAAGGAAAGCTATTTTCATTGCCATTAGTCGGATTACCACAGAACAGCAATGACAACTGACTATGCAGAATTTCTTGTGCTGAGGTGACGTTAGCTTGTATGTGTGACTCGTGATTTACGCTTCAGATGACAGGTTCGTCTTACTATGAGCTCTTATTCACAGTTGTTACATCTTGTGGCAGGACCACATTGGGAGGGAAAATATTGACTTGAGCTCTTTAACCTTCCTTGTCCTTGATGAGGCTGATGAAATGGTAAGGATGGGTTTTGTTGAAGATGTGGAGCTAATTCTTGGTGTATGTGTAATTTTTTTCCCTATGAAGTTTCTGGCGGAAATATGCTGTACTTATTTATTGCAATTACAATTATTATTAGTGATGTTATTTTTTGATATTTGACTATAGGTTTTTCAGTTTCAGCATCATGCAGCTGCTTAGAACTTTTTAAAAAGAGATTTTTAGATCTGTTTTTTAGAGCAAGATCTTTATTTTCTTTGTGCCTTTAAAATTCTTTACTACATGTAACATATCTCTTATTGTGCATACATTGAGAGGGGCTCAAACCAATATTGCTATTCCTCTGCTTGAGGCTTGTCTGAGTAGGTTTACGTAAGGCATTATCTAGGCTGCAGTTTGAAAATTGATAATCTCCTGAGATATTTGGAGAATCTCTGTCTCAATTATGTGACTTTTTCGATTCAACCACATTGCTGATAGATGTGGATATACTTATCCTTCAATTCTTCTGGTTCTTGCAGGCAAGGTGGAGGATACAAGTAAAGTTCAGACGCTGCTCTTTAGCGCTATTTTACCAGACTGGGTGAAGGGTCTATGTAACTCAATCTGGCAAAATTGTTTTGTTCTGAATTTGTATCTTGGTTGTCAATGTTTTCTTGTAGTTGTTCGATAGATTTGTGTATGATTCAAAAAAGTCGTGCTGTTTGTGGTTAGAGGAAAAACAATTGTGCTGTCATTAGTTGCTAGACTGGTGTTGTATGTCCATGCCAAGGCATATGCCTGGTCTTCTTTTTCATTGCTTAAGCAAAGCCCCTGTTGATGATGTGCAGTTGAATGCTCTCTTCATTAGTCCTATTCATAATTTGCTCTGGAGATTGTTTTTCACTTGCAGGAGTTCACGATTGAATATTGCTTTATGGATTATTTCAATCAGCCGTAAAATGGTAGGGAACTCAACCTGAGGACAACTTTGACAGTGTCATGTCACCATAACATAAATGAGTGTCATATGGGCAACTTCCTGCTTTCAAATGTTCAGCCCAACTTCGATATCTAACTTGGCTGATGATGATTTGCGATAGATTTTTCCCTTCTCTCGGGTCCACCGGTGAACGAACTATACTCCAATTAAGTAGAGAACATTTTTCTACACCTAAAATGCACTGATTGTCGTTGTTGGGTGAGCTAGATTACACCATATTCCACACAATTTTGAGACCCACAAATATTACACAATTCAAAACGCCAGAGAAAGGCTAATGATGAAAAACCACCCTTTATCCTCAAAATGCTCTCCAAAAATAGTATTGGGAAGACTGGATAAAAGACTCCTTTGTGATGAAGTCACCAATTTATAGTGAGCCAAATGAACAAAGGACGCATTGTTCGACCTTTTATGCCGTATTGGTTTCCAGAAATTTAGTGGTCAGTACCTTTCTAATTCATGAATCTTCAATCGACAGAGCCGAAGTTAGGCTTAATCTGCTACTAATTGATACCGAAAACTCTCGAAGATGAAAGGCATCTTACTGTGTACTGTAATACCAATTAAGTTGTTGAGAACCATTCCTCCGTAGGCTTGCTTTCCCAGTCATAGAGCCACACCGTATAGTGGAGGAGATATAGAACTGAAATAACAAAAAAAAAAATTGATGACGGCTTTTAAGAAGAATGACTTCTACCCCCTTTAGAAAAATAATTATGTCCCCATCGCAAGAATCTTGAGTGTTCTACAAGTTCTAAAAATCATGCAAGCGCAGCTGTATACAAGCAGGACATGCACACACCTAACCACATTCGCACATGAGCATGCATGCCCTATATATAGCATCAAATCAAAGCAAAGGTGTTCACGCCCCCCATATAGCAACAAATAAAAGCAAGGTTTACACCGATAGCCATTATCTCTCGATAAACACATGCAGAGCATTTCACTTGCTCAGTCGTTGTCTAACAGCAAGAGTAGCATCTATGAAATAGCCACCTGCGAATCACATAATCTGTACAACCATCTCTAGGAACAGGCACAACCATCTCTAGGAACAGTAACAATGAAGAACACTAATAAAGGTGCCATTCAATTCTCGGGCAACAAAGAATTCTCAAAAATTGCCGCCTGTCTTGTTGGCATTACAGGTCTAAGTACATCATCCAAAGCAACAAGAGCATCTATATTTTGATCTTCATAGTTGGTAAAGCTAAAAGGTATATAGAATAATGTAATGTGGAGCTGCAATTGACGCCCAGAGCTAATGTAATGTGGAGCTGCAATTGACGCCCAGAGCCTTTACTTCCAGCCCCAATAGTATGTTGCTCGAACTCAACAAATAATAGAAGACCTGTCAATAACACTTCAAGTTTTCAGCTTCTTTGGTGCTCTCAAGTTAGTAGGCTCAGGCTTCCGCTTTATCCCCAAGAAATGCTCAACCTAGAATACAGCCGAACATCAGAACTTATGAAGCATGAACCAAGGGCAGGTGCCTTAAAAGTCAGGACAAAAAGATCCCCTGGTGAAAGAAAACAAAAGGAGAAGAGAGAAGCCCTAAAACCATTTTGACAAACCCAGCTTGATAAAAATATCACTAAAATCGTGATGCCTAAGACCTTGCTTTTCTTCTAAAAGTCTAGTAACCTTAGTCTAAAATGCATCTGGAAGCGAAATACAAAAATGATCTGATGGTGGCAAATACTCAGAAATTATTCCAAGTGGTGTTAAAAAGATAGCCTGGCGGTGCCGCATACATAGAAAACCTTGCACCCGAGATGCATCTTGATAATTTGCTTCAAACACAGGCCAATTTCCTTTTTGCAATAAAATAAGAGTAATACTACATCCAAACTTGGGTCCACACCGACCTTCCTATCTCCAAGCATGTGCGTTAAGCTCCCGGGATCCTTCTCAATGGTGGCAAAGCCACTTCTTGGATCACCGTTTTAACCGGAAACACCCCCGAAGAAAAAAGAAAAAAAACAATTAAATAAACAGGCACAAAGTAACAAAAATCTAATCATTATTTTATCATTCAATTACCATGGTAAATAGACATTGCATGAAGTCCAAACTTACACTTATTAGATGGTGTCGATTGTCTTCTCGGATATAGATTGTTTGTCATCAATCAAGTCGACCACTCAAATTTCTATTAAGGTGCCGCCTTTTTAAGCATAAAGATGGAGACATCTCGTAGGTTGATCTATAATGCATAGTCATAGGCTATGATTTTTAAGTTAACAAATTCACAAGTCTTGAAACCGGAGATTCCCCTCAAACGTCTGGGGAAATATAATGGGAAAGAGTCATCCAGCAGTGATCCATGGAGCTGTACATTAGCAAACAAAAACATCTCCTCAGCAGAGCCCAGGCTCTGAGGGATTTGGGATAAATAGAAAATTTGGAGCAGCAAAGCGAAAAGACAGTCAAGCACTTTGGTCATGGAACAAGACACTCCACATTGACATCTTATAAAGTCAGATTAATCTCAAATGCTATGTACTTAAATGCCAATGCATAAAGAACTAGTAACTTGATTTTTTAACACGGAAAACATACCCAGGCTTAACATGATCACTAAGCACAAGATAAGGTGTCTTCATTTGAGCTTGAGCTTCCCTCATCCTCTCTGCAGACAAAGAAGGCATGTCTGAATTCTTCATCTGCTTCAACTTCAATTCTTCCTGGTATTGCTTCATGCACTTCTCGTGCTTCATTTTGCCAGGCCCTTTTCCATGAAATTTATGGGAAAGCAATCGGAAAGCTTCCTTTGGGGTTAACTTGTTGCAAAACATTCAAAACAAGAAGATTGGCATAAAAACATCAAAGTAATGAATTGGCGTTTCTTTGTCGATGCAAAAGAAATTATAATGGAGAATTTAGTATTACAAGGCTTTATGATTAATATCTTTTTTTTTGTTGAAAACTTACTATTTGGCCAAATGATTCTCGCTCATCGTGTTGTCTCTTAACCGGCATGTTATCGAGGAATGTAGCTTTCATCTTACGTAACACTAATAATTTCAAATACGGAAACTAGACAAGGAAACACTAGCAACAAGAAGAAAAAGACATGCCGGAGGCACTCAATGCTTGCGATTAATCAAATTTACCACACTTACCAAACATGCATCTACACATGGTAATATTAGGAGCAACCCCGTCCTTTTTAGCTTGTGAAAAGAGCGCAATGCCGCTTTCGGTGTCATCCTTTACGCAAAGAAAATAATGAAGACTGCAATTTCAGCAAAATAATCAAGAATATTGTTAAAACGAGTCTATCTTTTAAGCGCCAAATTCCTTACCTTTCGCTTGCCACTAGGAGTATTGAGTATGTGATAGTGTTAGGGGATAATCCTAGCCTCTTCATATCATAGAATATCTCCATTGCTTTTGGAAGCTGATCCCCTTCACCTGTATTAAAAAAGCTGTCTCATTGCAGTTTCGGTATTTCAAACAAAATAGAAATGGATCTATCTTCAGGGTAGCCAATACTCTCATTGCGGAACAAGTCCTGCATGTCTTCTTTTATTGAATAAAAAAGACATAATAGCATGTCGACTCTCTTCTACTGGTAGGAACTACATTTAGAATATTTTCCCTTGCACTTCTAGTACACATTATACTAACATGACAAGCTAGTAGAAAAAGTTAAGCTGATCCTCTTCTCTCAATCACTTAAATACTAGGTCAAAATCTCACAAAGAGTGAATCATAGGTTGATTAAGTTAGAGAAATAAACTAATTTAAACTCACATAAGGCAGTGATTAAAGCATTCATTGTTGAGATAGTCGGCTTTATCCCGATAGACTTCATATCCTCATATAGCTCTAAAGCCTTCCCCCAGCTTTTTGCCCGAGACATTATACGAAAAATCCTTCGAAGCCCAATTTTCGATCATCACATAGAAAATACAGAAAAGACCAGCTTATGACCGCCGTGGTGAGAAATTAGAATTACTACATCTATTTACTTCAAGGGACTATCAAAACCTAGAGAGGATAGCTGTAGTCCTCAAGGGTACTTTGTAGATCAATGAGGACATCCTTCGGTTAATAACTAGTTCCATTCCACAAAGTAATTTGTCATAAATTTCAGAATCGCGGAAGTCGTACATTACAAAAGCACCCATCAAAGAACCGTATGATACAATTCCAAGATGCATCCCACAAGTCCTTGCTTCTTCTAGTATATCAAATGCAAAGATCAACCCTCCCAAAGATGCCCCGCAATGTCTATTAATGCACTGAGAAAAATCTGCACGAGAAGAAGAAAAGAATAAGCTACTTCCATGAGTGGCTCGAAGAAGAAAAGAATAAGCTACTTCCATGAGTGGCTCTTTGTAAAAGGCTGAAGATAGAAATCGATGGCATTATCAAAGAATCTCCCCTTCTATAGTTAAGTGCAACTAGAGAAAGCGGGGAAAATAACATAATGCATTCTCGGAACAACATTGAGACTAAATACTCGAGAACGCCTTTCTTACCTAGCCTCGATAACCAGGTTAAATGTGTTCAAATTATGATTAACAATACCTCATCGAACCACGCCTTTCTTTTTCATGTCATTGTACACGCCCGAGCAAATTCCCAATCACCGGTCCGGCCGCAACTATTAATAGCGATAGTGTAAACATCTCGGAGTACCCTTGATCTTATACTCATCCATCAATTTGTATATTTCTTTTGCCCGGTCAACCTACCAGCAAGGATTCACATTATCGTCAATTACAAAATTCATATTATCCCATCAGAAAGTCCTAAAAGCAAGATAACAAATAAAACCATAATACTAACAAACAGCTGCCCTACCTTACCTGCATTTGAACATGCCTTTATCAGTGCACCTACGGTGATGTGATCGGGGTCTATTGGATGTGTCTCACCCCTCATCTCTCGCTAAGACATCAAAGGCACGATCCACAGCTCCCGATTGTCCGCAGCGATGTCGGTGCATTAAATACCACTCAATCTGGTTTCACGTTCTACGCACATAGAATACAAATCACTACCATACTCCACAAAAAAAAAAATGGTTGAAAGAAAAGCAGATTTAAATATCACAATCTGTCGAGACAATAAAACGGAAATTGAAAGATCGCAAAGAAAGGGAGGAACAACAGGTTTAAATCATCATACCTTAGACCTCGTAATACCATAGGCACCAAAGGCCTTAGCAACTTGTCCAGCTTTGGCACAACCATCAATAAGCGCCCCATAAGTATGAACATTTGGTTCAATCCCGAATTAACCATCTCGTGGAACACCCGCTACCACATGCCGAGGTCAAAGACTATAAAACTTTGTAGACTAGACATCCAACAATTTAGTTCGATGTAGATGAAAAAAATTCAAATAACACATCAGCTATATTAGGTGCCAAATGGAGATGTTGCTACAATGAATTGCGAGCTTTTTCATTTAAAGTCACGCGAACAAACACAGCTTAATTAGAAAATATCATGTCTAGAATATTAAGGGTAAAGGTAAAGATAACAACCCATTGCATATTCTAAAAAGTCTCTCCTGAACCTCCAGACCCCAACCTACCCACTCCCAAAAAAAAAAAAAAAAAAAGTCCGGGCTGGATACTTGTACATACCAGTCTAACTAAGTTATTTCATAACGGGATCAGGATGAGACGAAGGCAGCATGTGACATCAAAGAAACGTCAAAACAAATGATCAGAAAAGCAATAGTGCAAGGTAAAGGTCCCTAGTATGCAAAAAAATCCAGTTAATCTAAAGAAGTTGGCATACTTCAAACATTCTGTCGACTTTCCCACACTTAGCACAAGTCGAAATAAGAGTAGTATAAAGTTTGCAGTCAGCCTTCATCCAGCCTCTTTGACTAATTGTAGAACTCGGAAAGCACCTAGAGGTATAATAAAAAAAATCAAGTTATAATATGTTAACAAGAGTTAAGGGGAACAAAAAGACAAGATACTTTGGGATATGCAAGATACATTTATACTCGAGATGCGGTTAGAATCAACTAACCCTCCGAATCCGAGAATTTGAACATACGAGACATCATCATGTTAAATGTACTCAAGGTCGGGTTAGAGATCAACTTGGTAAATCGGAAGGCTTCATCAACAGCCTTACAACCTTTGCACATGTCCTAAAACCTTGTATGATATATCTGAAATTTAAGAGAACTTAATGAATAAATCCACAGAAGAAGATTGCAACAAGAAGCTACAAAGGTTATAGACTGGGCACCGAGTACCGAATCCTCTCACCAACCTTACTCATATCAAGGGTGCCCGACTTTTCCATGTCCTCAAGCAAGTTCATGCAATCGGTTATCCTATCAAGAATCACTTATGAATGAGATCAAAGTGCTCAACAAGTCAGAGATTCCTAGTAGAACATTATCAGTGAAGATCATAACTAAAAGTTTTCTCAATTAAGAAAATTAGAAACTACCTACCCTGTTTCAGTAAATGATGATAAGAACTTGAATGCTTAGTAAGATGGCGTCTTTTGTTGACACGAATGCCATTAGAGTGAGGCAATGCAGATAGCTCTATGGACTTGTTGGGTTGGATGTTTTTAACTTCCTTGTTGCTAGATAATTCTCTGCGATCTTCAATGCCTTTTCTCTTGCCTCGAATATGCTCCATTAGAACATGATACAGTGCACCTACCTCACCATCTTCTCGCAGAAATTTAATATCCATTTTAGAAAATTCTAATGTGATGCAAAGCAAAGTTAAAAAAAAAAAAAAAAAAAAGGCGTAAAATGGCCTCGGTTTAAGAAGAATATTAACAACTAGTATCTTAAAAAGGCACGACCAAAGGTGGTGACGATAGAATCATGCATCGACAATTTCTCTTCTCTGGATATCATGTGCCTTTTCAATGAAGAAAGCCCATTTACATTGAGAACAGTGCCTTGTGAAGCCGCTGGTCTTCCTGGCAAATTCAAGCTGCTTTGTTCAATGAGGCGCATCAAGTGCACTGCTTGTTCGCACATACACGAAGGCAAATTCTAAAATAAGTCACTTACAAACAATCTTTCGGTATGCATAGAGTGAAAGAACAAGAAATGTTGCTCATTGACCATCCAAACAATACCGAACTCTAAACTAAACAAACCAACTTAAACTAGTTTTGACCCAATAAGCAAGAATGCTACCCAAATCAGCAAAAGGCGCTTATCCGAAAAATCTGGAGAACAAAATAAGGGTTCCACAATTCGGAAAGAAAATATGATCGCAAATTGTCCAGGCCAACACGGAATTAATCGAATGTATACCTTCATCAACCTCGAGGCTTGAAACAATCTTTCAGTATCTGTCATGACAACCCCATTTGATAACTTCTCTTCCCACGCATACCGAAATCGAACTCACATCAACACGCAGCCACCCACCGAGCACAGAGCGAAGTGATCTTTCGCTTCATGCTTAAAGGGTACTTCTTCGCGCTCGCCCAAGCACAAAGTATATTCCTGTCAAAGCAAAAAGATCGGTTCTTTCGACGAGGCAAGTTGCAAGGTTCCATTAAACCAAACCAAAAAAAAAAGAGAAAGAAACCAAAAGAAACACTAGGCGTGGCGGCAGATGATGATAGAATGAATCCACTTTCGTGCTCCCTCGCTACCCGCACATTCGCTGGCTACTGAACAACCCAACAAGATGCAGAAACAACCCATTCGGGATTTCGACCGCGCATTCCGAAACCAGCCCATGAGAGGGGAGGAAGAAGGAAACTCACCGGCCGAGAGAGAAACGCACGGACCCCGCCCGGTCCACGGCAAGCGGGAATCCTTCTCCGGCCCCGCCTCTCCTTCTTCTCCGCGCCGTCGACCCCGCCCAGTCCGCCGAGATCTCCCTCGCGACGAAAGGCGGACCGGCGCGCGACAAACGCCGGTCGGCGGCGGGAGCTGGTGCCCCTCGGGAACGAGACCGAGGCCGCCTCCCTCCGCCCGCAGGCCGATGGCTTCGCGGCGGAGGCCGGCGGGAATCCTTCTCCAGGCCGCGCCTCTCCTTCTTCTCCGCGCCATCCGAGATCTCCCTCGCGACCGAGCGGGTCAGCGTTAGGGACAGCGCCCGGTCAGCGGCGGGGAGCCTAGTGCCTCTCGGGAACGAGACCGAGGCCGCCTCCCTCCTGCCGAAGGCCGATGGCTTCGCGGCGGAGGCCGGCGGGACCGGGAGGACTAGCAGATGCCGGAGACGGAGGATGCTAGAGGCAGATGAGGCTTTTTGGGGGAGGGGGCGGAGCCGGAGCCGGAGGCAGACACAAACCTTCTGCTCGATCTCTGACGGAACATTCGGAGGTGGAGGGGGTCGGGACCCGACTGCGACGGTGAAGCTCCGACGTGGAAGCGGAAGCGGAGAAGGAAACGCAGTCTCCTTCGTTCGTGTTTGTTCTCCGCGAGCGAGCGAAGGAGAGAGAAAGAGAGAGAAAAAATTGCGTAAAATGAGGAGAGAGAATGGTCTTTTGGGCGGGAGCGTGTCTTTTCTTCTGCAGCCGAGCCGAGCCGAGCCGAGCGGGTCCTTTCATTTTCCGGGGTCCCGCTCGGGACAGTGTCGGTATTTCATTGGTATGTGCGCACCACGTCAGCGGATGACGTGGCGCGCACATACCACTGAATATTTTCTCAAAAGAAAAGAGGCTGCTCGAGACGTCCGTGGGCCTGGGCCTGATCCTGGGCCTCGGTGCTATGTCCAGCGGATTTGGGCCACAGCCTGTTCCAAGTTCAAGTAGGCTCACGTGCGAAAATGGGGAAAAAGCTAAAGGCCAAGAGAAATGCTGGAGCGTTTAATTCGGTATTTACGAAATACTGAAACTATCCTCCCAAAAAACTACTCTCGCCAATTCTTTAATTTTTTTTCAATTTTGCCCCCCCTTCTAACTTTTTATCTTCTTCACACGAGAGAAATCGACGAGGCAAAATTTGGCTGGCGAAGGGCGAAAGTGTTGCACAAAATCTGGCTTATTGGCGATTGTAACATTTTGTCAAAACCGGCGAAAGGTTTGAGTTCATTTTTAATAATAAAAAAAAAAATAGAGCCAAAACCCATCACAATTTTTTTTTTACTAAACAGCACTTGAACCAAACTTCCCGTACAAGGTTTTTACTAAACGCAATTTGCATTTCCGCAAAGGGTTTTAATTTTTAGTATTTGCATTATACTCAAAATTTATTTGCAAAGTTGAACCAAATTCAATTTAAGTTTTTGGATTATGTAGGAAAAGAATTTAAATTCTTATGGAAAGGAGATTTTTAAATATTAACGAGGGATTATTCAGTTGCAACTTGGAGATTACTAGTGTATTTATATAGTTATCTTTATTCTCGTTTCAATCATGAATAGTATCAGATTTTTTTATATTTTTAATTAAATTTCGAGATTTAACAAGATTTGAGTTTGATGGAGATATTAAACAATCCCTCTAATTTCAAAGTACTTACTGCCCAATGGTGAGGTTTCACTATATAAACTTGCACTTTCCAGCCCACGTGTTTTGTTTTTCTTTACTCAATATGTTACACGATTCTCTCTCAAAAGTGAAGCGTGCGATTCACAGGTCTTACTAGCATCTAATCAATTTTGTTTACATCACAAATCCAATGGAAATTGGACAAGTAGAATTTTTGTTGTGCTGAAATAGCGCAAGAAGGATCCTCATCCTTTTTCCATAATTTCTCGAAGACTAAGCAGAAAATCAAATCGAAGATAAGAAACTTGGCTTGTGATCTGTCAACTACAATCGGGTCATAAAACATTAAAGAGGACGTTCAATGACCACTTGAGAAAATCTGAAACCCGTTAAAGTTGCACGAAAAACAGCTCGATTTCGATTTTGATTTCGATTTCGAGGGTCAACTCAGTGGGAGCAGTTGAACACAGGTTTGACTTTTGAGCCGCTTGCAGCTTTTGACTTGAGTGGAGATGAACAAAATGACGGGACGACTGCTGAGGGTGGATCTGGTCCTGAGCCTAGGCAGGGGGCTACGTGGTGTGGGCCACAACCTCTTCACGTAGACCGCTTAGTTTTTCTCCAGACTAGTAAAAAGGTCATTTAAAAATCTAACAACGAAGTGAAAGTAAAGATTCAAATTATCTAGGAAAAGAATTCTGAAAAGTCATCAATGGGGAAAATCCAAATTAAATCTAGGATTCATGGGGTACGTAAGGGATGATGAAGTTAATCAGTTGTAATATGGAAATTCTTAGTATTGTCATGTGGTTATCTCCATATCGGATTCTTTTTTGGATTGTTTCAAAATTAAATTTTGAGATTGAACTGGATTTGAGTTTGCTGGGGAGATATTAATCATTATCCCTAATTTCAAAGTCTTTCTGTCCAATCTTGAAAAAGAAAAAAAAAAAAAAAAAAAACTTGCACTTTGCAATCCCTATTTTCCACAGTTCCCTATCTCAACAAGATGCATGATTTAATCTCAAAAGCAAAGGATGCGAGTCAGAAATCTTGCCAGTATTCAATCGTGCCTGTATAAGAACATTAAAACAGCGATGTACACAATCGGTCTGACGGAGTATCAGTTGGGAAGCAGAGAGATTTATCTGATCTAATGCAGGTGATCATCCGCAAAACTAAACATCTAACTAAAGTAAAAGAATACGATGTCACAAACACAAAGCTCGAACCTTAAGTCGCAAATTGGGTTAGATTGTTGGCGTGGCCCGAACCCTTGCACGACAAATCGGGCACCTTCTATGGTCCAAGAGCCAGCGATTCAAACATGCCCTGTGGTAAGCCTGCTCGCAACACGTTAGCCTTAGGCATGCTTCTCCGTCCTCCAAGTCCTCGAGGCAAACCACGCAGCTGGCGCGCTCGGCTTCGCCTCCGTCGCTCCTGTACACATCGATCCTCATCAGCGCTTCGCGCCTCGATGGAGGATCGCCGCGGGGCCTCGTGAGAAGCGGCAACGTTCCGGCCTCCAGGTCGTCGAACGGAGGCCCAAAGTCGTCGATAACGTCGTAGAGACACCCGTAATAAAATACGTACACGGACAGCATGAAGAAGACGACGGGTATGACATAGTAGAGGAGGCCTTCGAGAATGGACTTGATCGGTGGAGAATCGATGAAAGAGGCGAGGTCGGAAAGAGCCGAAAAGAAAGCGCCGGCGATGAAAGAAAAGGCAGGATTGGCCATGGTTTGATCCCTTCGATTTCGGTGTGTAAAAGGTTGGTGTAAACAATGTTTTGTGATGTGGCCTTAGAGATGTATTCATCGTTCTAGTCGAAATTCTAATCCTACCACATCTACACTTACTAATTCAAATTTGATTGAGATTGAGGATTTAACATCTGACTAGATAACGTGAAAGAGTTTATCTTCATATATAAGAGAGATACTCACATGATCTTTTAGTGGATCGTCTCTCTATTATCTCTATCTTTATCTTCGCTAAATAGGAAAGAAGCTTTAAAAAAAAAAGACATTTCAACCTCAAAATTTTATGAAAAGATCCATTAAATGCCCGTCTTTTGTTAAGTTATATTATAGCAATTTAGATAAATGCCCCGTGTATACTTTACTTTGCACCATTATATCGTTAACCAGACATGTAAAATTATTGAATTCTGGTTGTCCTGCCCTAATTTGCATTTTTAATATATTCGCACACGCTTATAACTTTTTCCCACACTCACGTGTGCTTTGCTAGTATTTTGCAAAACAAATCTAAGACATTTGTCGACCCTAGCTTTTACCCAAGTATTTCAAGAAGCCTTTCACAAATGAGATGCATAATGCACGGTGATAGTTTGAATCAACCATGGACAACGTGGTAAGGAGCACTTTTCTTTTGGTCGAAATACAAACAATGATTTACCGGAAGAAAAAACTCGTTGAATGTTTGCAAAATCAAGCTGTCGTCTTAATCAAGCGAATGCTTTTCTATTCAAAATCCTAACATATGATACGAGAAATAGTTTGAACACGCCACAAAGAATCATCCACCGCAAGTGCAATATTGCCATGAACAAAACCAAAAGCAAAGTGGACATGCAAAACAAAGTCATTTACATTTCCCGTTCACCTCTTTTTCTTCTTCTTTTTTTGTCAAGATACAAACAATGATTTACCAAGAGAAAAAACTCGTTAAATGTTTGTAAAATCAAGCTGTTGTGAGAGAATATTTTTGAGATAAAATCCTAGTATATGATGACAGAAATAATTGGAACATCCCACAAAAAAATCATCCACCACAAGTGCAATGTTGCCATGAACAAAACCAAAATCCAGGTGCACATGCAAACAAAGTCATTTCTCATTTCCCATTTAACTCCTTTTTTTTTTTTTTTTTGCTTTGTGCAATAGCGAATATTAACAATCCTTTCAATTACGAGGGCCAGTTCCGATACCAGCCGGCCCATGCAGACACGAGTCCACTGATGCCGAGCGTGACCGCGTGGTTGCAGAACGGGTTCGGCTCAATATCCGCCACCGCAATCACCAGGTCCGCCAGGTTCGCCGCCACCGCCATCAGCCGCATCACTCTATCCGCTCTTATCTTCGCGACCCGCTCCTTCGCCCCGTCGTCGTTGTCGTCATCGTCCTTCGCTTCCTTCTCTCTCGCCTTCCTCCTGAGCTCCCTCTCCGCCTTCAACCCTTCCTTCAGCATGATGAAGTCCATAACGATGAAAAATATGTACCCGAACGACTCCCCGAACGCCGACACGAAGCTCATCCTCCGCGCGAGCGCTGCGTCCAGCATCCCAATCCTCGACAGCCACAGGATGTGGTCGAAGAAGAAGTAGATCATCTCCCCCGCATTGGCCAGCACCCCCAGGAGCCGGAACGCCGGGGTTGGGCCAGGGGACCGGCGGAGGGCGTTGAACCCCGTGAGGAACCGGCCCGTGCGGAAAGCCTTGCGGCTCAGGCCGGAGGCGACCTCCCAGTTCTTGGCGCGCTGGGCGACGTCGGGGTGCGCGGACTCGGCATGCCAGTGGACGAGCTTGGAGACGTACTGGAAGGTCTTGACGAGCTTGTCGATGCCGTCTCGCTTGGCGAGGAAGATGACCAGCTTGTCGACCGAGTCGTTCATGGTGCGGGCGGCCAGAGATGGATGTGGACGGCGAGGCGATGTTGAACTTGAAGTGGGAGTGCGGGAGTTTAAGGTACGTGCGCTTGCACGATGCTGGCTGGTCGCGCGGAGGGAGGGGGAATATAAAAGCAGAGGGAGAGCCACAGGTTTTGGTCCTTTTCCGGATAACCTTTTCGAGAACGAGGTGTTGCTCTGGTTGGACCTGGTTGTTTTGCACCTTAGAGCCAATAACTCCTTTTTTTGGATGTATATATATATATATTATTAATACATTTCCAATTTTTTCTCAAATGTCGGGCTTCCCTACAGCCCAATTTTTTCTCAAACGACACAATAATCTCTGGACTTTTTCCTCTTGCATAATATAGTCCATAAACTTTAGTTTAGTATTTATTTTGATCCCTGAATTTTTAATTTGTTAAATATGATCTTTAGACTTTTGATACATGTTCAATATAATCCCCAAACTGTATAAAAATATTCGATGTGATCCTTTGATTAATTCAGGATTAGTGACAACATTAAACATTTTCATGAATATGTACCAAAATTTGTAGGAATTACGTTAAATAAATTAAACATTCAATAACTACATTACATATTGAGTTAAAGTTTAAAGATTATACCGAACAAATTAAAAGTTTAAGAATATTGCACATTAGGATAAAGTTCAGAGACCGTTTGTTTCATTGTCTTGGGAAAATTTCAAATAAGGACTTAAAGTAATCTCATTTTCTCAAATAAGGGCCCGAAGTGAACTTTGTATCAAATAATAGCTTGAAGTGACCATGGTTGTTTTAAATAATGACTTCACCTCGCCGGTCAACTAAATATTTTTACTGGTCAAGGGTGTTCTCATCCAAATATGATTTTAATTCTAATTTATTTTTTATTCGTTTTCTCTCTCTCTCTCTTTTTCTACTTTTCTCTTTTTTCTTTCTGGCAAGGGTTGGCAAGGGCTTGATGAATCTCACCAGTTGTTGGTAAGGGTCTACAAGCCCTTGCTAGTCACTACTAGCCGCTAGTGAGGCGACCCTTGCCCAAATCTGGCGAGGGCCGACCTCGCCCATGGCCATGAGGGTGGCTCTCACCAAATTAGGTAAGGACTAGCCTCATCTAACTCTCTCCAAGTATGCCTTTAATCAGGCCATTTTTTGAAATAGACATAGCCACTCCATGTTATTATTTAAAATAAGATTTATTTCAGATCCTTATTTGAAAAAAAAAATGATAACATTTTAGATCCTTATTTGAAAGAAAATTCATTTCATATACTTCGAGCCTTTACTTGAAAATTTCCCTCATTTTCCCTTTTCCCATGGGCATGACTAAAATCTTGTGGGGATCGCGATTGTGATTGTTGGAAAGTTTCACGGGCCGAGCTTCCCAAAGGCCCAACCCCTCCCAAACTCGACAAATCTCGCCACCAATTTCCCATTTCACGGTCCAGCCCAGACAAGACTCTCTGGGCCAGGATTAGAGGTTTGGCCCATCACCAAAACCTCGACCCGATCTCGCTCCTCCCCACTCGTCGCTAGGGATTTTCTCTATTATTCTCCCCTCAGCGCATGTATTCCGCTTCCAAATAAATCATCCTTCCTCCTCTCAGAGAAGAAACAGTACACTCCATAGCCAGCCACACCGTCGCAGCTCAAAAAGCTCTCTCTGTTCTCTCCTCCCTCTCCCTCTCCTCTCCTCTCCTCTCGTCTCCTTCCGGTCCGTCGCAATTCCCCGACGATGGACGCGCAGCGAGCTTTGCTGGACGAGCTCATGGGCTCAGGTACTCTCTCTCTCTCTGTCCCGCTTCCGTTACGGTCGGATCGGGTCGCGTCGGGGCGGTGAAGCCATCGTCGCCGTTGCCGATCGAGCTCTGGAATCTGATGTTTCGTTTTATCGCCTGGTCTTGTCATCGCTTCGAGTAGGGCGTATCGAGAGTCGGTTTTGGATTAGCCGTCGGTCGGTTGATTGGACTCCGAGGCTCGTTGGCTGTGAATTTTAATGTTCGATTTAGGTTTTCCTGTCGTGCTATATGGGGACTGGTCGATTTAGGGGTTCGCGCGTTTTGTATCTTCCGTTGGAATTGTTGATTGAGCCCTAAGATCTTTTGTTCGGTGGATGATTTTCAGCTCGGAATTTGACTGAGGAAGAGAGGAGGGGTCACAGGGAGGTCAAGTGGGACGACAAGGAGGTTTGCGCTTTCTACATGGTGCGCTTCTGCCCGCATGATCTCTTCGTCAACACCCGGAGCGACCTCGGTGTGCTACTACCTGGATTTGCTCTCTGTTTTTTGGGTCTTTCTGAGTCTTTGCTTGTCGGTTGTCATGGCTAGGCAATGGTCTTAGATGCGAATTTTGTGATTCATTTGTTTCTCTAAAGTTCTCTTTGACCGACTCTGGAAGACGGTTTGACTTTCTTGCCGTTTTCAGTTTTGAAGAGTCTGTGCTTTTGCTGTTATAGAAGCCCCGTTCCTGCACGAGTCATTGACGGTTTGTTTAGAATAAGCAGTATACAAGTTTTGGCAGGAGAATTTTATGGGAACGTGATCATTGTTGGAGCCATTGCGCTCAACGTTGGTGTAATTTTCGCATGTACTTCTCAGGCCTAAATTGCATGAGAAGTGGGGAAATTCATATCCAAAATAATGGGTGTGCCATTGTGTAGTGTGGTTTCTGGAGACAACGCACATCTTAGTTTCAGATATGTTTACCCTTTTGGTGCTTGTTTCTAATTCTCAGCTACAGGTGGTGATATAAGAAATTGCAAATTAGTGATTTCTTTTGCTACAATCTGTTTTAGTAACAAATCATGGTTGATATGTGTGTTGAGTGCCATTGTTTTGCCCACTCATGACCTCCATTTTTATCTCCTTCAGGACCATGCTCGAGAATTCATGATCTGAAGTTGAAAGAGAGGTGCGGGTTTGAGTAGAACAAATTCTTCTGATTTACTTTCCGCAGATATAATTAATGACATTGCAGCAAATGCTACAAGTCAAGAGGAATTGGTATTGATTGCCTTAGTTGAGATTGTTCAGAGGCCATGCTTTTATTTCTCATGTGATTTCTTTTCTCCAAAGATCCTTAGTGCCGGGGTTACTGATTCACATCCAATAGGCTGATGCGTAATTGTTGAGGGTTATGAAAGTTTCTAAATGTAAACTCATTCACTCAAGTTATTGTTTGGCAACGGAAGCATGGTCTAAAACTTCTTTCATGATAGAGGCATTAGCCATGCTAAGTTTGGATTTCGCCCCCTCTTGAAGTTCTTGCTTTGGGAAAAGTAAGGCATGATTGCATTCAATCAGTATTACTTGCATATTTGAAAGGCATTACTTACACCTGGACTTGGAATGCCGAATTCAGCCAAAACATTTGTTTTTCTTTTTCTGGTCATAAATTCAGTCAAACTTAACCCAGTTCTTTTTGGTTATGTATAGGCTGTACTCCCTTGCTTTGGTAGTTGCGCTTTTTACCTCACAAACCAACTTTAGGATAGAATAACAAGTTCAAACGTTTATCCTTACCTTTAAGTGGCTCGTGCTTGAAATTTAAGCAAGGGTATATTGAGGATATAAGTCCGAAAGCATTTGCTTTACTGGGAAAGCAAATAACTCCACTAGAACCTTGTGTCCTCATGTTTATGCTGTTACTATCAGAGAACGGAACAGTAAAGGGAGGGAGGGAGGCAGGGAGGGAGATGCATCCTGAATTAATTGCATATGCTATTGTAGTTTGACCGTTTTAGTGATTGTCACTTAAATAGCTACTACTTGTAATCTACTGTCATGCTTTATTGTAATCATCTTTTGTTTGAGCCTCAGCTTTGAGAAGTCTCCTAGACATGACACCTATGTTGCCAAGTTTGAAGCAGAACTTTGCCAGTTCTGTGAGAAATTGGTAAGTCACCTGTTGTTTCCAACTGAGCATTCTCATATCTGTAAATACTTATGTATAATTATTCTTATGCAGGTTTCTGATTTAGATAGAAGAGTTAGACGTGGGCGGGAACGCCTTGCTCAGGAGGTCGAACCTGCCCCCGCTCCGGCGCTGTCGGCCGAGAAATCTGAACAACTATCTGTGCTGGAGGAGAAAATTAAGAACCTGCTCGAACAAGTAGAATCCCTTGGCGAAGCTGGAAAAGTTGATGAAGCTGAAGCACTCATGAGAAAGGTATCTGGTCATACCTTGTTTCCATTATTACATGAAATTTCTGGTGTATGCCGAGAAAAGGTCTTTTTCTCTGTTTGGAAATAACGTTAATTTTCCAACAAAGACATTTCAAACAGTGGACACCCCATCTCAGCTATAGCTCTTCATTGAAAATATCATTTGATGTGAATATCATCTGGATTCACAGTATTAAATCAAAAGAATTGGTGAAACCCTTTCACAGGTGGAGCTGCTAAATGCTGAAAAGACATCCTTGACACAGCAACCTCAGAATGAGAAGCTATTGATGCTTACACAGGAGAAAAAGATGGCTCTTTGCGAGATATGTGGTTCTTTCCTAGTGGCAAATGACGCAGCTGAAAGGATTCAATCTCATGTCACAGGGAAACAGCATGTGGGTTATGGTATGGTTCGGGATTTCATCACAGAGTATAAGGTATGATGGCTATTAAGAAGGCTTCTGATGCAAGCAGAGCTTTCTTTCGCTGATTAATTAAAGTTTGTTGCTCTTCCAGACTGCTAAGGAGAAGAAAAGGGAAGAGGAAAGGCTAGCTAGGGAGAAAGAAGCTGAAGAGAGGAAGAAGCAAAGGGAAAAGGAGCAGGAGAGTAGAAGAAGTGGATCGAGAGACAGGGATAGATATCGTGATGAGGAGCGGGACAGGGATCGGAGCAGAGACAGAGAGAGGGAACGGGATCGCTACCGGGAACGCGGTCGAGATCGTGACAGGTCACGAGAGAGGAGTGGTAGAGGTAGTTACGATGGAGGTAGGGGAATGGATTGGAGATCCAGGAGAGGTAGAGATGGTGCCAGGGATCGGTACCAAGACAGAAGTGGGTCTCGCTCCCCTGTCAGGCATGGTTACAGGGGTTCATCTAGAAGTCCCGATCACTGAAATCTGGAATATCTAGCTGAATGAAGCTCTAAACTTATTGAGGTAGATTTTTATCTCAGAGAGTATATCACCCTTGCTTAACTCTCCAGTAATTTATTGTGGTTTGTAAAACTCCTTTTTCCTATCTCACAGCTTTGTTGAGAGTGTTACGATCTCCATCTGATCAATGTAGTTAAAGGAGAACAGGGTTGAGGTAGGTAGCGTTATGTTGTTGTAACTCCCATTATTTTGTGTTTAGACTTTTGGTTGAACCAGATTTCTTTCTTCTGATTACCTCTGAAAGGTTGATTCAGAGTCCCTGCCCTTTCCTTATAATTAAAGCAATTGACTGGTTGGGGGTCCTCTTTTTCCCAAGTATTTAAGAGGACAGGCTCTGAAAATGTATGAATGCAAATGCTGCAAGGGATATTGATTATTCCCTTGATCTTAAGGTAACCTTAAGCTCCTTTCTCACCAGTGCAGCATTTGGTGTATTCCCTTGTGTATAGCATGACTTTTCTTTTTTCCTTCTCTAAATTATTCATCACGTGATTCAGCCATTTGCTTAACTTATATATCCTTTTGATTTATTTGAGGTTGATGTGAGCTTCTTGAAGATGATTTCGAACTTAGGTTTCATCACCTTCTGATCATTTCGAATAAAGGCAGGTATATTTCACTCATAATCCTCCCATTGCCTCTAACCGCCTTAGGATTCTGTGTGGGGGAGTTCAAATGGCAGACAGACGTACGCATGTGAGCCATCGTATAGCTACGCCACGTTGTACGGAAGGTAACCTTTGTACAAATAGTTGCAATCTCTGGGATCTGGTCAATTTCACCTTGAACTTTTACAGAGTGATTTTGTAGCTTCTGTGCGGTCCCCCATTATGCAACTTTCTTAGGCAAGTGATGTTTGTTATGGATGGAAGCCGGTCCCTGGGCCACAGAATTTGCTAACTACGTAGTGCTAGACCAGAGGTAACTCATTATCATAACAGCCAAAATAGCATGTTTTAATTGTAGTCTGCAGGAAAGGCACGTTATCAGTTATCCATCTCGATTCAGGGTACATGTTTCTCGCTGTGTCGGTAGGGTTCTCGTGTTATAATGGTGGGTTCCATGCACAGGAACATTATTCGATTACTCCTGTCGAAATGTGTATTGAGAAAATATGAGAAATAAAGGACCAGTTTATCATATCAGCCGGCTGTGTAAATATTTGAAAAGAAATTTCACCCTGAGAAAGGGAATATTGGTGAAATTTTCCAATTATTTTGCTCCTCTCGCGCTTTTCTGGTCTTCCCATTATTCCACCCGAGATTTCAATGCTCCTTGGGTCGAAATCGGAGCTGACGTATTTTGAGGATGAGGTTTATCCTTTTGCCGAACAAGTTCTGCTGGCACATGTGAAATTTTTCCCGGTCTTTTTGTCAAGATCTTAGCACCCTCCATGTAAAGTATCGACTTTTGAAACGATTTGTAAACGCCGAACTTATATTTAGTTCATTTACGTGTTTGTCATCTATACTCTAAATGTGGAAAAGAGGGGGTGTAGGCCAAGCAGGCCCTACCTAGGTAGGCTTCTTGAAATGATGGCTTGCTGTACCTAGGTAGGCTTCTTGAAATGATGGCTTGCGGTGCGCTCTTAGCCCGAAGTACTGAGCTGCATATCTATTTTCTAATATAGAGTTTCCCTAGCTGTATTTTTGTATGTCGCCTGGGAAGTGTCTTGATAAATATCTTTCCAAAGCCCTGATATGTTGTTACTAGAGGTGGAGTAGCGACCAGAATTACACTTTTTAGTGTTTAGAACTTGGTGGGGTGGGCACTTTATAAGGATGTGCTTGGATTGCTCACAAGCGGTTACTCCTCAAACTACTTTTCCTTTTTATACCTATTCTTTTCTTGAAATTTGCCTGAGCTCACGTGAGTTTCTCATGTTCATAAAGTCCTACATCGGTCATGTAGAATTTTCAGCTAATCTTCAGCTAATTACTTGGTTTTTCATTAATCTTGAAGCATTTGTAACTGACGGGAATTTGTGTTCTTAAATATCGTCTTCAGCTTGTCTGAGGCAAAAAGCGAGGCCAACGCAGATATATATTCGTTCAGGTGAATGAAAAAAGGGAAACTACTTGAAATTTGATTGGTGTTTGTATATTTTTTTGGACAGATAGAACTTGGATCGGTGATTGTGAAAGGAAATAGAGCACAACTTCTTTGTTTTCTATTAGTAGCCATTGAAATAGAATGTGGACCGAACCGCTGGCTATAGAAATGTATGTATTTTAACCCCAGAGCTGGTGCGGTTGTTGTAGTGTTGGAGAAATTCTAACCGAGAAACTAGTGGTCACCTTTGGAATCCCCGCCAACTGTGTGCTAATTGCTCTTGGTCAGAGCCACATACACAAGTCAAAGGCTTAGACTTAAGAGATTCACGTTATTTAATGACCTGGACTATAAAAAGGAGAAAAAAAAAGTCTCCATTATTGTCTGATCAAGTTGTTTGTTTTTGTATATGAACAATTTATCTGCAATAACATATAGATTTTCGCGAGGAACAGTGAAGAGGTGCTTGGGCTTGGGTTCCTTCAGTCGTTGGGGCTCTATCATGGACATAGCATAGGTCCGCCCAATTGTCAGCCCGAGTGTCTCCCGACACGAAGACTTTTTAGGTGCGTCTCGCAGCATTAATTTCTTTTGTCAAATGACAAAGAAAGAGATGACGATTATAAATGTTCCTTTCCCATTAGACTAGAAATAGCCGCACGACAAGTGCGTCCGATATCGTTTCGAAACGAAATGGAGCAATCTCACTACACTTAACAAGCGATGATCTGCTCATGTGAATGAGGATGCGACATTAATTGAATCTCTTCCTAATAAAGCAGCAACTTTCGACCCGTATTCATTTTCGCCCCTTCTTTTGCAATCGATTGCTTCTTAGCACTCTTTATCCTCCATAAGCTTCAACTTCTCTTATTTTGTCAAGGTCCATTAGAGGTAAGCAAGACAACTGACCGAACCAGAAACTGCCTAGACCAAATTAGACCGATCGATTATGGGCGATTCTAGGGAATGTCGATTTGGTTCTCAATTCCAAGAAATTAGAACTACTAATTTTCGGTTTGATTTTGATTCCCGACTAGGAACCAGATAGTCTATATATATATATATAATTTTTTAATTTCAAACATATAACAAGTAAATCCTACTCTAATCCCTCCTTCTCCAATTCTCCTATCAGTCTCATGCTACTTAGAGCTCTACGCTCTTCACTCAACACTTGACGATGCTCTTCGCTTGACACTCAACACTCAATGACACTCTTCACTCTTTCCCTTTCACCTCTCACGTCTAGCCCTTTCCCTCTCTTAACTACGTGAGTGAGTCGCTTCCCCCTTAACTCTTGCTCAAAATGATTCAACGAGTTTACGGTCACATCGATGCTACTTCTCTCTGAAGCCTTTTCTTCTCCAACTCAATGCGATTACACTTCAAATGTGTGGTTGAGACTATTCTTTGTTGCTCACTTGGCATTGAGGTAGTGTTTCACTTTTTAATATAGTATTGCGGTGAGAGAATTTCGATGATGTAGTGTGTGTGTGTGTGTTGTGTTTCAGTTGTACTTCTCCTACTCGAAGGACTTGGTGGGCAGAGAAGTCACCGTGAAGCTAAAGAATGATCTGGGCATCAGAGGCACCCCCCACAGCATTGATTAGTACCTCAACATCGAGCTCGAGAACACTAAGGTCGTTGATTAGGACAAATACTCTCACATGGTGCCGCCACTGCCTCCCCTCCTTTGATCTTTTTCTTGCTTGAGAATACTAGGGCTATCTATCAGGACGAGATGAATGTGAAATTTGGTAAATGATCGTTTTCATTAGATCAGACTGGATAGTGATTCGATTCTTGATCTCAGGAACAGTCGATCCAGCCTTGATTTCATAAATTAAGAATTATTCCTCTTGGTTCGATTCTCGATTTTTGGATGAGATTGGATTTGATTGAGAATCGATCATCTCTTCATTAATTGGACCGCGACGGCTTTACCGGAAAGGCAGAGGTGTCCCGCCTGCCATAACCATAATTGCAATAGTCCAACGATCTCCTCACTGCATTCCATTCATTCACGCCGCAGATTGCCTGAAAAACGCCAATTCACGAAATTTCCTACGCCATTTCCCTATCTGACGAAGTGACACACTAAAAAACGGGGCTATCTTCTGCCACTCTTTTACCTTCTGTTTCTATCCGCGACGACCAAGGCGAGCTCGTGCCTCCACGTGCCCTTGCTCGCGTCATCACATCCGCCAAGCTGAAACTCACTGATTCGTCCACGTCACCAAGGCCTAAGACGCCCCCCTCAGCCGGTCCACGATTCGTGGGGACCGCTTTTTATCTTTTTCAAAGGTTTCATTAAACAGTTCCGGTGAAAAAATAAAACTTATTTAATTACCAAATGAATTTGGACCCAAAAAAATAACGCAAACCGATGCAAAATCACGATTTTCAGTAGACCAGGTTTTTTCCCCCGTTCGCGGGTCTAATATTATGGAAACTTAGAATTCGTGTAAAAAAAAGAGCATCGAAATGATTATTTACTGAATAAAAGGTCATGCAATTATTTAAGCAAGTAGTCGGCAGCTACACGTCAGGAATATACTTTGCGGAGATTCCAATATGCTATTGCACAACTCGGCCACGCCCCCCGGGTACTTTGCTCCCTATGATTGTCGAATTGGAAACCCCCCACCCTGCAATGACCATCCTACCCCGCTTCACAATTTTGCCTCAGTGACCTTTTTTTTTTTTTTTTTCCTGGGCACAATCCGAAACTACCCTTTTAAACGACAGGAACAACCGAAGTCTCCTTGCCTTTTATAATCTATTACTGTTTGATTGAAAAGTAATAGATCTTAACCGTTTGATGGATGCTAATTTGGGAAAGTCTTCTCAATTCGATGATGAAAGATCCAGAAAGCACTATACCCTTTGAGAATGGGCTCGAATCGCCATTGTGATATGAGAAATTACTCGTGAGATTTTCTTTTAAACTTTTAAGGCGGGTTGATATTAAACATCTTGTTATTTAGTAACTCCTTTTTTATTTGCCAAATAGATATTGCGGTTCACACAAAAGCTTTGATTGACTGATTCATTTTTATTCCAAGAAAAGTAAAAAAGAGACGTGTAGGGGAGCATCGCGGACTTTGTCGTTTCCACTTCACACTTTAATATCATAATTTATTTCTATGTTTAGCATGACTCAGAAGTTGCCACCGTCATGCAACTCGATGTTAATATTTTTGGTTAAGCAATGATATCCTTTGTGATTATTCGGGACGATAATTTTTGGATTTTAGGTAAATGGTCTTAAAAAGTACTGGACCATTGCAGAGTGCGATGTCACGTTATTCTAGTTCTTTTCCTAAAACAGATCTTAGCCCGATCGTGCAAACTTAGCAGGTCGGATGCAGTTGAACATAAGGCCCCAATTATTGCTCTACATTCCCGAAGGAGTTCCGTCTTGAATTAAATGAAGTAAGAGTTTGTTTCCGGGACGCTTTGTCCAACGGCTTGAAAGTGCATATTGAGAAGGACAGTGAAAGGATGTCCTATTCCCCAACAGTGTCCCACTTCCCTCCGTTCTTTTTTCCATTTTGCTGGATCCATCATGGTGATCGGGTATCTCTTCATCTCGGGGAAGGGGCATACAAAATAAGCGTGGACTAAAAAATCTTGACGCATCTATCAATCCAATCCATCAACAACATTCCATCGCTTTAAATAGCCCACTTGATTACAAGCTCAAGTGAGCATTCCACTTTCCTATTGTTGACGTATTCATGTTTAAACTTTTAATTTGCATAAGGAAGTTTACCTTTTTGAAGTGATCACCCCGTAGATATCACCTATGTTGAGCCGCATTCGCATCACCTAAAATAAGAACAGATTTTGAAGCATCGTTAGTTACACCATGTTTGTAAGGAATGAGAAAAGGCCATTTTCTTTTGTAAAAGTTGTTAAGAAAGTTTTGTGTCGAGTTCTCCTAGTCTTTAAGGAAGGGCTAGTGTCACGCATAAGTAATATCAAAAGTGGGATGAAGTAGAGAGGGCGAGAGAGGAGGAGTTGACAATTCTAGTGGACTTGAATGTTAGATGGCAGAAGATGAAATTTATGTCGTTATTCGCTTATTACGAGAATTTCTCAATGATCTGCTGCTAAAGTCATTAAATCTCAAAAATGCTGAGGTCAATAGAAATATTGAATTCCTAATATTTAGAAGTATCGAAGGGCCAACAACTATCGACCAAAAAAAAAAAAAAAGGCCAACAATTATTGACCAAAAAAGAGAGGGCCAGCAATGAAAGCTCAAAAGCTAAATGACTTTAAGTGTATTTATATTTTATAGTGAGGGGACAGAGGTGATTCATCAATAAGATCACGAGGCGATCTTAACATAGGGAATCGGGGGTGGTCACACTACTGCACGTCAGGATAGACGGGCCGGTGATGGCTTGCCACACGTGACAAGAAATAGGTTGGGCCATTTCACACGAGTTTTGCTCTGAGTCTACCAAATTAAATAAAAAAACTCTATAGAATATCCCAAATGGACAAGAATAATCCAGGATTTAATCATTTATCCCATGTCATTTTGCACCGAGCTATGCTCACGTGAAGTAAACCTACAAAAAGAAAATCCCAGATGGTAGGTAGCACTTATTTATTTTCATGAACATGAAAGGACAAGATAACACGGTCGCAAAAGTCTATAATCGTTACCTAACAGGAACATTAGAAAGATACGTGATTTCCCAAGGCAAGGAGGGTGAAAGGAACCTTCCCCCATCTGCACTGTAAATCGCTTGTGGTCTTACATGATGAGCCGAGCGTGTAATACAATTATTTGACATATTTGGTACTTTTTTTTTTCATGTATTTACAAAATAGTAAGAGCGATAAATTAGATATCTTGCATCATAGTTTATCAAAGTTCATATTCACTTTGTCTCTCGGTGGTTTATCATTTACCAATTAGTTGAGGTAATGATGTCTTATTTAAGAAGATTAATGTGTCCACTTGGTTTTCTTTTATCATTTAGTAATGCTCGATTGCAATTATGACATGATATTTTGAGTTTTTGTTTTTTCTTTTTTTGAATTCACTTGTCTCTCTCGATGATTTTTTCATTTACCAATTATTTGAAGAATTGATCTCTTAGTTGAGTAAAAATCATGTCCAATCACTTTTCTTTTGTCACTTTTTATAATCTAGAGACATGGATGTGGAGACTCAATTGCTTGGAGGCATTTGACCTATGTAGATGACCATAATCCAAAGCAGTTTGCATGTAATTGATGGGCCAATCGGAAGAGAATTCTTCCATCATTTACTAATTTTTGATTGCAACTATGATAGGATATTACTTGAACTACCGTAATGTCATTATATAGACACGAGGCCTTGAGGTCTGGCAAATGATTGTTGGGACATGAATTGCTTCTTGTGCCCTTCCTCTCTTCTCACACCTGTGTTGGGATGAGCAAGCTTCTAGGATAGAAGGAGAGTATAAATAATTGTTGGGTTTTTTGTGGTAGTTTGAGAAATATAATGACAATCTAATAGAACATGTGCAAGCAAGATGGGCAACTCGATATCATTGTAAATAGCGAGGGTGGTAATTATAACATTTAAATTACGAAGAGGATGTTTCATACGAGGATTAAAATTGAAGATTATTCTCGCTAATATGGCCCAACAATTTTTTCGAAATATTAAGAAGACCAGACCCAAGCGTTGAATATGGCAATCACGTTCTGAACATGGAAAAAGTCGAAAACAATTTTCCATGTACAAAGCTATAATCGCTGAGTCACACAGGTGTTCTTGTTACTTGATGAATAGTAACGACCTTAGACCAACACCACTTAAAAAAGCAAGTTGAGACGCAATATGATCATACGCGCTTAAAGAACTCCATCATTTTCAATTATCAAAAGACACCTTATGATGTATTTGTCTCATGAAAACTTCGCAATAAGAAAAATATTTTCCATCGAAATCACTTTCAACAAAAATATTTTAATTTCCATTAATTTGATAAAAGTGATTTTTTCTTTATCAAAAGAAAAAAATTGTTTTCCTCCAATCTAAATTTGTTGTTTTCAATTCATAAAAAACATTTTCCGTAAATCAATTAATATTTGGTCATCCAAATACCGAGAAGTCAGAAAATCGACATTAATTTTTTTCTTTTCAAACAAACGGATCATATTCTTTTGTTTTTCCCATGCCGAAACAAACGATCAAGATGAACATGCTAGAGAGCACCAAAGAATCAAACGTTTCCTTTTTTCACTCGTACCCTCTTGTTGGTTTCTTCCGTCCACAATTCGTCGTCTCATTCAACTGCTGATCGGGGGGAGGGGCGGACGACCGGTTAAAGGAGGCGCGCGAGGGAAACGTGCGGAGACCAAAAAAGAAGTTGACGGGATGCGCCTTCACCACCTCTCAACTTTGATTAGGCGATTTTAATCGATCGATTTTGGGGACCGCGCGATGAAAAATTCTCTCTTTTTTCTTTTGCCTTTAGCTGGGACACGTGCTATTAATTTACATGCCAGAATTATTACATCGACCTTTTTGGTGGGTGAATAGTGACTCCCAAGCTGACGTATAAATAATGTCTTGGATTTTGGGCATTTATTTTAATGTACGGACCGGGCTATCCTCCTGTAATTGCGCACACGATGTTTTGCTCAGTGTCGTTTCCATGGTGGGAGAAAGCAGAGAGAAGAAAGGTTAAAGATGGAGCCATCGTCACGGCTCTGCAGAGAGAGGGCAGAGTTGGTATTTGGTATGCATTAGAAGTAGTTCTGACTTGGGTTGTGGTGCGATTTTTCTCTATTTTATTGTTGTCAGTACCACCCGCATTTTGACAAACTCTCCCCCGGGATCCCATTGCAACTATAAAAGCTGAGAGAAGAAATTCTTCTCCTAGCTCTCTTCTTCTTCTTCTTCTTCTTTTTCACGCCCCTGAGAGGGAAAGAGAGCTCTCTCCTTCTTCTTCTTCACGCTACCGAGAAGGAAAAAGGGAAGGAAAGAAACGCGGGGGAGAAACAGAGGTTTAGGAGGAGGAGGAGGAGGAGGAGGAGAAAAGAGAAGCATTGTTCGAGCAAAGAGGTATTGATCGCTCCTCCGGACGATGCCTCTTCTTGATTTCTGTGTGCCCGTCGTCGACTTTATCAGCTTCTCCACCGTAATGTTATATCCAGTCGATGAATCTTTCGGTTATTCCTGAGTGGTGGTGTGGATTTCTTGGTGGGGAGGGGTTCGATGCTAAGAGCTGGATTAGAGCCACGGTTGGTTTTTCTTGAGGTCGAACATCAGTCGAAAGGAATTGCTTTGCTCGTACGCTCTTTGCCTTATGAATGCTTTTATTCAGCATGATCGTTTTTTCTTTTTGCATTTTCGGTTTCTGGGTACTCTTTATTTCTGTTTGCAAGTGTGCTGGCGTTTCAAGGTCAATCTTGTCTATCGGATTTCTTGGTTCTTGTTTGTCTGAATTCTGGTGTTCATGCGTAAGAACGAAAGTGGAGAGTTCTGTGTGAATAATGGATCGTCATCTAAGATCTCCTCCATTAAGATAATTAACTTTTTGCTGTTCTGCTTTTTGGACTCGTCCTCCAAGATGGACATGAATAAGAAAGCAGCAACTATTTGGAAACAGTATGTGCAGCTATCGAATAAAGATTGAAACTGTCCTGCAATTTTTCCCAGGAAGCCCAAGTCAGAAGCTTTGTTTCCAAGATGCATGTTCGATTATTCAATTTTGGTAATCAGCTTTGCTCGTGTAACTATTGCGTTTATGACCTTACCGTGTGCAGTTAACCAGTTAATGATGCACGATTGATGTTGTTGTGGCATTTGTCGGGCATTAATTAAGTCAATCTTGTCGCATCAGTTTCACTATTTTTGATTGGTTTATAATGTGACGTTCTCTTTCTTTTCAGCTTCCCGTGTGAGGCTATCAAGTTAGGATACTGGACCGGGTTCTGATTGAGCATCAGCATCCAGTAATAGAGCAATCCTTAGCTTCTACATGGGTTCAGTGTTGGAGACTTCAGCAACAGATAGTTACTGCAAGCCGCTGGGAATTCGGTTTGTCGAGTACATAAAGAGAAGTCCCATTTCCTTCAGAACACACCAAAGCATTGTCTTGATAGTCACATTCCTTGCCTATACATGCTATCATGCTAATCGGAAAACCACGAGTGTTGTTAAGAGCACTCTTGATCCTGCATCATCCGAAGTAGGCTTGAAGTTTCAATCATGGAGGAGAGGTTATTTGCCTAGTCCACTTGAAGCCAGAAATTTTTCTGGACTACTGGGTAGCGATAGTGGTTGGGCCCCATTTAATGGATCAGACGGCACGGAATTGCTCGCTGACCTCGATGTGGCTTTCCTTTCCATGTATGCCCTGGGGATGTACTGCTCCGGCCAGTTAGGAGATAGAACGAATTTGAGGATTCTCCTAACTGTAGGGATGATTGGAACCGGTTTGTTTACTTCACTGTTTGGCGTTGCCTACTGGGCAAACATACATAAGTTCTATTATTTTCTCATTGTGCAAATGGTTGCTGGTTTGTTCCAATCGACTGGGTGGCCTTCGGTTGTTGCCGTAGTTGGTAACTGGTTTGGCAAGAGTAAGAGAGGGCTAATCATGGGTATATGGAACGCTCACACATCTGTTGGCAATATTGTGGGTTCTTTGATTGCTTCTGCTATGTTGAGCTATGGATGGGGTTGGTCCTTTGTTGTTCCCGGTCTCATAATTGCATTTATGGGTGTAGTGGTCTTCTTATTTCTACCTGTTAGTCCTGAATCTGTTGGAGCTGATAAAGACGATGACCTGAACCCTCCCAAGAAAGTAGGAGAGGAAGTGACAGACCCCTTGTTAAGCGCTGATTCGGAGCATAAGGAGCAAGCCGTGGGGTTCATAGAAGCGTGGAAGATTCCGGGGGTGGCACCTTTTGCTTTCTGCCTCTTCTTTGCCAAATTGGTTGCATACACATTCCTCTATTGGCTGCCGTACTACCTCAGTCACACGGGTAATTTCAATTGTATTGTTTTAATCTGCTTGCGAGGCAACTTTTAAGAGTAATTTCATCATGGATTGTGCTTTGTGGAAATTTGTTTCGTCTAAAGTGCATCATAATACCATTAAAACCTCTGTTTCGCGTTTTTATTAACTCTGTTCATTTTACCATAGAAGAATTGTGTTATGCTGTTTTTCACGTGCTTATCTTCATTTTGCAGCTATAGATGGGGAGTACTTGTCCAGCGAAACTGCAGGAGACTTGTCTACACTGTTTGATGTTGGAGGAGTCATTGGGGGGATCCTGGCTGGTCACATATCGGATCGCCTGAACGCTAGGGCCATAACAGCAGCGAGCTTCATGTACTGCGCCATTCCGGCGCTCTTTCTGTACAGATGCTATGGATATGTTTCCTTGCCTGTAAACATCACGCTCATGTTCATCACCGGCATTTTCGTTAACGGGCCTTATGCTCTGATAACGACAGCCGTCTCGGCCGACCTGGGGACACACGCTTCTCTGAAAGGGAACTCGCGAGCACTTGCCACGGTGACGGCAATCATAGATGGAACGGGCTCCATTGGGGCTGCCCTTGGGCCGTTGTTGACGGGTTACATCTCCACAGAGAGCTGGGGCGCAGTTTTCTGGATGCTCATGGGAGCTGCTTTAATTGCAGGGCTGCTTCTCACAAGGCTTATTGTCGCCGAGGTGGCTGCAAAGATTGAGGAGTCGAGAGCGCGAAGGGGTTCCGTCCCTGCCGTCGAAGTGTAATTGCAAAAGGAGTTTGATACATATATCATTACCTGCAACTCCTGGGGTTTGGTTCTTCCAGCGCATTGCAAGTAGGTATCGAATCCTCTGTTCATGAATTGATTTTGAGGGGAAGACATCCTTTGTCTCCACGAAGATGAAGAGGACGGAACTTTGAAAAGAACGGACTCAGGGGTCGGAAGGAGAGGACAGGCGGTTCTTTTTGCTTGTTTGTATTTCTGTTTGTACATATCTGGTGCATCACGTTCCTTGGGGTTGAGCTTTGGTAAAGACGGATTACTTCAAGAAAAGATAATTTCCGATTTTGGTTGTTTAAGTGTCTGTAAGGTGGAGATGGAAAAACGAGCCCCATCGGACAAATAGAAGGAAACAATTTGGTTTGAGTGTGAGAGCACATTTGTAAACGATTATTTCACAGTGAATGATCACATTCATCCTCAATGAGTACTAGGCGCATTCTGGGCTTGACTTGTCTGAAGAAACTTTCATTTTTGCAGAAATTCGAAATTCGGCAATACTCAAAACCAAAGATCAAATCCTTTTGACTATTGGAGTTTGCCACAGCAAAGGTAGTTCCGAGGAGATGACTAGCTGGTACAACTTTCTTTCAGGACCAAACTCAAAGCAGAAAGAGGTCTCCATCATCTTGTGGGCACCGGCTGCAACTGCTTGGTTGGAAAAAATGAATGAAATTTTGTATTGTCAAACATGATGGAGAAGGAAAAAAACATACAAAAAGCTGAAGATCTTTTGCCATCTTTTCACTGAGATCATAAGAAATGTATTTGAAAATAGGATCTTCGTATGAGGAACTTTTCGGTTATAAGCAATGATAAGGTAGACTCCTGAGACGTGATTTTCAATTTGACAATCTGACTGTGGTGACATGGGAGCATGTTACACGTGAATGTTGGTCTTTTGGGTTCGAACTTGAATGGCCAGTCAACCGGCATTCCTAGCAATAGTTGCCTAACCAACTCATCATTCAAGGCCAAATACAAAGTATTGTAAGGGGCTTTCCCCATACTGTCCATAATGCTGTTATTAACAAAGCTAGCTACCTGCATTTCCTATAATAGGAGAAAAGAAAAATTAGGCCTTAAAGATTCTACAACAACGATCCAGACAACTACCTTTCAATATTTTTCGCCCCTGTCCTGTCCAGCTAATTAACACAGAAAAAGGGTTTTCTCAAGAATGAAAAATTCTCTAACAAGTAGCGATCCACCCATGGAGGGATGGGGAAGAAACATATAACCTGAAGTTGTCCCTATTATAGTTGAGGAACACAAAATGTTCATACAGAATTGCCAACTCCTGAATTTGAAGTATTGATCTTTCCATTTCATGATCCAAAGGAAATTCAGCCGCAAGTTACTAAGCCTATCATCAAACTGCAGCAGTCAAAAGAAAATGTTGTGTGAAAAAGAAAAATTAACGAGGAATCAGTGTGTACAAAGAGCTACTTGTTGACACGCCACTATGTGATGGCTCTTATGATGTGAGAGCTGTTCTGTGCTTCAGGGTTCATCCTCAAGCCACTTAAAACACAAAGTGTAATTGTGCTGATCAATGCTACATGCCTTGTTCGAAAGAACAGGACCGAATCCATGTCGTGCAGACAAAGCAGTCACAGTACATAGTACTAGATATCTCAGGGTGATTAAACAAATAAACGGAAGGTATACACCGGAGCTACGCAATTTTGAAACACACAAGACCAATACAGTATCATGACCTTGTCCTTGATGATCTTTCACAGACAAACATAATGGATTTCGGAAGGTCCTAAAGCCTCTATTGCTCAAGCAACAGAAAACTAAAATCATAGACCTTTCAATTGAAACTCAACAGTAGTAATAGCGAATAAATCACTTCTCCAATCCAAGACGATCATGTGAATCACAGACAGAAACAGGATCAGAATCAGATGAAGAGACGAGTCCATCGTGAGCGAACACGTAACATTTGTACAATTAGAAAGACGCAAGGATAATCTAGAATGAAAAATCTCCTGCTAATAGAATAGAGATGGTAACAGAAGGATCTCCTCAAAGCATGGCAAGAAAAAAATTTTGACAATGAAAGTCTACATATTCAACATATCAAAAAGTAATTTTGAAGTTCCACAACCACGAGGAGTAGCCAAAAAACCATGGGATGAAAAAGGAGTAAGACCACAAATTCGACACACAGATAACTTGCATTAGAGTTCTGCAAATTCTACTCCACAATACATGGGAAAGATCTACTGCCTCATGCGCCCAAAAACAGAGGCCAGTAAAAGTGAGACCAGCTCTCTCGATGGCTCTTAAAGAGCTAGAGCACCTTCTAGCTGAATCGCTCATTCTTAAAGACCAATCGCCCCAGTCGAATTATCTCAGACTGAAAAGTTTCACTTCATAAACAATTTTCATGATTGGAACACAACGAGGACCAATTAAGCAAAAAGTGAAACTCTTATACGTCCAACATTTACCCAGTGAACTTCACCAGCACTAGCATCTGATCAAATGTTCAGGGAACATATTGGACTGAAGAAGAAAACAAACGCTCCACCTTTGCATTACAAATTGCCAAAGATAAACCAATATCTAATGCTACAAACTTGCATTGAGGACATACAGAGGCCCCCAAACAACCCCTCTTTAAAAGAGAGATTCAAGAAACTTTACTACCCATAAAGAGCCTGTTGATCCTTTCTCTTCCCCTCGAGCTACATACCAAAAAGAATGCACTGAAGGAGCTAAACATGGCGGTCGCCATGGTCTCTGGACATGGAGCTGGGCTTGCGGTATCTCTCTTCGATCTGCTTGGCCCTCCGAACGGAGTCGTTGGCGACGGCTTTGATGTTGGGAACGTCGTAGTTTTGAGCTATGTAAATCCCGCACACCGTCCCCGCTATGAAGGAGAAGCTGCTTCTGATCATCCCCATGCGTCGGTTCCTCTGCTTCGACGATCGAGAAGAAGAAGAAGAAGACCCCGAACATACTCCATTTCTGCTTTCGGGTCTGCAGCATTCTGGGACCTTCTTTACCTTTTACCTTTTTTATATTAAAGGATAATCATTTCATAACTAGCCCATAGAAGGGGCACCGTTAGATGAAAAGTCTAAACATAAGATATAAAATAAAGGCCGAGGAGGAAATAAAACCCAATCAATAGGGAGAGAGTTGGCTCGGTGGGCTTTGGCAACTAATCCACGGCCTTGTTGTTTTCTCTCGGTTTGTAGAGGACCGAAACTTCGCTGAGCTGAGCTATAATTCTTTTACAATCATCTACTATTGATTGGGCCGGCCAAAGTGACTCAGCCCGGCCCATTAAGCTCTCCACCAAAGATAAGTTATCGGATGATATGCACACCTTCATATCACTTCCCTTTGAAAACCTTATTTTTTATTTTTTGCAGGACATTATTTTTCTATATGTTTCCAAAAAGAAGAAATCGATTGTTTTAAATGAAAAATATCTACATCTAGGTTTTTTCTAAAACATTATTTGCAACTACATGTATCATCATTTGAATCGATAGTTTGAAAATTTTCAATTATTTTGAGTTAGTTTTTTTTTTTTTTGAGTTCATAAAATTCACAAAAGATTGAAGATAAAAAGTAAAATTTACTCAAATTAGATCCTATTGATCATTTCCACAATAATTTCCCTCATGATTTGCACTTTATAAAATATGAACTTTTTTTTTTTATCGGTATAAAATATGAACTTATGTGTAAATTTTCTCACCAAAATTGAACAAAATTATGATGTCATTTAGTTGTGGTCGATTATAAAATAATTGTATAATCTCGAGACTTAAACTTCCCCTGCTTTAAAGAATGGCATGATATGTGTTCTAATGTAGACTTTCGATACATGCAAGCCGCCTTAACTACTACAAGCTTTCCAAAGGATGCTAAAGTCGGTTGATTCCTTGCCATTCTGATGACACCATGATCTATTTGCAAACTCCTCATCATCATAAGTCTCTATGAATTTCTTGTTGCAAGGTGATTAATACATCAGTGGGTATTCCATTAACACCGTTGGCGGTGTAAAAGTGACAGATGCAAGTAATTCCGCTTATCCATATCATGACAGAGCATAACTTTTATCACTTACAATATTTGAAACGTAATTCCCAAAACAATAGTATTAGAGGTTCAAAGTTTCTGGACAAACTAGGTTTTACCTGCTCAGAATGTCATGTAATTGGAGAAGAGATGCAACGGATTGTTAGGGTGCGCATGGCAACGTTATTATTTCGGGGAATTATTTCTTTTCATAGTTTTTTTCTATTTTTACTCCAAGAATAATTTATGAGTAAAGTAAGGTGTTTGGTAATTATATAAAATTTATATTATTGGAATGGAAAATGAATAAAAATGCGTTTAGTAAAATTTATAAATTTTTGTATTTATTTATTTTTCTTCTTACTCATGGACCATTGATTGTCGCCCGGCTGCCCCTTGGTCGTCGCATGACCGTCGCTCAGCCGATGCACGGCCGCCGCACGGTCGCCGCACGACCGCCGCACAACCACCAACCGTCGCCGCTGACTGCCGCAATAGGATCAACGATGGCGGTTAGCGGCCGCAAACCGCACAACCACCAACCGCGCTCATGTGGTGGCAATAGGGCGGCGGTCGGTCACCGTGGGCTCATGCGGTGGCGATGGCGGTGGGTCAGGGCGATGGCTGGGCGATGGCGGTGGGCTACGAAAAGAATCGCGCAGCCGATCGCTAGAGGTTGGTTGTCGACAGTGCTCGCGGGCGGTATGAGGTGGCTGACGGTTGGCAAGCGGCTAGCGGTGGCTCCAACAAGGAAGACGAACAAAAGAAAAATAGAAAAGAAAAAAAATTTTATTTTAGAAATTATTCCCGGGAACAAGAAGTTATTTTTATTTTTTTTTTGTTTCTTGTTTTTGTTCCAAATTTATTCCCCAGCCACTTTTTCTATTCCGGGGAATAGAAAAATAAGTTGGCGTTACCAAACAGATTTCCATTCTTTTTTTGTTCCAAAAAACAAAATAATACAAATCGGGAGAAATAGAAACGTTACCATGCATGCCCTTAATTTCTGGGTGGAACTTCCTTCCAAACAAGTAGCATGGCCTCTTCACTCCATTCCACAAACAAGGTTTTGTCTGCTCTTCGTGTTGCAGAAATCCAAGCAACAAAAGTTTCGTTCAGGCTATTTATGCATATTTCGAGATCATTAATCGAGAGGATACAAACATTGCATACCTATTGTCACTGGTTTCATGTATGCTCACATCAATTAACTGCACAAATGACAAAATAAACACGGTCAAACTCATGACAGAAAATTGGGAACAGTAATTTACATAGATTATCGATATGCTCCATACAAATCAGGAAAAGTCACAAATTTCAGTTTCTTTTAATCTTTATGGAGTCTAATGATAGTTAAAACTGGGCGAAAGTACATCACAATTGCCAAAACTTGGCATGAGAGGAGAGCCGACTCAGTAAAGAAACGTAAAAACGATGTTGTTTTGGCACGGATTTGAATTTTAATACAAAAATTATTTTAAACTGTGAAAATGAAAAAGAGACATTACAACGGGATCATTTTAATTTTTTAAATAAAGATATTCATAATCGTTATATATATTACATAAATGATCCACCTAGTTGGCATTGAATTGTTTTGGTAATGAAGTGACTAATTAGGTATTAAGCTAGGCACGTAATGAATTACGTCAAAGCTAAAACCTCTATTATAATTCTTTCTTTCGATTAGTTTTTAATTATTCAAAGCATAATAAAATAAATTCTTTTTTTTTTTTGCCAAAACATGAACCATTAGATATCCATTATGTTAAGTCAAAAGTATATTTTGTCTCACTCTTAATGTATTTTATAAATTGCCCCTGCAATAAATAATATAAAGATAAAATAAAAAGACAATATCACAATTTTCAATAAATTCTTACTTTCGGACACTTTTTTAACATAATTACTACGAAGCATCAGAGCAAATACTAATATATATTACGTTATTTTGTTTTTTTTTTGGTCGGTTATTACGTTATTTTGTTAGCTGAAGTAAAATCATCACATGTATTTTGCAAGTATAATTCGACGAATCTTAGGTGGAAATATATAAATAGAGAAATTTCGACATCTTGGGGTCTTTTACCCATTCGCTTTCCCGCAAAATCTCCCTTTCTTCACCCCCGATCCCTTGCTCCCAATTCCGTCGCTCTGCGGAAATCGGATTCCTCCGGCGAGCAAAATCCGGCCGGCGCCGATCGTCCCTCGCCTCCTCCGATTCGAATCAGGTTCTCGATCTTCGTCATCACTCGTTTCCGTCTCTCGTCAAACCTTGGATCGAGGCTAATCCGTTCTGAATTCCCTGCGATTCCTGTTCGGAAATGAGCGGAAATGGAGAAGGCTTTGTTCCGCTTGTCTCTTTCTTGACCGTGCCGTCGTGTCCGATTTGATGCGTAGGGTTTTGTGAGTTGCTGATTTCTGGCGATTGACCAGGGTTTAAATCCGAGAGTTTCTGTCGATTCGGTGTCGTGAATTTTGATCTGTTTGAATTGGGGAACAATGTCGTCGGAACCGTAGAAATTGACGGTTCTGAAGCAGCTCGCGGCTTTTTTCGGTTGTCTTTCCATTTAGTTTGAGTCAACTCTATGGAGTATGATACACATGCTTTCGTGGGTCTTGTCTTAGGTGATTGAATTAGTATTCGTTACGGCGGATTAATCATGCGTAATCTGTGCTTTAGGGAAGCAATACAGATATCTTTCATCTGGATGTCTTGTCGAGCATTTACCTGTTTATCAGCTATGCTTTTTCTTAGTGCTTTTTGTACGAGATATGCTAATTACTTGACCCCGTGTCTTCCTGCAGGTTCTGGTAACAAGTATTGAAGAGTTGTGCATAGGACACGCGGTCTGAGAATCTCATTATTTCATTGTAGCACTTGCTGGAGGATCCACTGGAATATTTATTTGGTTATGGATTTCTGTAATTAGGGTGACTAGTTATGTACTGGCCATTTTGATGAAAGTCTGGGACTTCCGTCTGAAGGAAGTTACAGTAACTGTCATTAATGGGTGTCCAATACTTATCCATCTCCGGTGTCTGCACGGTCCTGAGCTTTTTGGGCCTTCAATGGTGGGCACAGAATTTAATAGAGAAATTTAAATTGGATGGGCTGATTGGAGAGAGCATCGTCAAATCAGATAATGCCAATCACGTGCTTGATCTGTTATTGAGTTCTTCCACCACTGTTGCCCTGTTGGCAACTTTTATTCTCAGTGCCTTCACTCTACTCGTTTTGTCCTTGAAGGTAAATTATCATTTCAACTAGTTGTTGTACGGATTTGAACCCACACTATTGTGAATATCTTATTTAGTAGGAGAGGAACCCAGAATGATCATACTTTAGGGCACCTGATTCTGCAAATTCAATTTCAAAAGATCCATTACTCTTCTGACGCATGTAAACTTGTGCTTAAGTCAGAAATGATGGTGTAGTTTTAAGAACTGAACTAATACAGAGAGAATCCTTTTGTAAAGGATGCTTGGCTCATGATAAGTTGTTGATAGTGCATTGTCTGTTTTTAACAATAATTGAGTAGTACATGTAGTTCCAAGGAGTTGGACCAGGATTTTCTCCTTTACCCAGCTTTTGGACATACAATTGAAACATTCTGATTTTTCTTTTGCCTCTCAACAAGAAATGGTTTAGATGGTTCATTTTGTAGTGATTTTAATTTGATGTTCTCTGTTTGCTTTCTCATGTGCAGTCTATATTCTTCTCAGAGCTGTCATCCTCGGAAACTCGAAAACTGTTGGAACGATTGGGAAACTACCTTATTTACAAGGTAGAGGGCCATCTTTGCTCTGAAATTTTGATTGAAGGAGGTGGCGATTGGCATGGATGCTTAATGACCTGAAATTGGAATCGCTGAAGTCTTGAATTTCCCTCTTATACTGGAATATTTTGCTATTTTGTGCAGACTTTATAGCAAGAAAGAAATTAATGGTGAAACTTAAGTGTGTAGCATATGTAGGTTTAATTTTACAAGGATAGTTACCTGGAACTTCTTGTATATAGTTTAATCTGTGAGGGAAGCCAAGGTATTATTCACCATAACTATATATATGGACCAACTGATATGAAAGTGCATTGATAGTCTAGATTCGTGTCTTGGCTCATATGAGAGCTTGATTTTGTCTCTATTGTTTTTCTCTTGCCTTTTGCTTTCATTAAGTTAGCTTCCTTTGGATCACTAGTAGTTCGAACTATGTCTTAAAGAGTCTTTTTCACCATAGCCTATATTCCTGGACCTTTGGTGAGAGGTCATGGCCAATCATTTTGGTTACTCCTTGATAGGGTTCCATTTGTTCTATCCACATCTAAAGCGTATAGACTTAAGCCACAATCATTTGAATGGCGAACTTTCGTGGAAATTGGAGCATTGTCGTAATTTGACGAGCTTGCGGATATCAAACAACCAAATTTCTGGTGAGATACCTGCAATATTTGGAAAGATGGCTCAATTACAGGAACTGAATCTTTCTTCAAATAAGTTAGGGGAAGTGATTCCCAGGGAATTAGGAAGCCTGCCGATGTTGTTAAATCTTGATCTAAGTAGCAACGCAATCACGGGAAATGTACCAACTCATGTTGGACTTTTATCCCATCTAGAGAATTTGAACTTGGCATCGAACGATTTGAGCGGATTGATATGCTAGTGCAGCTAGGCTCATGTAACAGCTTGTTGAGGTTGAACTTGAGCTGAAATAAATTTCAAGGAAGCATTCCTCCTAAATTAGGCAACACACAAGTTCTCGAGGTTCTTGATCTAAATTATAATATTTTGTCTGAAAATATACCAGGAGAGCTTGCAGCACTGTGAAACTTGCAAGTTTTTAATATCTCCCATAATAGCCTGTCTGGTTCCATCCCATATTCTTTAGGTGATTGGTTGGCCTTGACTTCCATTGACATATCCTACAGTAACCTGAAAGGTCCTCTCCCAAATGCCAAGGCTTTCAATGAGGCTCCATTTGACGCAATTCAGCATAACAGAAGGTTTTGTGGAAATCTTATTGGTTTACCGAAATGCAATTCCACTGGGAGCAAAAAACTCAATGGACGTGTCGGAGCTAGAATCACACTTTTTGATGAAATACTCTGACTAGGTAGACTTAAATGGAAATTGGGATTTGAATGAACTTTCTGAAAAGCAGTTTGGCTTTTTAGTATGGTCATTGTTGTTTTGAATGATTGTTGCTGAACTAGCAAAGCTTCTCTTCTCTGAGTGGAATGGGTCTACCATTGACTAAAGTTTGAAAGATGCTTTGGTATTGGAGTGTCACGCCATCTAGTGAGCAAGCAATTGTGTGTTAGGTTTAAATGGTACAGAATTTAAACTTATTGGGCGAACAATTGCTCGATTGTGGCACGTGATTATGTAGTCTGTGGCTTTGTAAAATCGTCAGCTATTATATTGTGGAGGGTCCTTGTTATTTTTCTTATACTGTTTGCAGTTGCACTTGGGAGAGTTGAGAATCAGCTAGAACTATAAGCAATTTCATCTCAAGCCTTATGTGTGATACTGATGTTTCCATGTCTACTTGACCATATTTTGACTTTTATTTGGGTGATGCTGAACAGGGAACATTTCTACCTTTAGTACTTCCTCCAACATTGTTTCATTTTTGCCTATGGTCAACCTGGTTGACTGTTCTATGTTCTCTAAAGGTATGTGGGGTTGAATGTTCTTTTTTTTTTTTTTTTTTTTTTGGTTTTCTCTGGCTGATGCTTTGATAGTAACTGGTAAGTACAAGTATGAACATGTTGATAACTTTGGACAGATGTTTCAAGCTTTGGCTAGAGATCGCCTGGAAAGATTGAATGCTTCTCCTTCTACAACACCATGGGCATATTTTCGTGTGTATTCAGTGTTATTGGTGGTTCTGACTGTTGATGTGTTCTGGTATGTATTCCTATTCTTATGCATTTTAGTGGAAGTACCATTTAATACAGATGTGCTGAGTGTCCTGTTGACTTCATTTTACAGGATATAGTTTCATAAACAGTCAAGTGGTATACACGTTGGATAATAAGTAGGACAGATGTGTATTCTTTGGTAATTGTTAATGCTGAGTGCAGCTAGATAGCACTAATAATCGGTTTCCCATAAAACATGTGTTTTACAAGACCTGCACGTCTTTCTCTTAGTTTTGTTGTAATAAATGAGTCAGTTAGAATCTTTTAAGAGAAATGTGATTCAGAATCAAGTCTCTTTTGGTATAATTTTTTACCTAGTTCCGGTGTGATAGATAAAGTTCCTATAGAGATGCTTAAAAATGATTAGTGAAGCTCATGTCGCCTGGTTCAACATACTGGATTCATAGCCAACCATTTGAAATTGCCGATAGGTATAGTTCTGCATCGTGTATGCAACAGACTACTTATATCTGCCTATAACTCATGTTAGTACTACAGAGACTTGTACTTTGTACTTCAATATGTTTTTTTAACTCAGTAAGATCTCTCAATCTCACTGTGAGTAGTCACAAGAATCAAGTAGGATATGGTTTGTATGTGTTTACTGTTTTGAGCTTTCTTCCTTTAGAAACTTGTTTTTTTCCACCAGAAATTGCTATGAAGTACTTATTTTTATGAAGTTCATCTATATTGATGTGATGTTGCCTTCTGTGTGCTTGCAGGATTAGACTTTCTCTAATGATTCACAAAACATTGGGGTCTTCGATGTTCTTGTTGCTACTTTTTGAGCTCTTCTGTGTTATTTTTGAAACACTTCAGGTATTTTTAAGAAGCACTTCCCTTCAAGCTTCTCATTGTTTTCTACGTAACATAATTTATGACTATGATTGAATGGTGGCAATGGACTGAGTTGCTTGCCTTTGACAATACTCTCCTTTTAGGCCATTGTGGTTCATGGATTCCAGCTTCTTGACATCTGGGTAAATCATTCGGCAGGAAACAGCAGTGGTTGCCGAATGTTTAAGTTTATAGATACATCTGCGGCAGGTACTGCTTGATCTTTTGTGCATGCATGTGTGATAGGCTTCTTGGGCCATTTATAGGCATCTTGACTTCAAATGGTGCTCTTTTTTCTCAATTTTTCTGGATGTTGAGCATCTGCAGATATTGTAGGTTCTCCCTCTGGCGATTTTGTCACAATATAGAAGTGAATTGATAATTATGTTGGTCAATATGCTAAGAATTGACGTCCTCAAAGCAATAGTTTCTTTGCTGTTATGATGCATGTATCAATTTCATCTATATATATTGAGGACAGTGGATTGGCCATCTGTCGTGGTTGATTTCCACCCCCCCACCCCTTGTTTCTATACTCTTTGGTTTATTGGTTAGTGTCTAATTCTTTTAATCCGGTATGATGTCTGTTGTCTTACATGATCATTAACTGCATAGATTTGAGCATGCTTTTTGGAATATTTAATTACTATGTCATTTCGTTTGGATTATGCAGGTGCATTATGGGAATGGAAGAGCTTTCTGATTAGAAATCTTGGTTTTGTCCTTGACATGGCAACTTTATTGACTGCTGTGGGGCATTATGTGCTTATCTGGTTGCTTCGTGGCATGCCACTACATATAGTGGATGTGGTTCTATTCTTAAATATACGTGTAAATATCTGACCAACTGATTTAATGCCTATTTAATATGTGCTTGAAATTAGGGTTGATCTTCAGTTTCTTCATTGTGCAACATTGAATGATTTGCAGGCCTTACTAAGTGCGATCATCAAACGTGTGAAGGGATTTATTAAACTGAGAACTGCATTGGCTACTCTTCATGCTGCCCTTCCTGATGCAACATCTGAAGAGCTCCGAGCATACGATGATGAATGTGCCATCTGCAGGGTATGCTCCTCACCTCCTCTCTCTCTCTCTCTCTCTCTAATTGTCAAATTATAGCCAGTGTTTAATTGACATGATAAAATTCTGACTTGATAGGAACCCATGGCCAAGGCCAAAAGGCTCCACTGCCGGCACCTCTTTCATCTTGGTTGCTTGAGATCTTGGTATGAGGATTTGCGTTCTTATTTGTATTTGTAATTGAAATGAAACTGTGTTTGAAAGTGGCGTATGATGCTAGGTTGGATCAAGGTCTTAATGACGCTTATTCGTGCCCCACTTGTCGAAAGCCGCTTTTTGTTTCCAGATCAGAGAATGAAGCAAACCCTAGCAGTGAAGTTTTGAGTGATGAACAGCTCGCTCGCCAGTTAAGTGTAGGTCTTGATGGACAAAATTCTTCTGAGAATGTCCTGCCACCAGGACTATTTCCCAGTCAGACTCAGAATCCTATGGATGAAGGAACTTGGAGGTAAAACCATTGTTAGATCTATGAAATTTCTTTTTAACAGTTTAATACAATTTGAGAAACAGGACACCCTTTTTGCAACTTCCATTGCTGAAAACACTGCTCAGTTAAGTGGTAATCTTGGGAAATTTCTTTTTTAGACTTTTTGATTGGCTTGTTTGTTTAAGAGACAAATTGGCTAACTCTGTTTTCAGCTGGTGTTTGATCACTTTAGTGCTCGTATTTCTTGCATCTTTCGCAACTAACTATTATTTTCTGGGAAGTTGAATATAGTTTGCTCTTGAGGTGGACTAAATGATGCCCTGGATTTACCTTTTTCAAACATCTTTATCTGAATATTCATTATTGATACAGTTCAAAATTGGCCACTTTGGACTTTTTGACATCGTTTCTTTTGTTTCTGTACTACATGAATGAGGAGAAGACTCTTCTTGTCTAAGTGCAAGCCTTACATCTCCAAAAATCAAGCAATACCTTTAGGCTGCCAACTAAATCTTATTTATGCATCCTTGTTCCTTTTAAATATGAATTGGATTATTTTGTCCACAGAAATGCTGGACTGAACTCAGGTTGGCTGAATTCTTGGCCAAGCCATGGTGTTGATGGTGCTGGCCCCTCCTCCACTGCCATGAGATCAGTTGGACTGGGAAGGGTTCAGATGATGATGAGGCATCTTGCTTCCATTGGAGATACATACAGCCAGTCTGCTCTTGACGATGCTGGCTGGGGTATTTGGCCTACTAATCTCTCTCATGCTGGTCCCTCTGGTTCACTTGCTTCTGGTACTCCTACTGTTGGAAGACATCCTGGAGCCACTGGTGGTCTACATTTGAGAACTACCTCACGTTCTGCAAATGATGACATTGCGAATATATTAACAATGGCTGAAACGGTTCGAGAGGTTTTACCCCATATTCCAGAAGAGATGATTTTTCAGGTATAGTAGTTCCCGTACTGCCTGAAAGTAAGAGGTTCAGCATGGCTAACCTGTAGCTTGAAATGAACTATGCCTTCTTTTTTTAACATTTGCCTGATTGATAATCAGTTCTTGGTAGGCTTACAGAGTTGTTGCCAGATGAATAACTACATTGTTTCACAGTTAAATGTTGGGGCCCTCTCTGATTCTTTTGCTTTGCTAATTTGGACGTAATGAATCTAAATTCCATTGGACTCATTTTGGGATTCTTGTTCATCACATAACATTTTTTTTTTTTGGCTTTTGTGTAATATTGCTGGTTGATTTCAAAACTATGTCATGAATACTTACTGTGACATTCTGCCATTCTGTGTAAGAAGACAAGCATCAATTTTCTTGCATGATTGTTTGGATTGACTAGTAATTCTATATTCTTGTTTTGGATTGCCATTTTGTCCTTTTGTTATTTTTTGCATAGTGATATTGTCTGATGTCGATTGTGCAGGATTTGCAGCGAACAAATTCTGTGACTGTCACTGTGAATAATCTTCTCCAGATCTAAATGTATTGTATCATAAGCAAAATGCTACAGCTCGTCAAAACACAAATTCGGAGACTTCAGCGGCATTCATCCATCCAAGTTCGAGCATAAATTTTAGAGCTTGTTCTCTTCCAAATGTTTAATAAGCCTCAGTCTTTGTATATAGAGACAGCTTGATCTTGTGCTTCATAAAGTAAAGTAGTTCAAGTACCCTTTTTCCTGTGTATGTCTGAGAGTGGAATGCTACAAGCACGCATTGTACTAGTTGACAATGATGAAGTATGCCGTATACATTCCATCACAAAGGGCGCAATCCGGTTTCACGGATTGAGCATCCATGTAAATCTCAATAAATTGGGTGTGTACTAATTTCGATGTCAAAGGACATTCATACAAATGGAAGTCAGTTGAGCAAATTCTCCAATCCTTCAATATGCCTTGCAAACAAGGTTTCTCTCTCTCTCTCTCTCTCTCTACTTGAAGTGTGGGGGGTTGCTTGTTGGGGCGATCGGTAGCGACAAACACGGAGCCACCACCTTGAAATCGAACGACATGGTACCGAAGGTTATGGACAGGGACCAAGACAGTGTTGGTTGGTTTTGGAGTCTTCATGTTTGTCTTATTTACACGACTTCCCACTTCTATGGGTTCCATGTCCACCTTCTTACATAAACAATGTTTTTCTTTTTCTCTTTTCTTGGGCGGTTAACCCACGAGAGCGTTTTAGACATTCTCTTGTGCTTTGCAATGTTCCCCAATGTGCGCCTAGACCGTTCCGCCTTCTGGACATCAATATATTTTCCTAGTCTTGCATTTTGCAATGCCTTTTAATAATTGGGACATTGAAGGTGATATTACCTCAAGACAAGGATAAATCAACAGGAGATAAAAGTCGTAGTCTATCTAGACTCCGTTTGTCTTGCAAAAAATGAATCATCTGAGAAATACTTTCCTAGAAGTAATCATCATATCGTTTGAAATAATTCGTTAATAGAACATATTAGTATTATCGACAACAATTTATATAAACGATTTCATGAACGATAAAAAGGTTTCTAATTCTTTCATTTTTATAAGCGATAAAAAATATTGTTTCTAATAAAATATTTTTCAAATCATTCATTGTTTGCAAAAACAAACAAAACCTTAAAATGACAAAAATTTACCAGCTAATTTCATCATCCTCCTCCTTATTTTAACCTAGTCGTTTTACAGAGGTATATAAGGAACGTGTCGGGGCAACCTCTTTGTAGACATACCCATCAAGACGGCCTTCACTCCTTAAAATACTACCCACTAATTACGTTGGTTAATTAGTCAACACGATATGGGTTCACAACAAGCCTAGCTATTCCCAATCGCACATGCATGGTGGAAAATAATTCACTCTTCCCATCGTCAGCAACCACTTTTTGCATAATATAACAGGGCCTCTAGGCAACTAAAAGGCAGGACACTTTTCCGTCTTGTCTTTTCCTATAAATAAATTAAGGGGTATTTGATGTGTAGAGTGGACTATTTTATGGTCATTAAAACTTTGCTTCACATGAAGGAAAGTGCCCTCATTTGAAAGTTATTTGTCGCATGTATATATAGGAATCTAAGTGATGGTTAGAAGGGGGAAAGAGACATGTATGCTTTCTCTTCCTTACGAAGCCTGAGATTTGCAGTCACAGAAAGCTTCAAACGAGCCCATTCTCTTCCTACTTACATCCTTCATTAGTTGATTTCTCTCTTTTCATAGCTTCCTCGTACACAAAGCTGATCATGTCCGCCATTGGTTTGCTCTTAATACTTCTTTTATGTCCTCAAATGCATGCATCTAATGCTCGTCTTCTTGAAGCCGAGGCCGGTGGGAGAGAGAGCCCTCATTCTTTTAGCAAGGTAAAGTGTATGGTACAAGCAAGAACGTCTCATTTCTTGGCTTTTATTTTTCATTTGTACGCCTGTGCAATGCATTGTAACAGCAGTGCTGATGCTTGTGTAATTCAACCATGCAGGTAGCAGAAAAAGTTAAAGTGATGATCCACATCGAAACATATCGGAAAGGAGCAACAAAAGTAAACGAGAAGTATCGCAAGTCATCAAGTACTGAAGACATCGTCACTCAAGAAGTCCTGAACCACATGGCCATGGAAGTGAAGCATGGAAAGAGAATGGTTTCAGGCACCATCCCGACGACATTAGGACGCCGTTTCAGTGCTTCTCCTGGTCTCTTCTCCGATTATTCCCGACCCAAGATGCGACCTCCTTCTCACAATTGATTAGTTGACGGTTTTTGCTCCGCTAATCGCACTACCATAGTTGCACTGTAGTTTAGAAGCTACATTAACCTTTACTAATCTGAAAATATACTTTTTAGGTAGGTCTTTTGTCCCCTTTTTTCCCATTGTCTGTAGAGATGCCGTTTCGAGAGAGAGAGAGAGAGAGAGAGAGAGAGAGACACTAGCGGTGGCTCACGGCTTTTGGATACTAATTGTTTGATAATGCACGAACATAGGTTTTTCCCTCAAATTTTTTCATTGGTTGGAAAACCTTGTTTCTCCTTGTTCTAAGTATGACGGTTGTTATTGTGATTATACATGACAGCCATCGCATGTCGAAGGTTGTCCTCATCTCATGCCAAAGATTCAGGGATAAATATTAGATAGGTACAGAGGTTACGTTAGGTTCCCTTTACAAAAGAAGTAATTGGCGACTTATAATCAATACTTATGATTATGATCGACTCGATCTAATTCGTAATCACATAATTAACTTAGAAATGGATGAGTGCCTTTGTCAAGAGATCCAGCACACATGAAGAAAGAACGGCGATGGAAGATGTGATCGATAATTTCAAATTACAACAACGACACGACAAGTTCTAACTGTCGATGTTCGCATTGCGAAATGTATGTACACACGTCAACGTCAACGGAGTCTATTATATAGCAGCTCTAAGATATTTTTTATTATCGGGATTTTCAGAAGACAGAAAAAGTGGGCATGACTTAAAATCGATCCACGTCTTTCCTAAAAATAGTGGAGTAATACAAGACACGAGAAGCAACCATCTCGAGAAAGATGTCCCCGAAGTTACATACAGCTTTTTGACCCCGGTCTCCGACAAAGAGCAGCAATTCACGCTCTCCCCATATGATCCAAATCCAATCAATGAATCTTCTAGGGCGGACTCTACGTATTAACGACAAATTGTGTCTAGTAAAAAATGAACAAAATTTTCTCATGGCGGGCTGAAAGTCTCGATATGGAAACGAGTTCGAATCATATGCGGGCCCAAAAGGCTTTTAGAAGGTGGGCCCAACAGTCCAGCCCGCCTTTCCGTCAACCGTCGCGTACCCAGGATTCCTAACCGCCGCCTCCACGTAACCTTCAGCCGCCCGCCTAAAAATCTTCGAAAATACTACGTACGCATGTCCAGCGCCTCGCGAACGGACCGAGCGAGACAACGCAGACATGACGAAGCGATACTTCATGTTGCAGAGAAAGCTCGAAGACACCGAATCCGAACTCAAGTCCGCGTTCTCCCTCGCCGCCTCCGAAACCCCGTCCCGACAGCTCCTGTCCGAGTGCATCCGGCAGCGGCTCCTCTTCCTCAACAACCTGCTGTCCGCCGAGTTTGCCTCCGACCCCAAGCGGCCTCAGCACCTGCGCCACGTCGCCCGCCGGCTCGCCGACCTTGAGGCCGCTTTCGGCGCCTGGGACAACGACGAAGACGAGGCCGGCCCCGCTGAGGATGCCTCCGTGTGCTCGTGCACCGAATCATGCCTCCGCGATGACGATGGTGACGACGATGGAGGGGAAGATACGAAGGAGGATTTGGCGGTCGATGAGTGGAACGATTTGCCGGTCACCGAGGAAGGCAATGGACTGGCGAAGGGATTGGAGAGTGAGGAGAGAGCAAATGAGGGGGGAGAGAAAGTAGGGGAAGGAGGGAAGTTGTGGAGGGTGGTTAACGTGGTCGGTGGCATGGCGGCGGTCGGCGCGGCGGTTATGGCGATGTTCTCCGGCTTCGTTCTTCACCATCTCGATCATGGAGACGCTTTCGTGGTTCCCCCCACTTAGAAATTGTAAGCATAAACTAAATCGACGCGTGCATATGTGTCTGGGTGAACGAATTGCTCGAGGATTATCACTGTAAATTTCGCTTGCATGTAGTTGACATCACTGAGGCTATGAACGATGACATTGACTTCAATGCAGCTTCTTACACACATGCGCAGGCATATGCCGATCATTTTCAGTTCTAGATCGAATATGATATTATTGGTTCCGGTGGAGGAGTTATCATGGATCAATGGCGCTGCACAAATAGCGTCACATTATCGACATCGAATCCAAACGGAAACAAGGGCTCATAAATTCTTTTTTTGGTCCAACGACTATTATCAACGAACTACTCGAGGATTATCATTGCAAATATTGCTTGCGTGTAGTTGACTTCAACGAGTCTACGAACAATGACTATGACCGATGCAACTTCTTATACTTATACACAATCGCAGGCATATGCCGATCCTTTTCGGTTCCGATACAAGACTTATCATGGATCACTCGTGCTGCACAAGTGGCGTCACATTATCAACATTGAATCCAATCAGAAAATGATTACTTGGAAATTCTTCTTACAATTAGGGTTATCCTGGCTACAAAAGGTCCCTCATGTGTCATTAGCTTTTGAAAAACTTGCCATGAGCTGCTATTGCCTTCTTCTTTAACGTCCCTTAACTTGGGACTGCTTGAATTGAGCCCAAAAGAGAAGCGACCCACGCCATATTTGGGGCTTCTTAGTTGGGCCTGCGTTGCTTTCGACAAATCAATTAAGTATTTAAGATAAGACGAGCGATTAGAGATCATGGGATGCGCGCCTCCCCCGTAGAAAAGAATCTGAGAAGAAGATTCGGGCAAGTCTCGAGATTGGTGCTGAAGCGGACGAGATTTTCTTAATGCGAGTGCTGGGAAATCCTTTGATGTCAGACAAAGCAAAAGAACTAATTCATGAGTTCTCGCGCACTTTGACTTCTTAACTTTGGCCCTTTTTCGACCGGCAAAGTGGAGTAGCTCCGCCGCTGGATCAGGCCGGTTGCCAGATGATGCTCCCATTCTTCATGAGAAGCTATGGAGAGGACGGTCCCAATTGCAATTTTTTTAACTGGATAGTGTAAGGCTGAGGCTCCAGTAAGTGAAACAACGGTTTCAACTTGAACAAACGGGGAAAAGCGAAGTGGGAAGATAGTGAATTGAAAGACCTCTTTAAATCTCGAAGAATGTTCCGCACGTTTACTCGAAGAGATCTAATTCGTGATTGGGTTCCGATGCAGGTTTAGTCCGTCATTTGCATGCAGATTAGCTTTTCGGCATAGCGATGAATGTTTCCCATGAAATTGTTCTTGCTCGTGAACAATGGATTTTTCTTTTCGCCGGCCAATAAATCATGAAAACGAGGAAATACTTGAACAAAATACTCCGAAATTAAGGCTTCGTTTATTCATGGAAAATATTTTCCTCATTTTCTGGTATTTGGATTACATAATGAAAATGAGTCAATAGAAAATATTTTCTTGGTTAACGAATAACCCATGCTTAAATTCAAGAAAATGACTATCTCTTTAAAAAGTAGAAAATCATTTTTCAAAATATAACAATATGTCAGTATTTGAACCGGAAATTCTACACTTGGGCATGAGAACACTAACACTCATTCTCAGGTCCCCAATGTTTAGGATCGGGTGCTTGTCTAATACCCTGGCACTATGGCCAAGTCCCGAGAACTTATGCCCAGGTCCATAAAGGCTAGGCCTGATTCCAGTGGTGCCCATACCCAAATCCTCCAAGCTAGAGCTCGAGCCCAACGAGGTCAAGGCTCAAGACCCTCAATGTCCATGCTCGTCTTAATCAAGGCTAGGCCTAAACCCACAGAGGTCGAGCCTCAATGGACCTAGTGCCTTTGCCCAAGTCCCCAGCGCTCGGGCAAGAGTTCACAAAAGCTTAGCCTAGTTCTATTGAGGCCTGGCCCAAGACCTAATGCCCGTGCTCAAATCCCTACGCCCAAGTTCGAGTCCACCGAGGCCAAGGCCTAGGACCTTGGTGCTCATGTTTGGGTCCAACGAAGTTAGGCTTGAGACCCCGGTGCCATGCCTCAATCCATGGCGCCCAAGCTTGAGTCCATTGGGGCTAAGGTCGAGATCCTAGTACCTATACCGAGGTCCTCGAGCTTGAGACCCCAATGTCGGTGCTCAAATCTCCCATGCCCAATCTTGGGTCGATTGAGGCTAGAGCTGGGGATAATGCCAGTGCTCGGGTCTCTAGCGCCTAGGCTCATGTCCATCAATGTTTGCTTAGGTCCCAACAACCAGGGGTCCCGGGCCCAATCTCGATGGACTCAATTCTGGTTGTCAAGGACCTGGGCACGGGTGCTAGCGTCCTAAGGCCAGCCTCAATGGACCAATACTAGAGTGTCAAGACTTGAGTTTGAGCATTCAGGGTCCCACACTCAACCATTGTGGACTTGAGCCTAGGTGTCGAGAATCCAAGCACGAGCACAAGGGCCTCAAGCTCAACCTCTGTGGACTTGGGCCAAGGTGCCGAGAAGTCGTGTGTAGGTGCTGAGTTCTCGGTTTAGGCTTTTGTGGATGAGAGACTGGTACTTATGCTCTTTCTCGGCATTCAAGCGGCCTTGCCCGAGTCCCAGTGTCAAGGTCAAGCTCCATCAAGACTAGATTCTAGATCTTAGTATTTGTGCTTAGAAAATGGCTTTTTAAAAATTCGCTCAATCGGAATAATTGCCGGTTTGCATCCTGACAATCCTGCTTCAGAGACTATCTCCAGAATAAACTTTCTTTGACTGAGAGATATTCCTTTGTCAGACCAAGCTATCTCAATTCCGAGAAAGTACTTAGGAGATCCCAAGTCTTTTATGTGAAAAGTGGAATGCGATAGCTTTTAAATTTTGCAATGGCCGATTCATTATTCCCCATGATAAGAATGTCATCAACATATATTAAAAGGTAAATTGATGAAGTACCTTCAGTCCATGTAAACAATGCATAATCATGTTTGGAATGCTGAAAACCTGTGTTGGTTAAAGCAGCAGTGAACTTGGCATACCATTGCCTAGAGGCCTGTTTGAGTCCATACAGGGATTTCCGGAGACGACACACACGAGACTCCCCCTGTCTGCGTAATCCCTGTGGAAGCTCCATATAAATCTCTTCATCCAGATCTCCATGCAAGAAAGCATTATTGACATCCATTTGATGCGGTGGCTATTTTTCAAAAATGTAATATTTTTCTTTGAAACAAATGGAGTCGAAGTTTGATAAATTTTCAAAGGGACCCATGTTGATTGCCCCATCGGTCCTTCGTGCCGAAACCAGTAAGCAGCAATTTCTTTTTCCTTCTTATCACCTGGCTTTCCATGTAATTTCCAGCATGTATCAATAGTATGATGAGGACGTTTACAATATTCACAATATTTACCCTTAATTTTTGAATTTTGCCCAGTATTTTTTATGGATGTCGTGGCATTTCGTGGGCCTCCGGATGCCCTATATGCGGGCGGCGTCGTGGCTGAATATGGACAACCCCAAGTCCATCCCCACCCGTCCGCCCCCTCCGTGCCCGAAGCCCTCGATACCTCCACCTTCTCCGTGCGACACTTCTCCAGCCCCGGTTCACGCGACCGCCATGGACTCCGCGCGACATTTCTCCGAGATCCGAAGTCGGTCCGGAGAGCGACAAGAGCGATTCCTTCGCGGCTACGCCATGCTCGGCCGCGGCTTGCTGGCTCTCCTCTTGGACCGCCAATTGGTAGATCCGGCCGAGCGAAGGTAACGGATCCATCGCGACCGCAAAGTTAAGAGGCTGGATTAATTAAACCATGCTGACTCATGTATTGTCTGGCAATGACTAAGAATTGCCATTGGACCGTTGGACGTGCATTAATTCGCAGTTCCATCTAATGGGAAAACACACATGTTGACTTGCTACTTATTTTATGAAAAAGATATTCAATTCGACGTGATCAATGCAGCCGATTGCTGCTTGATTAAGGAAGCCCGGTTCTTTGCTTCCCCTAAAGCACGCACACGAAATTAAAAAAAAAAAAAAAAGCTTTAAACTTTTAATTTCGGACCGCCCATTTTCCAAGGACCATTTGGACAGCTCGTTGCATTGCACCTAACAACATTGTCGCATGCATTATGATACTCGAACGTCTCTTGAGATTAGTTTATTTTATCGATTATTTATCTCCTTGGTTGTAGAGCAAAACGACTCACGACCGATGATGCTTAGTTTACAAGCCATTCAACCCAGCATCACATGCATCCAATCATGTACTATCTGAAGACCAAGTCGTGAATAGCAATCGATTAATTTATTAATTGACCTGATTTTTTGAATTGGTTTCTGCTGTGCTGGAAAAAAAAAAGGAATAAAAGACGTGAACCACGTCAGCAAATATGGAGTTACCATATTCCTAACAATTTTGATTATTCTCTCGATCCAACCCGCAAAATTCCCACAAATCATTAGTCTCAAAAAGTTTCTCACCCATATGTTAGTAAAATAGACAAACGGATGAATCAAGTCGGAACGAAAATGATCCAATCCAAATTGACCAATTTAGTTATGATCCAATTCCGTGCAATACAAATCTATTGACAATACCTAACCCATACTCAATTGAATATCGATTACTAAAACACTTTTATATTTAACCAAATTTAGAAAAACTCATACTCAAGTTAAGGTGAGTACGAAATTAGTGAGTATGAGGTCTAGTGAGGGTGAGAGTTATAAAGGTGGGTGAAATTTAAATAATTTGTGAATTCATTTAACATCTATATCATTTTAGGCCTTACATTGTAAAATTTATTTACAACTCATGTATTGAATATGAATAACTCATAGAACAACTCAATTCATCGAATATGGGTTAAGAAATATATTTATGACCCATTTTAACAGGTCTATGTGTTAGGGTTGGGTTTTGAATTGAATTTTAGATACTTTTTTTTTTCTTCTACCAAACTAAAACTAGTAAAATAATAAAACCATAAATGCTCGAAGGCCTAATCGGTTCAATAATTTCATTATGATGTGGTTATTTGCTCCTGTTCGACTACATTCCATCGTCACCTACTCCACGTGCTCCCTTCAATCCCATTAGCATCCGACAATTTGTTCCGTGTCTTTTCAGGCTAGGATTCTCGACACTTTGGTTTCTTTTTGTAATCCAACATAAGATAATGCGCTTCAACTACATTTATTTAATTGACATAGCAAAAACTTGTACGTCTTAACTGGGGACAAAAAGGAGGCGATACTCCCTCGCGATCAACGTGTTCACACTTCATTCCATCAATAAAGTAAAGAATTATGATTCGTGTAGATATTATTCTTTTCATTATAAACCATAGTAGGAGGAAACCCTTGAACCGTGCATTTTCTAGGCTACAAACCATTATTACATATGCATTAAGAAATCACTCTAAGTTCTCAAGACGGAGATATTGTTCGACTCATGGAAAGGATTCTTAATGTAGATGGAGGGTGCAAAACAGGTACATGCCAAGGTCTAAATGAAACTCAATTAAATAACAAATATGTTGTGATTCAAAGTGCAATCATAATTACATGATGAAGCAAGTTGAGCGAGACTTGTCAACTATTTCAAGTAAATTTAGAGGTGACTCAGTTCATTAATTTCAAGCTTATTTCACCAAATTTATTTCCTTTCACCTAATACATTTTCCCCCTTTCACACACTTTCAAGAGAGCATTTTCATCAATGAGACAAATTGGCGACTCTACAAGGCAATGCGTCGAAGCACGTCGGATACTCTCGACACATTATAGAGCCGAAAAGGGATGGACATCACACCAGATTTTATGTCATCTAACCAAAGTTGTACCATACTTTCATGCATTGAAGAGAATCTGGCATTAAAGAGTGGGATTTGTTGATGCTTTCCGGGCCTGTTGACCCCATTTTGGTTTCTCGGAGGAATCGAAGTCTATCCATATTTGATTTAGTGCGGGGCCACCCCAGCATGTGCGGACGGAAAAGAAAATTTGTAAAGCGTTGCCAACTAATCATATAGTTTGCCTTTCGACCAAAAAAAAAAAAAAAAAAAGAAGCATATAGTTTTACCGGATCCCCCGCCGTCCATACGAGGGAGCGGCTCCAGAGCATCGACGGCTGGTGATCGTGCCGTCCCGGGCGCAAAGGGCGCAGGGGATGACTGCCCGACTCGGTGGGACCCGGGTGGCATGTGACGCTTTTGCGGGAAATCTGAACGTTGGGAAAACCAGCGTGGGGGGGCGAGACGGCGAATTTTGAGCGCTTTTGTTTTGTGTTGTGGGCTTCACTATTGCCTGTCCCCATCAACCCGTCTCTCTCTCTCTTCCCTTGTCCATTTCGGAAGCCGACCTGGAACAGCCGGTAATAATAAATAAGAAGGCCGAAATTCTAGAAAAGGACGGGAAATCGAGTTGACAAGTTTTAATAATTGATTATACTTCTTGAAAGTTTTAGAATTTAATCGCATTTTTGCGAAAATTTTTAGATTTTTACTGCACTTATCCCTTTCTCTTTTTATCACTACGAAATATTATAATAATAGCTAGGAGAGAGAATAGAAATAGGCATTGAGGAGTTTAAGCATTATTTAAAGGAAGCAAATGGTAGGAATGCATTAACTTAGTGCAATTTGGTAGGAATGCACTAACTTAGTGCAGTTTGGTTAATAATATCAAAATCTTTAAAAGATACCATATTTAAAAGAATGAATCTTCAACACTTGTAAAAGCAACTGTTTTAAGAGTTTGCCTTTCTTGTTTATGTGACTATCCCGTATGTATGGCAATTCAATAAAGTGAAGCATATCCAAGAAAATTATGGCAATTCAATAAAGTGAAGCATATCCAAGAAAATTATGACAATCCAATAAAGGGAATCATAGCTGAGAAAGGTGGTAGTCTTTTGATTGACAAGACAATAAAATCCAGTTTCCACCTCTTTTTATTTTTCCAAGAATGATAGCTAGAAAGGAGTCCAACGATCATGTGGGGAGGTGGGTGGTCTTTCAATGGCATGATTGAATATCTAAGTGACTAATGATTCCCCATCCATAAAACAAATTTCAATCAATCAAATTTAGCAAATTCATTGGCTCAAAATAATTGAGATTTTTTTTTTTTAAAGCGAGGCCAAGCTGTCTGGATATTCTGCCCTTGTCATTGGCAAATGTCAAACTAATTTTCGGACGGACCTTCAAAAATAATTGCTCAATGATTAACATTAATCACCCCCAAATAAAAAAAAAAGAAAAACGGGTGCGGCCGGTAACCAGTGGACGAATCCATAAATTTCCAGCACGGAAAGAGCCGTTTTAGGGCAACCGCGTGAAACTGTTTTCCACTCTCCTTCTCCAGTGCACGCAGAAAAGTGAGAGAAATTCCTACAGTCTTTCTCTCTGTTTCTCTCTGTGCAGATTTCGCTCTCGTTTCGATCATGTAAGGTCGCGCCGGTCGAGCTTCTCCATCGATTCCGACATAGCGAGCGCACGAATCTCCATGGCCCTGCTTCGGCTCTCCCTGTTCCGCCTGCTCCACATTGCTCTGCTCGCGACCGCGTGCTCGGCCGCCGATCCTTACGCCTTCTACGATTTGAAGCTCTCCTACCAGACCGCGTCGCCCCTCGGCGTCCCTCAACAGGTCAGTCCTTACGTGTCGGCTCTCTGCTCTGTGCACCCGTCCTTCGTTCGGTTCGAAAGACGGTTGGAATCTCGTTTCCAACGGTGCTCGCTTGCGAATCTCTGCCGAGCGGCGGGAATGACATTGCGGCGCGAGCGGAAATGTCGCCTCGGTGCTGCATCTCCTGTGGTGATGTTTGTTCGATGCATTCGTCTGCAAAAGATTCTTCTTCTCCTTCTTCCTTTTTTTTTTTTTTTTTTTTTTTTTTTTTTTTATGGTTTTTTGGAAGTCGCGGAGGTTTCTGACGAGCTGTGATTACGGCGTATATCAATAAACGCGGAAATATGGAGAAAAAAAAAAGAGGAAAAAAAGAGGGGGGAAGGCGAAACTCGTGAGAAATAGGGACGAGGTTCTGTTTCTCTGTTCCTTGCTTATCAGTTTTTTTTTTTAATAATAAAAAACTTCGCATAGGAAGGCACGAGTAATGCTGTCTGCATGTTTAGTTCGACTGATGGATGCAGTGAAAAATGTTAGTCCTGAGAGGATGCATGGTCGAATCTTGAAGGGAGAAAAATGTAGAGGGGGGGTGAGGGAGATTTTCTTAAAACTGGAAGGGATTGGAGGAAACTGGATAAAATGACCCGCGTAGGAGTTGTTCTTCAATAATGTCCTTTACCTTGACCTGCATTTGTCTCTACCAACTAAGCAACCGAAGTTTTTCTTTGTTTGTTCTTCCTTTTCCCTTTGCAATCTCACCAATTGTTTCTATAGATGCTGCTTTTGTTGTAATCACCGATTACTTTTGTGTTGGTTGTGTTCATCTGTCATTAATCTATGTTGATGGTGTTTTCGGGCTCTAATGCACACCGTGTATCTTTTCCCTTTGTTTATATACACTCTTCTCTGTCATTGAAGTGCTGGGATGGGTCAATGCTTATCTACTTGCTTTGCATTTTGATTTTCTAGTCAGGATCTGGGTCGGGTTACAATTTTTCCATCATCATCTTATCTTTAATGTGCTCCCTCGAGTCATGTAAGAATTAGTCACATACGGAGTTCTACTTCTAGCTTTGAACTTTGCTACATTTGAGCGACTTTATAGATCTCATCACGGTTGATTGCAGGTTATAGCAGTTAATGGCAAGTTTCCAGGCCCCCTTATCAATGCTACTACTAATTACAATTTGGTGGTAAACGTCCATAACCAGTTGGATGAAGAGCTTCTCATCACATGGTAGGTTTTTACCTAGTTTTTTTATCCCTATGTTTTCATTTGGTCCAAAACATTTCTTTAGGAAGGATGTGTGAGGCTGTTTGGACTCAATCACATGACAGGCCTGGAATTGAAATGCGACATAATTCATGGCAAGATGGTGTCCTTGGGACAAACTGTCCAATCCCTCAAACATGGAACTGGACTTATCAGTTTCAAGTGAAGGATCAGATTGGCAGCTACTTTTACTACCCATCTCTTAATTTGCAAAGAGCATCGGGTGGGTTTGGTCCAATCATCATCAACAACAGGGATATTATTCCTATTCCTTTTGCCCAACCTGATGGGGACATCACATTGATGATTGGTGATTGGTATACACGAAACCATACGGTTAGTTTTATTCCTTCTTCCTTTTGTATTTGCATGTGGTGTGAACTTTTGCACTTAGTCCATGGTATATGTTCATTTCCTTATTTGTTGGCTAAGAGCTGGCCACTGAGAATTAGAAATGCTGATGTTTCTCAGGCACTAAGGGCAGCCCTGGATGCTGGAAAAGACCTTGGGATGCCGGATGGGGTTCTTATAAATGGAAAGGGGCCCTTTAAATACAATAGCACACTAGTACCTGATGGCATAGCATACAAAACTGTTACTGTTGATCCAGGTAATCTTCTCTTGGTACCTACTGTATGGTACATCGTCTAATGTGCCATTTGTTTTTTTTTTTCCCCACTCTGCTCCTAACCATATCCAACTTCTAAGTGAAAGCATTGTCCCCTTCTTCATTATGGGAAAGATACCTTTTGACTCAGGCATCTTTTTCCTACAAGGGTCCTCTGCAAGTTGAACTCGAAATAATTGGTGTCGGTTGTTTGTCTACAATAATGATTGTGTATCCTGCCCAAACATACTGACAGCTAGACATTGAGACAGATTTTACTGAAGATGAAATGTCAATTAGATAGTGTGCCACTTAGGGTTTAGATTTCACCTTTTGTCAGAACTTGCATATGCCAAGACTTGCCTTCCATGTACTTTTTTAGAAATGAACTGAAGTAGATCTCGGGGATATTATTTTCATGAATATGAAAATGTCAAAAGAAAAGAATTGAACAAACACCAGCATAGGGAATTGTGATGGATCATATGTTACTTTATGGTTTGAATTTTTTATTGTGTATCTGGTTTGTTAAGTTGGTTACAGGTTGTCTTTGATCCCTTTTCTGCTGGATAATCTGAGATATTGAAGCATTAATGATCCTTGACATGATTTGGCCAAAAAAACTTAAGAGTTGATATTTTTATTTTTCAGGAAAAACATATCGCATCCGAGTGCACAATGTTGGAACGTCGACTAGCTTGAACTTTAGGATCCAGAATCATAATTTGCTTTTAGTGGAGGCAGAAGGCCATTACACAGTGCAGCAAAATTATACAAGCTTAGATATCCATGTTGGGCAATCCTACTCTTTCTTAGTAACCATGGATCAGAATGCTAGCACTGACTACTACATTGTGGCAAGTGCTAGATTTGTCAATGAATCACTCTGGCAGAGAGTCACAGGTGTGGCCATCTTGCACTATACTAACTCAAAAGGACCAGCAACTGGCCCTCTACCTAGCCCACCTGATGATACCTATGACAAGTCCATGTCCATGAATCAGGCTAAATCAATCAGGTACTTTTTGATCTGTCTTTGATCTAGGATCGACTTATTCTAGATGATTAGTTATCGATCATGTATGTTGAAAATACAACATGCATCTTTGATAAATTCAATTTTGATTGCATGCGATGCTGAAACTGTTGCATTGAATCAGTTCTAACTTCTTACTTTAATGGAGTTGTTGAGGCAATTAGGATGATAGTTCAGTTTCAGTTTTTTGATTACTGAAATTTATATGAATCTACTTACTCTACAATGAATGAGAAGACAAACGATATGTGACAGGCTTCTAGTCATGGCTATGCATTAAGATGTGACAGGCTTCTTGTGCATGGTGCATAAAAATCTTTGCAGGAGTTTCAAGTTGTTGTTTTTTGTTGAGCAGGCAGAATGTTACTGCAAGTGGAGCCCGCCCTAATCCACAAGGGTCATTCCATTATGGTTCAATCAATGTGACTGATGTATATGTGTTGGAGAGTATTCCACCAGTAACAATCGATGGGAAGCTTAAAGCCACATTGAATGGTATCTCATTTCTCAACCCTGGAACGCCTATAAGGCTTGCTGACAGGGATAATGTGAAGGGAGATTATAAAGTTGATTTTCCAAATCAGCCCCTGAATCGGCCACCCAAGATAGATACGTCTCTGTTAAATGCCACCTATAAAGGATATATAGAGATAATATTGCAGAACAATGACACCGTGATGCAGAGCTTTCATGTGAATGGTTATTCATTTTTTGTGGTTGGGTAAGCTTTCCTCTATTCCTTTTACATACAATAGCTCTTTTTTGTATGTTTAACTGCAGATTAAATTTGGTAATGTTTTTTCCTGAATGTACTATGACTAGCACTAATGAAATAATATGAAAGCTTTGATTTACATTTTCATAAACTTTAGTGAATGCCCATTCCTTGTATGCTTTTCAAAAAGTTATGAAGTGAAGGCATGGTAGCATTTTGACCACTAGTGAAGATAGCTGTTTTTAAATTGCTTCAGGTCATGGAACTGTATGTTCATACACAGAAGTTCTTTCGTAATTTATGTAGCCATATTTCTAATTTATTATAGGTGCAGTTCAAGTTAATTTCTCAAGGACATATATATGCCTTTTCTATTAACATTTTAAGTTTATCCATGATGAGTATTGATCATATGATTGCAGTATGGATTATGGTGACTGGACGGAGAATAGCAGAGGCCAATACAATCGTTGGGATGCAATTTTCCGATCCACCACCCAGGTTTGTCGAGACCCTAGATTTCATTAACATAGATTAACAATGTCTCATAGACTGGATCGGACAATTCTAAGGCTGCGGTAGTTTTTTTAATTAACCTAGTGAAAAGATGCTTCCAGATATGTTCCTTCAACTTAGTGGAAAATGGTCCTTGTCGTCGGTTTAGTTGCTGTTTTGAATTGGGTCATTGTGGTTACCTAATGCTCAAGGAATTTTATTTCGCTTACGTCCCTAAGCTACTGTGTGGGTTCTGAGTTGGTTATGAATTTGAATTACTTTTAAGTCTATTTTGAAATATTTACTTTAGGCTTGTACAAGAATGTAATTAGTATGCAGACTTTCAAAAGTTTTAGAACTGGAAGTTTAGGTTTGTTGATTGTCGTCATAGTGTAATTCACGTACTTTGAATTGTCTATGAGATGCATCTTCAAGTAAGTTGACATTTTCATTTGTATCAAATGAAGGTTTTCCCTGGTGCTTGGACAGCAATCCAGATATCTCTTGACAATCCTGGAGTCTGGAACATTAGAGCTGAAAATCTTGATAGATGGTATCTCGGTCAAGAAACTTACATGAAAATTGTTAACCCTGAAGAAAATGGTAATACAGAGATGGCGGCACCGGATAATGTGCTCTATTGTGGTGCACTTCAGTACAAGCAGAAGTATAGTTTTAGAACCCTCTCTCTCTCTCTCTCTCTCTCTCTCTCTCTCTCTCACACACACACACACCCCCTTGCACGCGCATAATAAACACAAGTGCACACGTACTCATTTTGTAAATTTTTGTTGAGACCTTTTACTCTCACTGTCTTCAGGCAACAAAATCACTCATCTTCAACCTCCAACATACCGGGAAAATTGCGACTGCTGTTCACATTTATGCTGGCACTTTATGTGGCGATTTTCTATCTCAGCTGATCTTTCATCCAATATAGAGAATTATGTGGTGAAAGAAGAATCTGAGGCTAATTTTTTTGTTGTAACTGTTCTGGGTTTACAAATCACATGTTAAGGAGTTTAATCGAATCTTTAGGTTGCCATTCTCTCTCTCTCTCTCTCTCTGTCTGTGAGGGGTAATTTAGGTGATTCAGAATTTATCATTCTTATGTATCTTAAAGTTACATATTGATGATGACTAACCCATGCTGAATACAATTGATTTCATACAAAATTGTCTATGTTCTTTCTGCAATCATGGTGCTCAATATGCTTCATGAAATCTGTTCTTGTCGTTGAGTATTATCCTCTATACAATCGATTTTGACGGGAAAAATGAAGAAAACATCAGAATTGCCTTCGACCAAAAAAAATAAAATAAAATCAGAATTGCCTCTCAAGATGTGCAACTATATATGTACTCCATGCTGTTTCTACTCTATATAGCTGCAAAATAGAACCCTGTTATATTGGAAGTCCGATTGTAGGCAAATTTACAAGTAGAGTTATATGGGGACAGAAAAACAGATAAATGGTTCCTTTGTGTGATAGTTGGGTAGACTGCAATTAAGATTCCTTGTCATGCATGTTTCCGGTTTTTCTTTTCCGTTTTTGTGGGTGAATACTCTGGATCTGTTGGAATGCCTATACACCAACGAATCATATAGCAAGTTCCATTGACGAAAAAGTAGCGCTGATGCAATATGCAACGATGCAAGAGTGTCAGTAGGGAGTAAACTTGCGTTTATTCCTGTAGTGCCTTCATTTCAACGTGAAGGATCCGAAATATAGGCTAAGGAAACAGAGGAAAGAAGAGACGAGTCTCTTCTTGCTTCTGCTTCTTTTGAAAAATATCAGGCATTTGAAAGTAGGAGAACTCCGGGAGCTTTTTAACTAATGCAACAGAACCCACAAATTGATAATAGTTCGCACAAAAAATTTAAAAGACAGCACGATATACAAACAAGAACCAATGATCATGTATCATAAAACACAAATACATGGTCACAATCCGGAAGTGAATGGCACACCGGTCGCTGGTAACCAAAGTGTGCCGTGTATGAAATTTTGCACGGTGTAACTCGAAGCAACGGTGGCACTTGTAATAACATGATGACCTGGCCATGTTACTCTGTTTTTGGTCGAACTTCCAGGTCCAGAGTTCGCATACTCGCCAAAGTACAATGTGTTCCAAACAGAATTACTACCTTGCCATGTGGACCAACCTGCAGGATTAATTAAAGAGCCGAGATAAGTTTTCATGTATACTGTCCTTGCGTATTGCATCCACGGCCGTCCGAGGTATGTTTGGACACTGTCTGTTGCTTGCAGTAGGTCGGATGTGGCCAGGACTCGTGAATTGTGGATTGAAATTCCCGTGATCTGATTGGGGTCGTTGCGCCCTTGAGCCGTTATTACATTGGCTTGACCATGCAATGGCTTCCTAGCGTAGATATAGCAATTTTGGAAGACAACTGCTGCATTTCCAAAGATGAAGTCTATGGTGCCAAAAATGTAGCAGGACTTGTAAAATTGCCGCTGTGAAAGCACCCATAGAGTGTCTTGGTATCCCTGGAAAGCACAGTGGTAGAACACCGAGAGGTCGGATGCGGATCGCAGTGCAACTGCTTGCCCCTTTTGTGGACCTGCAGTGTTGGTAAACATAATGTCACGAGCTATAAAGTTAGCACCATCGATACCTGCAGCCACAATAGAGCAAGTGTTATCAATCAAATCTCATTGAAGATTAAAAAGAAAGCATTCTCGGATTTGAATCTTTACCGGCCGTTGCAGAACTATATGTAGTGTAACCTCCTCCAACACTTCGACTGCCCGTGATAATGGTGTACTTTACGCCATCACCTTTCATCAGGATATTGTTATTGTTATTAGCTACCTCAATGTTTTCCCTGTAGACTCCTCTTTTCACATATATGATGAATCTTGCAGTTGTGGATCTCCTTTTTGCAGCTGCATCTAGAGCTGCCTGGACAGTTTGGAAATTCCCCGAGCCATCTTTGGCCACCACGAGATTAGCCTTTATTGTGGAAGATTGCAGTAGTTTCCTATCATGTCTAGACACCCAACTAGGAAATCCTCCTTCATAACTCTCTTGTTCTTCCTTCTGTAGCAAAATCCCGTTGACCGCCAAACTATTGCTGATCAGCTGCGATAAATTAGTTGACAGGGCTGGAGATATGAAGTCGGAAACATTGAGGTCTTGAAATCCCAATTGGCACGCTTTAATGTTCGTGAGAGCTGTGCTGAGCCAGGTTTGAGCATCGAAGTTGGTGCGGTTCTTATGTGCCCCTCCTAGGCCTTCCAGGGTTTGGTTGAGCTGCCAAATCGTGTTGTAATAAAGTTTCGTGCAAACGGACCATACCTGCCTTTGCCTGTGAGTCGTGCAATTCTCGCCAAATTGCAATACATGCCACTGTGCATTGAAGGCTTGGTCCATGCTCACATCAACCATTATCTGGCGAAACTCCGATTGGTCCTTTGGAGGCGAGAGGTGGTGGCGCCTATTACCAACAAAATATTTGCATGGCTCCGGGTGTGGCGTGCCTTTACACCACCGATCAATGTCATTGATATGCTTCCTGGAGATTGCTGAAGAAGGGAAGAAGAGTGTGCATATCAGGAATACCCTGATCATCATATCCATCGGAGTGCTCTGGTATGTGCTTGCTGCGGTCGATGAATAAAGACTATTAATATGAAGATATCTTCAATTTGGAGAACGAAGCTGCGATGATGAGTTGGGAAATGGGGAAGATTGCTCGACAAAGGAGAGTGTGTTTATATCAGAGAGGGAACAAATTTGACTTACAACCCTTTTGAGCTGCAGTACAGGGAATAGCTTTCTTTGTGAATAATGAATCGATCCCAGATTTTAAAGTAATGGTTACGAGATGACTTTTTATGCAGGCCGAGGAATACACGGAGAGGAACATTTGTAAAATATGTGCTGTATGGACATTGTTAACTCAATGCATAAAGAATGCAATGTTTAAGAAGTAAGTCATTCCACATATTTAAGTTACAAGGAACACATCATTATCGCTCATTACCTTATGCCTAAAGAAAAGAAGGCAAAAGAGAGAGAAGGAATATCTGTACGGTAAAACTCATTTTCATACCCATCGAAGGAAAGATGAGCTCCTGGCTGCTCCCTCTGGAAGGCATTAATGGAAGACGTGGTTTCACAACTACATTGGATCTCAAGATCACGTGTGCATGTGCAGTCCGATTTAGGAAAACGAAAACAATGACGGGTTGGGATACGTGTATGACTTTGGACACATTAATTCACGACATGTTCCTTACTCACGTTACCGTTTTAATTAATATCGTTTGCTCAGAAGAAGGGATTAGTTTAAGGGAAAGAAATGAGATATCTGTATATTGTATATTGCTTCATATGTACATTGGAAACAAGAGTTGTTTGGAGGGGTTTAAGGCACTTTCATGTTACTCCAGAGTCGATGGCCAAATTAATCAACAAACTCGGGATGCCCATGTGCTCTTTCATTAGTCAACCACGCAAATTGCCGCCCAACATATGTAATCAAGCAACATCATCTTTGTTCTCATTAGACTTTTTCTTGGATATACCTCTGAAATCAAGCAAACCTCTTCGACAGACGAAGTACAATACCTTGTTCACACACGTCTGTTTTCCCTCTAAATGCAGTTCCAAAAACAGTTAGGTGGTTCTTCATAGATGTTTGTGTAGATAGCCTTTGGCGGACGATGTTCTTGATGCTAAGTTCTCTTTCATTCACCCCGAGATAGGACATCTTGAATTTTAATCTTCTGCAGTCGGGTGGGTTTTAATACCATTAGTGGTCAACTCTCTTTTAGATCTCCATTTTACCTCGAGATTCTTCATCCTATTAATTAGCTACGCAATGGGATCCCACCGTAATAGAAAACACATGTATCTGGACGTCGTGCAACGTCCTTCTCTGTGAACAATTGGTGCCTGCAACACCAGTCGAGCGATGTTACTTTTGGTGATAAATGTTAAACTAATCTGCAACATGATGCGAATTAATTCGCATCGAAACATCATCTATATTCCCCTTTTCTTTATCATTTGTTGGACCGATCGAGAAGCGGTCGAGTTACTGCTACCTCGATGCAGGTCCGGGCGAGGCAGGTTCTAAACAAGTTGTTTAAGCGAAACGGCATCTCAACAAGTTGTGCCAAGTCACTCGGTGATCGATGTTTCTCTGAAGTTTTGCCTGGAGATGATGAGCTCTGAGGGCTTCTAGCGTAGCAGTAGAGTTACCCCCAAAAGCCCGTTGACCTTCTTTTGCATAAGCAAAAGGCCAATTAGGCCCAAGGGTTCACTTGAATTGGAGTACCATATTTTATATCACCCTGCCCTTTCGAGAGAAATTATTCAAAAAGTCCAAAACTTATTACACTTTGATTAATTTAACTATAAACTTTAGTTGAGTCATAAATATTTTCATATTTTATCAACCGAGGTCATCAGATCAATTTTGACAAAAAATTACTAACATAGATACAATCGTTTTACGTGACACTACTAACACCGATATGAACATTTTTGAATAATATTTATATGTATTTTTCTTTTCCTTCCTATATTGGTTTTTTGACAGAGTGCTGGCAAGGGTGCCTGGACTCTCTTCAACCATCGCTTGAGAGCGGGCACCAACAAAAAGGAAAGAAAAAAACATAATAAGAAAAAAAAATCAGAAACAAATTAAAAAAGTTTTTAGCGCCGGTATGCCATATAAGATGGTCAGTGCTAACTGTACCGTCATATAAGCATTTTCCGATCAAGTTTGGCCAGATAGACTCAATAAAGAAAATGTGAAAAGGTTTATGGCTCAACTAAGACAATTGAAAGTTTATGAGTAAATTAACCAAAGTACATAAAGTTTAAAACTTTTTGAATAATTATTCCTAATTGTTGGAATGAACAACCATGCTCGATCAGCCGCTTTCTGTTTAGCCCTAGATGAACTTAGTGATCTAACTGCACAGGTCATTCGCCAAGCCTGTTTTAATTGGGTTCCATTCATTTTTTTCCCCATTTTTTTCTGTCCTATCTTTCGGGTTTTTTTATTAGGATGCGGAAGTCAGCCTTCGATTCGTAAATATCTTGCAAATCGCATAAAGCAGATTAGAAGCAAGTAAGATTCTCAGAGGATAAAACCTACCAATTGGTAGAGTTAGAGCCAGTTTTAGGAGTTTGACGAATCGCCTCGCCATCGGTCGGTGCCAGCATGCGTTGTGTAAGCTACGTCCATGTGGTCATCACGAGCTATTGCTGAATATGCAAGATATTCACAATGATTGTATAATTATATTATTCATTTCGGTCACGAAACATACACAACACTCCCGGTCGTTGACGCATTGAGCTAACCTTGTCTAATTGAAGCTTGTTAAAATATTTATATATTAAATATGCATTCATTTAACAGTTAAAATATTTGCAACAATTGGTAATGATCCCACAAAATTGCACATAATATCAGAGCCCAAGTTAAACATTCTAACAAAGCCTAAAGATAGAAAAAGTACCAAAAAATTCATGAACTTATTGCGCTGGTATTTAATCCTAAACTTATTTACATTTTGCTAATTAGTCTATCTGGCTAATTTAGGCTATAAAAAACTAATGTGGATACTAGTCATTTTACGTGGCACAATAATTGGTAATAATCCCACAAAATCTCACATAATATCCATGCAGTCTTGCATTGCCCTGAGCTCCCTCGGCTTCATCTCGTGGCTCGTGACAGCCTCACCATCGTGGCTTAGGTAAAGCGTGCCTTGTCGAGGGTCACATTGAGGGCGGCGCCCATGAGGAGCTTGGGGCTCGTTTGGATGAGGCTGGCGTGGCTGGAGAGGGAGGTGTAGCACTAGCGCGGGTAGGTGGTTTTACAGCACGATGTTCTTGTGAATTCGGTGTTGGTCGATGTTTGGGCCAAGCTAATTGAGATGATGTAGGAACATATGGCTAGGCATACGAGGAGTTTTGTAGCTAAATTTGTGAGCACTCGATCTTTCCATCTCTCTTTTTGCCCGTGTGAGTGAGTGTGAGTGAGGGAGTGTGATGTAGAACAACATACAAATGCCTTTATGGAAACATTGGAGCGTCATAAGAGCGGGTGGTCCCACAAATCAAAAATGATTGCGTGATCTTCGAGATTACAAATGAGTTACAATATTTGATTCACATGTTTCCCTTAATTTGTTATTAGATTTCAGATTTTCTAGTTGTGTTTTGATAACTTTCCCTTTTATCAGTATCTTTTCTTTTATTTTGTTATTAGATTAAGTTATTTTGTTATTTTCTAGATGGCGACCTCCTTATAAAAGGCATCTAAGATATTGTAATATGCACTTCTTTATTCAAAATAAACACTATCTTTTGGAATTCTTTCCAAGCGTTACTTCCTCTACGTCATTTGGTATCAGAGCAAGTTTCTCCTGTGACGATCGCTAATAACGTTAATGAAAATCTCCCCGTAGCTGAAGGCCGTAGAAACGAGTCTATTACACGGGATGAGTTCAACCAATTTGCAGAGCAAACCGAATGGAGGTTTCAAGAATTACTTGTCACCATCCAACGTTTGTCTACCAACCCTATACCTAGTAATCTTCCGGCTGAACATGCTCAGGTAGCTTGAGACCCATAAGCAACTATGGAACTTGGGGCAAATCCCCGACAAGCCTATGTCAAGGACTCTGAAGGAGAAGAAGAGTTCTTGGATCAACCTGTTCGTGGAGGCCATCGGAACAGGGGATATCGACGAGACCGTGAGCAATATCAACTTAAGGTTGACCTTCTGACCTTTAATGGCAATTTGAATATTGAAAACTTTTTGGATTGGCTTTGGGAAGTTGAGAAATTCTTCGATGCCATGGAGATTGAAGAGGATCGCCAAGTAAAATTGGTGGCATACAAATTGAAGGGTGGCGCCTCAGCGTGGTGGGAGCAGACACAACTGACTCGACATCGACAAGGAGAAGCTCCCATTCAAACATGGAATCAAATGAAGGAAATGTTGAAGGTTCGGTTCCTCCCAACCGATTATGAACAATTATTATTTCAACAATTTCAGAATTGTAAGCAACTAAGCCGATCGGTCCAAGCTTACATGGAGGAGTTTCTCCGACTTTCCGCCCGTAACAACCTAGCTGAGTCGGAGGCACAACAGACCGCTAGGTACATTAATGGTTTGCGACTTAATATTCAAGACCGTATTTCACTACATCGTTTATTCTCCGTTGAGGATGCTCAAGAGATGGCCCGAAAGGTTGAGATGCAATTAGAGAGAACTAGCCCCATTAGCCCCATTAAATGGGCTAACAATTATTTCGCCCGAGGATCATCTGGAAAGGGGAGACAACTAGATGTTCTAGAGTCCTCTAACCAGCAAACTAACACTATGAATCGAACTCCGGGAAGTATTACTGGGGTGTGCAAGGAACCGGTCATTGCAAACAACCGTAACGCCAACCAGAACCCGTACGCTAAACCACCACCAATCAAATGCTACAAGTGTAACGAACTGGGACATCGTTCGAGTGATTGTCCATGGCGGAAGATGGACAATGTTGTCGAGCACGATGATGACATATATGAAGATGACTGGATTGATGAGGAAGAAGTGGAGGATGAAGAGGGTGAGCATGTCAATTGCGTTGTTAGGAGACTATTGCTTGCTCCGTGAAGAGAAGACACGCAGCGGAATAGTCTTTTTCATGCCCATTGTACCGTCAACGGCAAAGTTTGCGATGTCATCATTGACATCGGAAGTTGTGAAAACATAGTGTCTAAGGCTTTGGTGGACCATCTACAACTAAAGACAGAGTTACATCCCTCCCCTTATACAATCGAGTGGATTCGTAAAGGGGCCAAACTGAAGGTGACACAGGTATGTCATTTACCTATTTCAATTGGAAAGTCTTATAAGAACACCATAATTTGCGATGTAGTGGAGATGGATGCAAGCCATGTTCTACTGGGACGACCATGGCAATACGATGTTGATATCACTCACAGGGCTCGAGAGAACACCTATTCTTTTGTGTGGAAAAAGACAAAGATTATTTTGAAGCCGATGAGTAACACTCCTCAGGCCCCAAAGAAGCAAAGTGCAAGGATTATGCTAAACATCCATAAACATGAGGGTGACGAAGTAATGGTCTACCTCCGCAAGGAACGCTTTTTTGTTAGTACATATAACAAGCCGAAGCACAAGAAAGTTGGTCCATGTCGAATCGTGACGAAAATCAATGACAATGCTTATGTTGTTGACCTCCCCGGTGACCTCAACTTCTCCTCGACATTCAATATAGTGGACCTATTTGAGTATCATCCTCCAGATACTCCTCTTTATCCTAACCATAACTTGGGGTCGAGTTCTTCTGAAGTGGAGGTGACTAATGTAGAACAACATACAAATGTCTTTATGGAAACATTAGAGCGTCATAAGAGCGGGTGGTCCCACAAATCAAAAAGGATTGCGTGATCTTCGAGATTACAAATGGGTTATGAATGGACCTAGACTTAGAACCAAGGAAGGAAGAGTCGATTTACGCAGGTATGCCTTCCCACAAAGGGCGAACTTCGCCAAGCCCTTCGGGGATAGCCTTTTAGCAGAAAAACCACTCTGCCCTTTAGTTCAGAGACTAGAGACACTCAAAGATGCCAGGATGGAAACATTTCTAACCTACCCAAGCTGCATTTCTCAGAGGATCCTACCAGACTGGAGAAGAAGAAGAGTTTAGAAAGCCATAGAGGTTTTTCACAAAACACTCACTTTACTTCAGAGGACTCCCCAATGTGCATAGGGGTCCTGTGTGGATTGGACAATATCATCTTCTCCTGTCATTTCATTAACTTGAGATGACGTAGCCTGTTGGAATTGCCTGAGTGCTTCCTTAGCTTCTGGAGCTAGGTCATAATGATCCCATGCAGTGGGTGCATTATAATTCCATATTTCTTCAGGAATGGTTCTGTTCTCTTGCACAAAATTCTCTAGAGTTCTCGGTACCGGTGTCCACAAGATCTGACAAGTCTTGGATAAGATTTGTGAATCCGAGCTTCTCTGCTATCCAAATGGGGTTTATAGGATGTGGTTCCTATTTCTTGTGGGGGCATTAATGATGTTGCCATTATTTCTGAGAAAGTGCCATGGACGTCGGAAAAATAGGATGGTATGGACTTCAGGATTTGGTGTCAAGGGTCTTAGTTCTTTCTCCAAAAGATGTTTCCAGTGAGTAAGAGGATAGAACCGATTGAGAAAGTCTAAAAGATTTTGATCACTTTCTCTTTCAATATTTTTCCCGAGTAGAAATATCCTGGTGAGGTTGGCTATGAATCTTCTGGTTGGAATTTTAATAGCTATCAAGTACTTATTGGTTAAGTACCATAATAGTGTCTTGAGTGTTCAGGGAAATCATCTTCTTTCCGAGATAAGAGGATGTATAAATGGATAATTTGGATTTAATCCATACGGATAAAGAATCGAACCTGCATTGAGTCTGAACAGATCTGTGTGGCTTTGCCACATGAGGTTTTCCAGATTTTCAGTGAGATTGTTATTCTGGATTTGTTCAATGATCTCCTGAGGATATATCCAGCTTGGCAAATCTTTAATCTTCTCAATCTTGTATTTCACGCCATGGTTGAGCATATGGAAAGAAGGTCTTTTTATGTACATGTTGATTTCGGCTGGCGCCTTTGGTCTTGAGGACATTCTTTTTTCCAGGAATGTGTTTGGTTTCAAAGGAATACTTTGAAAACCATTCGGCCCATCTAAGCAGTTGAGAATTCGGAATCGCTTTTGTTTAAACTTGGTCATCTCGAGGAAAAGATGCCATGTCTAATTCTACCGGAAGTGATGGCCGATGAGGTGGAATTCAAACTTCTTGATTCCATTTTTGATCGCTAAAATTTCTTTGAAAGTGGAATGGTAATGCATTTCAGCTTGGGAAAACTTTCCACTTTTGTGAGCACAAAGATGTCTCTTACCATCAATTTCTTCAAGCAGAATGGTGCCCGGTATTCATCACTGGCGTCAGTTTGGAGAATTCTTTTCCCAGTTGATGGTATTTGTAGTGGTGGGAGATTCTGCATTATCTCCTTAAGCTCAGAGATTGCTTTAGTCGAATCTTTCCCAAGGTGGGGGATTCTTCTTCAAAGATGGATTGCAAAGGAATCAAGAGCTTTGCAATATTTGGGACAAAATCCCCGAGATAATTGATTATCCCAAGAAATTGCTGAACTTGTTTTGTGGTGAAGTTATCTTCAGAAACTTCAATAATTCTTGAGCAATGTGTGGCCCTGGGTAGTATGTACCTTTGTTGAGGTGCATACCAAGAAATTCAATTTCTGTTTGAGCAATGTTCATCTTTCTTTGAGAAAGCATGATGCCATGCTTTTTCACAATTTCTGCAAATTACTTGAGAAGTTGGCAATGCGATTGCTCGTCAGGGCTGTAGAGCAAGATATCATCGATATATATTGCAGCACTTGAGAGAATTGGTTGGAAGATACGACACATGGCCTTTTGGAAAAGGGATGGTGCTACTTTTAGGTCAAAAGAGAGTACTTTCCATTGGAAGTGCTGATTTGGAATACATAATCCTGTTTTGGATCTGTCTTCAGGATGGATGCCCAATTGCCAAAATCCGGCTTTGAGGTCGAATTTGGAATAGATGTGGGCCTTGGTTAGACCAGTAAAAAGGGAAACTCTGGAAGGTAAAGGGAATTTATCATCTTGGAGAAAAATGTTGAGAGGTTGATAGTTGATTACCAATCTCATTTTTCCTCTATTTTGCTCAGCACGTTTATTGACATAGAAGGCTTCACAAGCCCATTGAGAGTTGGAGGTTTCAATAAGGCCTTGTTGCAATAGTTCTGAGCATTCCCTTTGAGCTAAAGCCAAGTGTTCTGGCTTCATTCCCATGTGACTCGCCTTGGTTGGATTTATATCTTCATTCTTCTTGAAGGGAAGGCGAACAAAGAATTCTGGGTTCTTCCATAAAGGATGAGAACACTTTTGAGCGAATTCCGAATGGGATTCTGAACAAGATTCTAACAGGCTTTGCATGATTGGGTCTAATAGACTCATTTGAATGGAAAAGAGTCTCTGGATATTGAACTCAGAGAATTGATCTTTATACCTAAGACTTTTTCCAGGAATGATGTGAAGTTGTGAGATCTGAGTCATAATATCCCATCCAATGATTAGGTCTTTGTTGGGAAGATTGGACCCAAAGAATTTTGTGGTTATAGAACACTGAGAGAAGAACTGAATAGTCACGGGAGTAGTTCTCACATTTGTGGAGAAAGTGTCTCCTGATGCAGAGTTGAAATATCAGGCGTAAGGAGTCCAATATTCCTCAGGAAGTATTTTGGTATCCAAAATTGAACAACTTGCTCCGGTATCAATGAGATCAATGACATTGATAGGTTTGGCAAACTTTGAAGTGAAGATTTTTACAGGGAAATGGGGACAATGAGTTTGACTCGAAAATATGTCAAGGCTTGGTTCTGCAGATGTGGGTAATATATGAAAAATGTCTTCAGATTCTGAATCTGAATTTGTATCACTAGAAGTGTGATAACATGGAATGACACAAAGGGTTTGTTCGGATGGTTCTTCATCGGCGAGAGAACAATGATTCGATATTATCATTTTCAAGAGAAATACCTGTTTCATTCTCAATTTGATGTATCAAATGATGCTGACCCTTTACGGCTTGGGGACGCTTTTTGGCAAAATGTCATTTCGATTGTAGATGAAGCAACGATTTGACTTTTTATGGCTGTGCGGTCTTTCCTTTTGCGTAGATATCGCCATTTCTTCTTACTTCGGAAGTTCTTGTGGCCATGTTTGGACTTTGTCATTCATAATTTTCTGAAATGCTTCTTTTTTCGAGAAAACTTCCCACAAGTTCCATCACAGTCTTGCTTGGAACATTTGATTTTTAACTTCTGGCGAGAGCAGGCCGTCTCGAGACTTTTGTCATCTGTGATGTAGCTACGGACTATCTAGCGCTTTAGGCAAATTTCTTCAAGGCATAGATGGATTTCTTGCTGTATTTCTCCCAAGGAAATATCTTGTACTCTCTTTTGTCTTCCCAAAAAGGATCTTTCAACCATCTGGGAAAGTTCCTTAGGGATGGAAGTCAAGAAAACATGCTTCAGATTTGAATCGGCTCCGATTTGGTAAAAAAGCGAAGCATTATTCGATAATGCTTATCAAGATGTTTCTTTTGGAGGGAGCAACATTTCCTTTCAAAGAATTCTCTTCTTTTCATTTCTATGAGATCAGTGGGTTTTCCTATAAAGAAATGATATAAGATGGTGATGGCATGGCTAAAATCTGGGGACATCAGAAAATGAATTTGGTCTTGTTCGACACTAATTTCCACCAAAGTTTGAGGCTTCCTGTGAACCTTGTGACAAAATTGTAAAGGACATCATTCATATCATGGTTGGTTATGGACTGAGTATTTAACCAAGAATGAAATTCCTCAAGTCTTTCTGGCCATTTATGATAGGGGATATCATCGATGGTGAAAAACTGTTTTGATGCCATGGTCACATGGTGTTTTGGATTGTCTCGGACAATCTCTGGATCAGAGTAATTTGATTCCATTTCCTGATCTGGAGGATCAGCCATGAACATAGATGAGGTTATGGGTGGGATAGGAAGGGAATCAACTTCGAGAATTGAGAAGGGTGAAGAAGATCTTGAATATGATTCGATCGGAAGTGGCGATATCGGCTTGTTCGACAGAAATAGAATCTGATTATTTGAAGGAGTAGGATCAGGGTTCTGGATTGGATCAGAATGTTCTTGAACACTCAAATCCTTCAAAAAGGATTCTAATGGATTTGCTAGCATCATCTGATCTGGTTTTTCTCTTATGACAACTGAACATGATTCTGTAGGAGCCTTTTCTTTCCCCTTTTCCTTTTGGACTCGACTCAACTCTTTAATGCCGTTTCGTACCTCTGCCATAAATGGTTCTTTTCTGAAAGAATCTTCTGGAATGACAGCAAAAATGGATGTCTGGGGTGGTGGAGGTAAATACCCAGTTCTTACTGGAGGTGCGAATGGATCAAAGGGTCTGAACCTTCCTTCTTCAAGGAGTTGAATTTGCCTCTTGAGTTTTTCTATCTCCGGTTGCGGGCTTTCTAGGTGATGATACCCTAGCCGTTGTCCTGATTCCAAGGCATTTAGCCTATTCTGGAACTCAGAAACCATTTTCTTGATGGTTTCATCGTACTTTCGGAGATCTTGTTGCACATTTCCAATCTTGGAATCAATTGCTTTGAAGGCATTGTTTTGTGCCAACAGGGTCTCTGATTGCCAATTCAGAACAGCTTCGGCAGCAGTAGTTTTCCTCTGTCTCCCATGTTCATCTACATCAGTGGGGGTAGAGATTTTAAGGGTATGGCGGTATCTACCTTGTGGATCAATGAATTCTTCTGGAGCAGGAAATTTGAGTTTAGAACTTTCTCCGACAAGAGGGGGAAATTCAGTATCATGGAACATGGCAATGGAGGAAATGGGTGGTGTTTCTGCTGGAGCTTCTAGTGGGTAAGAATGCTTCTTGGCCCACTTTAGGATTGGCTTGTAGAACGGGGAGAGAGCCTGTTTCTTCTGAGGAGGAGATGGTGGAGGTGATCCCGGTGGATCTGATGAATCCCGGGGTGTAGAACTGCATTTTTGTGATGGAGGTGGTGCATAAGAGACCATGAATTGGTATTTATCACACTCACCAAGAGTATCAACGGAGGAATCTCCGTTTAAGTATTTCTGGTGCAACCTATCCTTTGGCTTCTTTCGTCGAGGCGGAGGTCTATCATATGGATTTACCTCGTCAGGGGAATTTGTGCAATAGGAACATTGGCAAAAAGGATCCCAAAAACAATGACCATACTTGTCTTTATAGTAATGGACATGATGTCCATCACTGTTAAAGTGTCTAACAAGCTTTTTTGGATCTGGCTCGGAAATTGATTCAGGAACACATGGTTCAATCATAAAAAGGGTCTGGAAGATAGAATGACTTTCTTCCTTTTCCTTGCCAAACTTGATGGAAATAGTTCCATCTTTTTTCCTGACGAATTCAGAGTCCGTAGACTGGAAAGGCTTGTTATGCTGGTGTAGTTTTTCGTAGTTGGTAATCCAAGTTTCTAGAAGGAGCTTGGCCAACGTGTCCTTCGGGATCTGTCTAGGAACATGGATGCATGATGCCTGATCATTCTGCATGGAGATAAACAAGGCATCTTCATTACCGTTAGTGAAGTTTAGATCGAGAGCATGGTTCTGCACTCGATACACCATCTGGTAATGCAGGGTTGCAGTTACAGAGTTAGCAGTTTGAGGGGCTCTAGTGAGCTAAACTTGGACCTTTAAAAAAGAGAGTAGTTGGGGGTCTGAAAGAGTGATATTGAAGTTTGGATATAGAGTCACAAAGACTGTTCCAGCATTCAAAGTAGTTTGAACAGTATCAATGCAAGCATGCTGGTATTGTAAAAATCTAGTATCCAACAATGCAATTCTTGCCACTACGGGCAAACCTTTACGACCATGAAAGGTGAGAGCAAGGCGAACAACACCATAATGGACATGTGTGTATCCCTGTTGAGCCCATTGTCTAGGAAACTCTGGAGGGATCTGAAGAGTAACAAAGTACTCTTTTCGTGCGGAATGGGATGCTTTGGTCGAATTTAGAGGACTGGACGTACTCTTTTACTTGCTTTGGAGTTTGGTGAATAAGTTGACGGATGGAGCGAATAGGGGAGAATGAAGAGCTCGGTTTAGCAAAAGCGGAATAAGGGTTCATGAGAGGAAGGTGGGTTTCAGAAATCTTGGTTTCATCACTAAGAGAGACTTCATAGATATAATCTATCTTAGAAGCATTTGAAACACGAAATTCTGAGGGTGGAGGATGATGGAGAGGGAGCAAGAGAAACAGGTGCTTCGAGAATCTCTGGTTCTGTAGACATGATGTGAGGAGATCTTCTCAGTACTGGATTCACCTACTAAGCGCATGGAATGGATAATATTACAAACGAAACCATGGCTAGCGTGATCTTCGAGATTACAAATGGGTTACAATATTTGATTCACGCGTTTCCCTTAATTTATTATTAGATTTCAGATTTTCTAGTTGTGTTTTGATAACTTTCCATTTTATCAGTATCTTTTCATTTATTTTGTTATTAGATTAAGTTATAATGTTATTTTCTAGATGGCGACCTCCTTATAAAAGGTGCCTAAAATATTGTAATATGCACTTCTTTATTCAAAATAAACACTATCTTTTGGAATTCTTTCCAAGCGTTACATTCTCCGCGTCAGAGTGACTGACTGAAGTTGAGTAGTTGATTTCGACGATGAAAGTGGGAAAGGAAGGTCTCCCCTTCATAGGGAAAGAAAGCAAACCCAATTTGCAAACCGAATGAGCTTAGAAGGATATACACGGGTCGGTCGATGGCCTCATGAAGATAAGGGAAGATGGAGACTTGAAGCTAAGTGATATTTTGAACGTCTGAGTTTGATAACTTTAAGGATCTTTTGGTTGATAATATCATTTGAGAACATTATTAGCATTGATAATTTTGACACCCGGAAAGGATTGGAAAACTATTCAAAAAATTATAAATCTATTATGTTTTGTCAATTCAATCCTAAATTTATCATTTTTGCCAATAGAATCTTTGAACATTTTTATGTTTTGCCAATTGAATCTATCCAATCAATTTTAGCAAAAAATTGTTGATGTGAACGCCGGTCATCTTATGTGCTATGTTCGATATTGATGTACATAATTTTTAATAATATTTTGATATTTCTCTAATTTATTTATTTATTCTTTGCTCTTTGCTCTTTGCTCTTTTTCTTTTTCTTTCTTCTTTTTCCCCTTCTTCCTCCTCTAGCCAGTCACCGGGTTTCAGCATTGGTTGATGACTAATCAAAAGGTGAGGGCCAGTGAGGTTGACCTCATTGTCACTGGTCGAGGCTCGACCTTGTCAATGGTCGGCAAGGGCAAGTTTCGCCAAAGGCCAACGAGGTCAATCTCGCTGGCCCTTGCCTTTGGTCAATCACCAAGGCTCGGCAACCAGCTAAAGGAGGAGGAAGGAAAGAAAAAAAAGGAAGAAGGAAAATAAATAAATTCAAAAAAAATATAAAAATATTATTAAAAATTATCCACTTCATGTCAGTCGCGTCATGTAGGATAATTAACGATTTTTTTGTCAAAATTAACTAGATTGACTCAATTGGTAAAATGTTGAAATATTTAGGAGTAATTAACAAAATTAAAATGTGTGGGACTGCATTAATGTTACGGAGCACTTCAAGTTGGACTAGATAGGTGAAATGGAAGGAGGTAGTCCAACCTACAACTTGCATGGACCTGGTCCCGTGGCAGCAGATTGCGACTGCGCAACATCAACTTGTCCTTGTTGCGACTGCGCAACATCAACTTGTCCTTGGCTTCCACAGTCCACTCGCACGACCCTAAACATCTTCTTTCCAACATGTTCGGACTTCTCTCTCTCTCTCTCTCTTTCTATGATATTCTTTTGCCTAGGTCAGATTTCTTTTGGTCCTTTTGGGCTAAGGATTGACACGTCGAGCTCTTATCTGGAGGATAGCTGAGGGATCGAGCATCACTGGTAATTTCGTGCACCTTTCTTTGGCTCAAGTAATTGACCACTGACATAGAAACTACGTTGAAAGGAGAAAAGAAAGAAGATGCATGAGCCGAAAGCTGACGTCCTTATATGTAGAGCTTGAGCATGAGGCCATATTGCCTAATTGCCGACACATGAAAAGCATTCCAACCGAGCTATTCCAAGATCCGATCATTCTCGATGATCTTGCATACTGAGGATTGAAAATCTTATTATGCTCGCGCGATTATTCATGCCAATTTCCATGGATATACTTCGTTGAATTCTCTCCTCTATGAAGTGTGCATGGTCCGGGTGGGCGGTTCCCGGCCTAGAACCGAGAACCGCCCGCTAAGGACCGGTTCCAAAAAATTGAAACCGGGAACTACCTGTTAGTTGCATGGATCCACCTGAGAACCCAACCGTTGGTCTGGTCCGGTTCCCGAGTGGATCCATGGAACTGGTCTCACCAATAATAATATCGTTTTCCAAATCCTGCCATGAGTACTCTTCATATCGAGTAATATTTTTCTTTAAATCGAATTGACTTAATTAAGGGTACCATTTTTCTTTATTTTATTGGAAAACACTACCAAAAAAGTAAAATATGTTTTTTTCTCTTGTTTTTGAATCATTTCAGTTGAAATTTACAATATTCTTTAAGTTCAAGGTTCTGGATGATTGTCATATGTAGATCGTCTTTTCTTTTATCCCCTAATAGTGCTCAATCTCTTACAACATTTGCTTTACTGAATTCTTTCTATGGAAACAATTCCACTGGTATTCCACATATTCTTGAACACAGTGTACTATGTGAGTCCTAGAAGTATCATTTGAATGAGCCATTTGTTGAGTTGCTGAAAGGCAGCTTACACACTTTACTAAATTCTTATAAAAATATGGAAACCGAGAGAGGATATGGAGCCCTAAAATTTAGGTTTGCTAATTAGTAATTTCGAAATTTATTTTAATATTAAGAATTGATATATTATTATAATATAATATGTCCGGTTTGGATGGGTAGATCTGCTCATGGAACCAGAAACCAAACCAGTACCCACCGGTTCCCATAAATTGGAACCTGGAATCGGACCGGTTCCCTAAAAAACCACTGGTTTTGGGCGGGTTGCGGTTCTTTTGCACCCCGCCAATGCTGATGTGGCCCAAGACCTTTCTATGTATTGCCAATCGTGCGCAAAATGTTCCCATTTGAACACGTGAAAAAATGTGATCGACCAAAAAAAAAAAAAGGACACGTGAAAAATGTAGGGATTGATAGGGCTTAACAAATGGCAGATAAACGCAGAAGAAAGCGAAGGCCCTTCACCTTCAGTGCATGTGGGCGTGGGCCCCGGGTACGGCCCACTTTCGTGAACACTTCCAACCATCTTGGAGTCCGACTGCCACATCACACAAATAATTCATGAACTTACCACGGTACGAAGATCATTCTTCATTCATTCACTGAGTTTGCATGATAATCGTATTGTCATGTGAGGCGTCCTAATTACTGATTACGCCAAATTTCTTTCTCTTGCCCAAACTGATTAATCCTCATCCAAAGAAGATTTGTCGGCTTTCTTCAATCCAGTATAATTTTACAATTTCTAGCTATGCAACACTAATGAAACCCAGGATTGAATACAAATCTGGAAAGATAAGTTCCATAAGAGTTTCACAAGCCATAATCAGATTTAGTCTATAAACAAGCAGGCCGATTTTCCACTCGATTGGCAGTTTTATAGAAATGAATGTTTACAAATTTGAAAAGGAAACGGATGTAATGTAAATCAACTTTTTTTCTTCAGATGTTAAATACTTTGCAATGACATCAATAGACTCAAGTTCATAATTCAAATTTGGCCTATGATCATGGAAATATAAGTGAAATATCTTTCACCAAATGTAAATTTTTCATCTATTAAACGATTTTAATAGTGATTGGGATAGAAATTAAACTTGTGTAATGAGGATGAAAAACAAAAATTTAAAGGAAAAGAAATGCAAATACTCGAAATTGGAAATACATAAAGAATTTTTGTTGATGATTATGAATCCCTTCACAACGGTTACATATCGTCTTTTATAAGCCTAAAAACATAACCACTCATTAACAGTAAATACTCTAATGATTACAAAAATAGTATCTCCATAACTTTAGATCTCGTGATATCCACAGGCAGTTCCAACTCCTCAAATGTCACTGAGCTCACTTGTCTTTCAATATCCTTGTCTAAATCAGCATATTCACTTCATCTCTTCCCTTTATTTCCCTGCATCCAACACTTAGCTAAATTCATTATAACATTAGTCATGTATTAGTTTCATCATCCAACCGATACGTTCGTAGACCTTTCATCAATTGATAGCTGTATTTCATTATCATCGATATAATATCATGATCATCGACAAATGTTTCTATTTATCGATAACTTACCGATGGCCAAATCACATTTAACATTAAGCATTATACTCATTTAAATTGGCAATTTTTCGATTATAAGAATAGATCTTTTATGGCGTTATGTCGATTATACGCCCCTTTTAAAAAAATTTACATCTGACGGTTCCACGGGACGTGCGTTAATGCTTGTAACATTTCGAAATTCACTGAAGTGACCATTACTTTTGTCCTCAACCCATAGAGTTTCGACCCATCGCCACGTTTGGCACGTCCCTCGAATTATTGCCACCATGAACCGTCCCACTTCTTCGTTCAGTGTACATACCCAGTGAGATTTTATTCTATTTTCGATTCACTCCATCTTCAACCTCTTGCCCATCCGTTCCTGCTTTCATTTTAGCAAACCTCCATTTCAGCACATTTCAAGCTTATTTCCTTAACGAGTCCGGGCGCAACACTGAACAGGTAACCCTGGATCCTCGTTTGAGACAATCTAGTATTCCTCAGCCCCTTAGGAACCGCTTTCCTCGGTATGTTGAGGAAAATCTGCCTATTCATAAGATCTCCCTCACAGAGTATGTGTGGTTTTAGGCCTTTTCCAAGCAAACTATAGGTCCATTAGAATCATTCAATCACCAGATACAAGGCTAACAAATGTATGCACAAATTAACTGCAGAGCACACGGGGGAAACAAGATTAACCTCATTTATGCATCTTATCGCTACCTTAGCCGCCGCCATCAATTCTTTTAATCTGGCAACTCCATCTACATCTTACAGATCAACGACAAAACACCTAGAGTTTCCCAATCATACAATTTATATCCCAAACGATGATATACCTTCGCTACGTAGCTAGCTAGGTATGATTGACAAGTAACAATTACGGTCATGGCTATGTAGCAATTGGCATTAGCCGTGAAGCTCGGCGTAACGATTGATCAAGGCCAAAGCATTGCTGGTGAGATACGCGATGGTCAGTATCTCGTTCCTCACAACTGACTTCGTATTGCCGTTCATCGTGCTCCCAGCGAAGCCGTCCGAGCACGTGTTCTCCTCCGTGAGGGCAGCACTCACCCACGTCTGCACGTCGTTCATGATCAGCCCGAAGTTGGAGGACCTCTTGATCTGGCCCATCTCGTGGATGGACCGCCTCAGCTCGTCCACCGAGCTGCTCAGCTCCTCCACGCAATCCTGCATCGCCCCCACCTCCCTCGGCTTCATCCCGTGGGCCCGTGACAGCCTCACCATCATGACTGAGGTCGAGCGTGCCTTGTCGAGGGTCACGTTGAGGGCGGCACTGGCGAGGAGCTTAGGGCTTGTTTGGATGAGGTTGGCGTGGCTGGAGAGGGAGGTGTAGCACAGGCGCGGGTAGGTGGTTTTACTGCATGATGTTCTTATGAACCGGGTGTTGGTGGATGTTTGGGCGGAGCTAATTGAGATGATGTAGGAACATATGGCTAGGCATACGAGGAGCTTTGTTGCTAAATTTGCTAGAGCACTCAATCGTTCCATCTCTCTCTTTTTGCCCGTGTGCGTGTTTGTGAGTGAGTGAGTGAAGTTGAGTCGTTGAGTTGGCGATGAAAGTGGGAAAGGAAGATCCCTATTTATAGGGAAAGAAAGCAAACCCAAGTTATTAACTGAACGAGAAAAAGGGTGAAGGATGGCTAACAGGATCTGCAGCTGAATGATCTTTCGAACGTCTGAGTTTAATAATCATCAAGATCTTTCGGTGGATAAGATCATGTGAGAACATTATGAAGCATTGATATTTTTCGGCAACTCCAAGGGACCTATGACAATGTTGCATTTCACGTTCGGCTTGATAGCCGAAATGGAAGGAGGCAGTACATACAACTTGCATGGGCCGGGTCCCATGGGTTTCAAACAGTCTTCTCGATGGTCACCTTTAGCGGCCAAGTTGGCAGCGTTTTGCGGCTGCAACACTTGCCCTCTTGTGGCTTCGACAGCCCCAACTTGCCCGACTATAAAACTTCTCTCCACCATGTTTGGACTTCTCTCTTTCTTTTTTATGATGTTCGTTTGCCTAGGTTAGATTTCTTTCGGTCTTTTTGGGCTAAGGATTGACACGTCGAGTTCTTATCTGGAGGAGAGCTGAGGGATCGAGCATTATTGGGATTTTCAGGTCCCTTTCTTTGGCTTAAGTAAGTCTAACCACTGCGATAAGAAACTACGTTGAAAACTTGAAAGAGAGAAAAGGAGAAAAGAAAGAAAGCACAAACCGAAAACCGACGCCCTAATATAGAGAGCATGATCAAGAAGCCATATTGCCTAATTGACGACACACGAAAAACATTCCAATCGAGCTATTCCAAGATCTGATCATTTTTTATGATTTTGCATACAAAGGGTTGAAAATCTTACAGTGTGCAAGTGACCGTATATGCCCATTTCCATGAATCTACTACTTTCACATGACCCGGTTTTTCATGCTATACTACCTATGACTATGAGATATTTCGAAGTCGGTTAGTCCATGACTCCATGATTATCATATTAAACCTAGGTTGGTTCTTATATGTACCCATTTGCCCAGTAATTCTTCTTCTTTTGGCAGGGCCAGCATATACCCATTTGATAGGGAAAAATTATTAAAAAGTCCTTAATCTATTACCCTTGTGTTAATTTAAATTTAACCTTTTTAATTATGCCAATTAAGTCCTAAAACTTTTGATAATTGGCTAATTTAGTCTTAAACCTATTGACGCTTTGCCATTTTAATAATTTGGCCAATTTTGGTCGAAAATCAATGACTGTTAGTGCTAGTTGGACAATTTTTAAAAATATATTTTTTTTGAATTTTTAATAATTTTTTTCTTGTTTTTATCCTAACCCTCACCGACAGATCCTCACTAGCCCTCACCCGGTCGAGGTGAGGGCGCAGAGCCTCTTGCTTGTAAAGGTTAAAATTAACAAAAAGAAAAAATAAAATAAAATAATCAGAAATTTAAAAAAAAATTGTTTACGTCAACGTCAACGCCAACCGTCTTACATAGAATGCTCTAAGCATTAACTAATCAATAATTTTAGCTCAAAATTGACTGGAATAATTAAATTAATATAATTAAAATGTTTATGACTAAATTGAAAAATCAACAAAAGATTTAAAACTAAATTAATACTATTGAAATGTTTAGGATTAATTCGGTAAATCATTAAAAGATTTAGAACTAAATCGATTAACTTATAAAGTTTAAAATTGAATTAGTAGTATATTAGGTTTAGAATTGTTTTATTTTTTGGGCGGGGGGGGGTGTTCCCAACTTGGTCGTGACCTAGATTTAAGCACTGTTTAAAAAGATAACAACGTGCGAAGGAAGCTGTGCGAGATATCCTGTCCAAATATCTTTCCTTGGACATCATAATGCTGATGTGGCCCAACACCTACCTATTTGTTGCCACGTGTGGGCAAAATAAACGTGGACAAGGTCCGAATTGATAGGCTTTTAACGAACGATGAATAAAACGCAGAAGAAAGCGAAAGCGCTTTTTGCTTTACCTTCGATGCATGTGCGTGGGCCCCGGGTAGGGCCCACTTTTGTAAACGCTCCCAGTCATCATGGAGTCCGGCGGCCGACAATCACGTTACTATTTCATGAAGAAATCATTCTTCATTCATCAACTCGATTTACATGAAAATTTATACGATTATGCAGATGCATGAGGAAAGGACGCTCTTAGAAGTGTCATAATTTTGATATCATTTTAGTGTTAGAACTCTTTGCCGAATCACTTTAGTACCACATCGATTATAAAAATAATTATTTAAATTACCTTTAGCAATAAATTTCAATAAAATGTTTTATATGGATTTTTTAATAATATGTTATTTGATAGATTTAGGATTTATTTAATCTATCTTTTCTTTCTTTTTTCGACTAATTTTAGGATTTTTAGAATTGCAGATTATGTTTTGATATCTTAGATGATTTGATTTCATTTTGAATTATAATCCAACTAGGTTATTCAATAGGGTGAACTTTGTTATTAGTTTGTCTATTTCCTACTTTAGAATTAGAATTTCATTAGATCTTTTTTTTTACACATAAATGTAGCAGTATGTTTTTTTTGTTTTGTTTTTGTGGGGCAGCATGTTTTAATGAAAAATTGAGATTTTTGTGTTATTGTGCTTGGTGCGTGTGCACCTTCTTGTTTGTTACGATCATCTCTCGTATTTAGGATTTGTAATTCATGTTATTATTATCTGTTTCTTTAGCGTCATATAAGGGGAAAAAAGAGTGTTCTCTGTGCCCTTTTGGCACCTTTAAGAGCTCTCTTTTTCTTTCTTCTTTGATCCCTTTCTCTCTCTTTCCTCTTTTTTGGCTTCAAGAGTGGAGTGGGGAACAACTGGGGAACTAGAGGGGACCCAACCAATAATGTTGGATAGGGCTATAATTATTGCAGGAATTTGTGGTTTTCATAATATTATATTTGAACAATAAAGTTAAAAGTAAAAAAAAATAGAGTCGTAAAGTGATGAATAAAAAAATTGAAGTTAATAGTGTCTGATGTAACGTAACTATTAAAATCAGGAGATTATTCCTTCTTGGACTCGGAGGAACATTTTTGAGACCTGCAGAATCTGAAGTCTTTTCAATGGCGTGGACGATAAACACTAATAGATTTATTGGATTTGAAGACTTAGAGATGAGAGACTGCGAGTGCGTGCACAATTCTATTGCCTCAACTCCAAAAAGAAATATCATAGATGCCGAACCTTTGTTACTATATTTGTTTCTCAAACCCGTCGTGTATTTAAACAAAATGATTGATTTTTTTAAACATCTTATCTAAGGTTATACGGTTTAGCAGAAAGAATCTAGTTATAGTTTTAGTACACTTAGTGATTCTCGCGATCGAAAACCGGTTTTGAAGTATTAATGGCAATGTTGGATTTGGGATGTCTGGTGAAGTCAAGTACCACGAATGCAGTGTAACAGTTGGTATGAATGGCAAGGGACGACAAAACGAGAGCTACATATCTGCTCTCCCATGTTCGAAAATGGTTCTCTCCTTTTCGCATTCCTGGTCCTCCTCCATGTTGCGATGCATGTGGATCGACCCCACCTTATCTTCTCGCTTTTGGCAGTGCATCCCGCTCCTCTTCTTCATCACCATTCAAATCATTTTTGAGGACCCGAAGAGCCCTCCAGAGGGTCCCGCACATTGTCCTAAACTCCCCCCAGTTTCATGGTAGCCCTCTATAAGAAGGGCTTTAAGGCCCTTACCTAGGACCCCGACCAAAAACATGCGCGCATTTTCTGTTGTTCGGTCCATGGAATCATCCACGTGTAAAAACCAGTCCTCTTCTTCTCCTTCCGCCATCCCAAGGCTCGCACTTGCGATTTCGACCACCGCCATCTTCATTCTATTCTCAATTGCGCAACCATGCTCGGCCTCATCAGGGCTCGACCCCTTTTCATCCTACACCGAGTTCATCAAGACCTCGTGCGGGTTCACCATCTATCCGGACGTATGTTACCAAACGCTCTCCTCCTACGCGAGCACCATCCAAACGAGCCCTAAGGAGATGGCCAATGCGGCTCTACTGGTGACGCTCGACGGCGCGCTATCTGCTTCTAACATGGTGTCCAGGTTGTCGAACGCCGGCGGCCTGAGCAAGAGGGAAGCGAGGGCAGTAATTGACTGCATCGAGACCATGAGCAACTCGGTCGACGAGATCCGCCGGTCGTTGGTTGCGATGAAGGGTCTCGATGGCCCTGAATTTGAGACCAACATGAGCGATATATGGACTTGGGTGAGTGCTGCCTTGACCGACGAGGACACTTGCATGGATGGATTTCAAGAGCGGGGGATTAGTAACGATAAGAAAGTCGAAGGGCCAATTAGAAGCAGCATCGTGAGGGTGGCTCAGTTAACTAGCAATGCTTTGGCTCTTATTAATAGACTCCAATAGCCTAATCTAATTGCCACTCTCTCTGGTCGTAAGTCGAATTCAGTCTCCATGTTATCTAGTGTGTCGTCACATATCGTCCGAGTAGTAATTTGTGATATTATTCTTATCGGCCCAAACGATATGGCCTAAAGAAGATTATTAATTGTAGATATTTCAACTTTATGCAGGAGTGATACATATTTACTAGACACGCTTCAAATGAGAAATTCCTATTAGATACTCTAGATGGGTGCATGCGTGCTCTCACGGTATACCAAGATGAGTCGTGTTCGACTCCTTTTCATTGAATCGACCACTAGTTGGGGGTACCTCTTAATCCAGGGGAAGCGACATGCAAAGCCAGTGCGGATGATCCGGGGTCTTGGCCCATCCGCTGCCACCGGTCTAATTCACTACTGATGTTCCATCGCTTTAATGCCCCGCTTGGTTACAAGCTCAATTTGCTTGGCTTGGCATGTTCGACACCTATTGAAGTAAAGGTAGAACTTGACATCACGAAATCGATTGATTTTGCATCCGAAAATCGACAGACACCATTGCCGGCAATTTTGATTGGATGAAACTGCCGCTTCCCAAGTCTATGCTGATAATGAATCTTTTGAATGCCCATGAAAACGCAAAGTTTAAATTTCGAGAATGCGCTGTAGTAACTCATTATGTTGTGGACTTCATAGGTTATTATCTAGTTAGGCAAACCTTAGTAATCAATTATGATGACAGCAACGGGTGAGGTTGGCTGCGAGCGATAGAGCCAATCCCTTGTCCGAGTCAGTGCAATTATCAAAGTGACGATTCCGTAGATTTACTCTGTCGCATGCGTGTCTAGTTGTGAATAAATCCAACGAATTCGCTGTAATCTTCTCATAACAAAGATACAAAACATCATGGTCCAGAGAACCTAAGGTCTCGAACCGTTATCATCACACACACGAACAGAACTCGATGACGAAAGCAAAACCGCATTTGGACCATTGAAACGGGATTTCTGCATATTATAACTCAAGAGACAGACAAGCAATGATATGAGGACACATGCACTGCGTAGTGCATGTTTATGCATGAGTCCACATCTATTTATCAAAGCTCCGGGTTTTTGTGTCAACGAGAAATCGATGGGATAATTACAGAAAAAGAAAAAAAGTCATATATCAATGGTATGAGTGTCAATTAATTCCTTAACTTTTTAATTTGACCAATTTAATTTAAAAATTTTAACGATTTGTCAATATAGTATTAAAATTTTTAATTTTGTCAATTTAACCTTAACTGTTTTGGCAATTTAACAATTTGAGTAAAACCTTTTGACGATTTATCAATTTAGTCTTTTCGACCAAATTTGGTTGGAAATAACTAACGTGATAGTTTAGTTAGCGTCTTATGTGGTATGAGTCTAGTCAGCGTCTCACGTGGCATGACTAGCTTTGAAGTGCACAATTTTCACATTTTTTATAAGAATTTTGAATTTTTTTTTCATTTTCTTTTTTTTTTCTTTCTTCTTCCTCTAGCCTCAGGCAAGGATGAAGCCTTGCTGACAACTAGCGAGATCGATCTCACCATCCCAACAAGGGCAAGCCTTGGGTGCGAGTTGAACCTCATTATCCATCGCGGAGGCCTAATGACCGGCTAGAGGAAAAGAAAAGGAAAAAAAGAATAAATTCAAAAAAAAAATTATTTAAAAATCTAGAAATTAAGAAAAATGTAAAAAAATTGTCCACTAACTTTTGGTGTGTTGTTGAAAATACCCCAAAATACTTAAGGTATGCATGACAACCATTATATTTCTATTTCAGAATAATTTTTCTATACTAGACTTGTTTTTGGAACAGAAATCCGTCTGATGAAACAATTTCATTTTTCTATTTCTCAAACTAATTTTTAGTTCAAAGGTTTATAACTGAAATGAGTAATAAAAACTCTTCTCATTGCTTGTCCTCTCTACTAGTCGGCCACCCACCCATCATCCACTGCCGCCGCCCATCGGTCGCCGGTTGCCGGCCATTCACCGCCGCCATCCATTGCGTCTCGAGAGAGATAAATTTTATATTGTGATCAAACAAAATTCTATTTTGGGAATAAAAATTTTGTGTCTTTATCAAACAAGTTTGTGTCACTATCAAATAAAATTCTATTCCGAAAATAGAAATTTTGCGTTATCATCAAACACGAGACTTTTTATTAGAAACTCATAAAGAATTAATTTCTGATCAGAATAATTATCATTCACGTCCTTAAAAGCATGATGAAAGTTGGATTACAAGTACTTGATGCTATGGCGTCCATTAGTGGACCGAGTCCATTAGCGACAAGCAATTAGCAGGCCCACTGCAAAAGGGCTGGGCCATTGCACTGCATCATTTTCGTCGCAACGGACTTGAAATTTCGCTGCAAAAGGCCCGCTTCGTCGAGAAAGGCTGGTCGCCAAATCCCGGTTGCGCTGGAGGCCTTCGCAACGAAATCTAAAAATCCCGCCGTGATCGGCACACGGCTCGGTTCCCGTGCGTTCTATTCTGTCCTCTGATTCTCGTCTGGTTTGGGCACGCAGCTTCCAAAATCCACATCTCACTCGTTCGTTGTTTAATCTTTTTCTGGGACAGATGCCAGTTCTTTTACTTGGGCCAGTTTCAACTTAGTTTTTCCCTTCGATACAGCTGAAAAGCTTTGTAAAACATGGAAAACCTAATGAGATAAACGTATGGTTTGTTCACCAATTTCGCTTAACGCTTGTTCTAAACTGATCTTCAATTGGTACATCCTCTATAACTTGGAATTCCGGAAAATGTATGTATATAAGGAATGTAACACCGCTTTGTGAACCATATATGATGGAAATGTAACTTGTGATAAAAAGAAATATCATAGCACGGCAATGTCAATGAATTACTTCTTTAGCGAGGGAACTTCATTATCACTTCACTCGGCGATGGAACTCCATTTCATCATAAAATTCGCTAAAGGGACCATCCTAAGTGCAATAACAACGCACTTTCTTCTAAATTTTTTCTTTCATCGTTTGTCTTGCCATAATTCACCCTATGGTTAAAAAACAACAAATAGGTGTGGCCATGTCATGGCACATTTTCTCCAAGACCAAGTACAATGTCATTTTCAAACTAGCTACAGTTGATCCAATCGAGCTTTGACTTGTGTCTCATTTGGTGCATAAAATGAATATGGTATTTCTTAGATCTGTGACATTTATTCAGGTACATTTTCTTGTAAGAAAAATTATATATGTGTATATGCGTTAGGATATTGCATGAAACTTATGAGCAATGTGGCCTTTGTAAATGTTTTTCTTCATGCTTGGCACTTTTATTCTAGTTTTTTTTTTTTTTTTTGTGGGACAACTGTTATCCTAGTATACTAGAGTAATTAAAATAGTCTAGTATTTTCACTTTTCATTTTCACTTAATTTCATCCTCATAAAATATTGCGAAAATTAAATTACATTGCAACTCGGCGTATATGTACTCGATACATGCCTCTATAGTTAATTAAAACTTTTTTGAAAAGAAAAAAATTCGCATGCTGGTCTAGGTATAGGTGTCTGTTTTTTCATTTTTAGTTTATCTTATGAAAAAAATTAAGGAAGCAAGGAAGCTAGTCCTATCTGTAATCGATAGGGCGATCCTAAAGGACAACTCAACGTCGAATCATTTAAGCCCCTTGGTAACGAAGTCAAAAAAGGCTAAAAGCTTTTCCTCCCATTACACTTCAACCCCAATATCAAAACCCAACTTGTCTTTATCTTTGATTTAGTGAAGCAAGCCACTTGTTGAGTCGCTCATTCCAAAATCCGATCATTGTACCTTTGATTCGCACTGTGTTTGCGTTGTAGAAAGGTCAGTTTATGCCTTCGCCTCCATGAGTACCATTGTTAAGAGTCAAGACGGAGATTATAGATGTAATCACCCAAGCTTGATTCCCAATGTGCTTTCCTTTCATGCTTTGCGCTGTCAGAAAGGTGAGTTTATGCTAATGTGCTTTCTTTTTTTTTCTCTTTCTTCGTTTTTCTTTTATTGCTGTTGGCAAGGGCTTAGCAACCCTCGTCAGCCACGTGCCCTTACTAATTATCGATGCTCATCAGCCATCGTCAAAAAGGAAAAGAGAAAAAATTTTAAATTTTTTTATAAAAATTATCAATGTCAGTATCGGTCATACCACATAAAATAGCCGACTTTAACTATACTGTCATGTCGGCATTTTTCTGTTAAAATTAGCCAGAAGTATTATATTGGCAAATCATTAAAAAAGTATAAGAGGACTAAACTGTTACATGTGTAATAGGTTTAAGCATTTTTTGGTCATTTTCTAAAAAAAAATGTCTAGGAGTTTATTGTTGCTAATAGTGATAACGTTTTTATAAGCAATAAGGATGATTATTTTAGAAACAAAAAATTTCAAATTGTCGATTTCTCACGAAAGAAACGGAATTTGGAAACAAAACATTCCAACACTCGACAACATTTACTAAAGAATAAAAACAAAGCTCTGTCATCACCAAGATTTTAACAAAATCTTGATCGGGCCTGGTCGCTTGCCTTGGAGGAAGAAGCACCGCGATAGCTGAGTGCTGACGAGAAGGGTGATGACATGCTTATGCAAGAGTTGAAATTGAGGGGCCTTGAAATTTGGCCGCTTAGGTGGAATTGTGCGACTGGATGGCACATTCTCCAGCAGCCCATTCAAACCCAGGAGAAGTTCTTAGATGCTCCAGCTCCACGAAAGCTCAGTTGATCTCGACCTTCGATTTTAATGAGTCCACGCGGAACCCACCTTATCTAAGGATTAAAATGCATTGGCATCACATGTATACAGTGCACCTGATAATACCTCCATTTCTAAGTTCCCAGCCAAAGCGTAGAGCCAAACACTCCGGAGCAAATAAAAACAAAGCCTTTCCACGATATGGAAAACAATCCTTATTAGTTCGCCAGCAGCTTTCACTGAAAGATCATGATAGCTTTCCCAAAAGCCAAGCTGAGATGCCGTGTGCACGCGCCTCGTTAGGAACCGGTTTCTTCGCCCCTGCAATGTAGAATTTCTTGAGCCGTTGGTAAAATCGGTAATTATGAGATGTGATGTAAGGAAAGAAAATGAGGTTCATTTCACGGCAATATTTATAGCATTCTAGGAGAATATTATAATTCAAGGAGCCTAAGGTTGAGATAGAAAAGACGCTGAGCACTTACAGCGCATATAGAAGAGGCGATTTTCAGGGCACGATCATGGGAACTATAATTTAAATAAGGACATCGAAGGAAACGAAACCATGTGCAATCTTCAACTTCGTTTACTTTTAAAGATTTTATTGCAAGTTTAGAATAAATTTCACAGAAGTTATTTATTCCATTTAAATTTCTCTTAAAATAAAGAACCATATTAAATTGTGTGATAGATTAACTATAATTCGACAGAACTTTCAGCATTTTTTTATTAAGTGAAAAAATTTGTTCGCCATAGCTTTTTAGATGTGCTAAGGGTGCATCGTTTCACGAAGCATGAGTGATTTAGAAAACATTTTTTGAAAAATAATTATTTGTATTACTTAGAGAAATAAATGAATGAAATTTTTTTTCATCATCTATAAAAATAATTAGGCATAGATTGTTCTTGATGATGAAAATATTTTTAGTTTGACTAATTTTTTAAAACATTATAAACAATCATTTTTTTTTTCATTTTTGTGCAATGAACGTGCACCCTAAATCAATTTTACACTAGAGTTATGTTATAAAATTAGAACTCATGAATTTTGTTCTTTCATATCTTTTAATATTAAATAAGGAAAAATCCAAATAGGAGTTTGAAGTGTCTTATTTTCTCAATTAAGAGTCTAAAAAAGATCTTATTTCAAATAAAAATTTGAAGTGTCCTCGTTTTCTAAATTAAAGACATGAAATGCATTTTATTTCAATTGAGGACCTAAAATGGATACGTCGATTTCAAAAAAGAGCTCGACTTTCTAGTCCGTCAAAGGCATTTTCGTCTTTTACTTGTTTTTTAAAAAAAATATTTCGTTCTTTTTTTCCTTTCTTCTTGGCCGATGGTTAGCCAGAGATCGACCACCTACAACGCTAGGAGAGGCTAGGCAAGGGTCACCTCACCCAGGCTCTCGCTAGTGCAGTGGAGGCGACCCTTATTAGCCCGCCGAAAGGAGGAAAAAAAAAAAGAAAAGAGAAAACAAAAGATACAAAATAATTTCAAATTAAAATCGTCTTTTAACGAAAATGCCCTTGACCGACCATAATATTTAACTAACATTAACTAGTGAGGTTAGGGAGGAGTGTTAAAAAAGTCCTAAACCTTTTGTATTTGTGTCAATTTAATCATAAACATTTTTTTGTTGTCAATTTAGTCCTAAGCCTTTTTTACATGGTGTCGATTCAATCCTTTCCGACCAATTTTAGCCGAATTTTGCTGATTGGGGGCCAGCCGATTGACGTACCCTATTGATCTTGACGTTGACAATTTTTAATAATATTTTTAAATTTTTTTAAATTTTTAAAATTTTAAATTTTCTTTTTCCTTTTCTTTTTGCTTTTTTTCTTCTCCTCCCCCTTCCTCCGGTCGGCGAGCCTTGCCGGCCACCTCGCTAGTGGCTGCGAGGGCGAGCTCTCGCCGAGCTGGCAAGGGTCGAGCCTCGCCGGCCATGGGCGAGGCTCAACCTCGCCAAATCTGGCTAAGGCGAGCCTTGCTAGCCCGACGCAAGGCTGCCCTCGCGGCCTAAGTGGCCTCAAGCTAGGCTTGCCAGCCCAGCGTGAGGCTAGCTTGGGCATTGAGGGCGAGCCTTGCCAACCGTCGCCTCTGGCTGGCCGTCGACCGGCAATCGGCTAGAGGAAGGAGGAGCAAAAGGAAAAATGTTTATGACTAAATTATCCATGTTAGCACCGATCAGGCCACGTCAGCCGGCCGGCGCCCAGTTAGCAAAATCGGGCCAAAATTGATTGGAAATGGCTGAATTTGCATAAAGTAAAAATGTTTAGGACTAAATTGGCACCAAAAAATGGTTTATGATTAAATTGACATAAATGCAAAAAGTTTAGGACTTTTTTAACACTTATCCCGATGAGGTTAAGCCCTTATTTGAAACTGTCATGACTACTTCAGGCTTTTATTTAAAACTGACATGGCCACTTCAGATCCATTGTTTGACATAGTGTCCACTTCAGATTCTTATTTCAAAAAATGAAGGCATTTCATTTTAGGCTTTTATTTGGAATTTCCCCTAGTAAATTAAAAGAACTTCTTCATTCACTATAATCTCTTTGATGTATCGAAGCATTTTTTTTTTTAACACCAAGCATGTTTGTTGACTAAGTACTTCATAATTTAAACTTAAAAATAGTCTATTTTTTTAAGAACACGTGCCTTTGATTTGTTCTGATTTTTTTTAATTCATTGTTATGAATTTTCTTTATCCTCTCGATTCCGACTTGATGGATGGGTTTGATTCTAAGGAAAGTACGCATCTAAAGTCGTTTTCCTAGTAATTAAAATCGATGGCTATTTTAAGAAAGGACGATATTAGGGTTTTATTCGAATAAAGATATTCTAGAGCGAACGACAGCCAATTGAATGAATTAAGCTTTTAAATGTTCTGCAAACAACTATTCGCCCTATGAGCCACATATTTCAAATTGTATTTCTATGGAGGAAACTAAAATAGTTTAAGTGCGCACTAAATTCTCATATAATTAGATGAGATTGCTTTTTAGAGTTCAATTTTTCAATTTTTCTCTCCTAATCGTGTGTTAATCAGAAATTAGATCTTATTAACATGTTCTAGGCTCGATATTAGAATCTATCCTCACTAACCCCACAAGGGCCACAACGAGCCCCCATCACGGAGTTTGGCGATTGCGTCGAGACGGCACTGAGGACGATGGTCTATGTTGGGGAGCTAGTTGAAATTTGTGCACGCTCCAAACGGGCTAGAAATTTTTCACCTTTTTAGGTAAATGTAATTATTATTGATTAAAGCAATATTTCTCTTCTTTCCCTTCCGTACTCTCATGCAAGCACAATTAGGTAGACGGGCAAGCTGCCGATCTTTAACGCACGTTCCATAGAGAGGATGCAGATCCTCTCAACTTATTAAATACATCCTCTCATTTTAAGCACCCAAAAAAAATATATATCAATAATAATATATCCTCTCATGTCGTGTTGGGAAGTGTCGAAACACCACACTAATATCAAATTACATTTGATCAGGATCCCTCTCAATGATAGACCTCAACATATCAATTAAAGGCCACAATATTTAGTTAAATAACTCATCAAGATGCAAATTACGATCCGAGACTGCTTAATCAAAGACCATTTCATCACCATTCAGTAAAATTTTTAAAATATGTCACAACTTGAAATGGGATACAAATCGAGTCGATGTACTTAATAGAGAGGATCGCTATGCCAAGTTGCTTAGGACATGTGAATTCTCGCGTTCTCTTCTTCCCCAACGAATGGTGAATGCACTATTACGGGCGTGGTAGGCTCATTACTTGGTCACAATCTTTGGCAACATTACTAATAGGTGCATGATTCGGGCTATGTCCCCGGAAGGTCAAATGCACGCGCACGAAATAAGCGTGAGACAACAAACCCCTACTCATAAAAAATAAAAATAAAATAAAATATAATCCGCCGGAAACGAAAAATAAATATTAATAGTGGGGATGAAATGAACTTAGTATATAAAGGTGGGTGAGGTGGGGGTTACTTCCATTAGGAGTGAGTTCGTGGGATTTTATGTGCAATTTTGAGCGTCGCGAGTAAGCCGGAGCGAGGGGAGAGCGATGGGCAGGCAGCCGTGCTGCGACAAGCTTGGGGTGAAGAAAGGGCCGTGGACGGCGGAGGAGGACCGGAAGCTGGTCAACTTCATACTCACCCACGGCCAATGCTGCTGGCGGGCCGTCCCCAAGCTCGCCGGGCTCCGCCGCTGTGGCAAGAGCTGCCGCCTCCGCTGGACCAACTACCTCCGCCCTGACCTCAAGCGCGGTCTCCTCAATGAAGCCGAGGAAAGCCTGGTTATCGATCTCCATGCCACTCTCGGCAATAGGTCAGTATCATCATCAATTATTACTTTACCGTAGTGCCACCAACTATTTATGCATCATGGTTTGAAAGATAATAACATATGGTTAGTCCAGTTATTCATCCGACAGCATAAATGTGTTTGAGATTTCCTCCCCTCTTTTTTTTTTTTTTTTTTAACCAAACAAAATTATGTTTTTCTTTCTTTTTTTCTATTTTTTGGTTTGATGATGTTAGAGATTGTGCCAGCTGATTTTGCTCCTCTTCGTTTGTCGTTTTTTATTTTTTTATTGCAGTCATTTTTGTCATTCATATTTTCCATGGGAATTGTAGTGCTGAGTTTCCTTAGATATATAAATATGATTAAGCTTTCATCATACCAAAGAAAATTCTCCCTTTTACCTAAATATATTTACTTCTTAGCCATTTTCATCTGCCTCAGGTGGTCCAAAATAGCAGCTAGACTACCCGGAAGAACGGACAACGAGATCAAAAACCACTGGAACACCCATATCAAGAAGAAGCTCATTAGGATGGGCATTGATCCAGTCACTCACAAGCCCCTCCAAGAACAAGCTAACGAACAGGTCCCTTCTAAAGCCAACGAGCAAGCCAAGTTCGAAGTTAGCAACCACGAGACGCCAGTGTATCCTTGTGACGGAAGCTCCGACAACTTCAGCTCTCCAATAATCGGGAACTTCTCGACAGGCAAGTCTCCATCCTTCGACCCGAATATTAGCAGCTTCGACGACCCCTGGATGAATCACATACGGTGGGAGACGTTCCTCGGGAACCCGTCGTCATGGAACTTCATGTTCGAGGGAGATCGCCAAGAGGATTACGGCGAATTCGGGGTGTGTCCCTCAGCGGGTGGCGACCCTTCTTGGTTGTTCAACCGCGAGAGCACCGGAGTCGAAAGTTTTGCCCAGAGTGGCTTCGGCGACATAGACATGAACGAATTCGCTAGGAGCACTAACGTCCGCTCCTAGGCGGAAGAAGGGCGCTTTAGGCTCTTCCATGCGCGGACCATTCAAAAACATTTAATTCCAACTCTCCGCAACCTAAGCTTGTACAAAAAAAAACGTCGAACCTTAGCTTTCACTAATAACTGCAGCGTTAGGAAGCGGCAGAACTGAGAATCTATGCAAAATTTCTCCTCCCATGTAACAATAATTTCAGATGCTGAATATAATAATGAATCAGCGAAAAAAAATATGTCAAAAGACTTGTAATCTCATCATCTTGTACCTCTGATGCTAGTTTCTACGCTTTTTTTCTCGTTAATTCGGCATTAGTTTACATAATTTCGGTTTCCTCGACGCATCACGGATCCAAATTATCGGCTGATCGAAAGTTCGATTTCTTCCGCAGGGGCTTTGCCAGGAAATGACGATATGGTATTGTTTGGTCAAGAAGATGGAAAAAACGAAAAGATCTTTTCTTCAGCGTGTGGAGATACGTGACTTGTCTTTCCCCACAAGAAAAGGCAAGAAAGTGGAAAACCCAATCAATCGAAATGTTTAATTAAAGTAAGTTCCAACTCGATCGGGCTTGGTTCCAAATAAGTAATAGCAACACTATTCTACTCCATCGTGCGTCTGATTACTGATGATGATTAAATATCCAAAGAGCACACGAAACGGGCCCGTTGAAACGCGCGTAGCTGGATCCCAACACTAAACTAAAAGCACTAAGCGCGAAATACCATCAAAGCCGAAAGAGTTGCAAATCCTTATCCAGGAATATACGCTTCAATATGACAAAACCCGGTGTACATCTGGATAGATCACTACTTAAATCCGAGTGTTTGTTGGGCAGGGTTTGCTTGTACTTTACAACGAAGCAAACTTTTTGGGTGACGACAAATACGAGGATGTGAGCTGCGCACCACTACTAAGAAACCAGCTTCTTGCTATTTAACAAAGCAAGGACTCGAAAGATGTTAATGGTTCGACATCAAGACTACAAGAGTACCAAAATATCCTTCATCACTTAACAATATAGCTTATATATGCTTTTTATATACATATGATCTCCTTCTATCTATTAACTAAACTTTTTCAGCTATACTTTCTAACATGACATCATGGTAAGTTTGTTTGAAGAAAAATTATTTTGCAAAAAAAATTTCGACTATTCGATATTTGGATGACAGAAAACTAGTCAATCTATGGAAAATGTTTTTCATAAATTGAGAATAGCAAGGTTAGGTAGGGAGAAAATGGCTTCTCCTTGTGGCAATAAGGAAATTACTTTTCCTAAACCGCTAAACAAAAGAAAATTAACTATTTTCCTTGGAAATGGTTTTTATGTAAAAATACTATCCTTTGTCATGAAATTTTTAGTGAAACAAAAGCATCATTTGAGTCAAATTCAACCTCTTTCGTATGTGTGTTGTGTGTTGAAATATCATAACAATGGAGTTTATATGCTCTATGTAAAAGTGTGGTCTCATTCACCTATTAATTTTAAGTTTTTTTTTTTGTTGGAGTTTTTAATAAAAGAAATACTTAAAACGACTTTGAATCCTTTTTCATTTCCTTAATATACAAATGAGAGCTCTTATAGTTTCATTGGGTATCACACTAGTTCACATCTATATATCTGTTTTACACTGAAGTGCTTTAGTAGGAGCATTTTAGGTTGTGGATTCTTTTTGTAACATGTAAAGATTACTTTATGCGGCGGAAAGTACCCAAGGACCATATCCCAGACAAATTGCAAATATACCGAGGATCTAATAGAATAAAAAAGACGCGATTGCGTTATATATTTAAAAAATTCAAAAGCTTAGGTGCGCATGTTTGATAACGCTAGCCACATGCATAATTGATAGCAATAGCCTGAACCTATTGCTATCGGCATATACTAACATGCTAGGGTGTATTATATCAGTCTTTGCATAATGCCTTTAGATAGTACCTATAGGCAACCGGCTGCATAGGCGAATATACATCGTACTTGCATACGTTGGTTTCTGACATACGAATATTGGTTTACTGTATGACATACTTTCTTTTACCAGCTGTATGATTTGGCTTGATAAAATGAGAGTTTGGACATTTGTTTTTGATAAAGGATTGTTATGAAAGTTTAAATAGGAGAACCGACCCAAAAGGAGATCTTTTCGCTTATAGTTAATCCGAAATTTTTAGAAAACTATCTAGAGTATGATAATATTCCTACATTTTACCAATGCTTGGTCTGCTAAGGTCAGTCTTCAATAGTTAATGATGTGCTCGACCGCGAGTGTACCTTAAAATAAATGGATCTTATCGAATACCTAGTAAAATTCGGTTCTTGTCAAATCAATTAGTTATAAAAAGGGGTGAGCATTGGTCTTGACTCTATTCAAGAATCGGACTGAACCGGCCTATTTTTTGTGGTTCCCAATTCCACAATAACTAGTCCGATTCCCTATTCCTTGTGCAGAATCAGAACGACTGAACCAAACCGATGAAATCATCTAGAATTCAGTGGAGGGGGAGAGGCAAATGTATAGTCTATATGATGTCTCTACTAAATTCTCCACGGGGAAAATCATGTGCTTTCAGATAAGTTAGAACAGTGCAACACCGATGGATATTTGCAAATTTTACTGCCATTCTTTGGCTTTATGCATACATGAAGACTAATTCAAGTGATAAAAGATGGCAATACGATGGGCAAGGAAGCAGTCAAAGAACCAAGCATTCTCCATAATTCAAGCAACAAAATCTTCCACCTCTCAATAAACTAAACCAACCCACAAATAGAAGAAATCCAAAAACAACACCCAGCAGATCCCGGGTTGATCCTGGACAATTCCTACGGTCAACAGAGGTAATTCTCGACTCTATAAATTGGGAATCAACCCTAACTGGGTAAGTTATTGTTCTAAAGTGAGAATATATCTAATGTGAAATCAATCACTCCGAGTTTTATATTATGAGAAACAAGCTCCCTCTACCTAATGATATTAATGGGATTCACGTTGAACCCACAATTAGCCAAATGAGGGACATAGTACTCCACTACTTGCCCATCTGCGTTTGCTGTTCTTTTAAGAGTCCATCTGTGTCTGTCACTCCCCCTGAATGATTATATTATTCATCTTTCATACTTTTTAAATGATGCATGTGGTCCAGCTCTTGTATTCTCTAATGGGAAATCCCTTAAATGCCGATTAAACTTACATGGGTCATTCAATTGATCCGAATATCCCGTTTCACGCTGTATGAAGTTGCTTTCCAATTTCTTGTTTTGCGACTCTTTTGACATTATCACACACTTTTCTTAAAACCCTGAAAGCAAACACTTATCAAGCCCCTAAAAAGGGAGCGCTATGAATAAAGACATGTGGTCCGACTAAGGTAGCATTATGAAATGAACAATGGTCCTCCAGCTGCTTACAAAACTATATCTACAGTTTCCCACTCTACGTGCTTTAATCATATTACATGATTCCGAAGATATAAACCGATCAATCAGTGCTTGGAACCAGGCTATCGAGGCAAATGGAGGCAATTTTCATGGGGGATCATCCTAAATTTGTGAAACCCTTAGTAAATTCATTTCATTAAATTAGCCACTCCACTCGCCTAAATATGCTACTTTCAGTAATGCTAGGCTGGCTACACAGTGAAAGCTTGGAAAAAACAAATTAGACTCCACATTATGAGAAGTGAGGACTTTATAATTCTTGAATTTTTCTGAATGTCCCTTTTATTATATAATTTTTAAGTTTTCCCATCCCCTAATTCCAAGACGATTCAACATATTCTCATCAAAATGCATTTGCAACCAAGAAGATCATTCCGGTTATAGTCAAACAAAATAATCTCAAATGTCTAGAAATTGTTTTGATGTCGCAATATCTTTCATTACATGGGTAGTTTTTTTTTTTTTTCCCATCGTATAACATTGGACCATGCTCTACAACAAGCGAAGGGGCGATGGGAGTTCTTCCCATTGAAGTTTCGAGTCAAGGAAACCCGAAAGACATGCAAGGAGTTCATGTTTGTAAGTGATATTAGGGTCGTTAATGGGCCGTTATGGGCCGGGCTTATGCTACAGAATTAGCCCATCCCAAAAAATTCTGGTAACGGACATCACCCGTTTGAAATCGAGCCCGAACAAAACAAGCCCGGCCCAAAGTTTATGTTTGTAACGTGTCCTTAGGGCTTGCAGCTCCCGCTCGATGGCCATACGTTACTCCATCTTCTTCCCTTCTGTGCTCACTTCGCCGGTCGCTCGGTACGCCTCGGTCGGTGTCCAGATCGCCGGTCGGCAGCCACCCGGCGGTTTCCGGTAACCCCGGGTCCTCCCTCCGCATTCCTACTTCCCGCCGCCGCCGCCGCCGAACCATGTCGGCCGTAGTCCGACGAACACTCTCTGATCTGCTTGCCACGCCGATATTACGGAGTCACAGCTCGGTTCTTGTCAGGATTCGAGCTTATTCTCAGGAGACTTCGCACGGTGGAGCGCCGACTGGCCTCTATGGGCTCCAACATCTGAAGAATCCCAAAGGCTTTCAACGCTTCGTGGACGAGGCTATCGAAAGGTGAGGCGCTGATTGGAACGCCAATGTATTGATGTGTTTCGATTGCGTCGTTGCGGTTTCCGTAGTTGAGGAGAGTTTCGTGAGCGTAGTCTGACTGAACTGTGTGACATGGATGATCGCTCGCGGAACTTTGCGTTTAGACGAGTGTTCATGCTCTGGTGGAATCGAATCATCAGGAAGCTGGTTTCGATCATTTCCGTCTCATTTTGGATGGTATTCGAATTTTAGGGGCTGAAAGGAATTCAAATGAGCAGGCTATTCTGTAAGCTCATAGAATTTTATTAGTTCGTCAATTGAGAAAGTTGGAGAATTTTTTTAGCGTGATTTGTATTGTAGCTTGCTGATACCGTTGATTATGCTCATGATATTGTTGTTGTAAATGTTTGTGATTTACTGAAAATTTGAGCACCAGTACTCTTTTAACATTCCATGCTGTAGTTATATTTTAAATATATAATGAGAATTATTGTAGAGGTGACTACAAAGCGAAACGTTTGAAAAAGTTGCAACGTACATGTATCACTCATCCCCACCTGTCTGTTTAAGAATTTTAGATTGTAGAGGAATCCTAATGAGTCTTAATGTCTTAGTTTCTGACACGGACGATTGAGTGCACAACTTGACGTTGCACTTGGTGATAATGTTTTATTGAAATTCAAGCATTTTGAAGCTTAATGAATTGCATTCTCTCTTCATATAAGCCATGCATTTTTCTGAGAAAATGGAGGTGAATTGATGATGTTCTGTGATGCTGCTCCTTTGTGCTGCTATATTGGCAAAGTAATGCAAAAACAAGGCAATATAAGTTTGTCCCATGATTGATGTTTTTGGTATAGTGAAAGGTGTTGGATACTGCTTGAGTAGAACCTGTTGGTTTGCGTTACTCTATGCCATTTTAGGTTAATGACTATTTTGTACTTTTGTCAGGTCGACAGAATTGGTGACCTATATATGTGGAATGCCTTCAGCGGCTGAGATAATTCGAGCCATGGATGAGATTTCAGACAAGGTATGATCATGGTTTAGGATTTCACTTTTCTTCATGAATTGATTGTCTTATCTCTCTAGTTGTTCTAGAGGTTCTAACTTTGTCTCATGTGCTAGGTTTGCTCAGTTGTGGATTCTGCAGAGCTTTGTAGGAATACTCATCCTGACAGGTCCTTATATAAGTGATATCATCTTTTCTTTGTTTCAACATTTCTTCACAAAATAACTACTCCGTCATTATTTTCATTGCCCTCTAGTTGCATTTGTCTGAGTTCAATTCTACATGCATGTTCTGATTGGCCTGCTTATCAGGGAGTTTGTTGAGGAGGCCAACAAGGCATCAATGAGAATTAACGATTATCTACATGTGAGGTGACCATTTTTTTGACTTTCAGTTAGTATAATCAACGGTGACCGGTTGATTGAAATTTATCAAGCCGAGAACTGCTTATTAATGGTCACTCTTGTTTCTATTCTGTTTTCATCACCATTCAGTACCTTAATACAAACCACGGTCTGTATGATGCGGTGAAAAAAGCTGAAGATGAGGGTCACCTGCTTACAAAAGAAGCTCAAAGGGCTGCTAGCTATCTGCGCTTAGACTTTGAAAAGGGCGGAATTCATCTTAGCAGTGGTACATTCTATTCTAGCCATAGCACAGTAAATCATTTTCTTCAGAAAGTGAAAGTTGTGATTTTCTATTTCAGAGAAACTAGAGAGAGTCAATCAGCTAAACATGGAAAATTCTCAATTGTGCCAGGAGTAAGTGTGGTTCTCAGTACAACATTTTTCTAGTTGTCACTAAGGCAAAATTCATCTCTTTGTAATAGGTTACCAGGTTTTAATTTTTCAATTTGCACTTTAATTTGTTCCCGCAGGTTTGGCCAAAATATGGCCGTTGACACAGGTTCTGTGGATGTATTTCCAGCTACACGCATTCCCAAACATTTGCATAGGCTCTGTAAGCCCATATATAGGTCCACATCAGGAATGTCGATGGGATCAACAAAGTCAACAAGCAACATGAAAGAAAAAGGATTTCGAATAATTACAGACCCAACTAGTCTTTCTTCTGTTCTTCAATGGGTAGCAGATGAAGAGGTTTGCCTATCCTATTGATTTTCTATTTTCGAATTAACTCATGATTTGAGCATATCTTTGAATTTACCTTCATATTAGATGATCCGAGCAAAAGATTGGCCTTTACAATGAGAATTATTCAGTACTCCATTTTCTCCATCCTTGAGTTTTCTTAGCTATGCTCAGCAAGGCTCAACTTTCTCAGGTCAGGAAAATGGCTTACATTGAAGGGAATTCTGTCCCACTTGCAAACTTGGGAGTCCTCGATAAGCTTATAGCTGCTCGCCATGAGCTAGCACAGGTATTGTCTTCTTGTACTTTGTTTTATGCTTCCTTGTTGGGGTAATTCCATTTGCGACACATCTTATAATGCAGTTTAATTTACGCCTGTGCTTTTATTGTGTACTCAAATTTCTGGATTTCTTTACTTGTTGTTTGCTCGACCTGATTTTTTCTTGCTGTATGTTAAGGCTCATGAATGAAGCCTTAAGTTACGTCCTCATCTTAGATTCTATTCCGTCACAATTTCTGTCGGGGAAAAACCTCGGGTATGCCAGAGGATTTTCTTTAACTTTAAGGCTCATTATCATGCTTGTGTTTTGGTTTTACGTGATGATGCTTCCAGAATCTTGTTTTGTAGAGAAACTTTCCAATTGGATTGCTCATATCTGGGATAATTCCTTTTCTAGCGAATTTTTTTTCATCTTATACTGCCAGTCATGCAATATGCACATTCTTCCAATATCTTCTAGCACAAACACAAATCCAAGGGAGAGTTTCATGTGTTTTGGTACAAGTTCTCATGTGCAAAGATGTTCTTTAATAACACGTTGGAATGAGGTATTAAGAAAAGGAGTTAAGAATGTTATGCAAAAGAGACCGTACTTTATATAATACCAAGGCACGAAAGGATAAATGCATTCTTAGCATCTTAGGAAGGGGCACATTCCAGAGAGATATTCAGATAAGCATCTTGTCAAGGTTGTTATTAGGCTTCTTTTATCTGTATGATTCTTAAGAAGAAAATATGTAATAGAAGTAAGCTTTTAGATCTTGATGTTGTTCATATCAGTGATGTATTAATATTGTCAGTGAAAGAATTTGGAGGCACCCTCTGGCACTGTAGAGTTGTAACAAACAGCAAGAAAGCACTAACAATTGTTAAAATTGAGTAGAATTGATACTGGAATGGGGACTTGATAACTTAGGGTTTATAGAAACCAAACACCTATATTAATACTTAAGATGGCTGATTTGAAAATGTCTTAGGGACTATCGATATCATCTCGACTCAAAATAGTCACAAAACAATTTGAATCTCAGCCTTGTAACTTCACGAGTCACGAGGTCTATCACTTGACTACTTCTTTGAAGACATAATAATATGAGAAGACAATGTAAAGAAAGAAACAATGGAAACCTATAAGGAAATCCATACTCCTGCATGTATATTTATAAGGGTGCCCTCTCTCTGAAATAGTGAAATTCAAGGCCTAGAGTTTTATTTTTAAATTTTGTTCACTTTCTTCATCTCGAATTATCTCTTTCTTGAGTAGTCTGTTTTCTGTTGAAGCTCTACGTTAATCCTTATCTCTTAGTGATTTTGCTTTTCTATTTACCGGTGAAAGCAGATAATGGGGTATGCATCCTATGCAGAATTTGCACTAAAGCAAAACATGGCTTCTTCACCTGATGTCGTGATGTCCTTCTTGCTTGAGATGAGTGAGATGGTCAGAGACAAGGCTGATAAGGTGTTTATTTCTCATCACATTTTGTAATGGCTAGTGTTGGTGCAATCAACATAGCCATAGATTTTATGAGATTGATATCTTTTTCCTTAATTCACACGCGGCTATTCTTGGTGCAGGAGTTTAATGCAATTAGAAATTTTAAAAGGCAGAAAAGTGGTCAATGCATAGATTTAGAGCCATGGGATGAGGCTTACTATACAGCTATGATGAAGTCCTCGATGTATGATCTGGACTCCTCAGTAAGTAACACTGTTCTGTCTATTTTTCGGTGCATGTATACAGATCAGTCTCTTCTTGTAACAACCACACTTTTAAGTTAATCAACAATTTTTAACTTTTGAGATCATAATTATTGTTCTGTAAGTTGAAAGGATCTTATGATGTATGATGTCGAGCAGGTTGTAGCATCATATTTCCCTTTACCAAGGTGTATTGAGGGTTTGAAGATCCTGGTGCAGTCACTATTTGGTGCTACATTTCATAGTGTTCCTCTGGCACCAGGTGAATCCTGGCACTCAGATGTACTTAAGATGGCTCTTCATCACCCTGAAGAGGTATATTCATGTATAGATAGCTAATTTCATCGCTGTTTTAATTTGTTCTGACATTTTCACAATCTCCTATTCAAAGTGAAGAATTCGTCTTGTCTCAGGGGGATTTGGGTTATCTGTACCTTGATTTGTATGCAAGGGAAGGCAAATATCCAGGTTGTGCTCATTTTGCAATAAAAGGGGGCCGTTGGATTTCTAGCACAGAGTACCAACTTCCTGTACTGTATATTTCTATGCATTTCGAAGCTCTCACATTCATTAAGTCTGATTAATTGTAGATTTCTTTAATGATTTTCTATTTTGCACTTGATTTTTACTTTCTTTATCAGTCTCATTTAATATTTGTGGGGGGAACAGTTATATCTTAAGCTTTGAGCATGCTTTAGATTAATTTGGTGAATAGAATTAGAATAGAAAGCCAAGTTGCTTGTTGGGTAGGTGATATGTCACTTCTATTTCCTTTTGTCGGAGGATCAGGTGGATGGGGATTTCCATCACTGTCCCGACTAAGTGGCCACTATTGACTACTATATATATGCCTAGGCAGCCTCAGCTGCAGCTTCATGAACATAGTTGCAAAGCTAGCTGAATTTTATTGTGAGATTGAAGTTGAGGAAATGACTACTAGTATATTCTTGTTGTGCTGATGGCATTGGCATAATGCTCGCCATTACTACAATAGGAATGGCAATAATAAAAGCTACTAAAAGTTCCTGTGCTTAGCAAAGTTATTTATTGTAGTAGAGAGGTCACTGTTGGTGCATCTTTTGTTGGTGTGCCCATGGTCCTTTATGGCCCATAGGCCGTGTACTCTTAATGAGTCCATTTATAATTCCTTTGTGCTGAAAATTATTTGGTGGTGACACCTTTTATGTCCGCAACAATCTGATTCTTTTGGTTGTATGAATGATCTTACAAACTATGAAGTGTCGTGTGTGAATTTACTTTTTTGGATTGATTCATACATTGTCTTGCATATTTGGTTAATTTGAAGTTGAAATAGGAAAATGGTGACATTGCAGGTTGTGGCCCTGATTTGTAACTTTTCAGGTTCACATAATTCGTCGCTTGCAAGGCTTAATCATTTTGAAGTAGAGACTCTGTTCCATGAATTTGGCCATGCTCTTCATTCTTTGCTGTCGAGAACGGTACTGTTTTGATGTTTTCTTAACTTTAATAAGTGATAGTTGCCTAGTTGTTCATCTTTTTTATAATTATTTTCTCTTCATTCAGGAGTACCAACACTTTTCTGGTACCAGGGTGGCTCTTGACTTGGCTGAAACGCCTTCAAACCTTTTTGAGTGAGTTGAAAGCTGCATTTTCTCCATCATGGAAAAAGGGAAAAAGAAAATCCTGTAATGGAAGATTCGGCAAGTTCACAAATGTGAAATTTCTTAAGCTTTGGAATGACTTGTTTTTATATGTGGAAAATAGAAGTACTTTGCGTTGGGCCACCACTTACAACGTCATCTCTCTTTTGCAATTCTTGATCTTGGAAATGAACCTGTGTGGTCGGTCAAAGCTTTTTCCTCAATAATTTCCCCATTAGAGACTCTGTAGCAAGTCTTGCATTATAATAAACCAGTAAAAGACATAGTCCCTGCATATTTCCTTCCCCCGTCTGCTTATGTATCTGTTGCATACTTTACTGGGCAATATTTACAGGTACTATGCATGTGATTACCGGGTCTTGAAGACATTTGCTAGGCACTATTCCACTGGTGAAACAATACCAGAAAAGTTGGTTGAGTCAATGCAAGGTGCCAAAAAGATGTTTGCGGCAACTGAGTTACAGCGCCAGGTCTTCAAGTGCATTAAAAGATAATGGCGCAACAAATTATTTTAGAAAAGATTCTCACTTTATTTATTTATTTATTTATTCATTTTGCCTATTGTCAGATCTTTTATGCTTTGATTGATCAAACACTTTTTGGGGATCGATTAGCTGGACAAAGAGATACAAGCTCAGTTGTTGCTGATTTGAAAAGTCAATATACTGGTTGGAGGCATGTCGAAGGTACACATTGGCAGACTCGGTTTAGTCACCTTCTAAATTATGGTGCAGGTATGAACTTCCTACTTTTTGGTTTTGTTATGTGTGCTGGGATAAACATGGTTTCCTATTTAGCATTAGCAGCTTGATTTAAGTATTAAACTTAGATTAAGTATGGGAATGAGATTTTTGTGCACGCCATTAAAAACCTCTGAGAAGCTCAAATACAGAATCTGAAATTCTGGATTTTTCCTGCATTTTGGGAGAGATTAGTGAAAAGATCATGGGCAGAGATACTCGAGAAATAATTTAACTTGGTTGTTGTTGGGGCAATCAGTTTTTGCAAGTTCACGATTTCATAACTTGGGAAATCTGGTTCTTAGAATGAAAGATGACTTTTGCAGGATATTATAGCTACTTGTATGCCAAATGTTTTGCGGCAACCATATGGCAAAAACTGTGTCAAGATGATCCGCTGTCAATAACTACGGGAACTGCCTTGCGTACAAAGTTTCTCCGGCATGGGGGAGCCAAAGACCCATCTGAAATGCTGAAAGATCTAGTAGGGGGCACTGGGATTGTGAAGAACTTCAATGGGGGAATTGTTCCGGATACTGCAAGCCTTGCCGATGAGATGGGTTTGGTCTCTACTATAACACGAAGTTGATGGAAGGAAAGAAGGAGAAGTTTGTGTAACTTCGATCTGATGAGTTTTTCCTTTTTGGTTGTATTTAATGTCTGTGGTTAGGCACAATCTCAGACTAGATTGGTGGTTAAGCATTAGAAAGCTTTCGTGTTTTTTAGGCCTAACTTGTGGGGATTAATTTGATGGCCATGCTAAGGCATTTTCTGAGGCATGGTGGGTCATATGAAAGTTTCGGCAAAAGTCTTGATCTAGTGTTGCCTAACTTGTGTGACTTTAGGATATCTCTCAAGTCGGCCTTATTTACACTTGTAGAAAGAGAAATTCTAAAGAAAGAAACTTTGAACTTGTATTCTACCTGTGAATGGGGTGATATAAATGAAAGGAGGAAATCTTTATATATACTAGTACAACGCTAACCAATCGTAGTCATACATCTTTTATTAATCTGAGGGTTGCTCGTTCATCACGACCTTTGTTTGGAAATCCTCTTGGATTATTGCATAAGCTAAGGCCTGACATTGGACCCTCGCCGCAATAATGCCTATGCCTAAAATTGGGCTGGTTGTGGTTCGAGTCCACGCTAAATGATACGGCGCCCAAAATGCCTAACTTAGGGTTCAATAACGTGCAGGCCTTCATGCCTATATCAAAAAAACACCATAAGGTAGGCCTGAATTTGATGCTTTAGAATGGTGAATATAGCTTTTGTTGAGACCAATTCATGGGCCAGTCCAAATCCATGCAGTTAGCAGCAATGGGCCAAGCTCAGAAAGGGCTGCTGATGGGCCAGAGCAGCCACAAATCGAATTATGGTCCTGGCCAGGCCCAGCTAGTAAAAAATTAACGGGTCGGCCATCCAAATTACGGCCCAATATCAATAATGGGCCTCATCAAATCCAGTTAGTCCGAGCCAGCTGGCAGCCCAATCACGGCCCAATAATCGATGGGTCATGGCCCAACACTAACACCAAATAGGCCTTCCTATCCCAGCCCAATTTGTATCCCGGGTGACCCTACAGGCCCAATCAAAGCCCATGCGGGCCCATTATCCACTTAGTGGGCCAACATGGCCCAAGTCCATTTTTAAACAATGGGCCTAGACCCCAATTCAAAGCCCAATGGACTGGGCCTGGCGTACAGAGGGCCCAACAATTTCATGTGCTGGGCCTAATTCAAGGCCTACATTCACGCCTCATTGTTGGCCAGCAAGGCTCAATGAAAAATTTTGTCGGGAGAAGGCCATCCATGCCCTAGTTATGGATCCGTTAATTTCTTTCAAGTTTGATGATCAGTTCAATTCTGCGATTTTCAGAATTTTCTGTCTGTTCACTCACAGAATCCAAACAGAACTCATGACCCCTTGCTCGGTCTAATATAAATTTCCTAGGATTGATCAATGATTTTACGAGCTCAACGATCAAGTCTAAGACACGTCCAGGCCCACTCCCCAACTTCATCACGAAACAAAGAGGAAAGGTACCGTTCCAGAACGACCATTTTCCACCCATTAAATTTCTTTCACCTTCAGACCAAAAAAAAAAAAATTTCTTTCACCTGTTGTTGCTGGAGAGAGAGAGAGAGAGAGAGGAAAAAGATTTTTTTTGGGGGGGGGGGGGGGGGGTGCACTGGACCATCGTTTTCATAGGCTAAATAAGTTACTGCACACCTGTCGTGATCTTCAAAAATGACCCAGTAAATGGTGGTAGATGGAGAAACTCCCCTTGATGACAGCCCTCATCCGGAAAGAATTGCTCACCACTCTACCAGAGTAGATTAACGAAGTCATCATCCGAATCGAAACTTCAGGACACCAAGTGAGTCAAACCATGCTTCTCGGCACATTCTTACATATGATCCCTCTTTGAACAAAGGGCAAATTCCACATCTAACGTTCAGTTCATGCCTCATCCCTGTTACACTTCATACTGAATTCTACACCTTTCGCAAATGGGCTCGAGCCATTCTAGGAACCGACTTCAGGTCTTACCTAACATCAAGCTTACAATTTTGGGGTACCCCCACCAAACGACAGGCCTAACATACCCAATTTAACAATTACCAGGAATAATTGACCTGTAGGCATATTAATATTTACCCGCAAGGTAACTTACTACTGACAGCTTTCAATGCGATGAAGTTTATCTTCCACCTCCACTATCCATTCACAAAGAATGGAATTAACTAGTTCTGGAACCTCATCATGGGGGCAATGGCCTGAATCATAAAAAAAAAAAAAAAAAAAAAGAAGCAAAAAGAGGTAAATCAGAGACCAGATAGATGGAAGTTCCAAAATTGAGTTGAATGAACAGAATTCTCATCACCAGCATCGATTTCCCTGGTCAAGATTCCCATGCAATGTTCGCTAAGCATAGCCAGCTTAGACTTAGAGTTGGAGATCGGATCTTTCATCCCCTTTAGCATAAGATAGCAATATCAGTCTTTTTTTTGTTTTGCTAAAGAAGATATCAGTATCAGTCAACACTTCAAGCATAGAGGAATATAGACGATTGTTCTTCAAAAAGGAGTACATACCTGGACAACTAAAACCTTTCCATTAAATCCTTTCAAGAGAAAATTTAGAGGAATGGAAAGGTTAAAACTGAAGATGCTTTCCAGAACAACTAGCACCCCAGGATCATATGACTTGATGCGTCAAGGTAATCCACTGAATTTGCACATCTCATTTCTACAGCAGATCAACATGGCTGACATTTGCGTGTTGGTTGCAAAAATCAAATACTACTGCAAGACTGCAAGCATGATAAGCACACACACGAAAGGATACTGATCTAAGCATCTCATTGATAAGCCACTCGTCAGCCCGCTCTGTTTTCTGCAGCACATTTAGTAATATTAAGCACTAAACATTTTCTAAGAAGGAAAAACTATAAAAACTATCAAATTTTCCCTCATGTAGACTCTGCATCTGGAGGTTTAGAACATACAATTTGCACTCTCTATTTCCATATTTCAACCCCAAGGTGTAAATTATACATTTCTTTGAAAAGAAATTGATGCAAAGTGAGGGTAAGATGGAGTCAGGAATGATTCTAATTATTTTCCCTTTATGAAAGAAAAAAGGAAAGAGAGAGCAACATATTGACAGCTAAAAGTAAAAGTATTGTAAATATTACCACAGGGTAGCAATTCCTCACAATCTGTCCTATACTTGATCTCAGGAAAAACAAAAGGAGACGAGCACCCAACCATGTAGCTCCTGAAGTCCGTCTTTCCTAAGTAATTTAAAAAATGTAAGGCCTCAGTGCAGTCCTCATACCACAGATTGTCCAATGATAGATTTAACAATAATACAATATATAAATTCAACACAATCCAGTGTAGAACGTATTTAACAGGCGCAATATGATCTTACTTTAGGCAATGGAATAGAAGAATATCCTGGAACTACATCGCCTGCACTGTTCATGAGAACCAGAGACTTCGCTAAAGTAGGCCAAAGGCCTACAAACATTGCGGCAACATAGCCTAGAAAGCATGAATGGGGTAAGAGAAACGAGAAGATACCAGCCAACAGGAGAAAGCAGCTTGAGTTTAGTAGAGACATCAAGTTGATTAAAAAGGCAAACATCAGAAAGGGTTTAAGATGCTGGGAGGAGTGGATGGGATGAGACATACCGCCAATTGAGTTTCCCACCAGATGAATTGGTTCACCAACAACTTCAATGACAAAATCTCTCAGCAATTCAGCCCACATTAGTTCTGTATAAACAATATTAGGCTTTTCTGATCTACCAAATCCCAACAAAGTGATGGCCCATATACGGTTGCCCCCATCAGATATACCAACTAAGTTGTCACGGAAGTGCTCCAGAAAGGCACCAAAACCGTGCACCAAAAGGACCGCAGGTCCTTTATCACCAACAACGGTGTACTGAAAGAGAAACGGTTTACAGCAGGACAATTAGAAGCAAGATCTTGCAGCAACTTTCGTAAGTTTCCATTAAAGATTGTACCTTTAGCATAAAAAACTCATGTTGCTCTTTAGACTATTGGGCAGTGGACAGTAGTGGCGATTACAAACTTTAAATTCTAAAACACCAACATTTACAGCAATAAAAATAACAACTACTAAAACTCGCTATTAATTCCTGTATTAGTAGCAAAAATAAGCTGGCTGCTAGCAATTCTAGACATCATGTCTCCACTGTTCTTGCAAACAGAATTATACGTCAAGATAACATAAAATGTGGGTGGGCATACATCGAGTCTAAAACATTCTATTAGCAACTATCCATCTTTTGTGACTAATTTAGTCTGAAGTTTCTAATGATTTACTTATATGTCTTTAGTTCAACTTATTATAAACCAAAAATTGTTTTTCGCCCTGTCAGAATTATATCAGCAAGTCTTTTGCTGCCAATTGTCAAGTTTGTTGGTAACAGATGTTGTAATAGTTTGTTTTCTATAAAAAGCAGCAACTGAAGGAACCTCCGAACTATAATTTATGAGTGGCAAAAGTAGAGTTAAGATAGTTTGCTAGCTACCTGAATCAAGTGCCCCTTCCATCTCCATATCCTAACAGAATGCATGCCTTCATTGATCTTCTGACTTTTCAATGCCATAAGCCAGTACCACTGCATCGAAATCCAATCCATTATGTCAGTAATTCCTCATACTGCCCTTTAGTAATTCCTCATACTGCCCAATAAAGAAAGAAACACCACTGAGAGAATAGGCTGAACAAGTTGAAAATTCGTAGTTGTGTATGCAAGGCATGATGCAAATCAGCCACTTGCAGATTTCAGATAGTACCTCCATTGAACACACAGCATCAACTGCTGCAGCAACAGTGGATGCTGAATATCCAAAAGGAGATAAAAATCCAGCATTCCTTTCTTTCTCATACTTGATAGCTTCAAAATAGACTCTTCTTCTCGACAAGATGCCAAGACTAAGTGCAGGACCAAAAAGAGCATAAAAGGATGCTCCCTCTCGGCTTTCAGCCTCACGTATCCTATCATGCACCCTGCCAAAATGTGAAGCTAAAAGAATATTAATTCCCACTGCATGACAAATCATGGTAATACTATATACACCAAAACAAACTAACTCTCCTTTGCTTTTGTACAAATTTGAAATCCTCTGTGATGCTCATGCTAGCATTCACCTCAGTTGAATAAGGAAATTGACAAGCTAGACAGCATCAAACCATTTAGATAAATGGTGACAGAATGCATGACCTACTCCTGCCAGTCACCTCGAGCTGTTCCTTCCAAGTATCTCAGGTACGCAGCCAATGCATTTAATACAGCAAGTGTCCCACCTCCAACAATCTTTCCACTTTGTGTAACAAAAACAGAGTTATCCATTCTTTTCCTGGAGGCATGATTTGACTGGACATCACCCTTAATGGAAGTCTCAGACCTAACAATGGCCTTCTGCAGTATGGTCTCAGCTGATGTCTCCTTCAGAGAAGTCCAGCTCCTTTTTAGTTTATACGTGTTTCCGTTGATAAATTCCTTCAGATAGTCAAATGTTGGGAGATGACCTGATTCAGTCATCACCTATAAATCAAATGCTATTTTGGAAAGTTGACAAGAAATTATGCGGGGCATACATTAATAACACTTATAATCTACAAAATCAGCATGAGACATCTAAGGCAACATTATAACTTACCCCAATCTAAGTTCATCCGAGCGGCAGGCACTGCTGGGCACAAGAATGGAGAAACTAGGGGAATTTCGTGCTTTTTTAAGTCCTCGTGAGATAGAGGCAAATCCTCAAGGTTCTAAGACATCAAGATGCACAAAACAATCACATGGAAGACTTTGAGGACAATGTGAATTTGAGCAATGAAGAAAGCAACAACCTCAAGGTCATAAAAAGGAGTCCGCCACAATTCAATGTCCCAGTTTCCCTCAAGATGAGAAGTTACTTTGGCGAAGGTCTCCCTCACAGCATTTATCGTCTTCATCATGTCGTATTCCACCTCCTCTTCTGTGAGCAAACAGGTAGCATTAACCTATTCCAATCCTCGGTGATGAAATTTATAAATGTTAGTTGAGTGTCAGAGGCCTACCTAGTGCCTGAGCTGTAAATGACATTTGAATGAACGAATCTAATGGATACCTCTTTAACAAGCTCTCGAATGACTTTCTCTGCGCTGCCATATCTGATCAGCAAATCGGAACTGTGCTCCCTCAGAGAATATTTCAAGTCACTCAAAGCATGTAGTAGGAGTTCTAGCATTTCATCCGAGAAACCTACAAATTATTGTTGCAAAAGTAGAAATCTAGTTCAGAGAGAAGCAAAGCTACACGATCAATATCAATCTAGATTAGAGTCTTGCAACATATGTTGCAACTCGCAACCAACTCTGTCCTTTTAGATAGTTCGGGTAAATATAGCAACATGAGATATAAATGAGGAAAATATCATGCATGAAAAGGAGATTGTTATGGAAACTTAGAACCAATCCAACTCCTCATGCCATAGAATCAATTGCAAAGTGTGAATGCATGACCAATCCAGCAAAAGTGGTTCTTAATGGAAAACAAACTTACCACGACAAGATGCATGTAAAGCAGCCTCGTGTTCAGTATGCTCCTAACTAATTTCTCTTTTTTTGGCCAATTTGGCAAATATTTCCACATGGAATAATTAGATTAAAAGATCCATAGCTAAGCCTATAATCGAACTCAATGGAGAGTATGGAGAGGAACAACATTCTGGTGCTAAATCTAGAGTAATAGAATTGAGTGATAGATTTGACTTCTTGCCACAGGCGAGGCACTCTAGCAGTTACATGGATATTGAACAAACTGACCACTTCTATAAGTAAGAATCAACCTACTCCGAGTAGAACTCTTTTCCTTCGGCAGACTGAGAAAAACTTTCTGTATCTCAATCAAAAGACGAATCGGTAAACCTCCAATTGAGCGACCAGAAAGAAGGCAAAAATCGAAGACGAACAGAGCAGAAAAAGAACGCTGCCACCAATTCTGGAGTAAACAATTCGACTTCCAAATACAGTTGAAGCATCCTAGAACTTACATGAAGCATGGAAGAATACGACTTCAGTGAAAATCAATTAGACACACGGATATCTGCAACAGTTTCTACACCTCAAATCATATTAAGGCAGCAGCAAACCTACACCAGGACTCAGTTTGCCACGATCAAAGACGCGGTGAAAAACAACTCTCGGCATCGATGCTAGGGTTAAGACCTCGACTACACGCGAGGCAGTCTAGAAATCAAAACAGTGCGGAACAATTCCACAACATCGGCAAATCCAAAACCAATCCTCCTAGCAGACGGACGAAAGAATGTTCAACGCGGCAGGAATCGCAATAAGAAAAGTAGCGAAAGGCGCCGCGAACTCACGAGAAAGCAATCGGTGATCGAAGACGTAGAGAGGGACGACGCTCCGATACCGAGCCGCCGCCGCCGCGATGCCAGGGTGATCGTCGACGCGGAGGTCGTGCTTGTACCAGAGGATCGCCACGCCATTCCTCTTGTCCCGCTCCGCCGCCGCCGTTGAGGACGAGGCGGAGAGGCGAAAGCGGCATGGATTCCGAAGCGAGAGATCAGAGCTGCGCGAGAGGAGACGGATGGAGAGAGGATGCGGAGATACGAAGAGAGCCATGGGAGCAGGAGGAGGAGGAGAGAGAGGATCGGGGAATGGACACAATGTCCATCTAACTCCGTCGGGACGCGAGCTCACCGGAGAGAGTGAGATTGTGGTGTAGAGAGAGAGAGGAATTCTGTGGAGGAGACGAAGTGCAGGGAAACAACAATGCTTGGCGATGAAGATGCTTTTCCTCCCCAATCTGCATTCGGCTAATCTCGCGTCCGGCAAGTGATTAGACAGTGTCAATTTAAAAGTTTTTCATGATATTAAGACTTGACAAGATAACGAGAAGACCATTGAATCCATATACACTAAATATATGGCCTGAATTGTATAAGAAGCAAAAGAGTGGGGCATATTATCAAAAAAATTACAAACCTATTACGCTTATATCGATTCACTTCTTAACCTTTTAATTTGATATATTTAATTTTAAATCTTTTTAAAATTCGCTGATATAATTCATCTGGCTAATTTTCGACGAAAATTGCCAGCATTAATATTGATCATCCTACGTTTTATGAACTTTTTTATATTTATATTTTCTTTTTCTCTTTTTTTTTTTTTTAAATTCTTGCTCCACCAATTGTCAAGCTTCAATGATAGCTCGCGACCGACTAAAGGCACGATGGTCACTTTCCCAGGATCTAGCTAGGGGTGACCTTGCTTTCTTCTAGCAAGGCTCGCTCTTGCCAACTCTAATAAGATTTTATCCTTCGTTCGTCATATGTATATTAATTTGTGATTTTTCGTGACATTAATTAAATTTAATAAAAAATTAATGGAGATTGTCACAAGTGTATTAGTTTTAAATTTTTTTATGATCAAAAAACTAATTTTTGGCATATTAACTATTTTGTCAATATGGATGTCACATTGCTATTAATAAGGTAAAGACAAGAGAGGACATGAGTGTAAGTGGGTTTATCAATGGAAAATTGTTTAATTAGTCCGGAACCTATCATATGGATATCAATTAATTTTTTTTTTAATTTTATCCATTTAATCATAAGTCTTTACTCAAAAATTCAATATAATTCTAACAGCCGATTTGCATTGGAAATCACTAATATAGAGGTGTGTCACTTAAGACTGATCTACCACATCAACTATTTCCAAAAAAAAGTTGATTGAAATGATTATTTCAGAATTTCGTGAAAATTTTTAAGATTAAATTAGTAAAATAAAAAATTTATAATCAAATTGATAATCGTATAATAAATTTAGGATTAGTTGTGTAGTTTTTCCGACATCCCTTGGTGGGATGAATTGCTTCTACTTTTCTTAGGAAATGATCACACATTAGATTAGTACAAAATTTTATTGTACTTCTTTGTTGTGATCCAGACCTCCCATTATTCTACCCCTAGTAATCATGAAAGATATAAATGATGTACATCTCACGTTGTGCAGAAACGAGCAATCCATGATGACACACTTTTCCACCGAACGATGGAGTGGCGTTTATTTATATTTAGTAGGACATTCCGTGCTATTTTGTTATCTGGTCTACGGTACATTTGCATAGCAAAAACAGGTCCAAGATGATTATATTATCAATTAAAATTAAATTGTTTATATGTAATTACAGATAATTTCTCGTGTTCAACTACCTTGATTTCATTAACATAAAGGAGGTGAGAATGAATAATAGACAACGGCAACTTCATAGATAGACAGCTAACTAAGGTTGCTACTCGAAAAGTTTTCATAAGAAGAAAATTTCAAATACGGTTAGCATGTAAATCTCTTAAAAGGAACTAATTAAGGTGTATTTGTAAATTTTGTCGGACAACTTTAAAAAGGAACTTACCCAAATTTAATATATTTACTTTGAAAATTAGGCAATTGAAATTCGAACAGATTATATGTTCCAAACCAAATAAAACGATTGACAAGATATAAGTTTGCATTCGATATTGATTGTCAATATGTAATTTTTTTTCTTCTTTCCTAATTGAGCAGTAGAACAACTTGTACCGCTAGTCAAAGGTATAACTTCTTAACCTACTAGAAGAGTAGTATTTTAAGACTAAATAAAGCATGCCCATATTTTCAACTAAAAGTTGTGTTTTAGACCAAAATTAGATGATGCAGCTCATGGAGTAAACATACATGTAGCTTTTGATTTATCAATTCAACTTAATCTCATTGAGATTTAGAGTTCTTTTGGCTTGCCCACATTGAATATTATCTATTTGTCTATGTAAATGATCTTCACATTTTATGTCACATATAATAGTCGAAATATAACAAGTTCATAAACTAGATAGATAATGTTCTATTGAATATCGATTTATTACAAACTCAATTTGTTTGAAACTTATTGGAAAGTTGTATCTACTCATAATTTCACAAAGTATCTTAGATTAAGGGGTGGTCTATATCAATTTAACGTTAATATCTTCAAAGAATATAGTATGTGATCAATAACGATGGAATCGACAAACTAGGGACCAAGAAAGGCCACCACCGGCCTTCCTTGGGTCGCCCACCATGGGTGAACATCTCACTCTCATCTGTATCGAAGGCCGAAAATGAACGGAAAACAACACACTCGGAGCATCTTGAACTTTTCCCATGCTCATGACTGCCTGAGAACAACAAAAGGAGCTCATTTCTTTGGTTCACGCGTGCATGTATGAAATGAGGATTGTGTCCGAACTTGGAGCCAAAAGAAGCCAGAGCTGTCTTTTTCTAAGTTCTCTCTCTCTCTCTCTCTCTCTCTCTCTCCATTAACTCCAAATAAACAAACACCCCATCTTTAAATAGCGCAATGGGCGGCTTTTGCGCCTAAATGTTTTTTTCCCTGAAAAAGGAAAAAAAATCCCATAAATTAACATGTCCTGTCTTGTTGATCGACAATTACTAACGAGTTTAGATTTATGCAAATGTAAAAGTCTAGGTTAACAAGAAAAAATTGAACATTCATCTATTAGATTTGGTCGAGGCAACCGTAAATTTTGACGGATTACGTTTTGATTGTTAATAAACTTACAAATTTGCCCCTGTAAAAGTTAGGGCGCTACGGGCCAATAAGAAAAATTAGAACATTTATCTCTGAGGCATGGTCGAGGTAATTGTGAAGTTTTCAATTTGATGACAAGGGGTTAATTTTTCGTTAATGGGAGAAATGATTTAGTTGAGCCAGCGAAACGAATCTGAAATAATATAGGAAAGCTACACTTGGATAATCAACAGAAACATCCGTTTTTGCCCCCAAAGAAGAAATACAACACACGCAAGGTCTGTTTAGATCCCAACTACCATTTGATATGCCATCTTGTTATATACATGTCCGTTTCCAGTGGCGACATGGGGCTAGGTCGGTCTTTTCACACTGTAGGGCAGTAAATGTGGGTCATTTTTTCTTTGTCTAGCTAAAGATAGGAATTTATAGTACAACACAGGCCTAATTTAGGAGTAGTTGCAATTGTACGTGAAATGATATTCACTATTCTAGCACGCTTGAGTTTCAATGAACTGTACAGGCCCCTCTGGATGTCAATCATACTAGCTGAGATAACCATATTAATTTCACTATATTATTAGTCTGTACTGTATGCGATACCACGAATATGGAACTTGAAACCGGAAATTACAGTTTCCTAAAAAATTGGAACCGAAAACTAGACCAGGGCTTCCCAGAACTTAGAACCGTTTAAATTCCCACTAGTCTAATTCCCAATTTTATCCCGAAACCATGCTTAGTGCTTTAGTCAGTGATCCAACATTCATCATATTTTTTCTTTTAATTTTTTTTTGTTTGTTAAGCATTAAATATCTAATCATTCTTGGTATTGTCTAATAGGATCAGTGAGAACATCCTAGATGATAGCTATCGGTTGATCATGCACTTAGCTAGGAGCGAAAAGGCGCAACCTTGGACCATTTTCTCACTTTGCTCTTTCTAAATAACCAAAGCAAACTCTTTATTTGTCGAGGAGAGTATCCTTAGTTATAGAGAAAGTAAACCAATTACCGACCAAAAAAAAAAAAAGTAAACCAATTAGAATTATGTAATCTATGTACGGCAGTATCAACACGACATAGATTTCATTTAACGAGCAGAAAAATGAATTACTGGAATAGGAAACAAATTTCTATCGCATTGCTAAATAACAAAGGAAGACGATTGAGAAAGCAACCTATTACTTATCATGGTTCATCATGCGTGTTGCTGCACCATAGGACATTGGAAATAAATCCGGATGTACGACCTGGAGCTCCTTCACACAGATAAATGTGCGTTTAGACTGCACTGAGCAGTTGAACATAAGACTATGAGAGTTGCGTCGTGCAACTGAAAAGTCGGCAGCGCTGGTCCGTTGGTCAGGGGTACGACGACCCAATAATGCGTTTCTCATACTAAGGTACTGCCTGGACAACAATGCTGTTATTGATTGTATGTTTGTTTGGACCACATCTTGGATATATACTTGGTCCCTCCGCCATTCTGTATGCTGACATTGCCTAGATTGAGATGCCTCTTCCCTTTCGACGTTGCACTCTCCTGGCCATCACCAGCTAGCAAAGATGGATATCTTCCTCTGGCTATACTTGTCACTTAAATGAATCTATTCTGTAGAGAAAACGAAAAATCTGCAAGCTCCACTCAAACCAACCAACGATTGATGCGATCAGAGATCATCCACCGCATTCCCGCGTCCACAATTTCATCATTATCCGTGACTCGATTGGCCCCCACCTCCGTCTCTCCATTTGTTCACTTTTGAAAGAATCGGTCTCTCCTCGGCTGCCCCCACAAGGCCTCGCTCCAAATTCGTACGTAAATTCCGACAGACCCACAAATTAATAAATTGAGTGTCAAATTATATAATTATCTTTAATTGCATATTCATCCAAGAAAAATGACTACTTAACAATTTTTAATCTAATGTTAAAATAATGATATATATTATAAATTATGAAAAATCAAATAGCAAATAATTACAAATTATTATGAAACTCACTTTTTTAAGAATTTGTGATTCACAATAAACTGTTATTCTTATGATAATTTAAAGATTATTATGCTAGCAAAATCCCGTTTATAAAATGTGAAATTACTTACTATACTTTACATTAGTCCTCAACATGATGGGCATTTTTTGCTCTCCCCACCTTGCATTCTTTTAAAATAGACTCCATGCCAAATTTATCTCCGTATATTTCATTATATAAACAGGCCATCTACCCCTCCACATCGCCGGGGGGGCAGTTTCTCTCGCTGCCATACCACGCTCACTGTCTCCATCGCACGCCAATCCAGTGCACGCTGAAATGCTCCACGTCGCCACCGTCCGGTGCGTGCTCGCCTGCGGCGCTCTTCTCCTGGTCCTCCGGGCAACCCCGGCCGTAGCATGGCGCCCCTGGCCCCACCAGAGAACTAACGGCTCCGATCTCATCCTGGGCAGCTCCAAGAAATACGAGGGCTCGTCGGAGCTCGTCCGCCTGAAGTACCACATGGGCCCCATCCTCACGGCCAACATCACCGTCTACCCCATCTGGTACGGCACGTGGGGCAAGGCCCAGAAGAAGATCATCCGCGACTTCATCAGCTCCATCTCGGCCCTCCGTCCCAAGCGCCCCTCGGTGTCCGCGTGGTGGAGGACCGTCCGGCTGTACACCGACCAGACCGGCGCGAACACTTCCCTCTCGGTCCGGCTCGGGGAGGAGAAGTCCGATCGGTTCTACTCCCACGGCAAGTCGCTGACGCGGCTGTCCGTGCAGTCCGTGATAAAGAGCGCGGTCACGGCCCGCACGCGCCCGCTCGCGACCAACTCCAAGGGCGGGCTCTACCTGGTGATGACGGCGGACGACGTGTACGTCCAGGATTTCTGCGACAACGTGTGCGGGTTCCACTACTTCACGTTCCCTTCGATCGTGGGGTTCACGCTCCCGTACGCGTGGGTGGGCAACAGCGCGAAGCTCTGCCCGGGCGTGTGCGCCTACCCGTTCGCGGTGCCGGAGTACATGCCCGGGTGGAAGCCGCTGAAGCCGCCGAACGGCGACGTGGGCGTGGACGGGATGGTGAGCGTGATCGGCCACGAGATCGCCGAGCTGGCGACGAACCCGCTGGTGAACGCCTGGTACGCGGGTCAGGACCCGAGCTTCCCCGTCGAGATTGCGGACCTGTGCGAGGGCATCTACGGGACCGGGGGCGGGGGGTCCTACACGGGGCAGATGATGGAGGGCCCAGATGGAGCGACGTATAACATGAACGGGAACAGGAGGAGGTTCCTGGTCCAGTGGGTGTGGAACCACGTGGTCGGATATTGCACGGGCCCCAATGCGCTCGATTAGTGAGCTTCCGTAGTAAAATACCGCCTTCCTCTTTTCGTCGTCTTTCGTCTGTTTTCTTCCGTTTTATGTGCTGTTGCTTTTTGCTGCGTATCCTGTTATGGTAGTTATTGTTGAATATGTCGAAATAGAAGATGATCAGAGGCTGCGTGTTGTATACGAACAGATAGTTATACCTCAACATTTGCAGGTTCGCAGGCCATCGATGAATGACCGAATGGTTCGCCAATCGGCGTTCACTTGTTTATTCACTTGTTTGCATGATATTAGCTCCTATTGAGAAAGAGTTATGATCTTTTCCACAATCAACCTGGTCAGGACACAGCAGGGGACCCATTCGCGTGTCCTCCCCTTGTTTTAATATTAAAAGTTGGTCAGTTAGCTCAATTGGGATTTGAGAGTTGAGGTTCTATGATGTCCCTCCTCGTCGTTTTGCGAGTGCCCGAGTGGGGACCCGTTTTAGCTTTTGCAAATGCGTGATTGCATCATAGGCGCAAATACAAAATCGCATGAAATTTCCTACCAGATGTTAACGAACGCCACTCCATTTTTCGGTGGGAAAGTGCACTTCATCATGGGTCCAAGATCCCTAAAGTCCAAAAGTCGTTGCTATGTCTCCCGATGACTTCCAGACAAGAATTTGAGGATGATTTGTTTGCTCCTCCATGTGCAACGTGAGATATAGAGGTAGAATAACGGTGGGTGTGGATCAAAGGAATACAAACAGATCTGTGGAATTTTCCTACCCAAAGAAATAGAAGAAAAGCAGAAGCAATTGTTGCTATAAATCAATGTCAACATTACGATCAGTAAGCCCACATACTAAAATGAAGGGAAAAATGTCGAAAAAATCTTAAACATATTGCATTTATGCTAATTTAATCCTACACCTTTTATCTAGTCTAGACTCCCATGCTCTCGTCACAATTTGTAACATAGAACGTGAAGTGCATTTGCAGAAATATATAGATAGTTCATTCAAGGAGTGGCCAATGGATGGGTCACGAGGGCTATGAGTTCCGATGAGATTAAGTCAAGCCCACAAATCAAAAGCTAAATTCATAATTTTTTTTTATGTACGACGTCAACTAATTTTGGTCTACAACACAACTTTCAATATGAATATGCTTCATTTTGGCATAGAAATACTACTTTTCTGGTAGGTTAAGAAGTTTACTACCAACCAGCACTATGAGTTGTTCTACAGCTTCATTGGAAAGACAAGAATAGACTTACATCTTGTTCATCGTTTTATTTGGTTTGGAACATGTAATTATTATGAATTTCATTTGTCTAACATTTTAAGTAAGTATATTAAATTTAAGGGTTAATACCTTGAAAAATCCCAAACTGATACACTTGTGACAAATTTACTCCAAACTATTTTTTTTACCACCAAAAACCCCAAACCGGTATATCATTAACAAATTTACCACAAACTGATACACTTGTGACAAATTTACCCTCTGTTAGTTTTCGTTAAATTTTACTATCAAATTATTAAATTAAATGACACGTGATAGTTAACTGGTATATCAATTTGGGATTTTATGTTTCGTTTGTCATAGTTTATAATTTTTGTGATTTTTTTGTGGTATTAATCCAATTTAGCGGAGAGTATATTTGTCACAAATTTATCAATTTTGGGTTTTTTGCGATCGAATAAATTAGTTTGGGATAAATTTATCATAAATGTACCAGTTTAAGATTTTTTATGGTCAATCGGGGTAAATTTGTCACAGGTGTACCAGTTTGGGGTTTTTAAAGGTATTAACCCTAAATTTAAAAGTAGTTTAGGAAGATTCGTAAGCACACATTAATTAGCTATCCCATGCTTAAAGTCGACTAACTTTTCTCTCAAATTTTGAAGCAGGGCAAAGGTCGACTTCATCTACGGCCAAGCAAGAGACAAATGAGAAGGTTAAGAAATATCTGAATATATATAGACGATAGTCTAATTATCTATCACGGTTAATTTTAGGAGGCGAAATATTTTAAGCTATATAGAATACAGTCTATTTGTAACCATTAATTATCTGATAGGAACATAAGGCACATAGGAATTTTTATACGCACAAAGTCTCGAGAGACATCAGTTTACACATGCCTTGGTTTGAAAAATGAATTATTTGAAAAAATTTCCTAAAAATAGTCGTCAATAACACTTGAAATAATTAGTCAACAAAAAATATTTTCATTATCTATAATAATTTATGCCTAAATATTTTCATGAATGATAAAAATATTTTTCGTCTATTTATTTTTATAAGCAACACAAGCGATTATTTTTAAGAAAATATTTTTCAAATCATTTATTTTCTGCGAAACAAACAAAACTTCAGTTCTAATACTAAGATAAAATATGCGGAAGACAGAATTGTCTATTTTGTATATCACAATGAAAAGTACATGAGTTATTTCATAGTCTTGACAAGATGGCTATATAAAGTAAGAGCGTATTGTATAAAACATGTAGAATGAAAAGAGATATTTGTACAATCCCAATAGATATGGAGAATTTTCTTTGATTTTTTTTAACACCCACAACGAATAACAATCACACAAAGGACTTCCCTCAATAGATTTTTCTTTTTGACTGCCAGAAATAGTAGTTTTTTTTTTTCTTTATAAGGTGCATAAAGCAATTAAGTTTTCAGTGCTCTTGCACAAACGCATACAGATTACCTTTTATTTTATTTTATTTTTGAAAGAAAATTATATCCATAATTTAAAACGATACATGGCAACTAAAAGTAGACAATCTTTCCTAGAAAAGCAAATCGGTACAGAGCAAAGCAAATTTTATTTTTAGCGCGTTCGTCTCTGGTCCCACTTATTTACTGAGAAAAAAAAAATCTTGAGAATTGAAACCGCTGTGTTTCTTTTGTTAAGCGTGCTTGTTACCATGGAATGAAGGGAATGAGCATCAAATCTTGAGAGGAAACAGTGATATGTTACCTCATTTCCATTAACGCGCGAAGGAGTTGGGAATGGACAATAGTTAATGGTAATTCCATATATAGCAGCCAATCAAGATATTAATTTGCTTACTTAATGGTAATTCCATATATAGCAGCCAATCAAGATATTAATTTGCTTACTTTTATATTAATAATTTACAGCATACATGAAAGTGTTACCATATACAGCGAATTAGAAATAATAACATTTCCGTTTTTGTTTTTAATTCTGATTTCCTTTAAATTTTGTTCATTTTGCCTCTCGAACTACTCTATATTCAGATAATCACACCCAGTTCCCTCCACCTTCACCATCACCTTCCCCATCACTTTCTTCGCCGTTCAAAGAAATAGCAGAAAACAAACAAGCATGAACAAAATCTTCATTTGTTCTGTGCTTCTGCTTGTTCTCTTCCCGATTGCTGGTAAACATCGATCTACCCTATCTTAACGTTCACGTATATATACATATCAATTATCTGTTTTTGATCTCCGCGTATGTTTTAGACCGCCACTACAGCTAAGTAAAACGGCTACTTATAAGCAAACGAAAGAAGAAAAGGCAAGAAGGCGTCCGAAGAGATTGGCTTTGACGTATACACGGCTGAAAGATAAGAGAAAAAGTTGACAGATTTGAGTGCGTGCAGGTAACGGAAGCATGATGGCACAGGGGTCGCGCGCGATGGTGCAGGGGCAGGGCTTCTGCGATAAAGAGTATCACACTGCTCCGGGGGTATGCTCCAACCAGAGGTGTTTGAGCGACTGTAGGACCGCCTATGGCAGTTCGGCTTATGGATTTTGTAAGTCGGAAAAAGGCCCGAACGATGTCTGTGACTGTCATTACCCTTGCTAGCCGTCCCCGTCCCCGTCCCATAACCACACAATAAACAGCATATCATGCGTCGCACATTGTTTACAGTTCTTGTATCCAGACTTCTTATGTACCTACTGATTTCTACTTAGACGGGGCTCAAGCAAACTACAATCTGAAATAGGATTTCCACCGATGAAATCGACAACATTTCTCCTTCAATCAGTGCATGCAATAGCTCAGCGGCTTTTTTTCCATACCATGCATTTGATGGACCCTCGCCAAACATATATAAAAGAAATTGAGATGTAAGTGTTTTGTTCACCAGTGCGACAATAGTGACACACAGCTTCAACTGATTAGCAGCTAACACTGAACCGCAGAGACTGCCAAGTTAGAACCACTTTTCTTCAACACAAGCAAAAACTTTGAAATTGAATACAAGTGTGTTATTCTAAATCAAGTCAAAAAGGCCTAAGAATAAAGTCGATAATGACATTGCAAGTCCAGGGATTTTTGTCGCAACCTATACCACTGCAAGAGTGAATACTCCATGTTATAAGGAACTTGGTATTTTTTTATTTTATTTTTCAGTCTCAGGTGTGTCTTATACAAAAGAAATCCAAATGTATGAATTTCCCTTTCAAACGTTAGCTCCAATAAAATTAGTGTCCACTTCAATAAATCAACCCTACTCAACAGAACTATGGTATCACACATAGAAATAAAGTTCATGGACCGAATTGAACCAATTGAAAGTTCAAGAAAAATATTGTACCATTTATAAAATTCCCAAAGGTCTAAGCAAATGAATTCAAAGTTTAAGAATGACATTGCAAAATATACAAAAGTTCAGGAAGTAGTGGGGATTTTATCCCAAGAAAAAAACAAGGCCTAAATCAAATGAACTGCATATTAGAAACTTCAGTCATAAATTTCATCATTATAAAGCTGATTAATAAAAAAAGTTCGGAGTCCAGTTGACTTCAAGTTACGTGGAATTTTCAAGCCAAGTAGACGAAAAAATCAGAACATTAAGACGCTGTCTATCAGCAACATAATTAAGAATAAATATTCTATTACGTCCACATAAACACTCCATGAAAACCATATACTGGACAAGGGTTAACTCAGGAGCCCAATATGTGATAAATGGCGCTGACGTCTGCTATTCTCAAAACAATCAACTAGCTTTCAGACAAAAGATAACAGCACTTAAGTTACATGGACTAGCCAAGTAAACAAAAACAAAAGCAAAGGGTTAAAAATGTCCATCATCAGAATGATTAAAAAAATCTATGTTACATCTACATCAGCATCCACAATAACCATACACTGGACAATGGTGAACTCTGTAGCGCAATATGTGACAGATATCAGTGATGTCCGCTATTGGTCTCTCGATGTTCCGTCTCCTCAGCATCCTCAAAACGTTGATCGTGAATCTGAAGCTGCAATACCATCAAGAAAATGTCAATGCATGGACATGTGTTACTTTCTATATATTGAGAAGAGAAAAATTATAAGACCAAACCAGGTTGTGCACGGAAACAGCATAAACCTCCCTCGAAAGAACAGGTATTCTTTCTTTTCTTAGTCATTCTTCTTACACACGCATTATTAACACCAAAGGATTTTTTAGTAGTATTATCTTCCCACTATGACTGCTGGACATTTAAAAGGCTTAAGGTGTACAGTCACATGCAATGGAATGAAATCCTGCTAGTCGGGAAAAAAAATGTATATGCATCACGATCTTCTGTCCTAAGACCATAAATTCAGCACGAATAATTAGAAAAATCTGTAACAAATGCTAAGTGCCCACGTCTTCAACTAAATGATTACGCCTGGCAGCATTTTCCTGTAGTCTATCAAATAAATGCCCCTTCTATCAAATGCAATGTGAAAAGGACAGATAGGCAGAGGCTTTAGGAATTGGACTATAGCTAAAAGTCAAATTCAAAAATTCAGAGCTCAAACCAACAGAATCAGCATCAAATGAACATCAAAGAATCTTACACCCCCACATTAAAAGTTCAATTAGATGTGAAATAGTTATGTCTTGCCAATGTTACATCTACACATCTTCCATTTTGCTCATGTTTTGCAGTATGCTAGTGTTGCTAATACCTATGTTAATTAATCAATGAAGATTAAGAGTAACTTAGAAAAGACTATAAAAAAGACAAGATCAATGGGTTTGTGTATTCAGACCAAAAATAAAAAATTGAGATCGTATATTGAAAGGTCCAGGAAGTAATGCCCAACATGCTTACCTCAAGCACATTTTGAGCAAGCTCATGCTCGCCATTGGAATAGCCAATTGAGGTTGTTGGATTGGAATGCCAATCGGAATCTTCTCCTTCTGATGATCCAAACATGATGTCAAATGTACATTTCTGACCATATACAAAATATAATTGAGCATACCATATAGCAGGAACAAGAGAAAAATCCCCTCCTTACCTCCAGCCTCACGCTCCATTAAGTCAGCACTAAAAACCCAATCATGCCCTCCTCCTTCCCCTTCTTCTGTTGGGAAAAAAAAGAATATCACTTAACTTTTGAAAGGGAAACTACTGAATATGGAAACAAGCACTAAATTTGCATACAGAAATAAGTTCTGGTCATGAGGAACTACACTCACCTTCTGAGGGCTCGGGATTCAGCTCGGCACACTCACAGAATACCTCAAACAAAGTGTCCACTAACAAAAAAAGGAAAATGCGGACCATTAGAGCTCATCACAGTAAGTTTACAGTTGAGCATGATGCATCTATGGAATTATATTCATTCGATACATACATTGGTTTGGATCTGAAGGAACAAGCCTCATCTCTTTAACTTTTGACAAGTCTAAAGTTTCATCATGTTCTGAATCTGATCCATCAGCCCCCTCTTCATCCGCTTCAGTCTCAATCTATGAACAAACAATAATAATTCAGCAAGCCATGCAACAGGAGCCAGACCAGAACCCCAAAAAAAAAAAATTACAGAAGAGAGGGGCAACAGAGGAACCACATTTATTAGGCTAGTAATCCAAAACCAAAGGCAGACGAGAAAGCAAAAGAAAACAAACGAGAGTGATCCCAGGAAGACAAAGGTAGATTTCCAAAAATCAACCTCATCTTCTAACGTATTGGAGTGATAGTTCAAACTCAAATAAGGCCAACAGCTTTGTCATGTTATCTTAGACGAGATTAATATAATTCTTGCCAGGATTTAGCAAGAATTTGCTAGAGACAAGAATTTCTTCATAAAAGAGACAAGAAAAACTTAAGAGAGCTCCTTACCAAAAAAAAAAAAAAACTTAAGAGAGCGTGCACATTGCACGAAGTTGCCAACATCTCAAAGGAAAGTATACTTCCAGTAGTGAATCTTATGTCCATGATCAAACAACTTAGGTGCGCCCTCCTCGGTAATTCTTGGGTACGTTAAAAATACTCCCTTTCTCTTAGAAGTGATGTGGAAACCACCCATTCAAAATCTACAATTATGTGAGGGGAGAGAGCACATGCCAAGTATACGTCTCCCTCAAAATTCTATCCTAGCTCTACAATGGTCTCCACATCCTCTTTTTAGTATTACACCTATGTATGATTCCGATAGCAAGTCCCTTCCTCAAAACAATTAGTAGCTCAATACAAATGAGTAACAAAAACTAAAAAGTCTTGGGATGAACTCCAAAACGTTAACAATCAAAGCGCACAACCCTCAAAGTTCAATCACCAAGAGCTAACGTTCAACGGCAAATAGCACAACTTAGCATATATGATCAAAATGCTTGGAACAATGAGGGGGGAAGAACCTGCGCATAAATGCAAGGAGAAAGGTAAGCTTCAGGGTCTCTCGAAACCGCGTGAAGCGAGATGGACAAGAAATCCACGGCGTAGCCCTTGTTCCGGTCCACATCGCTCAACCATATAACTTGACTGCACAATCACAAAAAGATCTCATCGGTTTTGCGGAATCCCTCCTGCCTAATAATTCATCATTCAGTAAGAGAGAGAGAGAGAGAGAGAGAGAGAGAGAGAAGTTACTGAGTTGAGATGTAGAGAGTGCCGGGAGCTTCAGGAGTGCGACCGCCGAGAACGATGGCGACGCCGGGCTGAACGTGCATGAGCTCCTCGGCGTTATCGGCATCGAGGATCGGCTCTCCGGCGCCGTCGCCGGTGCGCTGCGAGAATTGCCTGAGCCCTAGAACCATCCTCACTTTTTTTTTTTTTTTCGTTTCCGGCGACAGGCTCTGATGCGGTGGATTGAGGCTTCCGATTCGGCGCGTTGAGGGTTTTATCAGGGTTTTTGGGGATGGATATCTTCGCTTTGGGGAACCGCTATTTCCACGACTCGATTTGCTCATCTACGCCCTTAAAACTTAAAAGGACAAAACAGCCGAATACTCGTTTCGCAAAAGAATTCAGACACATTAGGTAAAGTATATATATTTATATATACATAATAAATTATCATTTTTATAATTATTTCAATTAAATTAATTTATTCATAAATAAATAATAAAGCCTAGAATGAGTATACACTACAAATATTACTCCATCATTTATTAATATAATTTATTATTTTAATTTGACAAATTTCAACTCTATTTCAATAATTCATAAAATTTGGAGAAAAAACAAGCGATTCATATTATGGACTCGCATATTAGATATGTTGGAAGAGGAGAAAATTAATTTAAGAGATAAATTGTGTATTACGAGAAGTGAGAGTTAGAAAAGAAGAAAAGACTATATTTTTCTTCTTTCTCTATTTATTATTTTTATTATTATGTTTTATTTTCACATATATATATTTGATCTCTTATTTATTGAATTTTTAAAATTGACCCGATATCGGAATCACCTGTCGGAAATTCGTATGTCAGAATTCTAACTCGAGCGTCGGAGAATGTCGAGAAAATTGATCAAGCATCGGATTTTTCGATATGTGTTGACCGAGTATCGGCGAGTATCCGAGAGTGTTGGATACGTGTTGAATGTCCGACACGACGGCTCCTGAAGATTGTCAGTGCTTCGTAGCCTACAGTCCCTGTTTCTTTATTTCACGCGTGCCGCCTCGACTGCTTGGAGCGTCAAACCTGCGACTCCGTGATCACTTGGATCGAGAGTTGTTTGAGGAAGTCGACGAACAGCTCGCGGTTGAGCGCAGTCCTCTCCCACGCCGCTAGCCTTAACAGAGCAAAGACACAGCCAGTGTTTTAAAAAAAAAAACATCTGCAAGAACTTCACAAAACCCCCCTCGACCATAAAATCACAAATCAGAAATCACGACGACACATCGCAAACCCAGAAGAAGAGGCATAAGAAGCAGAAGAAGAAAGCCGTGGCCTACTTCTCCTACCTTTCAGAATGTCTGCAAACAAATTCATTTATGATTTGGATTAACACAAACAGTTAGAGGTCGGTTCCAAAAGAATGCGCACATCAATTGACTTACACCCTTTTCGCTACTTCAGGCGCGACAGAGACAAAATACAGAATCATCATCAGGACGTACCGTCCGCAAAGAAACTGAAACAACACCAACTTTTGTGTTGCGTCTCTTCAAGTAAATTGGACCCAGCTAAGTCTGAGCATCTTTAGTTTTATTTTTTACCCACTGTCGTTTGTGATCAAAGATGAGGGAGGGAGAGAGAGAGAGAGAGAGAGAGAGAAGAGAGACGACGAAGATCGAATTCGATCGAGCAGAGATGCTCGATGATGCGTGACGAGGAGAAGCGGACCTGGAACCACCTTCGAGCAGAGACTCTCGCTCTCGTTCTCTCGAGCGGGACTTTGACGATGGCGACTCCGTCAACGGCGGTCGCCGTCTCTTGACCGGAAAAGAAACGAGTCTTTTACCATTTTAGTTTGGCGGGTTCAAAAGGGGGTTTGTAGCATGGCCACTTCCCCCCTATATTTTTGTGCTTTTTTCTTTTGGAATTCATCGTAACCCATATTTCGATCTTAAAGTGATTCATATATGCTCTATTTTAGTGATATGGGTTTATGATCAATTTGTAATGATCAATTTTGACAAGTTTAATGGATAGTGGCAATGCGTTTTTTTATTACTTAGGATAAAAAAAGGAACCTCCCATATTGATAAATTTTCATGATCATTGTCAAAATTTGAACTTCAATTGATATCTTGATTAGATATTTATTGGTTTTATCGATAAATTTTGTTGATAATTTTGAATAATAAATTTGGATATGAATTGAGGACATTAATGATCAAATCATCCATTGGGAACTTCTAATATAGCCTTTTTAAATATTTATAATAGCTTGATTTTTTTTTCCATAAAAGATGAGCCTAGAAAGTCGTACATTAACTCAAAATGATATTACGTGGAACAGAAACTCCTACTTGATCACCACCTTAGGAATCAAATCTCCAAAGAGAAAATTTAAATACTTATGTCACATATCAAAATTCAAAGCAAAATTTGCTAGCTAGTTCACACAAGAATTTCATTAGATGTGAATCCTAGTTTAAACCGACACCTTCAATCATTGTATATATTACGATCTCACATAGATTGCACTAATAGAATTATGATAGCATTAACAGAGTAATATAGTTTATAAATTCAAACGTAAGTTGATAACTCTTCGACATAGATCATGAATAAATCTTAAATTGCTATAACGTGTTTATTTTTATGGCTTTTTTTATCTCTTCATGTTAAAAAAAAAAACTTTTAGATTTGTTAGATACAAATCTTATTACCGTTTTTTTTCTTTTCAAGACTTGGATATAGACAATACAAATATCTATTTAGTAGAATGTGTGGTATCGTGAATAATTGGGTAGCGATATCGATGAAAATAAATCATTGAAGATTTGACATTTGTCGAGATACAACAAAATCTCCTGGGAGCCAAAGTCTCCTAACCCCATCTCTCTCTTCTAGTTTAAATCACCGGAGATTTGGCATTTGGCAAGATACAACGAAATATCCCGAGAGCCAAAATCTTCTAACCCTCTCTCTCTTCCAATTTTCTTTTTTGGTCCTCTGGATATAAATAATATGAAACTGGATTAGAAAAAAAAAAAAAAAAAAGATACTTCGTAGACATATAAAAGGAAAACCGGCGTCGGTCGGGTAAACGAATAAACGAACAATAAAGTGACACGTACGGAAAATTCGCTGGTTTTAGCGGTCTTCGTCAGGACTCAGGAGTTTCTCTCTCTCGTTTCGCAAGTTCCCAACTCTACCAGTCGCGCGCCTTAAAAAGAGAGAACAATTAGAAGAGAAAATCTCACAAACGCAGAAGATACGCAGATAGAGAGAGAGAGAGAGAGAGAGAGAGAGAGAGAGAGAGATGGGGAACACATGGTGCGGGGCGTGCGCCTGCGTTGACCAGGCGAGCATCGGCGTGGTGGAGAGATGGGGCCGCTACGAGAGGCTGGCGCAGCCCGGCCTCCACTTCTTCAACCCCTTGGCCGGCGAACTCCTCGCCGGCATCCTCTCCACCCGGATCCAATCCCTCGAAGTCCGTATCGAGACCAAAACTAAGGTAACGGCGATTCTCGTTCGATCGCGCATCTCTGGATGACATTCGCGTTTGCTCGTGCCTTTTTCTCCCCCGGTGTAACACGTCTCGGCTAATCGCGTTTCCTCGTGATTTTGATTGGACATGATTGACGGAGGAGGATTTGATCGTCTTTTGAGTTTCTGTTGCGTTTAAAGTAATCTGATTTAGGACTAGGGCAGGGGAAATGATAATCGGATGGTTAAATCCGTACAATGTGGTGAATAAGGCGGAGAGGGTTCTTGAATAGGTGATGAGGCTGTAAATTTCTGAGCTTTAGGCGAAGGACTGATCGATACCATTGCATTCTGCGTGAGCAAAACGGATTTGGAGGTGTTTTAGACTCCACATCGTGTGTAAGGCATGTCCTTCAACAGAGAGATACCTTTTTGTTGTGGAATGTTGTCATCAGTGACAATCTTTTCTTTATAATTCGTTGCATTGCTATATGAAATGCAGAATGCCGTAGGTTAGCTATATGTTGATGATTTCGGAAATGGTGACGCTCTTGGAGGAATGAATATTCATTTCACATCCCTTAGTTTACTTTCGGTGGAGAAGAGATTGCTTGTGTTGCAGATATTGTCGTGTGCTCACCGACGGCCCATTTTAATTGTGCCAGGTTCTTGTGGTGTAGCTATACGCACGAAATAGACAATTTTATATCTGTACAGGTACATGAAAATAGGTATTGAACTTTGGCTTCTTATGCTTGCTTTGGCAATTGAATTCAGAGTAGGGATGGAGGCTTTTAGCTTAACCTCGGTCGATGAATTTCTGCTAATTTAGTCATGTGCAGGATCCATGCATGTATATATACTTAGTAGGATGCTGGAAAATTTTCTTTGGCTTTATTCGGAACATTGCTGATGGCAAGTTTGCAGGATAATGTCTTTGTGCAACTCATATGCTCAATCCAATACCGAGTGGTCAAAATGAACGCTGATGATGCATTTTATGAACTGCAAAATCCTCAGGAGCAAATTCAGGCTTATGTCTTTGATGGTAATATTCATGGACTAGGGGATTAACCCAATTTTATGATGCAACAAAATTTTTGTTATGACTATTATTCTCCCTTTGATGCACCTGCTATTTCGTACAGTGGTTCGAGCTATTGTTCCGAGGATGACCTTAGATGAGCTGTTTGAACAAAAGGGAGAGGTTGCAAAAGCTGTCTTGGAGGAACTCGAGAAGGTAGTATGCTGATTTTCATACCAGACTAATCATGTATGACGGTTCTCAATGATTCCGTGAGGTTTTTTGTGGAGTCTTGCCATTATATGCTTCCCAGTATGCAATTAGTTTGAGAAACACTCATAAGAACACCTTAGGGGATGCTTGGGATAGCTCGGTTTCTTTTCAAATGAGACACTCTGCATATTGCAAATACCCAAGAGTGGTGAGCTTTGTGATCTTTCTGCAACTGGTCTTGGGGTTGCTGTCTAATTAGTTTATGTTACTTGTCCTGCAGCGGAAGGTAAAGGTGCGTTAGATGTTTTGTTTCTGAGATGATGGATAAGGATTGTACTTAAAAAGCAGTTATCCTTGTTTGGATTTGTCCGGGTTTGCTGGTCCATTTAGGTTGTCTTAATCAAAGGAATCTCTGGCATTTTATGCGTGCTTCATCGTATGGTACTTCAATACTGATCATGTTTGTGTTCTCAAGAGATCTCTTTTTACACTACTCTGCCTCATTTGCCATATACTGCACTGAGATATCGAAAGATAGAAACTGCATCACCACCATTTTCCTACGTATAACTTTGGGCGAACTTTGTTTCAGGTGATGGGAGCATATGGTTACAGTATAGAGCACATACTCATGGTTGATATCATACCTGATGCCTCTGTGCGCAGAGCAATGAATGAGATAAATGCAGGTATTTACCTTTTATTCTGTTTGTCTATTTCACCATTTTTCACACTTACCATGATCAGCATAGAAATGTACCTTTAGGCGAGCAATACATCAAATTGTTACTCCTCTTTACTCTTTTTACTGGCTCGAAATTCTAGTACGTGCCAAAATACTGTTTTGTAAGAGAAAGCTTGGCTTTGCAGCTCAGAGGCTGCAGCTTGCTAGTGTATACAAGGGTGAAGCTGAAAAGGTGCTAATGGTGAAGAAAGCAGAAGCTGAGGCTGAAGCCAAGTATCTGGGAGGAGTCGGTGTAGCCAAGCAGAGGCAGGCCATTACTGATGGCTTGAGAGAAAACATCTTAAATTTCTCTCACAAAGTGGAAGGCGCCTCCGCCAAAGAGGTGATGGATCTTATCATGATCACTCAATACTTTGACACGATTAAAGATCTCGGCAACTCTTCCAACAACACCACAGTTTTTATCCCCCATGGCCCCGGTCACGTTAGGGACATTGGTGACCAGATACGCAATGGCCTGATGGAAGCAGCTAGTGCCAAGATAGATTAGTTGAATCACTGTCCTTCGGGGTTGAGACGCGTTAATCAGCAAACTCGTTGGTGCTGCCTTTGAAGGTCACAGGATTGAATTACTCGTTTCTTTTTTTTCTTCTTCTTTCTTTTTTTAGGAAGGACGGTCTGTCATGTAGCAATAGTATAAAGGCCATTTTATCCATTAATAGTTGCTTTGGTGTTTCGGTTTTTTTAAGACTATGCGTGGATGTAAATGAGTTGTCTTCTTTTTGCCCATCCCAACAACGTTAAACTGGTCATATACATTGTTTGTCGGAGAATTTATCAGCAGGCCATCTGATCTTTTCAAAAAAACTCCAAGTGTTTGTGAGAGATTCCAATAAATTGATGTACATGTGATATAAAAAATCGGCTGCATTACATGTACCAGCAGATCCATAAACCCAAACACAACGGGAGAATTGGGAACCAGAGAATTCATGGTGACGTCGCCAGAGGTGGAATCCGATATTTCTATCCATTTTCCCAGTAAAGATTGATATGTCCGGTGTGAAATTAGCAATAAAGCTTCTGCGAATTTTTGGGGGGAAAGGAAAACTGCTACTTTCTAACACCGTGAACCACAATTAGGGATTCGACCAAACAAAAAAAATCCACAATTAGGGATGGGCGGTGCATCCCTACCAGAGTCAGCATAAATTAAGGTTTAGCAAATCTTGAGCAGTTTTCTGATCAATAAAGAAAAATCCTAAGCAGTTTTATCATAGGGATGAAAGGAATCAGATACAACACATCACTGCGATTACTTAGAAGCCTCTCAAATCCGGTTAACTAATGCCAGTAGGTTCTCTAGTAGAGAAAAAAATTTTATTGAGAGAAAGACAATTTATTGTCAACAGCGAAACTCATCAAGTTATTGATAGGATTAATATTATCTTCATTGAAGGAAGACCACGATGTAACAATTTTCTTAACTCCACCATATGCACCCAATGGCTCTTCATCACAGGTGGCGTGGGAAACAGTAACAACTCCGTTTGACACGGGCTCAAGTTTTTGCCTCTTTGGCTTCTCTTCCATCTGTTGACCTGATAAGAAACTTCCGACTATCACCTGAAATGCAGAATAGAATGTTAAGGAGGAGCATAAGGATTGAACATGGTGCACGCCAGAAGACGTTCGAATAAATAAGTTCAAGTTCATTTCCCTTTGTTGTCAGCTTATGCTTTGTTGTCTTTGGCATAATGAACAAAGAATAGCAAAGGTGGCATCAATCTGAATGCCCAAAGTGCATTGCAGAGATGGAAAGAAGGCTTCAATTCTGACGGGCTGGGATCTTACCTGCACGGGGCCAGCAGCCACCAATAGACCAGCTAGCCCTCCCCCAATAACACGACCATCTGGGCCTGACAAAGAGACACTCATCCCACCAGACCTGCTTATTGTTCCCCCATTGATGATAGGCGCAAATGATCCAGACAGGGAAAGAATTTCGAAGCAACCCTAGAGAGAGAGAGAGATATGAACAATGGTAAGAGTCAAAATGCACATGCTGGAAATCGAAGAGGAAGGGCAAACAAGAAGAAATCATATATATCAGCTTTCGGCCTCTTAGCTGAGAACAAGCTCCTTGGGCAAATCAATTTCCACATCTATCCATGTAGTTGTTCATGAAAATAATCATCTCTTGACTAAGAAACTTGCATATGCTGAATTTGTTACTCCAAAGACAGAATCAAAAGTAGACCATACGTCCATGACAGCAACCTCCAATTTTACAACCAGCAACTCATGCCAGTAATACGATCATCTACAGCAATGCCACATCCAGTGACAAACTTTTTCAAGGTCGAGAGTGATACCATCTCAAGAGAAGCTATTCAGAAACTGCCAACTATTGGTACCTGGCCAAAGTATAAGAGTCGATTGACTGTCTACATAACTGAAAAGCATAGATGGATGGTCACTATTCTCAATAGCTACCATTTGATTGTGCTCCAGGAGCAAAGGCTGACGTAAAATAAGTACCTCCTTCCACTTCCTTCTTCTAGTACAACAACATCATCAGTCTTTCCCCGGTAAGGTCACTGATCTTTTTATTTTTCCATCTATTTCTCTCAATTTTCTTGTGTTTTAATTGATCTTGACATATACAACATCTAATACCAAGTGAATAAACCCCACAGACTTGAGCTGTATAGAGAGTGACATCTGATTACTATTCTTAAAATTCACTCCAATTAATCATGTTATTTCTAGAGAACAAAATATTTGACAATACCTCGTATGTTGAAGTACCCCCACAAGAAGTAGGCTGACAAAGTGATACATTTGAAATTGTACCATTTGCAGAGAGAATACAAATAGCTCGAGATCCTTGTCGAGAGAATGACATAACCTTCATCATGACATCCTGTAAATTCAGGTGAACGATAGCAATACAGAACACCCACATTAGTTAATTTTGTGCCACAATTTTCAAACCAGGAACACATGCATAATTTACTGCAATTGCACATCACCATTTTTCTAGTCAGTTATTTCAGCAAGCAAATCATACAAGACATCATTACTGCAAAAAAAAAAAAAAAAATCTCCCAGGTGTATGAATCTCATGATATGCTTCAACAAAAGGAATCTGTTACTGACAGAAATTGCTAATCGCAAGGTCTATTCAAGTTAATATGTCCTAGGAACCGTTCAATCAGAATAATAATCCTAAACTAGGCAAGCAAAGACGACAGATCAAGCAGCTTATATGAACTTTTATATGAAAGCACACTTAAAATAATTTATGACAACACTGGAAAGTCTAGCAATTGTCCAATCATGTAAAATCCAATGTATGACGGCTTCTGCACCATTGAATTAACTTCATGTAATAATTAGACCTAGAGAATCTACCAGAAACCTTTCCTTTGACAGGCAAGCCTGAGTTAATGTCAATTAATACAGAACCTCAGTTCAACCACACCATGTGTCAATAAGCACATTACTACATGAATCATTGTTGGATACATGTACTGCAGGCCAATATATGTGATAAGAATTAGCTTTCATCTTTACATTATGCTACATACCTCACCGGGGTTGATATCAAGCACATGAGGCGTGAAATTGCCATCAACAAAGTATGCAACCCTCTTTCCTGCAAAATAGAAATATATCTTGGGAATTACAAATAGACAGACAAAACAGCAACCAATCATCAGACATGAGACACAAGGGTAAGCAGCCCCAATTAGTTCAATTAAATCTAATTTATACTGTACCTCAGAGAAAATTAACTTCAAATATATAGAACTAACCAAAAGTTTCAGATATGAGCTTTGCAAATTTGTGAGACATTTATCTTGTTAAACCAGGCTACAATAACAGCTAACAGGTTCTAATGGTTTTTCTCAATAACAGGATTAACTAACTTTGCAAATAGAAAAGTCTACATGTAAACTGAAGCTCAAAATTTGTACCTGGACTTTCGTACTTGACCTTATGCTTGTTCATCACCGTGTCCACTGATGTCCCTTTACCTTTCTCCCATGCTGAAAATTCACCATTCAAGGGAATCGAAGCTGAAATCGGCATTGGCGACAGTGCCACTCCATCATGACCAGACTTCCGTGGCCTCCCTCTCTTTTTCAAGACTTTCACGACAGGCACTGCCACACTCATTGGCGGCGCAGTTACAGCTGGTAAATCAACCACCATTGCCGGCCCATCAATCTGGTTAGCATTTTCAGTTCTCGGTTCAATTCTGAAGCACTCTGCGCCTTCCTCTCCCTCAAATTCAGAACTTGTATCCTCTCTCTCCTCCATTAACATAAATAACCCAAACCCAGAAAGAAAAACTCCCCAAAACCCTGAATGAGCTTATAATCTGGATAATGAGCTTCAGCTAGAATGATATCAAGTTCTTGAATTAACTGCTGGGCGATCAAAAGAAAAGGGTTCAGTGTTCGAGAAAATTGAGATCTGTTAAGAGAAAACCCGCTATATATCGGCTTCAGTCATGATTCATGGAAGACGAAATGATGGAGTTAGAACATTCGATTTCCTGGCCAAGAACTAGAAAATTAGTTGACATAATCAATTAACAAGGAAACATCATCCCAAATGTTGAAAAAAGCAGATCCCACCTTTGAAGATTCAGACCTCCGGAGCGATCACGACTCGTTACTGAAAATTCAAAAAAGAAAAAAAGAAAAAAGGAGAGAAACTAATCGGCAGCTAAAATCAGCCCTGCTGCAGGGAAATGCAATCTTGTTGAAATTAGGGTTTCTGGCATGAATTTGAGAAGAAATAAATAAAATATGAAAATGCTACAAAATTCCCAAAGTCATAATAAAATATTACGGATTAAAAATTTTTATGAATATTTAACTGCGTAATTCAAAGTATAAAGTCTGATTAAGAAAAGGCTTGGCGTCCGTCTTCGATATCTACCAACGGAAATTAAATAATCGAGATATTGAAATTAATTAATGGCAGTAAAAGGCTGCTGAAATTGGGGAAATTAATTAATTTAAAATTGCCATTTGCTAAAAGCTCATTGATTTTTAATTTAAATTTACGGGAAAAAGAAAAGTAAAAAGGAGCATGGCGAAAGTTGAAGCTCTGTGAAGCTATTTTGTTATCTTTTTCTGATAATTATTCATATAAAAACAATAAAAGGTAATGGTCGAGCAAGAGCATGGCCAATTTCCCGTTAGTAATATTATTTTTATTTTGTTTTGTTTTGCCTTTTGGTTGGTTCGACCTGAAAGTTAGACCTCTTCGACACCAAAAATAGAAGACGAGGACCGAGAGAAAACGATGTTTAGCTACTGCTGAGGTTACCTTTCAAAAAAGAAAAAAATTACCTTCCGTGCAGATTCGAGAATCCAATTGAGACATTTCTTGTATGTTTTTAGAAATATTGAAATATGTCTTGAACGAACTTTGAGTTTGCAACTGCAAACTTATTTTTGAATACTCTCGAGACGAACACTACTATAATTATATACTCTTATAACAAATGCGAAAAGTTGAGTAGATGGAAAAATATAATCTCTACCATCGGATTCAATAAAAATTTATAATTATGGTTAAGTATGTAGTTATATATATATATATATATATATATGGATTTCTTCCCCTTGTTTGTATCAATTTCATAAGAAAATGTTAGATCCGTTCAACGTCGATATTCACATATAGTTAACCAATGCAATAGATCAATCGAAATGTTAGATCCGTTTAACGTCAATGTCAAATAGTTATCCAATGCAATAGATCCATAGTGCTCTGGCTCCATCGCCATTCATCATCAATTTTTAAAATAGTTAATCTATGCAACTCAAGCCAAAAAAAACCGATTTCTTGTCATACCAGAAACCGTGGAGACTTGTCGCCTCATGCAATTGATGTTACCTACATGTGTATGTATAACATTTCGCCCATCGGACTGGAGTTACCACACTTTTTTCATGCATCCTTTCTTTCTTGAGTTCCAGGAAGTAGGGATGTTGCAGAGATTTCAAAAAGCCTGTTTTTTGAGCAAAACAGATAGACCAAATAGCGACACAAATCATGTAGGAATTCGATCGTCTCTATGTATGTCTAGGTGAATTGCTCGTAAACTATGTACATATAAGCCATTATAATTGACTACTCTATCATGATTTCAAAAGACAGTGAATGTGGAGAAGTATCCAGAAACATCTTCAGATAATGATCCCTTGTGCCGTCAGACATGACTAACTGACTTGATATTCGTTTTAGGAAGCACGAATCCAGCTCTTCGTTCTTCAAAAGAGTATTCTATCTCCACGGGAATTTCTTTCAGAGTCATAGTACCCACATTAGAAGGCAAGTTCAGAAGATCTGGGGTCATAGTAGTGTGCATAGGAACTGACACTGTGGAGGGTGTGGTCGGAAGATGAATTGGCATTGTCCTGGGAGTCATATTTTCGTCATCAGTTGTCCGAAGAGTCTTCTTCAAGGGAGTTGAAAATGTGTTGTTACTTGGAAATGCTTTCTGTAACACCTCTCCATGTGTTACGTTTGCATTGTCCAAAGAGTTTGTCCTGTGGGCCTTTGAGGTGATGGGTGAGAAGGGTTTGCGTCTCATGGGCGACTCCGGTTGATGAGCAGTTGCTGCACCGAATGAGTGTTTTGCAGCAGGGCCAGCCCCATCCAAGCCTCTCCTACCTATATCACATAAAATAATGAGATTGGGCTACATAGTGTGCATAAGGAACGCATGTGACCGTTGGCCCAGTAGATGAATTTGGGAAGAGCAACGGTCATTAACCTGTTCTCCCCATATAGAAGATGAGATATTACCATCGGCCCAAGAGAAGAGTTTTCCAAGAGAATGTTAAGCCTGTTCTCTTCCTTTGGTCAACCAATCAAACTTAATTAACTATCCAACAAATGCAATAATACAATTTATTCCAACATTTTATGAGGTGGGAAATGGCCATGAATCAATCACTTAGTAAACAGCACGAGAAGTTCAAGCAGGTTGAGAGGTGTCTGTTTGAAATTTTCCAACACTAATATATTTTAGAGTTGATTCATGCAAATTGGTATTATTGTCAATGTCATATCGAAAGCAAGATCTATATAAAGAGGTGGATGGCTTTATTTATAAGTGACCGACCTAAAGGCATCGCATCCAGCATTAATGTCCCCAGACACTAAAGAAAAATCATTAACACATGGCAAGAAATAAATCTAGTTACAGATGGAAGGAACTTACCAGCTGAAACATCTGGTTGATTATTAAATCTGTCATTTTTCTGAACCCTCTCACTCTTCTTTATAGGACGAGAATGAGGCGTGGCTTTTAAAGAGTGAAGTGGATCAGCTTTAGGAGTTTGAAGCACTGCTCCTCCGAGAGAAAGTCTTTTGCCACTCGCCCCACCAGTCGATATTCTAGGAGCTTTTTTCATAGTTTGAACTTTTGAGGGGCTAGGTTTTGACCCGTACAATGCTTCTTGTTCTGCTACCAGCTGTCCGTGAAGCTTTTTTTGATCCTGGAACAAGAAAAATTAAGCAGAGAGCACTTGGATTCTTTAACTACATCTCCAGTCTCAAACTGTGTGTGCACGTCTGTCTGTGTGGGTGTGTTGACGAAATATCTTATAAAAAATTCTTATATGAATATCTGAGATCAATAGATATGTCCTTCAACAGTTTCATACCCGCAGCCTACGACGTTCTTGTTCTTTCTCTTGCTGTAGAAGGGTATACTCATCAAGCATTGAGAGTAGCCGGATCTGTATAGAATGAGTAACAGTTTTAGAAATACAGCATCAAAACAATGAGAATTATTGTGCGAACTATCTAAATACTTACGCCATCATAGGTGAACTCAATCCCTCTTTCCTTCTCCCACGATACAGTTTTCGAAGCTAAGGCCTCAACCATTGCTATTGCAATGAGATAGCAGCAGTGCATTAAATAAAATTCATTAGATCATTATGATAGAGATGAGGAAGGGATTTAAGACGGGAGCTCATGGTCTGAGATTTACATATATAACAAGAGCGACATTTCTTGTAAGTACCTGGTAATTTATTAACCAGTGATCGAGCTTTCTCCGCACGTTTAAGAATAAGATGGGCCCCTCTTCCAGCATTATATCTATTTTCATCCTGAAAACAGAGAACATAGTAATTAAACAATATAAAGTGGATATACGTGTGGATAAACGTCAATCTGTAACTCAAGGGATGATTAAGAACACCCAACCCTGTTGTACTCTTCAAGCCAGCACTCTTCATCACATGCAGCTAACCATTTCTCGACCTTTTCAAGCAATTCTTTCCGGCTAAAAGCTTCCTCTTTGACTTTCGCAATATGAACTTCAATTTGTTCAAGTACACAAGCAGCATCCGCGGCTCCTGCAAGAAGAGTTAACAAAGAGAGTTCAAGCAATTGCTGAGTTGGTCTTGCCAATGTGCTCAAGGGTATTGGAACTACCAGACTCCATAGCTTCAATGATATATTTCATAGTACTGTCTTCTTCAGGGATCAGATGCGTCTTCCTACAAATCTCCTCAAGCTCTGACCTCTTCTTTAAAACAAGCTCTTTCATTTTGCTCAACTTCAATTCTTCCAACCGAGCTACTTCTGCTTCAACCTATGTAAAATGCTCATACATAAATCCATTAACAACTTCATCTATCTCTGTAGTGTAAGAAACTGGACATGATGTTTGTGATATATGTAAATAATCAATTTTACGTATATCTCACGTGATTTATAGAAGCCACTGAAAGGGCATTGGGTTCGCTTATTTCATGTTCAGAAGCAGCTACATTGCAAGTAACATTTTGAAACATTTGTTGCTCCTTGAGAGGTGTGTCCATCAAATTCCATAGTTCCAGCAAGTTAGTTGCAAGGTCTTGAAGCTGTGGACAACCAAACGATTACAGCACCCCCGTCCCCACAAAGATTATTACTTTCTGAAGTAAATCTTGACAGGTGAAAGGTATAAATCTTACCCTCTGCATCCTCTGCAGTTTAACCTCTCGCAGATTTTGAATCATAGAAGCCAACTGCTCAATCGTCCTGTTGCTTATATCTTTCAACCCTTCAGCATTACCTAAACTGAAATGAACCTCAGAAACTGTGTGCTTGAAGTCAAGTCCAAGTACCATGCAGAGTGAGTTCAGTGTACACATGAGATCCTGAATCTGCTTCAGGCGATTGCTCTGGACAAAAAGTTGGAGAAAGAAATATATGTGAACCCATGAAAAAGTAGCACCCTCGCAAGATGATGAAAGTGGCAAAGTAAATAAAACAAACTGATTTGACCTTCTCTTGTTGAAGTGCATGCAACTGTCTGTGGAGTTCTTCAAGCTTCCACAAAGATAAATCACTTTCATCCACAACTACTTTAGAAGAAGTATGTTCTTTCGACCTATGTAATTCATTCATAATACTCTGTATTTGCTCTAGAACTTCAAGAAACTGTTGTCTTCTCTCACATTTTCTCTTCCGCATCTCCTCCAACTGAGGAAGAATTATCTTGAGCTCTTCTTTCAAGCTTCCTGCATTTTGATCAGACTGCAATAGAATTCCAAACCGTAACTGTTTCTGGCCCATTCTGAAAATCAAGACGAAAGTCCTGGAAAGATTTATAAAACATAATAGTAGTGACATCCTCCCAACCCAGAGAGTTTGTTATCATATTTTACCACGACATTTTCAAAGAGCTTGCGTGGAGCCTTCAATAGCAATATGTTAGTTGTCAACTTCATAATCTTTTACCCAAAATGCTGTATAACTCTCAGTTGGCTGACAGTAACTTCTGAACTATAAAATATTTGTTTCAAATATTATGTAGCATTTTGGTTTTAGAATTGAAATCTAAGGATTTTATTCTCTTTTTGGTTTGGAGGGGCTATTTAAGACTTGTTTTCAAATCCCGTCATTCATCTCATAGGCTCTCGATTGTCTCATTGCAAGATGATATTTCCATGTTGCGATTACTGAAATCGAAGTTAATGCAATCATGCAGAAAAATGATGCTTAAAGACTCAACAACTCAAGAACCCATAACATGTTCGACTTGATTATACTTTTGGAAGCCATTTTTATGTTGGACAATTGTTACTAACCTACTCCCAAATTACTTTTAGACAATATGTACATAATAACTCATTAGTGCTCTAAAAGCTTTACGTTCAATTCAATTATGAACTTGCTCGGGCAGACTAGTTCTCAATGCTTTTATTAGTTATCACTTCAACACATTGATGCCACACTTTTTTTGTTATTTTTTTATTTTTTTAAAAGAGGGCAAAATCCCTAAGATTACATGCCACTTTCAAGTGAGATTTGACAAATTATAGAACTGAGATGGATTTCAGGGTGCCCTCATGTTTTGCAATCTTCACTGGTTCTTGGGTTCTATTGAAGGATGGAAGAAAGAACATTATTTCAAAATAAGTAACTCCTAAGAGAGCTTTGTCAGGACGGTCCTAACCTGCCTTATGTGTACTGGCCGCTCCCCCATGGCAGAGCAGATTGCTGCAAGTTCTGCTTCGTAATCAGCTATCTTCTGCCTTAATTGAGCTCTATAGCGGTTTGCTTGATCTACCTTTCTCATATATACTTGTAGACATTCCTTTTCAAGTTCAAGAAGCATTTGGTCCCTGTCTACATCTGACTCCCCAACTTCATCCCAGATTATCTAGAGAATCCAAATCGTGAAAGATAGTCTGTAAGTATCTATGCTGACAAATATACTATCAGAAAGCAAAGCGAAACTTTTCCAAATATAACAGAACAAATATATATGAATAAATCCTTATTCTGCTAAGGAAAAACCTGGAGTTCACATAGAAGTGTTCCACATGTTGTTTCCACTTGCAGAAGTGGATCACTTTGAAGGCGAGACATGTTTGACAGCTGCTGTACCTGTTGGTAATGATCACGTTGACAAGTTACAGAAACATAAATCTTATGCTTATGATCGTCAGAGAGCTGATATTGCAATGGACAGTCAAAACAAGAAAAGGTAAATGACATCCAGACCTCCAAAGAATGAGAGAGCAATAAATGCATTTCTCTGAAAAGAGTAGCTCTTTAAAGCTTTAAAGAATGCAATCAACAGTCTAAGGTTGTATTGGGCAGGTATTCGGTTGTAAACTAAAGGTGGTTTTGGGCCTGTGAGGAATCTGGCCTTCCCTACACTTGGTAGTAAATGGAGATTATTGATTAAGCAAAAAATAAAAATGCTGAACAACATACTAGAATAGCACAAGGGGGGAAACTCAATATGCGTAACCCAGAAAGACCAATCCTTAAGTAATTACAACTACTGGCTTAATAAATCCTGAGACTGATAAAGTTTCCATTGCGAAAATGATTTACTAAGTGCAAAAGCTGTAAGCTCTAACTCCTTGAAATAGCCTCCACCATACATGCTCAGACACTAGTTATTGGTAAAACTTTCAAACAGCTACAAGAACGGCATGATCAACAGCCATCCTTTCATATCCCCCCTCTTGGATATAGCTTCAGTTCAACAACTACAATTACATCACTTAAAGTAATCAAATTTTAGACATGTCCAATCACAATGGATGAAATAAACAGTCAACTCTGTGTTGGATGTTCTCTCTTATTGGTCATGCTTATATAAAGACCAGTAGACATGATGTGGTGCAAAGAAGGACAAGTTCCACATTGTTCATCTCAGTTCAACTTTGACAGGAGCTGGAGAAAAATGGCGAAGAAAAGCATTGACCACTTGAAACATAATTCAATAAGTAAATTTGATGGAACCAATTCAATTTATGACGTATAAAGCCTAGTTCGGTGCGAGCTCTAGATGCTTCGAAAGCTTAGAAAGTGAAAGGTGTCCGACAGCCAAATCATCTCCTAAAGATAAAAGAGTTTGCCTGAAGACAAACATCAAGGAAACACAAACTGGACTAATCTGAGCAACTCCAAGCTTCATTTGTTAGAGGAGGTTAACAAATTCAGATCTCCACGGTAAAGAGATCGCAATAAGACAGCGAAAGGACTTTGCTTCATCGTAAACTGGAGACGAAATTCCACGAAAACCGCCGAACCCCGAAATGCTCATCATCACCATCAGTTCGACACGGACTTCTGTCCCGGCCGGAATTTTGGAAATGAAAAGCGCGAGCAGAGCAAGGTCAGCTCCTCAACAGCCAAAGCGCGGAGGACAAAAAAACAGAGATCAAATTACAGAGACTACAGTATACATTTCAGCTCAACTGGAACTGGAGGTTAACGTACTGCGATCTCCAAGTTGGAGAATTCGCTTGGTGCTCCGGACCAAACTCGTGCCACCTCGAAAGCTTTCGAAAAGAAATGAGGAAATCGGAGAGCGCATGCGGGGAAGAGGGAGACGAACCTCGATGATCGATGCTCGGCTGACTTCCTCCGTCTCAAGAATTACAATTGCAGCAGCCGCACCTTCTGGAATGGAATTTTCCTGAGAAACTCCGGGTTCCTTTCCGGGAAAATCCACTGAATTCCGGGAAAGTTTCTGAGGGAGATGCGGTTTTTCCTCTTTTTACCTTCTGCTATTTGAACTTGGAGGAGGAGGGAGGAGGGAGGACGACCGTTAAAGAGCGGACGCGACGGAAGCGTCATCTTTAATGACGACGAAGGGCGTAAATGAGAATCGCGAAGGTCAGTGAAATCTCAACGGCGTTTGAATTTTAAATCGGGCAATAGTGACGTAATCGTCGGAGGGTGGGCCCCCCCGCCTTCCCCTAGGACTTCGAATGTTTCTCTCTCCTTTTCTTGTTCTCTTTTCTGTCGCGCGCAGACGGGACGCGATCCAAAGCATAGGTTTTTAAAGTACATGAATTGGATTGGGATCTGTGTGGCTCAGTTTGCCGACGATCTGTACTTACTTCATCATTTCATATAAAATGTACCGACATATGGATAAATTGTGATCATTCGGTTCAGAATTTATGAAAATTACCGATCAACAAATTTATGAGTGTGTAAAATTTGCTGCCATTTTGCATAGAAAAACTCTGAATCCTTACCACCGGCTGCGGTGGTCCAGCTGGATAAGGGCTCACATGATCCTTTGTGAGAGGAAAGGAGTTCGAATCCCGCTGGCCGCACGGGATCTTAAATACGACGTCGAGTAGTGGGTCCTCTGTTAGCGTCACCCCAGGGTTTACCCCCCGTATTGCACTTTCAAATCCTTCTATTGATTGCACTTTTTGAAAGTTTTAGGATTCGATTGCACTTTCAAGATAAGTTTTAGGACTTCATTGAACTTTTTGAAAGTTTTTGAACTTAATTGAACTTTCGTAACAAGTTTTAGAACTTAATTGCACTTCTTGAAAGTTTTAGGACTTCTAATGCACTTATCCCTATAAATTACTAGTTAAATTTACTATTTCGAATGAATTACCAATGGCGAGCATTTCCTAACATGAATTAGTCAATACATTTGAAGATGATTTTATAACCTTTTACATCTATCATGGTACTTTGTGAGGAGAAGTTGGAGAGAAAAGTAGTGAGCACTTGTTGAGTAATCAATCAAGAAAATATTACCCATTCACCTTGTAATGAAATGTCCTAAAGATAATCATTCTGTTGGCTTCTAGTCCGTCATAATTTTAATATCTACAATGGCATACAACGCTTTCACGTAATTGCCGATTAGACATAACACCCCCCCCAACCCCTTCTTTTTTTGTGGAGAATTCTATCAAATACTCACAAATAAAGATTTGAGAGGAAACAATCCTACAGCTAATATAAAGGAAAAACCACCCATAAAGATGCCATCATCAAAAGACAGCGGGAATTTCCAGAAGACATTGAGAGAAAAAGGATATAACTCATGGGGGGAGGAACCAACAATTTAGGCAATGATCCTGATGTATATCAAAAACTCCATATCCATGCGGAGTGCTGTTATGACATTAAGATTTTGCTCGAAGAATTCACTAATGTAAAAGGACCATCAGATTGCAGTTCATGTCGAGATGGTAAACGAGCCAACACAATTACAGGAACAGAAGTGGGATGGCAAAGCAAAGCCAAGTGGTTCAGAAGATGATCGTACAGATTCCATATGATGTTGAACAACTAAAACTCAATAGCATACTACATAATCAATGGATAATGAAATCTGAAATCCACCATGAAGTCACACCAATTTGAGGATCAGGAATGTTTTGTTTTCAATTTCATTTCCTCCCAAGTCAAAATTTACCTTCATGAGGGAATTCTGAAAGCCACCCAAGTGACAAAAAAAAAATCACGAGACAAAGTTGATACCTTGACTAGAATATCCTCAGATGCTTGCCACTGACTTCTCCAGATCATCAGCCACTAAGTACAAATGATCAACCCGTCATACTAACCAACTACAGGGGAAAGCTACATAATCGTGAAAGAATACTTTCCAGATAATTTTCATTACTAACTTATATCTGTCTAAACTGAGAACAGAGACTAACATATAAATTACAGTATTCACTCTGACAAAAAATGCTTTGGGGAGAACATGTTCTACCCTTGTGTGTGTTTTTTAAAAGGAGGAGAAGAAGAAGAACCAAGCTAACTCTGGCCCTAATATAAATTAAATTCTCGCAGCATAGTCATCCTTCAAACTACAAAGACAAAAAAAAAATGTCACACTTCCGTGGTAGAAGCTTCAGTTGCCATCAAGCTCTCTCCTAATAATTTCAAGCACAAGTTCATTCCAGGTATCGACTGGGCCAGGCATGCACCAGTGTAAGCAATCCTGTGGTGGAGGCTTTCCATCTGGACCCCGTTTTGTGATCTTATTTGGGTCAGGGCTTCTGTATGGGCCAGGATGCCCGTCGTGACGGTATCCAAAAGCCTCGGTGATGTCCATCAACCTCAACTTTGACTTGTTGCTCGCCGCCTTCTTAATTGCACGATAAAAGCCCATCACTTGTTTCTCATGCATTATATTCGTAAAACCATTTTCCACCAACTCCCCGGCTGCTAAGGGCCGCACCTTCCCAGTGCAAGACCCCCCTGTATTCCAAGCTCCACCCTCATAATGATCAGGTGAATAGGAACGGACAATGGTTACCCCGGTGTAATTAGGATGCGTGACAATAGCAGAGAGGATCGTTTCGACAGATATTCCGAATGCTTCAATATTATTGACCTTCATATGTCGAGATTTGTCGGGCCACCACAATTGTCCACCAACAATTTTATTGTCCAAGACATAGACTGATTGCTTGGCAAACCAGTGGCCAGAGGAAAGAACGACCACATCAAATTTGGGAAGAAATTCCATTATATCATTGTCGGGGACATCGAGGTGAAGCTTCGCCACGCCCTCTGGAGCAAAATCAATTGCTTCTGAGCTTTGATGCACAAGCCATGAGGACCACATGCGAACAATCATGACAGACGTTGACCTGAAAAACCATCGTTGCATTCTTCGGTTTCCCCGGTTTTTGGGGACTTCAACCTGGAAGACAACCCAAATTTTCAATAAGGAAGCATTCCCCTAAGCAGGGAGCAGCATTAAGAGTTGCGGTTCTCCCATGTCATATTATCCATTAAGCCATGCTGCATTTTGTTTCTTTGCCCCCTGAATAAACTTAACAACTTTTTGGCAGTCAAAAAATTATAAGATTGGTATAAAGAAGCTGGTGGGTGTTTACAAGGACTCTAAGTTGGATAACCTCAGAAAGGAAGTTCATTTTGCAATAGTAACTTGTCACATTAAAAGCTATTGATCAATTGAAGCAAACATTTCCAATTCAAACAAATCCTTAATTAATTATTAGCCTAAGCCATAAGGATACAAAACAGGAAGATCAGATATGTGGTAGAGACATGCCTGCCAAAGGATGCATAACATCGATTCCATCTGATTACGTGCAACAGAATCGCCAATGAAAGCTAGTGTCTTTCCTCTCATCAACTCCAAAAACTTCTTGGCATCAAATCGTGGGAGGTCACACTGAGATGGTTTCCACCGCCAATTCTCATACTGCTTGTCAGGCCTTCCATTCCCCTGGCAGTTCTGCATCTGTGTCAAAACTGGGCAGGTGTTGTTTGTGTACAATGGTCCCAGGGAATCATAAAACCAACTTCCACGGTACAGATCACAGCCTAAATATAGCATAAAACCAATAATAATCAGATTCTAATTGGATTACAGCAGGAACTGAAGGACCACAACCGTGCCAAACATATGCAAATGCAAGAACCCACAACAACAACAAGAAAACTAAAAGATTACGGCTTAATCGACTTCAAGCAGCTAGTTAAGAGAAATGAACAAGAGGCCAGGACCGGAAAAACGGCGAGCGGAGCCTCCCATTACAAGTGACAAACTGCCATCTAAAACAGCATGTTTTTCTATTGACTTGAGTGCATATGCAAACATCAATTCCAGTATAAGAAAACCAGAACCCTGAGATTGCTTGAGATCTCACAACCTAAAATGCAGCGAAATTAAGATTCCCGAGATGTAATGCTGAGCACCAGTCAGATAAACAAGAAAGGCAAGTTCTCACGAGACTACACATAAGATAAATGCAAAGATTACCAATCTCAACTGAAGTGTTTGCAGATGCTCCTTCACGCGAAAGGATCGGTGCCGGTGTAGTTCCCGAAGCTGAATAGGCAGAACCACCACCGGACGCATCCGACGAGACCGGGCTAGCAGTTTCGACGTTCTCTATGAGCTTATCATTCTTAGAACTGGAATTGTCCTCCTCTCCCGAAGGCAATCCGGACGAGACGGCTGGAACAGGAATCACCTGATGTTCCAATACCTTATTCTCCACTGAGGTTAAAGAATCATCCGAACTCGTGCGTACTTCCGAAAAAGGCTTCGACGAAGGAACCTCGCTAACTACATCTACGCTGTCATCAACGGAGGGCGCGGCTCTACTGTCGTTGTAAGGAGAAACCGCAAATTCTATTTTGCTCAAGCTATCGACGCCGTAAAAGTAGCCGCGCACCTTGGAGCCGACGGGATGAGACACGAGGAGCAAAGAGGCGACCATCAAGAACACGGCGAGCCCTCCGATGGCGACCGTGATTACCGAGAGCGACCTCGGGAACGAGCCGATTGCGGACGAACCCTTGGGCGACGACATCGTCATGGATTTCCAAAACCGAACCCGATTCCTAACTCGACCGCGAAAGAGGAAACGCGTCTTCCTTTGGCAAGTCGATCCGCAAACTAAACCCGAACTCCTCCTCCATAAGGGAACGAATCAGGCCAAGGGGTGATCCTCGGAATCATGGAACGTGAAATTCAGAGCGCGGGATCGGATTTAGAAGCCGAGCGCCTGACGAACGCGACAGAGCAATCGATGAGGTGCGGGGTGCGGGGCAGAGATCACGAGGAAAGGTGATGCGTCGGCGTGCGGGGAGATTGCGAGAAAGCGAGAGCGCCAGACGGGGACGGGCTAGAATCGGGATCGCCCAGCGAAGCGAGCGAAGATTTCGGGGGAAGCGAATGGCACTTCCATTATTATAAGCGAATCGGTCGGCAAAAAGAAATAGCAAATTCGGAGGCGGAACCACGACAGCAGAGAGATACAGCAAAGATCTGCCTGAACGGCGAACGATGCCTGAGCCGGCGTTCAGTAGGATTGAAAAGACAGCGCCTATTTTGGAATTTTTAAATCCTAAATTTTTAATTTAGTCAACATGATCCTCAATTTGTATGCAATGTGATGTTTTAGATCTTGAACTTTAGATCATAGACTACATTGAATATTTTTATATAGTTGAGAGACCACATTGTATATTGGTCTGAAGTTTAAGAATTACATTGAACAAATTAAAAATTCGGTAATCACATTGCACTTTAATCTAAAATTCAAGAATTATATTGAACAAATTAAAAGTTTAGAAATTATATTGCATATTGATTTAAAGTTCAAGAATTATATTGTACAAATTAAAAGTTAATGGATCAAAATGCACATTAAACCAAAGTTCCAGATTATTTGTATCATTTTTCCTAAATTTTATGTATATGTCAAAATCTGAGTAAATTACGAAGTTTTATGTATTCAAGTTAAATAAGAGTCACAGTATGACTTCTGAAAAAATTTAAGTTGAAAAATCAGGATTAGAAATCACACCTTATACGGTTCTTAAATAAATAAAGAATTTCTGACAAGAAATAGCATGTCATTCTAACGACATTAGATAATTCTCGGTGTTATTTTCGTGGTCTATATATAATCCTTTGGTTAATTAAAGTGATCCCACCAGGCGATTTCTCTTTCTTATCGCAATATTACATCCACAGTGATTTTATGATGACACTTTCAAGACAAACCACTCTTTAAAATCAGAAAAGTAAAGTACACAATCTATGAAACCCATTAAGAGATCTATGCGAACAATAGAGTCAACTAATTTCATGATCGTTCCTTATGTTCATTAGAGACTACCATACAGTTGTGGACCAACATAAGAGTCAAAAAAAAAAAGACATTGGAAAGTGTTAATCATTAATCCCATGTTAAATGATTGGAAAAGTTATCAAAGAAATCCTAAACTTATTACAATTGTGTTAATTTAATTTATATGACCAATTTTGATCGGCTGACGCTGATGTGGCAATTTTTTAAATAATATTTTGTTTTTTAATATTTTTTATCTATTCTTTTTTTATTCTACTTCTTTCCTTTTCTTTCTTCTTCCTACTTTTTTTTTTGTTTTTTTACTGGGGCAACGTTGCCATGGCCTCATTGGCTATGAGCGAAAACAATCTTGCCCTCAGTTAGGGAGGCCATGGCCACCTTCACCAACGGCCCCTAGGCCTTCGCGAGGCACATCGTCGTCCTAAACCCCCCTCCCCCCAATGGTCGCCAAGCCCGATTGAGCCTTGCCACTACACTTCAACCTTGATCTAAGGCAGCCATGGTGGGTCGTCCTACCTCCCCCTAACCAATGGTCGCCAAGCCCGATTGAGCCTTGCCACTGCACTTCAACCAGCCATGGTGAGGAAGAGAAGAAGAAAAATAAGAAGAAAAGGAAAAAAAAACAAAATAAATATAAATAAAATAAAACATCATTTAAAAAATTGTCATGTTAGCGTCGGTCAGACAATCGGTGTCGACTTGTGTCCACGTCAACGCTAATCGGCCAAAATTGATCAGATAAACTGAATTTGCACAAATACAAAAAGTTTATGACTGAATTAGCCAAAAAAAAAACAAATTAGCCAAAAAAAAAAAACACTCAAGTGTAAATTGATGCAATTGTAATAAATTTAGGACTTTTCTGATAATTTTCTCTTAGGTGCTTCCATCTAGTGAAATGAAAATAGAAGAAATCTAGATGAAAACTCCTTGAAATTGGGTGAAACATTCCCTCTCAAACATCTGTTGTGTACTTTATATGATCGACTATATTACTAGGGGCAAAAGCAAGGGTAGTCAATCCCGGACCCTCTAAGTAAGGAAGATACTGCCCATCAGTGTGCCTTTGTCTTGAAGAGAATAGAAAGTTTTGATTCGTTAATTACAAATTAAGCTAAATATTATTTTTCTTGAGCGGGATTATTTATAATTAGCGACAGGAGAAGTTCCATCTCTCCAATGAGATTGATTTTTAATATTTTGGGTGAATAATGATATAATTGGTCGTTTATCGACTGAACATATTTGTACTGCTCTCCGTTCTTCATTCAGAAATTGTACACGGTACAATTAGCAGATATGGATATTTTACAATATTAGCGTATTTTATTTATTTGATTCGATTCGAAACTCCACTATGAATACTTAATTTTGTTTTTTTCTAGTATCATAGGTTTTATCAGGACATGGCCATTTGCGTACATTATCATAAAAAAAACCGGCAGGATTGTTTCTCAAAAAAGTGAGCGACCGCTAGGAGGGCCAATTTTTCACGCATATGAAATCCAAGGAAAACTATCTATAGTTACTACACTCGACCCAACGTACTCAAGATTCACCTTAACCCTCAATTGTACTCCTCAAGTTGCTTCACACTGCAGTGATTCTTGCATCACAATATACGAACTCTCTCAAATGAGCTGACAAGATATTTACATAATGAACTGCAGAGGTCGGTAAATAGCTTGGCTCACGAGCGAACAGCTCACTGGTTGAACCACTCCCGTAATATTCCCCCCAGGCTGCCGTCGCATCTCATAGGAAACTTGTTCCCTCAACAAGGTCATTCAAATTCGAGAGAATCTGCGAGCGAGTTGTTCCTATCTGGTGCGCTATCTCCAATTGTTCATCCAAGGAGAGCAGCTCGTAACTGCAAATGTATTATTCAAGACAACTAAATTAGCCCTGGAATATATAGCTTTTCACAACTTAGAAAAGTACAGAAGCTGGTTTGCTTTCTATGCACGAGACATGACATGTTCAGTCCTATATGCTATGAATGACCCAAACAGAGGTCTACAATCAAACTGTTGGTGAGATAGTAGAGCACCAAAAAGTGTAGCACATGCAAAAAACATGCTTATGAGCCTACCTAACTGCATTTTATGTATGCATTTATGCACATGCATATGCTTCCGACCAGACAAATCAATACAAGAACGTGTTCTTTCAAGAACTGATAAGAATGCAAATGGAATATAGAACTTACTGGTAAAGCAGTTCAGCGTCAACAATACTGTCAGGGCCTGGTCGATGTGCTTTCCCATTAGAGTGGAACTGGCGGAAGGATCTTGGATTCAAGCCAGCAACATGGGGAACAGCGTCAACAAGCTTTCTCTGTAGTGACTGGAGCCTACGGAAAGTTAGCTCATCAAGAGGAGCAATGCAACCAATGCTGCCATCTAGGGTACCAAATAACAAAGCAAACCGGTTGGTCTTGTCCGAAACAGGAGTAGGACCACTTTGACTGGACGAAGTAGGAAGCATCTGCAACCGCATGAATTTTGTCACATGAGCACCTACATGAAATTCCGCCCTTGAGAGAAGTTTCTGTCCCTTCCAACTCTCAGACATCTTGGGTGCATAATAGAACACCTGCTTATTAAAAAGATATAGGAACTTACATGTCAATAGCCAAGAATTTTAATTGGAGCATTATTTTCAAAACAAATTCTCAAAAGTAAAAAGTTATCCATTATTTTTTACTGTAAATGCTAACTCTCAAGTTGACTTGAGAATTTCTTTAATGGTTAATTCCAACTGTTCTCAGAACCCAACATGTGCAAGATTCTTTAAATGCTAACTATTAAGTAAACTCGAGAATTTCTTTAATAGTTAATTCCAACTTTTTTCAGAACCTAACATGTGCAAGATTCCTCACAGAAAATGGTTCTGTTCATTAACTTGCTCATCAATCAATTCACCTGTTTTCACCGAGTCCATCACATACAAGATATTTTGCTGAAAAATATTTAATGAAAAGCTTCTTTAGCATATTGAACATTAGTCCTTGCATCTAAATCTAGACTAGATATGCTGCTTCTTTCTTTTGGGTCATTATTGATAATAGTTTGAGCAACACTGCTTCCTTTGGTTTACAAACTCATGTTTTTTTTTTCTTTATGTGCTCTCATGTGTGATTTACTGGAATATTTCAGTACTCAAGCACAACATCAGGGTCATCACTTGGGCGCATAAGGTTAATTTTCACAGAAGGAATGAGAACCAACCAACCAGCTGATCCAAAGGCAAGCAAACATCATGTGAGTCCTGAATGAGCAAAATTCTAGACAGCACAGGTAAATCTTAATAACACCATCCATTTCAACTTGTCAACCAACAGGTAAAGGCAAGCACAATTAACACCATCATCACCTCACCTTAGTCAAGCAAGAACAAACAAACTCAACATGCATAGGGAGTGACCTCACCTGAACATTTTTTTGCTCATCAGATACAATCAGACTCAATGTACTTCCATCAATTAGAAACTCCGTTGCGAAACAATCCAGGGAACCAAAATCTTTGGCCAACAAGTTAAGCTGAGAGCCCTGTTCTTTCCAGCTGAGGAAATATATGCTCTTGTGGATGTCACCAAGTAGAATAAAATTCTTGACCTGAAGCCACATGCAGAGGCACAAGTGAGGAGAAAAATTACAGCAAATTCCTCTCAGCTGACAGCATTTATTTTGCAAGAGAATAATCATATTCATTTACAGTTGGGTAACAAGGATCAAAAGCATCAAGGCCTTCTCAGCCATCATGTTTAGAAGCCTTTTTGCGTAAAAAATAGCAATAAGACACCAGACAGATGCTCAGGTGAAAAAGTTGAGGAGGAGAAAAGGTAAGGAAGTCACACATACAACATTCAAGCTAACAACATGTAGAGGCGGGGCATCAAAAAATGCTACACCAGTCAATTCAGTTCCATTCCATTTGTGTAAAATTATCTTGGGACCAGAAGCTATCAATAGATAGCCTTGAAGTGAGGCTACAGCAGATATAGCACCCTTCAATTCCTTCGAGTAAACCTCTGAAACCTGGAACAGATGCTGGCAGAGTCAGCATTGATTCAACAAGCAGAAAATGGAACATCTAAGACTATCCTCTTTAACGTACACCATTACAAGAAAGGACAAGATGATAATGAACAAACATCCAAAACGATCACATGGCATGACAATCTCCATATGATTGGTATGAAGAACAGGGACACATTAGATTTGATTGATGGTTTTCCTATCCAGCTCAAATACATACCAGAGTTTGCGGATTGTCAGTGTCTTTCCCCATAGAAAACAAAAGTATGCGCCCTCTTGCAGCAACATCCTCACCTTGAACATAAGCAGTTCCAATAGCTAAAAGTGTCTCATTTTCCTTTGTCGTCATATTCTGCAATGTTACAATATACTAAGCAATATACCCAAAATAAAGGATGACTTAAATGGACAAAAGAGTTTTTCTTTTACATGCATCACCTAAATGACACTTCCACAGACCAGCATTCCTTTGGAAAAAATTGGCAGCAGGACAGATAAATTAAAAGAGTAAAAAACAGCTCGGTTCACAAGGTTCAGACTTACAAGCAGTGTTACAACACGCACGGTTAATGCATTCTCAGAATTTTGCATGGGAATTGTAGCCTTGGTCAGCCAAGGTCCTCCAGACTTTTCTGGTTCCAAGATCCGAACCTCAAACTCATCAACTGCATAAGTTCGGTGTATGTCATCAGGATTTAGACTGTGATTTTCAATCTGATGGCTAACTTCTTGATCAACAAGAGATGAAACAACTTGATTCAATGGCCGATGAACCTGCATAAGCAAAGAAGGACCAGATGCAATCAGACCTCAAACTGCATATGAAGAGTATCTTATGTGTCACATCTTAAATTCAAATGAGGATCGAAATGTGGATGCCCAACAGCAACTGCTCATTAGAACTAGAAAACCTTAGAAAAAGGAGGTTGATGTGCAACTTAACATCACCAGCAAAACATCATGCTAAGACTGTGGAGTTTAGCAGGGGGAAACAAACCAAGCAAACACTTGTTCTGGTTCTTTTACTTTGGCTCCCTTCCACTCATTCTGCTTTTTTGCACCATGAGTGAAAGTTTTTGGCGCCGTTTTTCTGTATAGCTGGTTTTCCCTTAATATACTTACCTTTACGAAAAAAAAAAAAAAAAAAACCAAGCAAACGCCAATAGGCATGTTTTGACAGTTTGACAAGAAGAAAACTCCAAAGATTCGACCACATCATCAACCAGGCATCTTAACTCATGACACTACTTCTATGTATGCGACTGTAGAAAAAACAAACATCCTCTACGAAGTATACATGTGCGCATTGCTGGCAAAAAGACAGCTCAGCTGACAGACACATCATAAAATTCATATAAATACTGCATTACATGTTATGCAGAAGGACGCATAAGCTTCTGGTACATCCGTAATACCGGAGAAAAGAATGTGAAGGAGAAAATGTTTTAAGCATTACTTACTGGAGTTGAAACTATAAGTGGGTACAGATTCTTCTCGGCAAAGTAAGTAACTTGATGTGGAGTTCCTTTCAGTGGAATCTGATAAAAAGTAAATGATCACTGGCATCATAAGCAAGAAGGTTGACTTGCATTTTAGTGAGGAATACCTTTTGTACTGGCCAATAGTTGTCATAGCTTGAATTAGATGGCAGTTGGCAAATTTTTAGAACACCCTGGAATGTCGAAACGTTTTAGAGGTAAAAAAAGGAGAAGATTCAGAACTTGATATTGCACATAATCAGCCTGCAAAACGCTATACACTAACCTGTGAGGTCACATATATGAGCCCACGATTACAGTTTACATTATGGAAAACAGTGAAGGCGACAATTGATCCATCACATAACTGCATGAAAGTTAGCACAGTTAGATGCTCCAGACAAAATAAAAACTTGAAGATGGAACCTATGATGAGCCACCTAACAGCAATAACTTTAAGAATATTATTAGTTTGTTGCACCAGAGGAAGAGAAGCCTCCAGACTTCATCCATAAAAGATGAAACAGAATAAGTAATAGACCTATCAATTAGTTTACTCTTACGAAAAAATCCATCAAAGTTGGAAGACAAAATGATGGAAGGAAAATTTACTTGGACAACCTAAAGTGCCAGCTTATGCCAGTCCAAAGTAGCAATTATTCATCTTTGATAAAACTCATTAACATGAAACAGTAGACCAAATTCAAGCTAATTTCTCTAGCATGCACATACACACAGGGTTACAGACAAGATAAATCGCATCAGTTAAGAAAAGAATTAGCCAATTCCATCAGGAGGCAGTTCATCTCCAGTAACTTGCAAAGATCCAAGCAGAAAGAATATTCAAAAGGGAAAAAAATATTGCCACAACTCAGTTTTCCTGGACACAACAAACAATCACCCTATCTCAACCCAAAACTTAAAATCTGTAGAGTTATCTATAAACCAACACTTACATCTGCAAATTTCTGTAAAACTTCAAGAAGTATAGAGTATTTAATCAAATGATAGGAATATTAACTGGAATTTTTCCACAGTAAGTATATTTTGATATTCTGGAAAAAAGCATCTAAAAGGTTTGATTGCTCCAAATACTATTGTCACTAACAAAAACAAAGTGTCCAAACCTGCGGATGAATCCGAAGCCTCTCTCTGACTACCATAAACCAAGAAGGTCTTGAACCAGAAAGAAACAATCCTTGATATCCTCCAATATTCTTGAAGAATGTAACTCTATTGCACGAGCTTCCTATGGTCATCTCTTCTCTTGTATATGTGTCCAAGGCAACGCGTAAGAATCGAAGATTTCTAAGCCTGGAACCACTATTAATGCCTTTGCTGCTAAAATTGTTATTAGCAACCGTGGCTTCATTTTTTATACCACTTTCTGAACCTTCAAACAAATAGGCATGATAACAAAGAATTGTCCCATCATTCAATATTGCGAAAAGGAAAGGGCGGCTATGCTGTCCAGACCATCTATACATGGCCAACTCTAGAACCTTTGTACTCTGTGCATTTTCTTTCTTCCCTGGGCCGGCTGATTCGTTAGAACCAACCAAATTTCCTTTCTGAAAATCACCAAGTTCTTCTTGCATGAAGGTATCAACGAGTTGCATCTTTCCAGACACAAATTTATCCACAGAGAAAACACAACTGAAATTGGGAACATCAAACATTTCGAGGGCACCGCTTTCGTAGCAAACCACACAATATATATCCCCCTGGTCCTGAGTTGCACCATCAGCCCCGTCAATGGCCTCATCTATACCTGTAGTTAGCCACGCATCAGGATTGGTCTTCCTAACCCAAGGTTCTGGACCTTTATCGTGATAGAGTGTACATGCAGCCACAAACTTTTTTGAGCCATCAAATGTCGCTGGAGTCACAACAGAAACAGTACATGTAGATGGATCTGCAAAACGAAATATTCAAATTAATGCAAAAGGAAATTCCAAAGCAAGGCTGCAGAAAATAGAAACACGATATCCACTGACAGCTCGTATAAGTGTCTATGCAGAATCAGATTTATATCCAAGTCAAGTCAACAGATTATCCCTCTTTGACAGTGGCCTGTGCAAAAAAGGCATACCCGGTCCCACTCAAGTGCTGGTGCTTATCGAACTTCTTTCATTTATTTGGATCCATGAGGCTATCAGACAAACAAAGGACTAGAAAAGAAAAACAAGTTAAATCTATGAAAGAAAACTCCAGATACAGATTTGTTGCCTATTGCATATAAGCATCTCTATTCTTCTGAGATAGGTCAGCTTTGAAGTTTGAAACCACTTTCATTGTGCAAGAGTAATCAAATCTCGAAAACATCAATATGTGATGCATATCAACTATAAGCATATACTCTGCATGAGCTGTTCCAAATTTTTTTAAAGATAATATCACAGTAAGGCATGTCAGTGACCCACAAACTCCAAACTGAGAAATGTACAAGTATATAACTGGTTAACATGCATGAGGACTCCGAGATGTTGATAATATGGATCATGGAAATTAGAATCCATTGCACAAAGTGAATTAAAGAGACTAAACAAGTAACGCTGTAATCATTATTTGGGAACACTTAATGACCTATAATTATTTGACAAGATTTAGCACAGATTGCTTGCACCACCAAGTAAGCCTCTTTCAACAGATTCAAAAACCTGATCACACGTTACTACTGTCTGCAGTTCCATAGCATGCAACTATGGGTCAAATATGACAGATTCAAGAATTGTTATACCATTACCGGGCAAGTTCCTGGGGCCACATTCACCAGACAAGAATCCACACAAAATTGATCATGGAAAAAAGAGTAAGTGAAACTAAGTAAGTTATACAACTCATACGAAAAGGTCTTAATAACCATAACTATCGACACTTCATCCGCAAACACAAAGATGTATGCACTATAGACTTTTTTTTCCCTTTGACGCGTGCTATTAGAGAAACTCTCATATAGTCTATATAATTCTAGCAAATAAGTAGATTAATGCGAAAGTAACATCTTAGAATAAAAGAAGTGGTAGTTACCTCCAACAAGAAGCCGAATGCTTCCATCAGTCATCTTTAGTAAGACATATGGATCAGCAATCGATACAGTTAAGACCATGCAACTCTCAGACGCTAATTCAGAGTTAGAGGCCACTAAGTTTAAATCTTGCGTCATAGAAGAACCATTGAGGACGCGTGCTCCACGTTCACAAACCTGAATAACTCGTCGCCTTCATACAGGAAGCAGGAAAAAATTAGGTGACACTAATTGGAAAACACTGACCCATACACAGAAATAAAACCTACACAATAAGTGATTAGTACTTCAAAATAATTCTTTAAAGAAAACATTAAAACAGCCCAGATTCTCTTACTGTCATTTTTCTGTCAGAACATCATTACATGAATATCTAAGAAAGAAAAACAGAAGAAGGAAGTTAACTCAAATTAAGTTAGACAGCAACAGACGCGTTCAAAGCTTATACAAAGTATGCAGACTGCAAATCATACTCAATAAAGTCAAAGGGTGAAAGCCGCAATATTATATATGATTCTACATGTCAACATTTCACTATTTTATAATGTTTTAAGTGTTTCGGGTTAAATAAATGTCAAAGTAAATGTAAAGGTTGAAGGTAGATCACCCCATATAGAAGAAGAAGAAGAACGTTAGCAAGGATTAAGTTAGACAGCAATAACTGCAACTGCATTCAAAGCTTATTTGAAATTAGCAGACTGCAAAATATTTATAACAAAGTCAGTGTAAAACTGCAAATCTATACATGACTCCAAATGTCAATATATGAACATGTTGAAATGTTTCGGATGTTTCAGGTTATATAAAAAAAGAAAATGTAAGATATTAAAAATAGAATTACCCCATACAGCTATTTCCTCATACTTCAAACTATTAACATATTACCTGCTCATCCACATTATCTCATGACTCAATGAGCAGATAATACCAAAGCAGAATCTGATAATGTCTATGACAAATGAAAATCATACTAAAACAAAGATAATCTTGAAATAATAAAAAACACATCAAGAACACAAATATCTACTTCTGATGATTACATATGGCTAACTAATTAGACACCAACCCATGATGACAGCTAGGAAGGCACAATGTCACTTGTCATAAACACCCATTGCTAGTAAAATGCTTTTCCAACTTGTAGAAAAAATTAACAATAATAATTGAACACACCTTCCAAATAGATTCCCAGCAGCAATAGTTCGTCCTTGCACATAATAATCAACACTTTCAGTGACTTCATTGAGAAGATCAGCCGTTTCAAGCACCTGATACAGACAGTGATGCTAGCTGCAGGTAATGATGGGGGAAGAAAAATGCACATATATGGGTACATGTATCTGCAATATTGATATGCATATCTGCATGTAGCTTACCCTAGGATTTGTTACCGAGTGCCCTTAGGGATTCTTGAGAACATGACAATAAGAATGAGAGATTCGTGCTGCAGGTTTTATGCAGAAAGATTGATGCCGCATGTTTAAAGGCAGGACAAGATCATCTTCAAATTCAGTGAAAAATGGCAAGGGAAAAGTACAGGCATCACGTTTAGGGTGCACTAGGTGATGAATCTAGTGAGTTTAGGATTCTAAATTGACAATAAAGAAGAGCAGGAAAACTTAGAAGGCAGTCCCTCATTGCATCATTTCTCCCTCACCATTTCAAGCATATTTATGTACTAACAATCCCACAATAACAGAGAACAATGACTAACTGCAAATGCTGGCAAAATTGCAAATAGAGACTGTAATGCATATAAAAAGACCAATTTAATATATGATTATCTCTACCATAGATTTGCCTCATCAGAAAAAGAACCATGAAATTTCTGTGCTGAAAAGCTCAGAAGTAATACACAATAGCTAAGAACCCAATGTGGCAAAAGCAGCAACTGTCAAGCTAATGATCACATCTGCCCAGATGCAAATAAGAAATTAACTACACTCTAAAAGTCTATAAAGCACAAATAAAAAACATAAAGCAAGAGAAATTACCATGGTACGACTTTCCAGACTAATAATTAAATATGCATGATATTCGTCATCGTCAACCCCAACTTTGGAAGAATCTAAACCACGAGTGTTCTTGTGGTAGACAGTCCAAATGCCTTTGCAACCTGGTAGTTCAACCTGCAAAAGGATTATTGATATGATGATGGAAAATACAGCGAAGTGCAATGAAGAAGGGCAACATAAGGATAACTTGATGATAGTGTAGAAAGACCCACTAAGAGCAAGTTTGTCCATCCCTCACTAACAGTCCACCAACTGCTAGAATTATGCAGGATCACAAGAACAAACTGTCGACGAGCCCCCGTCAGAATAAGAGTGTCAATGATTATAGAGGAACATATCTAGTCCACTGAATTTTTTTCTCTGGTAATATTTTTGTGTCTCATAGATTAACCACACGTCAGTAATTAGTGATTCTCCGGTAATAAAGGCCAATAAACTGGGTAATTACACTACTAGGCAAATAAAGTTCCGCGGAATACCACTGACCATATCATCCTTTATCAATCAGCCTCATACATTGCAACAGAAATGTTTACTGGCCAGTCTAACCCATCACCACTCACCATTGTACTTCAAGATACCATTCAAAGGGGACAGAATTTAAAAATAGAATAAGTAGACGTCGCATTAATCTATTTGGCAACAAAACCACTCAAACCAATTTTCCGTCTACTTGCACTTGAGAACGAACAAATGACCACAAACCCGGTAGAAGACTCTCGAACCTTTGAAGAGGGTAGGAAGCAGACAAAGAAGGCTAATTAATGTTTGCTCTATCCCAGCAATATAAATAGAACAAATAGATCCCTGAGAAGATCATGACCATCAAAACTCAACAGACTACAACCCTGCTTTTGGCCAATAGATTGCCTGACTCTTGAAAGTCCAACCAGTACCCTGTCTAAACAACATATTAACAGAAGAAAGAAGAGGAAAAATTATTTATGGGATGTTATTCTTATGCCCCCATCTTTTTTCTGGCACAGTGACGAAGAGACCTATGACAGAGCTAAAACATTTAATGAGATATCCTAAGACAAATACACTGCCACACACCTCGGTAATTATTTCCGGACGAACTGACTGTCTCAGAACACACAGAGAACCATTCTTCCCATGACCAGAACAACACACCTGCACAACCACTGGAAAGGTATGAAGAATGTAACTTTTAGTGTAAAAAATGGAAATGTGCTAGTAACTTACAATATGTAACAAATTAGTCAGCTGGTGTTAGTAAATGATCGGTGAAAACACTCATGGATGCAATAACAATAGACATGTCATATTATGATGTATGTACACAGTCAAAAACAGGAGTTGCTACTTGCTACACTAACCAGTTCATAGTTGCTTTGTTTCGCAACTCCAGTTGCATTAGCATCAGCATTGATCCGCAGGCCATATGCAAAATCTTTCAGAGGGCCAATGTTAATCAAAGAGTCCCTCACTGCAAATGAAAAGGTTTTCTGCAGATAGGAAGGTGTTACCATTTAATTCTTAAGTACAAAGTAGGCACAGCTTCAACAATGATAAGATCAATCATTACACAATAACATACTAAAAGATTATGGCAACGCATTGAAGAAAAATGTCAGTTTGAGGCAGGAAGAGCTTTCGTTTCTTACAAAAGACATGTGCACTCATGCTTCAGCAAGAAATGTGAAGATCGATGGAGTGTAATATGTTAGGCCAAACAAGAATTCCACCTTCCTCTAGCACAGTAAACATTTTAAACAGGATTCAATTTCATGGAATATATATTTTAATTGTTTCGGCAGAAAGGATAGCAAGGAAGAAGCATTCTAGCCTGTGAATGTATGCACAGAGAGAGAGAGAGAGAGAGAGAGAGAGAGAGAGACCTGTGCAGATTCTGCATTACTTGGCGTCAAACCATGTATAGAGAGCTCCTCTCCACCAACCATGTCTTGCAAAGCATCAGAAGAGGACCTGCGCAACCTCTTCGTCAGAGGGGCATCACCTTCAATATCTCCCACCTAAAAAACTCATCAACAAAAGGATTTATCAACATCCCGAAGAAAGAACAGCCGAAAAACCAACCAAATGTTTCAGAAATTAAGAGCAGCTTCGTTCAGTTTATGGTGTCAAAATTTTGTAGGCAGAAGGTACAGAACAAGTGCTTAAGAAATGACGTGTGTCTCAGAATCCCAAGAGTGAACAGTGAATAAGACATCGCAAGTAGCAAAACTCTTCATTCCACCACAGACCTCTTCCTTCAAACCAGATGAAGGCTTTGAGGTTCCAAAGCCGCAAGTATATTGCACCAACAAACTGTCTCCCAACCGACTGCCTAGGAAAAATAAGCAATTTCCGATTGTTGTGATCCCCTAAGGCAAGGAGCATAGTCATCAATGATGTGCCAATGCAAAAGCAACCTGATAAGAGAGTTCCAAACATGAAAATAACTTACAGAAGTAAGCACAGAAGCCTTTGACTTTGCAAGATCCAATCGCTGCACCACACTATAGATGGGAAATATTATTATGGAAGTGAGAAGATTCCAGCCATCATAATTAAAGTAGCAGGAACAGAAAATACAACTGCTAAATACTGCAAAGATGTGATCATATTCAGCAACCAGACATATAAAAACAAAGGTTGGTTGCTTTTAAGATGGGAAGAAGAGATGAAAACACCTTCGGATCAAAACTGGCACACATACCTACTGCAGTGACAACATTATGCTGAGAACCAAGACAGGATCTATTAGGAAGTCCGCACTTTTTCTTTTTTGAAAATATATAGACATTAGGAAATAAAAATATATATGCACATGTAGATAACAAAAACTATGTGCATCACAGTATTCCCAAAAAGGAAGTAAAACTCTTATAGATACATGAGATCAAAACATATCTAACAGCTCCAACACAGACAAAATATAAAAAGAGAAGAAAATCAATCTTTTAAGCCAGAAGAGAAGGAACAGAAAAAAGTCAAAAAATAATAGCAATCACTGACCGCCCGTCGTAAACAAGGGTGAGCAGCAACAACTCCCCAGTTTTGGTCGACAGCAAGACCACATCATTCAGTAACCAAGTGGCATTGGCAGCATCAAGCTCAACACTGAAACTCGACTTTGGCATCTCTTGACTGAAATCTCAATAAAATAATATATATAATCAACCATGGGCACAATGATGGAATAACCTGATGGACATGAGAAAACATATTTGAAGAAATAATTGAACTAAAGAAGCTTTGATCAGATGCTATGAACGTCACTCCTAGTACCAAATCAAGAGTTAAGATCTTGCTAGAAACACACGAAGGATGCATGATTCAGTGAACTTCACCAAAAATCAATGTAAAGGAACTTCCTATATTATCTTTTTCAGTTCTTTTCTTGTATACTAATGTCTTCTTCTGCTAGGAGCACGGTATGGGAATTAAAAAGTTGATGAAAACACAGTTTGTCTTTTGCCAGAAGATAAAGCATGAGAAGTTGAGCAATTAACAACTATTAATTCATTAAGAGTAGAAACTTACCAACGTCACTTTAGCAAACCAATCAAACATGTAATAAAACCACAGAAATCAAGTAGCATTTCAAGAGTAAGTAGATTACCTGCCATCAGCAGAACTGGCATAACTATTCAGAGCCAAAACACAGGAAGCAGACTGCAAATAGAGGAAATAGCCGTTCAGGGGAACACACTTCTCACACATAATTTGATCGATAACTGTGAAAAAAAACAAAAAACAACTGCAAAATCCCACTAGATAATAGAAACAGCTATACACTTAAACGCATCTTAAATGCATGCTTCTAGAGAGTCAGATAAACTACCTGACTGTGATAATGAATAGCATTAGCAGAAATCACAAGAACCCCACCGATTGGAGAAGGTACTGCAAGAAGCTTGTAGGCATCATGAGGGAGATTCTGACAAGCAGAAAACGAAAAAGTAAAGAAGAATATAAAGCATCTTAAATAGATATAAATATCATCAAGGGCTGCTCTAGGTCGTAGAATGGTTTTCCATATTTTCGCAGTCTTCAGATATCAAAGAACCTTACAAAGGTTTAACGTGAAACATTGTCCATACAATCTGTCCTAATTCAAGAAAGCAAAATCAAGTGCACGGCTTATCAACTTTCTACCACAACTGATGTAAACTTAATCTATGGAGGGGCAAACAAAAACAGGAAAAGAGGTAAAATGTTTCATCATGCACAGTAATAACCACATGAGACCATTCTGAGAGAATTGTTCTACATTAGAACATTGAGAAATCAAACCAATCATCTGAGAGGAAAAAAGTCAAAAGCACTTGGTCATCATTTCAAGGATGCATTACCAAGCTTTCAAAAAGAATTGTTTGTCACTTTCCTTTTCCGTATTGAACAAACCGATGTAAAGTAATTTAACATGGAAAAAAAATAAAAGAGTTGGAAATGGTTAGAGCTATCAACCATGATTGCAAGATCAGACATAAACAAATTATAAGCCCAAAATGTACTGGCACCGACTAGGTGAAGATATTCAAGTTACAGCTTCCAATAACTATGACTTCACCGAAGAGAGGATAGATCCAGTTAAGAGTATCAAAAGGATAGGTAGAAAGATCTACTTGACAACTGGAGAACTTACTGAGGCTGACCAAATCAGAGGATGCTGCTTCAGGGTTGTGCTAATGCTGAGTGCAGAAATCATGCAAGTATGGTGCTTCCAGGAAACACGTCCCGCCCATGTAAGCTCCCGCTCATGAAGTATTACCATCACAGGCTCAATATAGCCTTAATAAGACATGGAGGCAAAACATCTAGTATGTATTAGTTTGCACAAGTGGCTAGACAAGTGCGGTAAAGTAAAGCTACCAACCCAGTGAATTTTTTTCACATAAGACAACATGAGATTTCATGCATTACTATCAAGAAAAAAATTTCCGCAAAGGAGACATAGAGCAGTTTGCTAAGCTAATGGCAGCATTTTCAACTATTAATTTGAAGATATGATCTTACAAGTTGTCGCAGCTCGCAAGACTTACACAACAAATTGTCTCCCTACATTCACCTCAGCAAGAAAACCATTTAAATAGCATTTTGCAGTTTCCATAACATTGAGCTTACACTTACTAGCCTAGGAGCTATTGCCGAGTATCAAGCCAACCCTATCTTGGCATATATTCTACCACAAAAATTAACATGGAAACACAGTAAAAGAAGCAAATCTTGGAAAAACAGAAGTTAGTTATCAACTTTCTCACCGTGTACAAATACAAAATCTTTTACATGCTTCATTTCCAACTCCCGGAGACTGATTATGTAGGATGATTCTACTCGAATGGAAACTGCACCTGCCGATTCAAATGTGTCCTCATCTCCCACCAAGCCAGAACCAACCTGAGCCCCAAAGTCCAAAATGAGTCAATAGGAGCAATGGCGCTAAACAATGTGTTGCACAAAGAATTCAGGAAACACAACAAAAGGTGACTTGAGAAATAAGCTTGCACTATCTCTTGGAAAACACAACTTTCCTAGAAGTAAGTTGTGAATTACCCACTTGCACTGGTTGGCCAATTAACAGCTTACTTCTATTAACAAAGTCATTTGAGAAATGCACTCCCCTATCTCTTGACACCACAAAGTGGAATAGAAGATATTGCTCCTTTCACAATACTCCATGATTGCCTCAGGATAGAGGGTACACAACGAAATTGAGAGGAGAGTACATAGTGCCAAAAGGGCACAACAGTTTGTCCAAACAGCTACATAAGTTTGTGCCTCGTATTACTCAAAATTTTAGACTCGAGCTAGGACCAAGACTGAAAATGACAAAGTCTTAGATGACAAAATTTCATTAGAACCCCCGACACAAAAGAAAGCAAATTGAACAGAAAGGGGACTAAAAGTCTATGACAAAAGATCTAAGGAAATAGGAGAGACCTGAGAAGCCTTAAGCATTATCATTTGCAGACCATAAACAAGAACCCCTCCGCACCTGCCTTGAGGATCAACCTTCACCAGTGGGCCTCTGGCAAAAGATTCTCTGCCTCTTTTGAGATGAAGCCAATCTGGACCCTCAAAACAATGCATAGATCTGAAAAAGCCACCATCAAGGATTATGTTTCATCATATCAACATAAACAACAATACATTGGTAATATGAGACCAGCTTCCCAATGTTGTGTTTTTTAGCTTAAGGAATAGGAGAAGGAACAAAATTAGGGAAAACCAGGGCAAATATAGCTTAAGACTAAGGCACCAATGCAAAACTAAAATTCAGGACCACCCATAACACTTAAATATATGTCCTTAAACAATCAATAAAATGGATGCTGAGATGGGTAACGGCACGAACAATTGGAGATATGCATTTCTTGTAGATTGTGGGATGCCAAGCATATCAAAGGTCAGCACTTGGAAAATGATGAAAAAGTTAAGATGCCACAAATCTGTGACAATGAACATTAACAAAGAGCTTGTTGAAGCCCAATGAATTCTAGAGCTATCTGAATTTGTCAGTTCTTTATGAAAAGAATATTTTCTAACAAAAAATTCAATTGCCCGAAATGGAGATTATATGAAAAATGGTGTAGATTGCCTTCTTTTCTGAAAAGTGGGAGACAAGGCAAATGACTATTACATAAAAAATTTTAATAAATCAAAAAAAATTCAAAGTTAGAAAAATATTTCCAGTTACATTCAGTTTTAAAGAGAAAAGGAAAAAGTAAAAAATCCAACATTTTTATGATAGTCATTGGTGAAAAGAATGGTTCTGTTTTCTTCTCTAAATACTTAAAATTAATTTGGTACCGCCCTAAAACAACAAATCATCCACGGTCAGGAGAAGAGATTCCTAAAATAAAACGATCTGAAGAACACTGGCCAAAGGACAACATAAATATCTGACTAAAAGAAAATTCAGAGGTAGATAAATAGATTGAATGAATCCCAAAGACAAGACCAAATTCTTTAGGCATGTGTCATCATGGAAGCATCAGACGCAATACTGCAATAATTTTGCCATAAATTTTATAGCATCCAATTCAAAAAGCTAAAAATGACGTAACACAACTAATATAGCACAATAATAATCGTCATGTCCCATCATGCCATATGATTGGCGTTAGAAGCACTCTCTGCCATAAAGCCGCTCTTACGTTGTGCGAAGTCCATGAATCGAATCATCAAACTCCAAAATGGAAATTTTTGCATCTTGAAATGTTAAAATGATAGAATCTCTGCTCCTGGAACCATTACCACCTCCAGTTGACAGTACTGCCATACTTTCAACATTACCGTGCAACCTGCAGTTCAATCACAACACACGGGGAAAGAAGATGAAGTCAACAGACAAAGACTTCAAAACATATCCATTCATTGTAAGATATCCAGCGGAAAATACGTACTATGATTTTAACATTTCTTGTAGACCATGCTGTTCCACCCAACAAGAAAACATCGCTTTATTCAAAGAAGCCAACATTTTAATATGCTTATCTGGACTAATGTAGTTCCCTCAGAAGCAACTTTTGGTTGCAAATTGCACTGATGAAATTATCCAATGAGAAGAAGCCATAAAATGACCAGCTACACATCAATGTGGCTGTGCGTACACGAATATTTAAAATTCAAGCCTCGGTGTAACTCTACATGAAGCTGGGCTAGAGGTTGACAAGTGTTACTCGCTCTGAATCAAACTCCTTCCCAAAATCAAAATTATCTACCGTTTTCAAGCATAGCATTTGGCTCTTTCAAAGCTGTCGCAGCAGAGTGAGAGTGAAGTGTCTTGTGCTTGAGTTAGTCACCATGGTCAGTTGTCATATTTGCGGAAAAATGAGTTTGACAGTTGGTCGATATTCTTGCTAGAGTTGCTGATCATATGGGACTAGATGGAATGCATTAGCATGTGATTCAGCTACACTCGTGCACTCCGAGGATTTGACGAGTAAAAATTTCATAATTCTCTCTCTATAGCTTGCCCGTGCGGTTGCTCATTTCTCTCCTAAGAATGTCTGTACTGCATCACATGGATTACGGAATTCCTCCCTCTACGCGTCTACATTGTAAAGGAGAATGAGAAGCAAGACAAGAACCTGTAATGGCAAACGAGCTCGAGCGAAGCGCCGGAAACACCGTCCATGGCTCCGCCTCGCTTGGCCTCGCCGGAATCCTTATCGCCGTCCTCTTGCACTCTCACTACGTACACTTCGAGGACATTCGCGGCGGTGACGATGAGATTCGGGACGGGTCCGATCTCTCGCCGCGGCGGCGCGTAGTCCGGCTCGAGATCGTCGGTCTGCGACGGCGGAATCCGGGGAGGGAAGTCGGAAGGGCTGTGAGTGATGAACCCCGACCCGCAGTTGTCGATGCCCGTGGGCCAGTGCATCATCTTGTAGGCCGCGAAGCTCATCTCCTATGGATGCGAGCGTCTCGGAGGGACGGAGGGAGTAGAGAGAGAGGGGGGGGGGGGGGGAGAGAATGGGAGGAGAACGGAAGCTTTCCCGATCGAATGGCGCAGTGAAAATGGCGGAATCGAGGATGAACTTGGCAGCGATGAATCTTCTGCAAATGCAGGGAAGATGCTAGGGTTTCAGCTTAAACCCCTTTGGCGGGAGCGGGATGGCAGGGAAGGGACCGCTTCGCCCCCGAGATGGCATGTATCCGCGGAATAAAAGGGGAAATTACCCCTTAATTTTGAAGTATTATACACTTGTCTCGAACTTTCAACTACTGCATAATACCTTAATTTTCCGTTATTTCTTTTACTATATGTGCGTGCAATGCACGTGATTTTTAAAAGGGTAAAATTAACCTTTCTTTAGTCCTTAATTGCTGTAAAAATTATAAATATAGAAAAAGGGAGATAAATAAATTAGCTGAAATTTTACTAATAGAACAAGTAAATATGAATAATGGTAAAACAATGGTAAACGATATAATTTTTAAAAAAATTTAATCACTTTAATAGAACTGGATAAGATATTTCAAGAAAAAGAATGATGATAATTAAACAAAAAAGGGAAAAGGCATCGATAGCATAAGTGCTAAATGATAAAAAAAAAAAAAAAAAAAAAAAAAAAAAAAAAAAAACGGGTACTCATCGGACATCCTTGAAAGATCAACTAATGTAAAAAGTACTTCACTAATAAAATATTTTGAAAACATTATAGAAGAAATTGAGGCCTTCAACTATTAAGAGGAAATGATTAATCAAATATAAGGTGGTATTTGTCAAAGTTTTTTATCGACCAAATATTTTTTACATTAATAAAAAATTTACAAATATATTATGTCATTTACTTAATTGTATTTATTTTTTCATACAAATGATTTTTTCATGTTTTGTTAATTCATCTGTCCAATCAATTTTGATCGAAAATCGCTAACGTAAATATTGGTTGTCCTACATGACTAGATTATGTTAATGTTGAAAATTTTTAATAATATTGTAATATTCTTTTAAATTTTTTTTATTAGTTTTGTTCTTTTTTTCTTGTCTTCTATTTTCCTTCTTTACATTTTTTTTCCCTCCTCCCCTTCTTCCCTATGTTGACCATGGCTAGGCCTCGAGCAAGGACAACCCTTATTAGCCCAAGCCTAAGTGTCCCTCGCCTTAGGAGGTTGCCGACAATCGTCGAGGATAGGCACCCAACAAAGGATGAAGGAGGAGAAAAACAAAATATGAAAAAATTAACAAATTATTTTAAAATTAATAAAAAAATTCATAACATTAATCATACCACGTAAAATGGCTAGCATCCACGTCATGAATTTCTAGTCAAAATTGGCCATATATTATATTGACAAATTTTTAAAAGGTTTAAGACTCAATTTATACAATTGAAATATTTATAACTAAATTGGTAGAAATGTAATAGATTTATGATTTTTTAAATAATTTTCTTATCGTTATTCATAGTTAAGCTGGCCATTAACCATGCAGGGTAAATAAAGACCGATACTTTTCGTCTCAAAAATTATGAATTGAGCTCAATTTCTAATCCACATTAAGGGAACCTCTTACTCCTACCATGGCAAGGATGGCCAACTTTAAGGTAGAATTAGAGAGATAAGCATATACTTGCTTATTAGAAGTGAAAAGTTCTTTCAAGTTTAGAAAGTTAATATCATATAATCATATGTCGTTCGATGTTTACCTTTTGTTATGAAAGTTAGTAACCATATGGGAAATTGATTAGTGCTCAGGCAGTGCTTAGGCAATCTTCCACCCTCTTAGTAATTTTTCAAAGAGTAAAGTTAGTATCAAAATATCGAGCAATTAAACAAAATTAGCAAAGATTAGTAACTTTACTTTTACTTTTCGAAATAGACGTATGTTCCGAACAACAATTGCAGGCAAGGTTTCCAGTTTGTCAGCAATTTTCAAAGAGGTCGACTAATTTTTACCGCTAAGAAATTAATAACTTTCAAACCTAATTAGTAACTTTTCACATTAGGCCAATATCCATCACCGTCTTCGCTAATATTTCAAGGGAGAAATTTATCCTCTGGTCTCTCAACCTAAAATAACCTAAAAATCAAGTTATGACATATTGATCCTAAGTAAATTCATGGAGTATTTTTGCCATTTGGCACTAAAAATTGCAAGCCATCATTAAACACCACTCTCGATTGTCAAACTAAAAATTTAGCACGTGCACAATATTGTCATTTTGCTTGGAAATTTTCATCATTAATGGGCATCATTGGCTCAACTCGACGTAAATGGCTAGCATAGCAAGTATTGAATCTAGTACCGAGTAATTACAGTAAAAACAACTTTTTACACTATGATTATTAGCGATGGCCGCGGGCCAGCCCTGCAAGTTTATGTGCTGTGCGTGCCGGCCCACGTACCAAGCCGAAGAACTGAGATGAATAGTAAATTACAGTAACTGATGAGCTCTGCTGCAGCAAAACAATTTTGACGAAAGCATTGTCTGATTCTGAACCAAAAATCAAGAAACGATCAAAGTACGGTAATGGACGCATTAGGAAAGCACGACGACTCTTCCTAGAACTTTCTTGCATGGGATCAGCGTCAATTTGCAAATCCTCACCAGTTTGTCCATTTGTCATTTAAAATTTTAGAGAATCACACACACAGAGGTCAGAGAGCAGGTAATCCTAATCTCTTATAGCAGGAAATGGTGCAGGTAGAACATAAAGTCGGTCAACCCCACTCCACTTAGTAGCCTCCTAGTACCTTGCAACGGTTCAGGCAGGCCAGAGAACTCCCGTGCACATATATAACCACTATGTAACTGCAGATGCAATTGTACACGATCCATCTGCCATTTCTTCTCCACCCAATATGGCTGAAAAAGAGGTGGAAGATCCCAAAAAGAAGCGTGTCAGGCAACCGCCTTCAATACCGTTTCTTTGGGAAGAGAGGCCTGGAATGCCCAAAAAGGACTGGAAGGACAACGCTTCTTCGTCTAGGCCAGTTCCACTACCAGCCAAGCTAGTTGCTTCAATCCCCTTCACGTGGGAGGAGAAACCAGGAAAACCACTCACCTCTATCTCACAGCTACCGACAGAACCCAAGACACCGACCACAAACACAAACCTCGTTGGCCCACCATTGCCTCTACCCCCTTCCCATTGCCTAGAAGCCGATGGTTCTTACAGAGAGTTTAGCGACAATGATGGTGATGGTGGCTCAAATGATGAAACATCTGAGTTGGATGGTGAACCATTTCTCTTTGAAACGAATGATAATTCATTTAGTTCCCCACCCTCTGTCCTGGTGAATCTCTTTTTGTCGTCTACAACGATCTCCACAGCCATTCCGGTGCAAATGATCTCCTCGAGGGACGATGCTGGTCCAGAGATTCAATCCTGTCCTTCATCACCAGCTTCAGACTCTAAGAGTAGCACAAGCAGTTCTGTGTCTGGAACTTCAAGCCTTGTGGGTGCTTCCTTCTTGGAATGCCTCTTTCCAATACTTCCACCGAACTCTGGTTTCCTAGAAAAAGTTGAGACCTCCGAGACACAGCTTTCTAGTGTAACAGAGCTAAATGGTACAACTGTGGATAGAGAAAGTAATAGCAGCCTCATGGTAAGACGACCGAGGACTCTAGGGGAGCTAATGCTGATGAGCCGGAGGATGAGTTGCAGGAGGAAAGCTGTGCACATGAGAAAACAAAACCTGTCAATGGTAACTCAAAAAGTATCTAAGTACTTTCATTAGTGCACAAAACTGAATGTAGATGTCGTTCAACTATTGCGCAACACAAAAAGTCACTAAGAAGCGCATTAAGGGAATTAAAACTGATGGGGCTTCCTCGTCGACACTAGCAGGACTGACACTGAATATGTTTCTCAAAATTTTTCCAAGAAAATTAATGAGAATTACCTTTCTGTCATGCTATTGCAGGAATTTGCAAGACAGAGTGCTTTTGGATGCGGCATCTTTGGATCAGGCAGCAAGATGCTCAAAGGTTGGCGTTGCAGGCGTCAGTTAAGATTGAAGCTGGTTTGAGGTCATAAAGATGAAAGCTAAACTAAATCTATTTCTATTTGGAAAGCTATCCCGAAAGCTAAACTGGATCTCGTTCAATCTCTAAAGAGCAGTGCATGTCTCCTTAACTCCCTTTGAACTTTGCAATGATTACAACATATTTATGAGAAACAATATGTACAACTGATACACGATTCATCATCTTGAAGATTTACGCATTTCAGCAACTTTACGTATCCTTTCTATTGCAATACGAATGTTGCCTTCAGATAATGTAGTAAAACAACAACGAAACCAGCCTGGTTCTATGGAGTGGCATGCTGAACCGGGTGTTGCGTTGACCTTTGCAACATTCAGAAGCTTGTCCCACAACTCAAGCTCCTCCTTCACATTGTGAGAGTGCATAAGTCCGCTCATATCCACCCAACAATACAAACCACCACTGCTGTCCACGTACTTGACTCCTATTTCTTTGAGGCCACTCACAAATATATCATACATCTCCCTTATCCTCTTTCTATTTGTTTCTAGATATCTCTCAATGAAGAGCGTGTCCGAAAGCAAAGAAATCAGTAACCTCTGAGTGGGTGCAGAGACAGAAGAAAATCTGGTTAATTTTTTGGCAGCAGCCAAAACATCATCATTATATGAATATATAACCCCAACTCTAAAGCCTGCTAGGGATAGATCCTTTGACAGACCGTACAAAATATGAGCCCTGCTCTTGTCGAATTTTTCTGCATCCAAAATCTTGGCCAAGCTAAAAAATTCCTCATTCCCATGAATGGAACCTGCAAATATCTCGTCAGAGATTATGTGGATTTTATTTTTTTGGGCAAAGTCCAAAATATCATGGAGCGTTTTCTGCGGCAGTAAATTGCCCACAGGGTTTGATGGGTTAGAGATGAGGATTCCATGAACTCTCTGCCCCCTTTTTCTGGCTTGATTGAAAGCTTGTTGAAGAGCAGCAATGCTTAGAATAAAATTGTTGGCGCTGTGACAATGAACCGGAATAAGCTCAACTCCAGTTCGCCAGGTCATATCCCTGTCGAAACTGCAGATTGGATGCAGCATATATTTGCGCAATGGAAACATGTGTCAACGGTAACACATTATAAAAAAACACACACACACACATACACAAAGGGAAGCTATTTGTGAGAGCTAGAAATACCCAGGATAATAGGGTGTGGGAACAAGAATTGCATCTCCGGGATCAGCCAAGCAAAAGCACAAAATCTCTATTGCAGGAGTTGCACCAGCTGTGAGTACAATTCGTGATGGATCAAATGAGATTTCTCCTCCCATAACCCGCGACATGAAGCCCGCCATCGCCTGCATTCTCCACAGAACAGAAGAAAGGAATCGCAACAATGACCACCACGTTCATCAAGTGTCATCCATCCAATCAAGCAAGAAGTTTATGGGGCAGCCTTGTTCCTTTGTCCAAACTAATTACTGATGAAGACAATGGTAATTGTAATAACTCCCAATATTAGATGGGTGGATGCTTTTCCCTGCCGTCATAGACCATAGCTATTGGCTAAAAAACAATTGTACCTCCGTTAGGAGAGAAGAATACCTCTTTCAATTCCGTCACTCCATCATGAGGCTGGTACCCCGTGATCCCACCAATGCCCAAATGACCCTTGTCGCCTCCGTGTCCAATCATCGCACCATTCAGATTCTCAGACAACCATTCCTCCATCAAATCCAAGCACAGCTACACCAAGCAAGTAGAATAACATTGATCATGCACTCTCACGATTACTCCCCAAGAAAAAATCAGGATCGAAAGAAAATGCAAACGGAACGCATCGGCAAACCGTCACGTGCCAATCAATTGCGAATGAATCACAACACGACCGCATCTAGCTACATGATGCAGGGGACAGTACCCTGTTCTCGGACAATCCCAGCTGGATGATCCCGTTCGGGTTAGCGACTTCGTCGAAAGGATCCTGCGAAACTCGACCCAGTCCCACGTAGTATGGCGATTCTTCCGCCTTCGCAATCGGCTCGGCTCTTTCGGAGACCCGCCGGGTGGCGAGGCCGCGGAGGCGCCTGATGTGGAGGTAGCAGAAGAGAGCGCAGGGGACGAGAGTGCCGATGAACAAGCCTCCTCGGCCTCCGACGATACCTCGCAATGGGACTATCAGTCTCATGATCAGGGAGAGTTTGGTGATTGATCGCTCGGGATGATTTCAGTATAAGAAGAACAAGAAGCAGCAGAAGAAGAAGGGTGGATCAGAGGGTTCGAATCGGGTGGCTTTGCGTTTATGATCCCTTTCTTCGTCAGCATGCCAAGCTGAGATCCGAGTTGCCGACTCTTTCTTCATGTCTGGTTGATGTCTTTGCCACTTTAATTAAAACGTTGAAAAAAAGCCACGGACAACCTTAAATTATACTCCACTTGAAAAGCGGGGAAGGGGGAATCTAAATTAGTGAATTGTACTGCACTTGGGACCTTTAAACTGAAATCGGGCCATAATGTCTAAACGCCGTGGTGTGGAATTCTCAATTATACTTCAGTGGGGTCGTGCAAATTTACAAGCAACGCTCAAGTGTTGCAAATCAGCGGGCCAACCGTTTCTCAAGGTCGTCAATGTTGAATTAGTAAATAAAGTTGAAGGTAAGCCCAAATAAGCCAATAAAATTAGGTTTGAAGTTGAGGCCGAGGCTGAAATAAAGGATGAATTTGAGTTTCGAGTTGAGCTGAGAGATGAGATTTGGTTTGAAGCCGGTGCTCGGGCTGGGCTAGGGTGAAAAGGATGCTTATATTAGACATTGAGAGTGATAGTACCAAGAGTGATGAGGATGATATTGGGAATGTGGACGATAGTGAGAGACTTCACTGTGGTGGCCGTGCCGATGAAGATCTAAACTACAAACCTCAAGACGTGTTTACAACATTGTTTGCGAGAATAGTGTATGCATTGGCTACTTATTCAGTTGAAGATGACATGAAGGAGGGTGAAAATTGATGAGGGACGGAGAACAGACGAAGATCTCAATCCTCCTTACCGTGGAGACTAGGCATTAAGCAAGCAGGGTAAATTTGTACCTATAAGATATGACTCTTATGGGGACTAATTTTAGGTAGGCATGAGATTTCCCTCTGTACTCAATTTAAAGGAATGGTGCAAAAATATGTAATCACAAATGGTTACAACATTGTTTGCGAGAATAGTGTATGCAAAAATATGGATTCCATGCACGTGAATGAATGTAAACGAACCATTATGATAGTTGGATGAAGATAGAGAAAGCTTGTGTTATAAAGAGAGTTGATGAAAAACATACTTGCCCGAAGAGTATAAGAAACAAAAATACATCTTGTATAAGGCTTGCTCCTTGCCTGAGATCAAAGCCAATACGAAATATATTATAGCACAAATACAAATGCTGTAATGGAGATGTGGGCATTCATACTTAACAAAAAAAAACCCGTTACAATGTAATTGCTAGAGCTAATTAGATTATTAAGGGCCCATTTGTCAAGCAATATAAGTTGTTGACATAACTCTTTTAGATGAATGTGGCGAGAACCCCAAATTTGATCTTGAACTTAGACATGTCAACATGTTCAAGAGATTTTAGTGGGCTTTGAAGGCTTGTCTAAAAGGTTGTCGGAAAGTAAATGGGCTAGACCTTGCTCGATATAAAGCAAATGCTGCGTTGCGTTGTTGGAAAAGATGAAAATGGTCAGAGGGTTCAAGTTGAATGGCCGATGTTGAAGCCAAGGCACGAGACGGTTAGACTTGATTCCTCGAGCTGCTACTTGAAACCATGAAAGCGAGCACGGGTAATGATTGAACCTTCAAAAGTCATCAATAAACAGTAAAAGTAGTGCTTGTCTTGATCAGTTCTTTCATAAAAATAACAAATTTTTTTGTTAAAATAAATTTGTATTAATTACTTAAAAAGATACATTATAAATACATAAATTTCATAACAAAGCAAATTAAAACGGAGCAAAGCCAATAATACAATATAAATCTAGAAAACAATATGATCAACGGAGCACTGATGAGATTAAAAACATGCTCATTCCATATTAATGTATTTGTCAAGCAAAATATTCATCGGCTAATTACTAAATATCGTAGTTTCATTAGTAATGAGCACATGCCAAAAATTCATTTTTTAATAACTACAGTCTTGTCGGTTGGTAGTGACACCTAGATTCGACTGCCTCTGTACTATGCTATATGGAGACAACCAAACTAAGTTGAATGAATGCAAATCCAACATTTGGGACAAATTTTCATACTTTATCGAGACACTGAAGCTCCTAAATCATCATTGAAGTTGGAGGCAGAAGACTTGTCCACGAGTAGAGCACAAGCGCATGGAATTCACGAAAGCATATTTATATGCTTCCAAATCTAGATCGGGAGAGAATACCTCTCACATCTAGAATTAGATCGGGAGAAAATGGCTCCAAAATATAGATCAGGAGAGAGAAAGAAACAAGAAAATAACAAAAATAAGTATAAACAAAATCAATAAGAGAGGGAGGGGATCTCCATGGGTGAAGGTTGAAGAAAAAGATGGAGAGAGACAAGCAAGGGAGAGAATGGGGAAAAGTGCTTAAAAAGTCCTAAACCTTTTGTATTTGTGCCAATCTAGTCATAAACCTTTTTTGATGCCATTTTAGTCCTAAACATTTTTACTTAGTCTTTGATTCAAATCATTTTCGGCCAATTTTGGCCGATTTTGCTAACGGGCCTGTAGCGTGACGTGGCTTCGATCGATGCTGATGTGGACAAATTTTAATAATATTTTTTTTTATTTTTTTATATTTCTTTTTTTTCCCTCCCCTCCTCCAACCGGTCGCCAAACCTCGGTGACCGGCCAGAGGCGATGGTCGGCAAGGTTGACCTCGGCGGCCACCTCGCCCTCGCCACCCGGCGCGACGGTGGGCCGCGAGGGCGACCTAGCACCAGGCCGGCGAGGCCGAGCCTCGCCGAATCACGACTTTGCGGCGTCGGCGAGACTCGCCCTTGCCCGCACCACCCAGCAAGAGGCCGCCCTCGTGGCCACTATCGCGCCGGCCGGCGAGGGCAAGGTGGCCGGCTAGGTCCGGCGAGGTCGACCTAGCCGGCCGTCACCTCTGGCCGGTTGCCAAGGTCCGGCGACCAAATGGAGGAGGGGAGGAAAAAAAAAAATAAAAATAAAAATAAAAAATAAAAAATTTTCAAAAAAAATATTATTAAAATTTGTCCATGTCGCCGACCGACGTCCAGTCAGTAAAATCTGGTCAAAATTAGTCGGAAAGGACTAAATCGGCACTAAGTAAAAAGGGTTAGGATTAAATTGACACCAAAAAAAATGTTTAGGACTAAATTGACACAAATAGAAAAGGTTTAGGACTTTTAGCACTTTTCCCGAGAGAATGGAAGGAACCCCCAAGATTGAATCCATAAAAATATAGTTGACTTTGTATTAAATTCTCCTTGTATACATTTTATAATGTTTTGCGCGGCCTCATCGATTTAGTTTTACACTGTCTCCTCTTGCAAAACATAGGAATTGTGCAAGGCACATTACGCAAAATGGAAAAACTTGTACAATGAGGAATATTCGACGTTACTTACGGAGAGCTGCATATCAATGGCTTGATGGCCATCATAAAATGCACATGAATGAACTAATTCCCAAATATGAAATAAGTAGTACAATACGCGCTCAATGATAGGTTGAGAAACCACAAAAGCAAAAATAAAATGAATGTAATTATATTAAGAGCCCACGAAACAGTGTTTATTTCTATTCTTTTGTTCCCAGGAATAATTTTGGAACAGAATTGCATTTGGTAAAATTTTTGTTCCCGAAAATAGATTTGGAGTATAATTAAGAATATAATATATATATGATTCTTTGTTTCTAGGAACAATTCTAGAATCAAGTCTACCTATTTTTTTTTTTTCTTTTTCCTCCTTTTTCTTATTGTTCTTCTTCCCTCTTTCTTGTTCTTCAAGTGCTGCTGCCACCGCCATTGTCGTCCGCCGCCATCGCCGCCCCGCCGAAAGCCACCGTCTACCGCCCATCGCCGCCGATTGCCGGTGAGCTCGCTGGAGGCTCACCAATGGCCGTGTGGGCCTCCCCGGCCACCGGCGAGCCTCGCTTGGCGGGCGAGGCTCGACCTAGCTATCGGCGAGGCTTGGCCGATGAGGCACGGCCTCGGCGAGGGCCGCGATGCTTCGGTGAGATCGTCGACCCTCGTCGGCGGTCGCCCGGTCATCCCAAGGTCGGCGACCAGCCACCTTGAAGAAGAAGAAGAAGGGGAGAAAGAAAGGAAAAAAAGAAAAGAAGAAAAGAAGAAGAAAAAAAAAAGATTTGAAGTAGGAATTGAAATTTTGCTATATGTAGAATACGCATTTAATTTTGTATTTTAATTTATTATTTAGTATTTATATTTATAGTTTATACTATAGTTTATTATTTACTATTTAATGAAAATTTGATTAGTTAATATTTTTATTATTTAGTATAAATATAATTAATCAATAGAATTTCTATGATTTAATAAAATTTTAGAATGGAATAGTATTCTAAATTTGAATTCTTTTGAAATTGAAAATATAATAAAATGTAATATGATTTATTCGCTCGTAAGAAAATAATTACATTGGTGAGTGATCCATAAGAATTTAATATCAAATTTACACTCATCTGAAAAGGTAATTGAAAAAGAATTGGAATGTAAATTTTATGTAGTTACCAAACGCATTTATGTTCTTTTTCTATTCCAGAATCATAAATTTTGTACAATTACGAAATACATTATTTTGCTCAGAAATTGTTCTCAATAACAGAATAAAAAAGAATCATTTCTGATTAGAAATTGTTATCGAGAACAGGATAGTTACTAAACACGCCCCAAATCTAAAGAAAAAATAATAAAAGAAAGAGGAGAAAAACAAAGAGCAAAATGATGAAAATAAGGCATTCGACCCTAGCACCGCTACAGATGCACCGAAACCCAACTCTACTAGGTTAGTGCCAATCAATGTTTGACATGTGATGTATCTTGGTAGCCGCTATAGTATTTCTCTTGGTAGTGTACTCTAATGTATTTAAAGGAGATACTAGTACAAATGATCCATAAACTTTTGTCCAATGTGTAATATAATACTTAAACTTTGACTCAATGTATAATTTCGCCTCTACACTTTTATTTTGTTAAATGCGCTCTCTAACTATTAATAAATGTTCAACGTGATCTTCGGATTATATGAAAATGTTTAAAAATTTAGGAACCACATTGAATTTCGAGAATCATATTAAATAAATTAAAAATTTGAGGATAACATTACATATACATCCAAATTCAGAAATCATTTACTTCATTCTCTCTATTTAAAGATTTCACGAACGGATATTCGTGTTACCTCATGGTAGCGAGAACTCTTTTGCTTGAGATATCCACGAAAAGGACTCCACACGAAACGACAAGGGGAATCACAAGGAGCGGCTTTTCTTTTGGACTAGCACACCAGGCAACTCCTGGTCACACCCCGCGGACCCAAATTGTTTTTACTCAGAATCGCTTTTTTCTTTTTCCTTGTCTTCACTTGTTGAAAGCGAAATAGAGGGGAAAAAAACTTACGCAGGAGAAAAGAAACAAAGAGTAGGAAGTTTCAGGTGGTAGTGGTGAGTGACTCTTCATTGCAGTGTACCTCATTTCGGTGGGTGCAAATCGAGGTGTGTCTATTGTTGCTTTCAAATTGCAATGATACATATCTAAGCTATGTTTGCAAAATCCTACATCACATAATTGGTATGATATAAAGTAATTAATACCGAGGGTGTCAATGAGTCTGCTCGAGTTCATTTAATAGCTAACTCAACTCCCGACCCCACCCGATATTAACCCGACCCAAACTGAATGGCAAATTACCCAAGTGATTGGGTCAAGTCAGTTTTGGGTTTCATTTTTCCTCTTCTATGTGTTGAGTTTAGGAGTGAAAGCGAGAATTTCCTTCTTTTCCTAGTTCTGAAGCATATTTATTTGGATTCGGCTCAAGTTTGATAGTTCCGTGGCCAACCCGAAATGTCAAAATACTTGAATTTTTTCATGCCACTTGAACCGATAAAAGACCAACTGGAAAAATTCTTAAATTCATGTTCGGGTTGGGTCGATCTAGGTCGGGTCTTTTTGATACCCGTAATTAATATATCTTATTTAACCAATAACTTATTAATTTAAACTTTTAAGTGAATGTAAGTCAAATTGTATATGTTGGTGGGCTTAGATTTCGGCTACCTCTTGTCAATCTTCATGAGTGAAGATATCGGATTTTCGTTGCACACACCCAATGCAAATTGGTACAACATGTAGATAACAGGTTACGAATTATCCATCTTTTTGAATAGAGAGATTAAGCCATTTGAAATTTCATTCAGGAGATTGTTTGCAATTCACGTAAAAAGAACAAAGAAAGAAGATAAAGTGAAATATAAGAAACAAATGCCTAAGCTTATCATCACAATCCCAAACATCAACATATGGCTAGTACCCACCGCACCGAAATGTACAATTCAATATCTATATTATATTAGATTGGTTGGGGAGGATTAAATCTTCAAGTATATTTTCCGTACCTTTTAATCATTTCGATTGGAAAAACTAAGTAGGCATTCACTCAATCTTTGTAAGACCAAATCAATAAAAGGTGATTTGAAATCCAAATGAATTAGATTATGAAGAGTGGGCAATTATAACCGTACTTTTATGATCTTTCTCCACCCCGTGCGGCTGTTGCTTCACCCATCCATTTCAAGTGACCCACTCGATAGGAAATGATGGCATCTGTATGGAATTTGGATTCTCCGGGGCATGTGATTTCCAAAAATCGTACTTTTACGGTTTTACCTAACAAAAGAGAGAGGGGGAAAAAAAAGAAAAGAGAGAGAGGAGGTAACGCGTTGACGCTTCATTATTGACGCGATCGAAACTTTCTATCGTTCGTCAACCATCAACCATCAACCTCATCCATCTTCAATTTTTATTTTTTCAAATCTAGAGGAGCGTCACCGTATTTACGAAATGACCGAATTGCCCTTTCACTGAAAAAGGCGCGGGCCGTCGCTTCTGTGATTTCCTAGTTTTAGAATTTTGTTTCTTTTGGAATTTCATGGGAAGAGTAAGCCCCTTTCGCAAGGGGAAGAAAAGAAAAGAGGACAAAACCTTGCCTTTGTTTTTTAAATTTCAAAACTGGACTAGTCCAAATTCCAGAGTCTAATATGGCCAGAATAAAAACCCTAAAAAGAAAGAGTAAAGTCTCAATCAAGACAATTTCTATTCGGTGCACACACTTCGTGGGCAACATGTCAATCCAATTGATTTTTTCCCGGGCAAGACATCGGCCAAGACCAAGTTTCTCTGTTTTTTCCATTTTAAATCTCCATATTATAGACCAGCACAAAAATCTCTCCAGGAAGAAAATAATATATAAATGATACACCTATTATGATAATATGTGAACTCGGTACTTCATAATAGATATTGTGGAAAAAAAGTGATTTGACTTTTCTGATAATTGCATAATAGTTCTCATATTATTGCAATGTGGAACAATTCAATTCAATAGAAAAAAAAGTTTTAAAATTATTTGGAAAGCGGTGCAATTCATTTTAAAAACTAAATTAAACCATATGATTGTTAGGTGGACTCTTTTAAAAACCATAATTCTCTCCATTACTTGGGCTCCCTTTATTTCATGGTAAATGAATTATTTAGAAAAATACTTAATAAAAAAGATTATTTGTCTCGCTTACAAAAATGAATTGATGTTTACAAAAATGTTTGAACATAAATTATTATTTATAATGAAAATACCTCTTATCACCTAATTATTATGAACAATTATCTTTTAAGAAAATAATTTTCAAATTATCTATTTTTCGTAAAATAGACGGATGCCTAAAATCATATAATTACTCTTCTTCAATGGATATACCGGGCATCGGGATACTGTTGGAATTTTGCCACTCGACTTTCGAGGTTGATGTGGTCTAAACAGTAAACAGTAAAGAGACAAAAGCCAAGACGTGCTTTGCATGCGCGAGGGGCAAAACAGTCATTTCAGGCGGTAGGAGACAAATGAGCAGTACCCGAAGTGCGGACCCACAAATTCAAAAAAAAAACCCGGATCCTAAAACGAACCATCGCCTCCGGAATCGATCGATCGGCTCTTTCCTTTCGGGGGGGTCTCGTCCCCTTCAAAAGGACACCACCAGCTCGTCGCGTCCCTTCTCCATGATCGCTACTCCCCCCCGCTCCTCCCCGCCTCCCCCTCTCGATTTTCCCGAGAAAATCCGACGGGAAACGGCGAGAAAGTTTCTCGCGAAATCGGCGAGACTCGATCGCGATATAGCGAGGAGACGCTTCGCGGCTCCGCTGCAGTTGGCGCGCTGCTCCGTTAGCTCCGGTTTTCGTTCGGATGAACTTTTTTTTTTCTTTTTTGAATGCTTCGTAGATTCTGCGCCTGATTTCTCGGTCATCTGATGAAAGAGAAGGAGGCGATGGGCGTTGAAATGGAAGGATGGAGCGACGAGGAATGCGATCCTGATTACGAGTTCGACGCGGCTCGTTTCTACGATTTCTGCCGGTCCGAGACGCGCTCGGAGGCCGAAGCCGCCGAGCGTTGGTTTGAATCCGCCGGAAGTTGTCCGCCTTCGCGTAAGCATCGGATCGTCAATCGCAGACTCTCTTCGTTTTTTTCGACGTGATTTTTTTGTCATCCGCCTGTCGACGATTGTTGAACTGAGCGCGTCGTCGATTTTCGCAAGAGCCTGGAGTGTTTAGAGACGACGATTGTCTCGTGTGCATGCGATTTCTAATGCATTCTTCGTATCCAGTTCGCGATCGTAGAAGGCCACGATGCCTGCCGCAAACACTTAAGAGATTTTCCTGCCGGCTCTGTTATCGGTTTCTTCCAACCGTCAGTGATCGGTCTTACTCACTGCCTATGAGCAACTCTTAATGTCGGCAACCGTTCACGCTTCGCTGCTTTCTAGCTGAAATGATCTGCTCCGAGTGTATAGTGTCCCTCAACGAAGTTAATCTTATTTTCATCCTGCCTAGGAGTGGAAGTATGCGAAACTGTTGGTTTTTTATGATTTTGGTTGAATTATCTTTGTGCCGCTCACCTCGCATTTACTTTTCTGTGTCAGCCTTGGTAGTGAAACTGAGGTGGAGCGATCACGATCCGAGAGAAGATGCAGAGACGTCCTCGAGAATGGATGGTCAAGATGACGTGAATTCTGTCTCTACAGACGTGGATCATGACTTGGACTCGGAGGTTTCAGCACTAAATAGCAGCGACCAAGGTATCCTTTACCAATCATGTCATACTCCTCTGAACATGGTTCATCAAGGTAGAATATGACCTAGGTTTTAGGAGTCGGGAGTGTCTAAGCTTTTGGCAGGCAGTCGGTAAGAAGGGTGTTGGTGCTATGTGAATGTTCTTTGTCTTCTTTTTTCTTTTCCTCCCTCAAGATGTAGAATGATTTTTTGGTGTCATCTTGTTCTAACCAGCAGCTAAAAGGGAAAAAGAGGCAAATAAGCAAGTAGTCTCACGAGGTGGTCTTTTTTCGCTCGAGTGAAAGTTTGCATGTCCTTAAGGATCGCATGGTTTGAGATGCATTTTGTATTTGCCATTGCTGTTTCTAGGAATGAAGCTTCAAGCCCTGTTATTCTCCTCTGTTCTTATTTGTGTTCTAACCATACAGCAGAAAAGACCCCAAAAGTCAAAACCAAGCCACTGGTGGAGTCATCCTCACCTAGAAGTTCAACTTTGATGAAGCCCACAGCCAGCTACTTGGCCAAGCAAAACCGTAGCCTAGAAGTTCATTTTAGTAGTTTCTTGAGGTGCAGCTGTTGGGCTGGTGAATTTTCCTGTTTAATCCTGTCTTTATTTGTTTGAATTGTCACTCACTGTCTTTCATCTATGTTTCCACATTAAAATTCTAGGTCCAACAAGTTTTCAGTCAAAAATCATAAAACATCTTTGCAGAACTCACCCCTAAGTGAGAATCGAGCTACCAAACGACAAAAGCTAGAGGCAGGCTATTTGCAAAAGGTGCTTTATTCTCTTGTATAATGACATTCACGGGCATCTTTCTTTTTATTTTGTTCTATATGAGCCAGCAACTAAATTTTCTTGCTAGTCTTTTCCATTTTTTAATTGGAATTGATGATCACTGGTAAATTTTCTATTTAGGTTGCTAATTTGAAGCACCAAACTCCTCTACATCACAAACTATCTAAAAAGGTAGGGCACGCCATTTGGAAATGGTCATCTTTGACTTCTAAATGGGTGTAAGTCTGGCAAATAATTTGTCATATCCACAATCAGTTCAATAAAATGGAAATGTTTGCACTATCTTGACCCTGTATCAGGTTGTATATGATATTGACTCGGTGCTTGTTAGACGGAACTATACAATTCCAAAAGAATTTTCTTTGGAAACAGCCCGTAGGGCACAAAGACACAGGTGTTAACCTTTCCATCTGGCCAACCATACTGTTTGGAAATGTTTATCAGTTTTCATTTACACACAAGGAAACTTATGAATTCGTTGTAATTTCAAGTTTCAGGTCTAAAAATAGAGCAGAGTCTGGTGAACATGCCAAATCAAACTCGCCAGTTTTGAAGGCATGCCAATTGCACTGTAAAGTTAGTACAGTTTTTTTCTGGTCTACAGTCCACTTTACACAACTATTCTCATTCAAATTGTATGATCTTAGTGCGCATGTTTTGGCCTTGAAGGTACCTTTAGCAACTCTCCATAAGAAAAGCACATTAGGGTTCCAGGTATGCTCTCTCTCATATTGCATGAAACTTATTCTTTTTCCAGCAAACATTTCTATAACATCTGATGGGGAGAAGCATTTCTTTGCATTGCATATTATACTATTTAATGTGGACAATGTGCATGTTGGAACTCTTCTGAGTCATTGTGTCTTTCTTGTTGGCTTTTAGGCCTTTGCCATGGACAATCAAGATGGTCCATGCTTCTGTAATCATGCTAACCTGATCAAAAGACGCATAAGTTGCGTATGGTCATTTATCTCACTATATAGGAGTTAATTTGTTTGTTGTGGCAGGAAGAAGATGCTTCTCCTCTTTCTGCTTCAGAAAATGTAATGCCAGAAGTCAATAGGTAATACAGTTTGTCACTCTTAATTTTTAACTAAAGATTCTGAGGTAGAATGAAAAAACATAATGTGGAGGAACTATTGTTAAGTGCTGAAGCTTTTACTTTAGATATGGGGAGTTGCTTTTTTGAAGTTACATTTTATTGAGATGTCAATATTGCTCTCTAAGTGTTGCTGTTCCCTCTGCAGACCGACTTCTGCTGATACTCACAGTCAGACTTGTAATGTTGCTCCTAAATTTGGAGCTTCAGCAAATAATAAGGTGGTCTCTTTGATTGAATATTACTACATTGTGAGCAATATATACTAGTTTGTTATATGGCCATGTGATGAATTATGTTGGTCGCCCGTGGTATAAGAATTTGGGAATCAATTAAGAAAATATAAATTTAAAACAGCCTGTGCAAGGAAATAGTTTTTAGATCAGTTCTAATCTACTTCATTGCTTTCTTTGACATTTTTTGCTTCATCAACTGCTCTTTTTTTCAGGAAACAAAATGCCAAAGGAAAAAGCATGACCCACCAGTGGACCTCTTTGAAAAGGCATGTTGAGTTTAAACTTATTCTAAACTACCAATTGATGGTAGCTTCTTCTTTCATTACCTCTTTTTTTTCCTTAACAGCATCTTCACCACATTGGAAGAATTGTTTGTTTTCCTTTACTAAACTTTATCTGGAGTGTTGAAGAGTCATCAGGATTTCACTTATTGTCTAATTCTCATGGTTGGCCAGCTCTCCTTAAGATCTAGATCTCAGCTGAATTCAAAGACTCGGTCGAAAGCTCCTCTGGTCACAGGGGTTGGTTCCTCTAAGAAGGTCTTGTTTTCGAAGCCAACTACCTGGAAAAGGTTAGCATGATTTCGATTGTCGCTGATACAGGTTTACTTTATTTGATGGCACAATGATTTAATACAAAATGCAGTGATGTTGATCCATAAGGAATATGAGGTAGACCGTGGACCGGACTGTTCTTCACATTAACCAAGAATCAGTCGTTTTGGACAATCAATCTGTAAGGTTTCATTAGATCTCACACAGTTACATCAACAGATGGTAGAAAGGGAGGATACGTCATCCAGTGTCATAGGATGGCAGATTCAGTGTGGGAGGGGCAAGCGGATTGCTGGAGTCGGACAACTAGCCTGCATTAACAGGTCAGAGGAAGATTGTTCTTTTTTGTGGTGAACTTCCATACTCATGCTTGGATTCATCATTGACTAATAACTGTGGGGATATCAGATGATGCCAGTCAGATGTACCAGCTGCTGTTCGAGATGACTGGATCCCATTTTGGCTCCTTCAACTCAAGAAATGCCTATTCTTTTCGGCCGGAAGTTGTACAGTCATTAAAGATGCATATGGGTCACCACGATTGTGGCATACACGTGATTGCGGATGTCAAATGTAGGCCTTTGCTTTTCCCAGCCGCATTTGGAAATGTGATCTAAGATGCAACCGCCTTCGTGTGCCTCAGGAACGTCAACATCAGATCAAGAAGGCGTCCCCTGATAATGATCCCAAGGAGGTCACCTGGGTATAAAGGGCGTGACGAGTAAAGATGCTCCTCTAAGGATAAGGGCCCGTTTGGTTCGGCTTTGGACAAATGCCATTAGGAAAATGCAAATAGCATTTGGTAAATTGTAATTTTAAAGTTCATTGTGAAATGACTTTGGGCAAAATACTGTTTGGTAAAAATTGCATTTGTAAAATTTTTTGTTAAATTAAAAAAAATAATAATAATAAAATCGTATTTTTTTTATGAAGTCTGTTGCCGAACCGGCCAGATTTGGCGGCCGGACCGTCGGATCTGGCCGTCGGTTGGCCGGATCTACCCCAGGCGACGGCTGCCTAAGGTCGGTCCAACGATGGTCGCTGCGACCGCGCGTGACCGCTTGGCCGACGATCGTCGGCCTCTGATCAGCTTCCGTGCGGTGGTTTTAGAGAAGATGAACAATATCGAAGACTTGCATTCCGAAGATACAATTTCCTAAAGTACCTCCAGAGCTACATTGGGCTAAAGGCCCTTAGAGCCATTTAAAGATGCAATTGCATCTTACCAAAGTTGCTCAAAAAATCGAACCAAACGAAGCCTGAATCTTGCGGCTCAAATCTCTTATCATCGGCTGAGGATGGCTGTGCCCAATTACAACGGTACTTCCCCTGATTTAAGCCTTTTTACTTTGATGGTACATGCCAGTCTGCGACATTCGTATCCTCAACAAAAACAATTTTCATGGCTTTGCCTCTACACAGTGTGTTTTACCTTGTGGATTGATAAAATTTGCATGTAAAAGATAGCCAGTGCCCTCTTAGTAAATGTAAGCATGAACGGTTGGCGATAACATTACTCGAAATTTCCTTTGACACATTAATCAGAATCACAAAGGATTTTTCTCCTCAATCTGACGCCCAATTACCTATAGTTCTTTCCTAAATTATCACCGTCCAAAGTAATATTTGCACACAGGAGTTGCTCAACGGCGGGCATCCACTACCCTTAATTGACTGGCTGACATAATTTTGCATCAACTTTCCGTGCAGCCTTGCCAAATGATGTTCCCTTAGGGCCTATGGCGAAAAAAGGCTAGGTTCAGAGCAAATAAAAATTAGCTGTGTGCCATCCCCTGCAACTCAGCTACGTGCTCTAAAAGTTTACGAGCAAAACACTAATGAGTACTCTGTTCATCTATAATGCCAGTGAAATAGAGCGAAAAATTAGAGTACATAACTTCTTAATAGGAGTGAGGAGTACTTGCCAAGGTTAAACGAGAACATGAGATGCGCAAAGTACATATCACGACAAGTCTTCCTTCCCCAAGCGAACCATGTGCGGTCCTTAATCGCATCATTGGGCAACATAAAAGACAGACATCCAGCAGGTTCAACCTAAAGACAAATCTAACATCGTCACTTTTTTACATGTTCTCCTTGCTCCTAACAAAAGCTAAACTTTTCTCAATGTTTCCTCTCAAGTTAAACGAGTTTGCGCTATCCACAAAAACCTTCCCCCAAAATTTCAGCTACGAAGGGAAAGGGGCCAGTGATGTTTCTGGGGACAAAAAGTAAACCTCCTCGACGAACCAATACTATGCTGCAATTAATAGAGAACACCACCCAACCGCTGCATCCTCAAACATCTAATATGCCCCTATTTCCTCTTCTCCAATGTAGGAATTGGCGTGCAAAATCTCAAAGGGTGTTCTTGGAAATAACTTCCCGGAACTTAAGAAACCACTGAGCATCCGATGTACTATCCTCCTGACAAACTTGAGGCAACTGACTCATCAATTGCTGCTGTCCTTTGTTGTTTATAACAAACCGCGCATAGTCTATGGTCTTGACATTGTGAGAAGAAAGCTTCGAGGCCGGTGCTGGAAGTAGAGAGATCAACACCCTCGCAACCTCATGCATTGTTGGCCGCTCTGAAGGGTAGCGCTTAGCGCACAATAGAGCAAGCTGGAATACCTTTTTCACAAGGGATATATCCATGCATGTAACAGAGACCTCAGGATCTACAGCTTCCATTACTGTGTTATTATCAGCCTTGGACAGTATCTAGACATGCGAGAAAGACAGCATTAATTTATAAGATATAACTGTTCATGTTATGAATACAACGAGGTACACAAGAAAAGGCCGTACCATTTGAAGCAAATTAGACTCATTATCAACAGCCTTCTTTCCTGTCAAGAGCTCCAACAAGACAATACCAAAGCTGTACACATCTGATTTTTCAGTCAGCCTAGATGTCCGGGCATACTCAGGGTCAATGTAGCCAATCGTTCCGAGCACATAAGTCGAGGCATGTGTTTTTGCAGTTGGGAGGCACTTAGCAATTCCGAAATCTGAGAGATGGGCCTCGAAATTCTCATCAAGCAGGATGTTAGAGGATTTAATGTCCCTGTGAATTATCCGAGGATTGCAATCATGATGAAGGTACGCAAGTCCCTGTGCCGCCCCAACAGCTATTTTCAAGCGTGTCTCCCAATCAAGTTTTACCTTCTTTGGTGGTCCTGTATGAAAACCAGAAAAAAATCAGACTCGAAAAAGATGTCTGTAAATTAGTAACAAAGAAAAGGGATCAAAACCATAAAGATTTCAGCATAAAAGTCAAACTGCACCTGCTACTGTGACAAGGTATCCATTTTAAAATAGAGCATATGATAGTGCAAAGCCTCATTCATTGGAGCAATAAGAACTATCAATTTCTTGAATAATTAGGCACCCTTTGGAGGAGTTTTGCTGTCATGCTATGAAAATGTCACCATGAATCTAGTTACTACTGGCAAACAATAAGCATGAAACAACATAATTGAACAAAAGAGTTTCAGAGAGCTAACCGTGGAGAAGATCCCACAGAGAACCATTTTCCATGTAGTCATAGAAAAGGAGATTTCCATGAGGAGATAATGCATAACCATGAAGGCTGACAACATTCCTGTGTCGGATACTTCCAGTGGTTTCGAGCTCAGTCTCAAACTCTTGCAAATTGTGAGAATGCTGATTGTAAAGTCGCTTAATTGCTATTGGCCGGGAATTCTTCAATACACACTTGTATACTGTACTTGAAGCACCATATCCGACAATATATTTTTCACTTAAGTTCTCAGTGATTCTCATTATATCATCTAACGTATGGATAGCCATATCCATGTGAAGAATAACAAGTTTTGGAGGACCTAAGAGACAGGTTCAAAGGGTAAGTATCATAGGAAAGGCACACATCATAATTTCAAATGCTGTCCCAATGTAAATAGAATGCACATAAAATTTGATTACCCTGCATGGTCCTCCTGCAATTCTTCACTGGCAGATTTGGACGATTCGACTTGTAAATGGTGATGATTACCATGCATAGTAAAGTGAGAAATCCCATCAACATACAAACAACTGCAGTTCTGGAGAAAATTCCTGGGGAGCAAGTCATAAAGAATTGATTTGTCAGTAGTGTTGGAGAAAGGAATGACGCCACGAAAGGGATCAGACCATATCAAGCCATTACCTCGGGGTTTTGGCACAGAACGATAACATATAGAACCCACCCAATCACCACACAATAAATCATTCCCTGAAAAGCTGAAGCAAAATATCCATTAACGTAACTATAACACAAACTTGCAAAGAAAAAATCTCTCAGACTCTCTTACCTATTAGGAGGAAATCGTGAAAAGTTTCGAAGAGGCGGAACAACTCCTGACAAGTTGTTGTAGGATACATTTCTGAAATAGAAGCATCATGCTCAGGAAAGCTTTGGATGAACAGTAAATAAAAGAAATTGAAATTTGGCATGAGAACACACAATACTGTGAGACTGAAACACTTGCTAAGTTGCTCCGGGATTTCTCCATGCAAGTTATTGTTATTCAGTATTCTGTCATACAATAGCAAAGAAGAACAAGTATGACTTCGCAGTTTTGCAGATTTTCAAATATGTATTGAAGACTCGTCCAAAAATATATGCAATGAAGACATCATTTGATCAATTACCAAAAGATTAGCAAAGGCACCTACAGAGATACAATGTTCTGCAACTGACTCAATTCTGCAGGAATGGTGCCGGAGACATTGTTGAATGACATATCACTGCAAGAGAACCACTACAGTGAGTACAGACATGAAACGTGAAAACAAAAAATCACCGGAGAGAAAGGACCGCTGAAAAAGAACTGACATGATCTGTATGCTCCTGAGATTTCCAAACTCTGCCGGCAGTGGCCCATCAAGATGATTACTGCTTAAGTTCCTGATAAAAGCCATTGCACAAGAATACTGCTATAACAAGAGTTCAATGAGCATAGACAACAAGAGGAATATAACAACCAGCCCAAAGCCTTACAGCGTGAGAAGATGCTCCAGGTCACCAATGGAAGGAGGAACCACTCCTGTAAATTTGTTTCTCGAGAGATCCCTGTGATCAGAGCTACATTAAGTTTCTTGCATCAGAAGATGAATCCCAAAAGAAAATCTAACAACAAAGCATACAATGTATCAAGATTGACTGTACGCCCCAGTTCAGAAGGTATGATGCCATTAAAATTGTTTGCTGAAAGATTGCTGCAAATAGAGTCATTTTTTGTCACTTCAATGTAAAGCACAATTCTTTGAGTTAACCAGAATGATTGAAGCACTTATATGAATATTTCATCAGACATACAGGTAAGTCAAGCTCTCGAGATTTCTGAAACCAGAGGGAACAGAACCACTCAGGCGATTTCCATGCACATTCCTGTGATGCAAGAAAAAGAAACAAAATCAACGAATGATCACGATAGGTATTTGTAATGAACTTACATGGCAAAGCCAAAACTCTGGTGACTGAAAAACATGTTATCATCTTACAATCGATTTAACGCTGTGCAGGAGCTTAAATTATCGGGGATCGGTCCTTCAAGATTATTGTTTGCAAGATTCCTAGCCATGTATCAACATTTCATGATAAATCAGTCAATCAACAATTTAGTAACCACCATCGTAGATCAGTAAACATAAATCACAAAGGAAACTCACAACTCAAACAATTGCTCTAGCTTCCCAAGTTCTGGAGGAATAGGACCAACAAGCTGATTATCATTCAACTGCCTGGAAGAAGTAGGCATATGAAAAACTCAAGAAGTCAACTGAGTACAATTTATAGAGTTCAAATGGCAGGAATTTTCTCACAGGTAACTGAGTCTTGACATATTTCCAAGTTCTGGAGGAATCGGTCCACTAAGCTTATTCCCATGGAGATATCTGTCATACAATATGCATGAACTAAGACCTCAAGACAAACAAATGGGAGATTAACAATATCCCAACAATAAACTTACAACTTTCCAGTATAGGACAGGTTTCCAATTATAGGGGGAATTGGTCCAACTAACTCATTTTCACTCAGATCTCTGCAATAAAGACATGGAATTAATAATCCTAAAAAAGAAAAAGAAAAATGCTATTCAACAAAATCTATGCTTTTTGACTATCAACAGAAAAGATGAAGTTTGAAGGAACATTGTCGCTCAAGATAAAAACAGATCAAAAGATATTGTGATACATACAGAACAGCAAGGGCCTGCATCAGACCAATCACTTCAGGAATTTGTCCAGTCAGCCTATTCCCCTGCAGAGACCTGAGACACAGCATATTGTCAATTCGTAGCCATAACAAATCAAGAGACCGCAATTATGTCAGTTATAATGTGCAAGAGTGAAGCTTACAGGGTAGCCACTTGCAGAAAGCCAATGTTGTACGGGATCTCCCCAGTGATCTGATTGTATGAAATATCCCTAAGGCAAGCATCACCATTTATTACAAATATAACCAAACAACAACAATGACAAGCCAAGGAAAGAGATAGTGACTTACAAGATCTGAAAACTAGTACAGTTACCAATGTTATCTGGAATGGTGCCAGTCAAATTATTGCCCCTTACATCACTAGAGACATCAAAAGCATCGGAATAAGAGATCAATAATGGAAACAAATTTAAACAGAAAGCATAGGATAACCATGAATTTCGGCAGCAACAGTTATCACTTACAAGTACCAAAGACCAGTCAGTTGACACATATCAGAGGACAGCGTACCACTTAAAAGGTTCCCACGTAAACCCCTGTGGAGTTTTAAAGCACAATCAACGGTAGTGAAAATCATAGACTTGCATGTTTGTAGTACACCCAACAGGGCCAACACTACATCAGCCGAATAGCAGAATTTAATGAAAAAAGAGTTTAAATTAGTCACATTTTCATCACTTACAGATATTGCAATACTTCATTCCAGTAAATTAGCCTCGGTATCTCCCCTGTGAATTGGTTCCGAGCAAGGTCTCTGAAGCACAGCAACAAAAGATAAATGGTGAATAAAAGAGACCAGTAGCGAGAGAGATATTAGCCCATGCATTATACAAATTGGGTGTAGATCGAACTAACAGAGTCTTTAGGTTAGGAATTTGTGTGAGGGTAGAAGGAATGGGACCAGTCAGCTGATTGTTCTTCAAATTTCTGCATGAAAACAGCAGACACGCAGCGATCAGCACGACTTTATCTAAATACCACAGTATATGTACCAAATGACATCATTGCAATCATTACTCACAGAAGCTCGAGTTGCTTAAGCTTGGAGATCGAGTATGGAATGTCTCCATAAAGCAAATTATCAGATAGATCCCTGCGATTCAATTGCAATTCTACTAATGAGCATTACACATAAGACAACGATAGAAAGAACAAACATGAGGAACAAAAAACGTTTCATACAAGTACACTAGAAGAGAACAGTCTCCCATCTCATCAGGGATTTGGCCTGTCAACTTGTTACCCTGTAAGTCACTGCCATTGATATGAAAAAAAAAAAAAAAAAAAAAAACAGAGAATCTAAGTGAGGAAAACATAGCGGAGCTGTTTGATGCACAAATAATCCAAAAGCAAATTAAAAATACTCAAAGGAACATGTGTTACATCGACAGCAAGTTTCTCAAATCCCCGATGGCTGGTGAAATCTCGCCTCCAAGGTTTAGGCTAGATAGATTCCTTCAGCAACGAAACCAAAACCATAGTAGACGCATCAGAAAATCTCTTACAACATATGAATCATCATCGGCTACAACACAAGGCAAGTGCACTTGCGCGAGGGAGAAGAGGAGCTCACAATGACACGACGGAGAGGCTAACGTTGTCGCAGAACACCCCTCGCCAAGCGCAGAAATCGCCGTCGTGCGCGTCATCCCAGTCGAGCAACGCATTAGCCACGTTGATAAAAGACGCCTTGACCGCCATTAAGGCTTTTCCTGCTCGTTCCATCAACCGTTACTCAAAGCCGACAGAGAGTCGTCGCACGGAAATGGGAATGAAAATGCGACACCGGGACGAGTACCATCAAAACGTTTGCAGTTAATAATCTACCGGCAGAGGATTATTCCTTCTGCTCTTCTAAGATGCTAAAAACGACGAAAACAAAAGTCTCGAGAAGCAGAAAGTCGGGAGCTGGATTCTTGTCCACGCGACGCTCGGCAAGTAACTATTGCAAGTGAAGACGAAACACACGGCCGAACAGAAGCGCAGCCGACCAGGAACGAGCGAAGGACAAGACAAAACAGGTGGCGAAACGTGGACAGAGATCAGGGCTACGAAACGAGCACGCTCTCTGTCCAAGCGTCGCGAGGTAAGCGAAGAAAGAAAAGTTCCCGAACAGACGATGCGAGCGAAGAGAGAAGGACCTTCGTCGTCGAGCGCCGAGGCGAGAGGGCAGCGGAGCGCGAGCACGGCGACGGCGAACGCCAGGGCGAGAGCGAGCGGCGAGACCTTCCTCCCGCGACAGAATGCGAGGACATCCTCCATCGGTGCAGCGTGACGGAGAGCGCGGAAGGCGAAAGCAAGAGCAAAGAACAGAACTAGAGAGAGAGAATGGCGAATGAAGGAGAAGAAGCGGCGAGCGAAAAGGTGTCTGCCGTTCGTCCCTCTGCTGCTACTTCGGCCTCAGCTCTCGACGAGCCTATCCGTCAAGCGCGAAGTACAGACAGAGAGAGAGAGAGAGAGAGAGAGATAGAGAGCAGGCGTTTGGCGTGAAGCGTAAGGAAGGAGTGAGCAGAGATGTTATGAAGAGAGAGAGAGAGAGAGAGGGAGGAAAAAACAGACGGCGGAGACGGGACGTTGGGGGCTGAACGGGACGGAGAGGATCGGTGACGAGCTATGATAAGGAAAGGGAGAGGGGGTCGGCGGAAAGGGGGGCTCACCGGCCGTCATTCGCACCTCCGTTTCCCAATGCAGACACCTCCTCTTTTTCTATAGGAATTTATTAGCATAGCAGCAGTTGAATTATCTGATTTATAATACCTTTTTCCATTTTTCAATGAATTCATTAATAAATAATCGCATATTTCTTTCCTTTCTAAGGAATATACTAACCTTAGGGAAAATGAAATTTCCACAAGTAATCTCATAATAATTTACAATTGAACATTAATAACATTAAAGTTTTAGATTATTACCAAAATAACAACTTATTATGAATGAATGAATCCCGTAATAATTTATAAATATTTATTATCTGATTTTTTGTAATGTAATTAAGTATTATTTTTGCAGTAGATTAAAAACGGTTAGATTATTATTTTTTATTTATAATTTTTTATTATTCGAAATTAATTATTATTTTCATACTAGATCAAAATTATTATCACATCATTTCTCTTTTCGGACATCCATTCCTTTCCTCCCCGTAACGGACCACGTGCCACGCGTCGGGCTGGCACGCCTCCGCGTCGCCCGGCTGCCTGCCGTAATTTTGCTGCCCCCGCGAAAAGTATTCATTCATTTGCAAAATAGCAAAAAGAGAGAGGAAACAACTGCTGCGCAATCAGGCAGCCCAGCAGGCATTAAACGGAGGCTGCTCCCGTTCGTATAAAGCTGTCTCTTCTTTGTTGTACTCTCAGCTTTTTTTATTTTTTAAAATTTTAAACTTTATTATTAAAACAAAGATGGGAAAAAGATAAATCAGTGGAACATAGATGCTCTGATGGGCTACGTCGATCATGCAAAGGAGAGCGCAGAGCTATATCCCTCCATCGAAGCTGTCTTGGGAACATAAGGTTCGTCCCCAGTCGTCGGATTTGCTTGCAGCAGCCGCTCGCTAGGGAAATAATAATGGAGGGATCATCGACCTTTTTTGCCACGTTTATATTAAAGACCAGCCAAAATACCTTCTCCCTTCCGGTAAACTATAAAATAAATTCTTACCTCTCGGTAAACTATAAAATAAATTACCATGATTTTTTTTTCTTTTATGCAATGCCCATGAAGCTTGCATCTTTATTGGTGCCAGCAGTCGGGACAAGTGGTGATTGAAGTTGACATTTTTACCTTGTAGAGAGCAGTGATAAGTTTGATTATAACCCTCACGCAGCTTCAACTGTCGAGCAATCATTCAATGATAGTAAAATCGTACCTAGAGAAATAGATAATAGATTTTGTTGCATGTCATGGTTGATTTTATCTTTTTCGATTTTTTTTTTTATGTACACTTAAATTTGAAGGAAGAAGGAAAAATAGGATAGCCAAACTTAGATCGATGATGCGATTTCGTTTGTTGTATGAAATGGGGCGACACTTGATTTTGTTCCGAATGGCATGATACTTGGGAACAATTTGTTCCAAAAGATATGATATGCCAGAGAGGTTTTGTCCGTAGTGTTAGATCAATGCAATATCGAAAGTTACATTCGAATGGCCACGGATCTTACTTGTTAACCTACTCATGAACTTCATTAGATCTTGTAATGGACAAAAGGACAATTGAAAATACACAAAGATGAATTCATATCTGTCACTTTCTTATTCTTTGCCATTTTATATTTCTCTTGAATTTATAGAAATAATTGAAAATACCTCAAAGTGCATCTATATCATGTTCTCATAGATGCGTTGTACGTCAAATTAGCATTTGCAATCTAAATGTTTGCATGAGGGAAAGGACAAAAAACTATTTTGCAAAAAGTTTCCGAAGTGCCTTGCCTCAATCTATATTCCCATGTTTTCCTCTATCAAATGTGATCCTCTTAAGGCATTTTTGTTAACTTGCCAAATAGTATTTATTTCTATTATTTTGTTCCCAAAAACAATTTTGGAACAGAATCGCGTTTAGTAAAAAATTTTTGTTCCCCGAAACATATTTGAAGTAGAATCAAGAATAAAAAAAAAAATGTTGATTATTACTCTCAAGAACAATTCTAGAATCAAGTACATATTTTCTCTCCTTTTTTTTTTTTCTCTTGTTCTTCTTCCATTTTTCTTCTTCTTCATATGTTGCCACTGCCGCAGTTGTCGTTCGCCACCATTCGTTGGCCACTATTGCCGGTGACGGACAACTGGTCCGGCGAGCGTTATCAGTGGCCAGGCGGGCCTCACTCAGCCATCGATGGGGCTCGACCTCATCGAGCCACCACGAGGTCGCGCCCCACCGGTGGCTAGGCGAGCTTGGCCTCGCCAAATCTGAGCGAGACCGCTCACCCAACCATAGCTCGGCCGAGCCTTGCCCAATTGCCAACGAGGGTCGATGATGCTTCGGTAAGGTTGCCGGTCATCCCAAGGCAGGCGACGGCGACTTGAAGAAGAAGAAGGGGAGAAAGAAATGAAAAAAAAAAATGAAAAGAAGAAAAATGAAAAAAAAAATAAAATTTATTTGAAAATTAAAAGAAAATGATTTGGTGTATAAATTCCGAAAGACGGTATCAAACGCAATTATTCCGAAAATTGAAATTTTGAACTACTACTAACAGCTTAAAAATGCTAAAAAATTGCTCCCGAGAAATGTTGCGTTACTAAACGCGCTCTTAATTTCCCAATACATGCTTAACAACATAAGGAATTGCCATATTTTCTTTAATCTAATTTATCTCGACCAGTTTCTATAATTGATAGATTGTATTTATGGATATCATTTATATTCATCATTTGTTCATTGCATTTAACCCATCAGCAAAAAGCGTATCAAGATATAGAAGAAAATATACGAAAAAAAAGAAAAAGAAAAATCCTACCTGTCACATACTCAGCGAGCATTAATCGAGGCATTTATAATGGCCAACTACAAAACAACGATTTTTATCACGTTGACTAGTAAATCACTCTGTTTAAATAAGAAAATTGCTTCCGACATTGCAACTTTCTCCTTTCCTCAGGTGCCGCGTCATGATACTCAGCGAGCTTTGCATTGGGTTTGTTCGAAGCCCGACAAAGCGAAACGCAAATTTCCGGGACTTCTGTCCGGTCCCGGCGAACGAACTCGTCGGGAAAGACAGGCTGCAGACCCCCGCGACGCGAAATGTATTCAGCCGGGACGACGCATAGCAGCTTGAACCTGACAAAGACAATAAAGCCGCAGCCGCCCCAAAAGACTCGTAGGACACAGGCGGCGACTTGTTCGAAATCGCCGGACGCACGCCGTCAGCCAGGGACAGAGGAAGGCGCCAGGCGGCCACAGCCGAGCCGAGAATGTGGGCCCGAGGGAGGGAGAGAGAGATTGTGATCCTGCATTTAAATTTTAAATCACTTTAAAAAAAAGATGGGCTTTGATGTGATGTTCGCTTTCCATCGTGTCAGCTTGCTTTTCTTTTAATTTAATTGTTTTTCTGGTCCTTTTCACATCCATGTCGTTATTATATAAAATATAAAATAGAGGTAGCTGTGCTCTAATAAATTAAAATTTCAGATTATGCAGGAAAAGGATATGAGGGACTCAGGAAAGTAATCATTGAGTGAGATTCTGGTTGTCTTATCCCGGAGCCGTATTTCCACGTGGACTAACCGGAGATTCCAAGTTCCCATAAAAAATAAACATCATTAATATCTGCAAACAATATCCCTTTTAACGATTATTCATCGAGAGAAAAAAAAAATCAATTAATTATCTAACAAGCGTGTCTCACCATTCGCCGACGGCATTTCATTAATCATCGTTTAATCATGGGATTTGTTTGGGATAAGTTACTATGGCTTGACAAGGTTTTGTATTATTTGTATTTTTCAATCTTCCAATTATGTTAATTTGTGCCAATTTTTTGCCGCAAAGTCTTTTTTTTTTTTAATTTCCAAGTGATATGTTCATTATAAATCTTTAAATTTGTCATAAAAATATAATGAAATTCTGAAACTTATAAAAAGTGCAATCAAATCGTATAATTATCAATTTGATATAATCAAATCATTCTATTAACTCAATCTATTTAGACTAATGAAAAATGTTAACATGATTTTTTAAATATTTTTTTTTCTCTCGACAAGGCAATGATGTTGATTAAATTCTAATTTATTTATCCAAAATATTAGTAAAAAAAATTTTAAAAAATAAAAACAACTTGAAATGCAATGTGGCAACCCTTCCCAAGGGCCACCACAACTGAGTGAGAGGCTACCAACCCTCGCTTAGATTTGGGCGAGGGTCACCGAGCCTTTGACTTTGGTTAGTAAAGGTCGCCTGCTGTGAACGAGCTCCCATCAGCCTTTTCGGACAATGGGCCCTTCTCCTTACTCCTTTTATGCGTGTTTCTTTATAAATATTTTTTATTTTATTTAATTAAAGAACTTACGTAGTTAACGGAGTTAACGAAATGACTCGATTATACGAATTTGATCGGCTTTGGAATTTAATTATATTTTTATTAATTTTTAAAATTTTATTGTGTTTTAATGATAAGTTCAAGGCTTCCGATAACCATATCCCTATTTTCAACGACCAGCTTGCTTCCTCCCTGTGCATGTGTAAGGAGAATGATGATTTTGTCTCTTTCCGAGGTGGGGTGGATCCGTAATTTCCCCAGTCCGCCGGTTGCTGTTGCCTGCGAATTTGACAGGCGGTCAAGAGTCAAGAGTCAGCAGAGAAAGTAAACCGAGGGGGGTAACCAACCAGGCAAAAAAGCTGTTGTCCCATTAGAGCGGTACAATCAGGACAAAGCCAGCCCAACGCAAACACGAAACCGAAACGGAGATTGTGCGGGAACGGGGCGAACGGAAGATTGGGTTGGGAGGGGCCCAGCGCTTTGCGGAGGGAGGGGAATTAAAGACGGGATTGATGATACGCATCATAGGACCCGTGAGTGGCTAACAACTCCCTCCTCCCGCCCCCTACGCTCGCTACTCCCCTAGGTCCTTCGCATTATGCAGTTATTATTGTTGAAGAAGTGACAAAAATCATGCACACCTTTACTTTTCATGACAAGGAATTTACAATTATCTTTCACGCATTTTACAATAGATAATAAGTTCCGTCTCTTACCCACGCACCAAATTGTTATTTTATTTTCTAAACTACCTCCATATCCGGATAAATAAGGGAACGAATGATAACTATTATATTCTAAATATAAATTTTCTGGCCATTATATTTCTGGAACGAGTTTTTTAATAAAAATACACGTTTGATGACGATACGAATTTTTTATTTCAGAAACAAAAATTCGTCTAATTACAATACAAAATTTCTTCCTCTAAATAGCAAACAGTGAGGACGAGCGGTGAGAAGGTTTTTATTTCTATTTTTTATTTTTATTTCTCATTTTTATTTAATTAATAGAAAAGTACAAAAAACTTTACATCTCATTTTTTTTCCAAACCTATTTATGGATAGAACGTTTATTTGAAAAATAAAAAAAATGAAATTACGTTATCAAACGGATTTCAGTTTCAAATTTATTTTCAGGAACAAAAAAATACAAAAACGGACAAGCAAAATGGTTAACATGCATGTTCTAAACGGGGTCATACACACTGTTTCCTCGAGAGGCTTATTCAGTCCATCACACCCACCGCCGCGTCTCCCCTCTCCACCACGAGTGCTGCCGTTGCTGTTTGGAGGCCATCGTGGCGACGGTCAATGTGCTGACTCCAAGCCTGGTCGAGGTCGCACGACGTGATGGCCACCTTGGCTAAGCTTTTACCGTAGAGATTGCGTTGCTCTCAAGCTTCGGCCCAAATAAATGCTCATGGCCTTCGCATGCTCCAGGCCGACTTGAGGGACTCCAAGTCAAGCTTGTGTGGATCCACCATCACGAGTCGCAAATGAGCTCACCACAAACAAAGACATGGATGTTGGGGCATTTGTGGTGAGCCAGAGCGAGGGTCTCATTGTTGACATTGTGGTTAGGCTTCGAACGCTGTGAAATGGCTTTTAATTATTGATGTATATTGTATAGTGGCGTGTGAAAAAAGAGATGGTATATAAAACAGAGTGGGAGAGAGATTTATGTATAGATTTTGGACGTGCACGAGAGTGATTACATAATTTCAGATGGCGGAAATGCAAATTGAAAGTTTGAAATATTGGGAGGATAAGTGATATAAACATTATGGCTGTGGCAATTATCTCTTTATTATTGTTATTGTGCGTGAATGCATTGTGAAACCCGACCCCAGTACTTATTGTTAGGTGCGTGGGCGTGTGATGCGCTGCACCAGACCAAGAAATTTTTTTTTTTATTTTTCATGAATTTTGTTGAAATATGCCCATAAGACGCCCTTTTTAATGATTTCTTTGTTTATAAGAAAGCCCCGCGAAGTAATCGATTAAAAAAATTGACAAAATTTAGATACACCATTTATTCTTGTATTTTGTACAATTGAACTTTTAAAAATTGAATAGTTTCAAATAAAGTAAACTTTCCGAACAAAATAAATGAGTAAAGTAGACTTAACAAGTAACCAGAGACAATTGCTGCTGATGTATGTTTTTATTCGTAAGAGGGTGGGAAATGGCGATCGCCGATGACTCTTTCCAAAGCATTATCGTAAGGGCTTTACATCCATAGGGAAATGTTGAATTCAAGTTCCAGTTATTTCACGCGATTAGCGTTTTAAAAGTTGGAGATTAGCATGCTCATCCTCGCAATCCCACCAGGATACTTGTGTCATGGTCTCGAAGTTTGCCATTAACAAAGGACGCTGTTCAATCGAAGAAAACCATCCAAAGTCGCCTAGGATTTCTGAAACATTCCCAAGGGTGGCGCAATACGGTAGACGAGCCATATTCTAGATTTTTCTCAACACAAATGTCGGTACTTAGTATATAGAGATATGGGGAAAAGTACAAAAAAAGTTATAGATCTATTGCATTTGTACCGATTCGGTCATAAACTTTTCAATTGGATCAATTTAGTCATAAACCTTTTAATATTGGTAGCAATTCAGTTCATCCGGTCAATTTTGGCCGATCGGACACTAACATGGCAATTTTAAAGATTTTTCTAATTATTTTATTAATTATTATTTTTCTTTTTCCTTTTATTTTCCGATGGTGGCCGGCGAGCCTCCGGTGAGGGTCACGGCCCTCGCCCTTGCCTTCGCCCTTGCCTTCGCCCTAGCAATGGCCGCCATGGCCTCGACAGCCGCGGACGAGGCAAGCCTCTCCTAGATCCGGGCGAAGCCGCCTCACCGGCAGCCTGGGAGAGGCCAAGTGAGGGCCACAACCCTCGCCAGCCACCGTCAGAAAAGAAAAGGAAAAAGAAAAAAATTTATAAAAATCGAAAAAATCATAAAAATTGTCACATCAACGTCCGCCCATTGGCCGCCGTCCACGTCAGCGTTTGGCCACCGGCCGACATCTACGTCAGCGCCAGCTATCCAAAATTGGCCGGATGGACTGAATTGGTACCAATATTAAAAGGTTTATGGCTGAATTGATCAAATTGAAAAGTTTATGACTAAATTGGTACAAATGCAATAGGCATAGGACATTTTTTGTACTTTTCCCTAGAGATATGCATTTGCATATGCTCGATTCAATGTTGATTAACAATTGTAATAGGGACTTATTGGATAAATAAAAGAAATCTCCCCTCATTTGTATGTATTAAACATTTAAGCAATACAAAACATTCTCTCCTAGAGTTTCATTTTTTAGACTCTCTCTTTGCATTTTGGGTGAGCGATTGAGTGATTGATCCTTGAGAAAGGCTTTGTTTAGGTGCTCTATTGACCAAGAAAGTGTACGTCACCGAATGATCTCAATTCCAAACGATCAGTACGTGACACTTGCATCTTGGAAATTTATGCTTGGCTGGACAAGTACAAATCAAACTAGCGACTCCATAAGAGATAGTAATTATTTAACTAATCATTAGTTTTCGAGCTCACGTCATGCTTGTACACGGTTCATTTTCATTTCCTACTCGACAAAAATGATTCCATAGGAGAATTCATAATTTAAAGATGAGAGGAGCATTTTTAAGTTCTCATTAAATGCAAGGTATGAAGTTGGTTTTGCATTTCCGAGGATAATTCATAAATTTGTTCAAGTCAAGATTCAAGATTCTTTATGAAAATTAAATCGTCAATTTCTTAATTTTGCACCGACAAAAAAAAAACATATAATTTTGCCATTTTATTCGTTTTCTCTTCTCTAATTTTGCTTTTTTTCTATTCAAAGCTACATTTAGATAACGTACGGTAGTAACGATAGCTTCACAACAGGATAACGTGTTTAGTTCGTTTCAAAGGCGAGATAAGGCCGAATGCGAGAGGGATAAAACCGGATGGGATATAGGTGGATATTATATATTATATCAATGGTATAAAAGCTATTTTTCTTCAACAAAAAACCTCTAAATAATAAAAATAAAATAATAGATCAATATAAATGACACGTGAAATGTAATGTAAGAAAAAAATAACAATAATTTTCGTTCTTATTTTATCCTTTTTTTATCTACATACTTTAATTTATTTCCATTTTATAATATATATTCCATGTATATATTTGATATTTAAATTTATTACATATTTTATGTATATCAGTATTTTATCATCTAAAAAATTATCAAGGAATAAAAGAGAGAGAAAATAATAAAAATAAGTAAATAAAAATGAATTAGAACAATTCATATTTCAAATGAACAAATCTAAACTTGAAAATGATCTTTTCAATTCTCAAAAGTGAGGTGTAAGGAAATATATTACTAAGATTAATTAAAGAGTGGATAGAACATAGCAAATCTCTCTAGATTTTATCCTATCCCATCTAGAAATCAAAACAACAAAACATTGAAATAGGAGGGTATTTTCGACTCAAATAATTAGATTAAGCGAGTAAGACATGTGCCGACACCTAACTTCTCCGTAGAAAAGCAATATTCATCAGTTAAGAATTAGAATTTAATACGAAAAAAGTGAGAAAGAATATTCATCAGTTAAGAATTAGAATTTAATACGAAAAAAGTGAGAAAGAGAATATGACCACTAACTTATCTACGTCACTATTAAGTTTTCATATAGAAAAGAATTTACTACACCGTAGAACGCAAGTAGTGACTTTTTTTTTTATAATGAAAAGTATTTCTTTCATTTTATCCTCAAATTGTAGAATAGGTTTTAACAGATGCGTAGCTGGTATTTTCCAAAAGGCTGCAATACTTTTTCTTCAGCGATCTTTCTTTGAAGAGCTGGTTATCGTCGATATCATGGGCCGTGGATTATCGTCAGATCTCGTGGATCCACAAAGACGTGGAAATTCCCTGAAGTGAAGGAACCATTTTGTTCCTTGGGGCCTCCTCGTTGGTCTCTCACTTGTTCGTCAAAAACATCAATTGGGCTTTAACGCCAACGGAAAGCCCATGAAAACGGACTGGTCCCCTGGCTCACGACAATGGAATCGCATGTTTATGCCGACCTTTTGCGAATCACGATGCTCCCAGAGTCGACACGTGTCGCCGCTTTGATCAACTCGATCGCTCATCGGCAACGCCCCCATCCAAAGAAGCGTGGTCGCCACAAGTTCTTACCTCCCACCTAATTTCTCAACCTTCGGAAAAGAAAAAAGAAAAAAGAAAAGCAGTTCACAGCCATCGAGTTCATCATCCATGGCGTCGATTTTGAATCTGGCGGGCGTAGGGCTCTCGTCACCGGCGGCGGCGCCGAGGCGGAGCCGGGGCGGAGGATTCGCCGGCGCGGCCCCTAGAGCGAGGACGAGGCGGGTGGTGTCGGTGAGGGCGGAGGCTCAGGCCATAAACCCCGAGATCAGGAAGACCGAGGAGAGGGTCGTGGACGCCGTCGTCGTGTCCGAGCTCTCGAAGCCCCTCACTGCTTACTGCAGGTAGGTCGCCGACGTGGCTTCCGATTTTGAAGCTCGCCGTTTCGAGTTCGTTTCGCTTTCGTCGCTTTTGGAGTATGATTGATCATGTGCAAGCGCATTGGAATTGTTCCTGGACGAGGCTAGTGATTAGCAGTTACTCTCGTGGACCTGTTCCGACACTGGGGTTGGCCGATTGTGAATGAAACCTCCCATTCGAATCGGCCCTTGCGAGAGAGAGAGGAAATTGCCCCGATTCATTCTAACTGTCCGAGTTAATTACATCACAGAAAGACGTGGGAAGAAGTTATAATCCGACATAGTACGTGACCTTATGAAAGATAGACTTCACATGTTTGTTCTTTCACCGAAATTAGCTATGTCTCGAGCTAAAGGATGAGGCCATTTTGCTTTATTCAGTGGTGGGACAATGGGTCTGTTCTGGTAAGATAGTGTAGCGCATTTAACCAACTTGGAATGATTATGTTTCCCCTGCTACATGCTGTCGTTGCACATTACTCTTGGATGAAAGACTTGACTAATTCGGAAAATGAAATGGAAGCATTTTCTTCGTCTGCATTTATGAACGGCTGGTGAATGGTGTTGTTGCTATCTTGTACTTAATTACTCAAGTGCGGGATCCTTTTCTGGAATGGGGATAATGCATACTCTGGAGGTGCATTTGGTACGTGGGAGTGGAATGCGGGATGGATGAATGGAAATGGGTGTGAGGATGGACAGCATTATTGAATTCGGTTGCAGTTGTAAGAGGAAACAAAGGGAGAAATTTCAATCTTCCTTATCGGTTTAATTATCTCTATACTGTTATGGAATGAGGGGGAATTTACCTTCTCGATTTACAGTATGAAGGACTTCTCTTGGGAGTCTATGGCAGAGTATACTGCATTAAACCATCTAATATGAAGACTTAAGATCAATTGATCCAAGTGGACTCTATTGGCATTGTTTATAGAAATTCAATAATTTCATCCGGTGAATATTAAGTCATATCTTGATGAAGTCGAGAAATCCGCTTCAAATGGAAGCGACAATTCTAGCATGATGCATCCTTGTTATGATATCAATTTCTTTTGCTCAGAAGGAGGATCAGTTTAGTATAGTACTTTCCTGCATATGCTCTTGGATTGGTTGTGACACTTGTGCATGATGGATTAGTGACTAGGAATTAGGTGAGTTTATTGCTCCGTGTCAGTTCACAGATAATTGGTCGAAGCAATGTCTGACAATTTCTTGCTTTTACTGGGGATATGTGAACTAAAGAACTTGTATACATACTTGGGCTGAATCATGCTGTCTAAATTAGTTATGATATACTGCTTCTGTTGTAAGATGTCTCATATTGTAACTCATCTCGTGCTTCCTCTGTTTTTGAACTTGATTGCAGATGCTGGAGGTCTGGTACTTTCCCCCTCTGTGATGGGAGCCATGTGAAGCACAACAAAGCTAGCGGGGACAATGTTGGTCCTTTGCTGCTGAAGAAGCCAAAAGAGTAGATTGTACTGTATTCAAATGGCTAATTTGGCATGTTAAGCTGAAAGTCTGAACTTTGAGCGTTTGTGCAGTGAATTTTGTCTGTCATACTACAGAACATATTGAGTTGCTGCTCCGTTAATGAATAAACTGAAAGAATCGTTTGTGTAAATGGATCTTTTAGGTTTCATCCATCGCATAGTTGATGTTTTCTTTCCCAAGTTTGTTTGCATAATTATTTATGCTATGACTTTTGAAGCTGGAGTGTTACCCCGCTATTACTCCCATGTCCCCTTATCCGATGGCCCTCTATAGATTTTGAGACCCTTTCAATTGCTGATTTGTGCCCTCTTGTAATTGTACTTTCCCTCTTTAATCTCGCATATATCTCTCCTTCACGGGTTAGTCTCGTGGTTAATGTAACTAAGTTTTACGTTCCTGATATCTACGATGCTTTTACGCTTGACGCACATTTATCAAATTGATAGAATTATCGAATCTACGACCCTTGCCTGAGGTCGCGCGCCCTCGGCGAGGTCTCGGTTGGGGTTGCGCGACCCCCGGTGTAGTCTTGGCGTGCGACCTCAGGTGACGATCTCGCCGGGGGTTGCGAGACCCAGGCGAGACCTTCGGCGAGGGCTGTTGCGCCGGGGGTCGCGCGACCCCAACGATCTCAGGCGACGGTCTTGGCAAGGGTCGCGCGACCCACCGGCGACTGTCACCTAGGTCGTTGTGACCATCGCCAGCCTTTCTCTGCTCCGTCGCCGGCCATTCACGACCTTGCTCAATCCGGATGTCCGCCTCAACGAAGAAGATGAACAGTGTTTCGCAAGCCTGATGAATAGTGTTTCACAAGCCTTTTCCGAAGGTTGAAAGTTCAAGGCACCCCGAGAGCAGCCCTTGGGCTTTCAGCCTTCAGAAGGCCAGCCTTCTTCTAATTCTAATGGACTTTGTAAAACCGTTCCCAAATACTCAATATTTGGCCAAAAGTCTTTTAGGTGGCCAAAGCCCATTTGCAAAGCAAGTCCCAAACACACCCACAGTAGGGGCTTGTAACAAGAGTTGGTCAAAATCGAAATTAAGAGACACATGCAATCAATTTCTAAAATTCAAGGAGAACATTGCAAATATGAAATGTTAAGAGGCAATTTGCAATATCCCTAGAAATTTGGAGGCAATACATAATTTGTTGATATAAGTTGCATGCAATCTCATGGTATTTCATTTTTGTTTTCTTTATTGATCATTGTTCCTTCTTGACTGTAATTTCAGAAAACGAAATTTTCATGTTAGGATTAAGTATGGAAGGAAAAGTTGCTTTATATCCAGATCCTTGTGAGACACATGATCACTTTAGAAAGATAAAAAAAAATAAAGGATTTAGAGTAGTTGCTGTGTCAATAACAACCCATCCTTGAAACAAACTCCGCAAGGCTCCATTGTCTCTCTTATCAGTTGCAACTGGGATAATGAGCTTGCGGCATTGATATGAAATTCCAAAGCCCAGATTCGGCGACGTGACTGGTGGTGATGGTAAGATCCTAGTAAGTTCTGTCAAGAGAATAGAGAGGCAGGTTTGACGATGGTGGGTGGCGACATCATGTGACATCAATGGGGTGGTGGAGGCGGCATGGAGGTGATTGTGTGGTTAGGTGTTTTTTGTGAGTAAAATTAGGGTTTTTGGGTGTTGTTTGCAAAAATGTTCGTGTGTAATTGGATGCGCGCGGGTTTACAAGAAAAAAACATAAATGATAAGGACAACCCTAAAGGAGCAGCAGCTAAACTTGCCCAACGATTAGGCAGTAATTAAAAGAGGTAACCCACCAAAAAACAGGCGAGGTTTTTAGATATTTGCTCAGCAAAGACGGAAGCGCGCTTGATAAGACTTGGACCAAAAAACGGAGACGGCGTGAGTCGGGCAAAACGACGTCACACTCCAGCTTTTCGGAAGCGGATCGCTGGTTCCGGGGCCTAGAATATTCCCATCCAACGGCGGGCGTCGATTTCAAGTTCCCTCCACCATCCAACGGCCAGAACTCGCTCAACCGCCATCGCCATATAATCACAAAACCCTAATTCTCGACTCCTCTCCTCTTTGTCCCTCTTCTTCTCTTTCTCCTGCTTCTGCTGCTCACCGCCACACCATTCTCCAAGCAGGAGAAGAGAAGAGAGGACAAAAACCCGCCCCCGCCCTTCAAACTCCTCTCGCCGTTCCTGCCAGTTTCTCCGTATTCGACAGCTTCATCGATGCCTTCGATAGTTGTCTCCGATTCAGCTCAATCCCCCGACAACTCCAAAAGCAAAAGCAAAGAGAAGAAGATGAAGCTGAAGGTCCAGCTCGACGGCGGCTTCGAGTCTCCGGCGTCGGACAAGAAGCACAAGAAGGAAAAGAAGAGCGGCGGCAAAAGCTCCGAATCCAAGCAGCCGAAGGTCCTGGAGCATCAGGAGGATGCGAAGAAGGAGAAGAAGAGGAAGGCGTTGGAACTGCGCGAGGACGATGATGAAGATAAGAGCGAGACCAGCTCCGAGCTGGTCGACCCTGAGAACTTGAAGGGGAAGAAGAAGAAGAAGGCGAGGCTGAGCGACGGCGACGATGAGGTGGCTCAGGAGGAGAACCCCAACGCCGTCTCGAATTTCAGGATCTCGGACAGCTTGAGGTTGAAGCTGAAGGACAATAAGATCGAGGCTTTGTTCCCCATTCAGGCCATGACGTTTGATATCGTCCTCGATGGGACTGATTTGGTCGGCCGTGCCCGCACTGGTCAGGTATAAAATTTCTTATTCGAACTTCGCAGGATTGACATGTTTGTGGTCGTGTGCTTGTTTGAAATCTGCTAATTTAACTGACAGGTTAGAGAATTGAATGGTCTGGACGTTGGAGTAACGTTGGAGTAACGATAGTGTGTGATGGTGGAAAAGGGTCACTAAGCTGACATCTTTATAGGTTTTATCTACTCTACGAGTATTGAATGGTTGATTTGTGAATGGTTGATTTGTGAGCTTGGTGAATATTATGTTATCACTGCTGAGGCTGCTAAATGGCTGGCACGGAGATGCAATTATAGTGTAGAGTATAGCACAATGCAATTGGTTCAAGAAGTGCCTCTCGTGCATTTCCGGTCCTATTTCCCTGTATTTCAGCCCGTGATTGTAATTGTTAAAAACAAATTCCGGCTGATCTTTTCAGGCATTCGAATTTTCAGCTAATAATTCGACTGAAAAACCAACGGCTAGCTAAACCTTTAAGTTTGTGGCAGTCATCTGTACATTAGTTCACTGGTGTCATTTGGGATATAAAAACTAAAAGTGTGTGAAGACTGTTTGGCCGCAGTTGCTTTTCAAGTTTTTTAAAGATGATTGGCTGCTAGGAGCATGAGTTTTTGAGCTGTTTGCTCTTTCTGTAGTTAATGGGTTTTGATTTTTTAGCACTGATTATCACCTTGTTCACTGTGCGAATTGTAACAGGGCAAAACTCTAGCTTTTGTCTTGCCCATTTTGGAATCTCTGACGAATGGGCCTGCAAAAACCTCAAGGAAGACAGGATATGGTAGGCCACCAAGTGTTTTGGTGCTTTTACCTACTAGGGAATTGGCCAAGCAGGTATAGCAATCAAGCTTATGGAAGTAATCTCATCTCTTTGCAGAGATAGATGTCTGACATCTTTTACTCTATGATTTTAGGTGTTCTCTGATTTTGAAGTATATGGTGGAGCAGTGGGCTTAACATCATGTTGTTTGTATGGTGGAGCACCCTATCATGCTCAAGAGAGCCAACTGAGGAGAGGGGTTGATGTAGTAATTGGAACACCTGGCCGTGTGAAAGTAATTCATTGAATTGGAAGCTTATTTGGTTTTCTTTCACCTGCTGGGAATAACGGTCATGTTCACAGCATCGATCTTATTTGTTACATCTTGTGGCAGGACCACATTGAGAGGGAAAATATTGACTTCAGCTCTTTAACCTTCCGTGTCCTTGATGAGGCTGATGAAATGCTAAGGATGGGTTTTGTTGAAGATGTGGAGCTAATTCTTGGTGCGTGTGTACTAATTTTTTTCACTATGAAGTTTCTGGTGGAAATATGCTCCACTTATTTATTGCAATCACAATTACTTTTAGTGATGTTGTTTTTTGAAATTTGAAAACAGGTTTTTCATTTTCAGCATCATGCACCTTAGAACTTTTAAACAACAGATGTTAAATCTTTTTTTTAAGAGCAAGATCTTTATTTTCTTTTTGTGCCTTTTAAATTCTCTACTACACCGACCAAAAAAAAAAAAAAAATTCTATACTACATGTAACATATCTCTTTTTGTGCATACATTAAGAGGGGCTCAAACCAATATTGCTATTCCTTTGTTCGAGGTTTGTCTGAGTAGGTTTACATAAGGCATTATCTAAGCTGCAGTTTGAAAATCGATAATCTCCTGAATTATTTGGAGAATTACTGTCTCAATTTTGTGATTTTTTAGATTTAACCACGTTGCTGATAGATGTGGATATACTTATCCTTCAATTCTTCCGGTTCTTGCAGGCAAGGTGAAGGATACAAGTAAAGTTCAGACGCTGCTCTTTAGCGCAACCTTACCAGACTGGGTGAAGGGTGTATGTAACTCAATCTGGCAAAATTGTTTCGTTGTTCTGAATTTGTATCTTGGTTGTCAGTGTTTGGTTTTCCTTATTTGCTGTTGTGCCAACTCATCTTCACCCAACTTTTCCTGATACCACAACTTTGCATTTCCAGATTTCTTCCAGGTTCCTTAAACAGAACAAGAGAACTATAGATCTAGTGGGTAATGAGAAAATGAAGGCCAGCACCAATGTTAGGCATATTGTTATTCCTTGTACAAGTGCAGCTAGACCTCAGCTTATCCCAGACATAATACGCTGTTACAGCAGGTTAGTTGTTTTCATTTCCATTTCTTTAATGCTGTGCTCTTTGGTTAGTCACGAGATTTACTTGACAATATACGCTTTTTAAACTTTCTTCTCTGGTTGGATTTTCTTTAGTGGAGGCCGTACCATAATTTTTACCGAGACAAAGGAATGTGCTTCTCAACTTTCGGGATTGTTGCCTGGAGCTCGGCCCTTGCATGGAGACATACAGCAATCCCAACGAGAGGTAAATGATGAATGTGCAGAATCTTTATAGATACTAATACAAGTAAGAGTATTAATGTTGTAACACACTGAAGAGGAGATGAACAGAGAAGATAGGGCATGGTTTACTATACTAAATTACATGACTAGGAATAGTCGGTTTGCCTGCTTTCCAGTTGTCAACCACATTTAGCGGGTGACAATGTTGTGCGAGCTCCTTACTATCTTAATCAAGTCAACCAACCTAGTTTGCCTAGAAGTTCATTTTCTCGGAGAGTGCTGATATATTGATGTGTGGTGGTTTCACAAGGTATAACTGATTAAAGTAATAAATGTTACATCCAGAGGCAAAGAGATTGGTCTGTATCAAAAAATTCTCTTTCATTATAAAATATTTTCAGAGAATAAAGGTGGCTGATGCTTTTAGTGGGGTACCTACCCTCAGATTTTCAAGTGATAAATGCACAGGTCTAGGCTTCAATAGAATGAATTATGAGTATTTCTAATTCATTGGTAGGTCTGGCATCATGACTGTGGAAATGATATTCTTTTGTTAATTTGCAGGGCCTATCTGTTTAAGTGATGCATTCCTTGTATGTCACCTGTTTTCTGGTTTCGTGTATGCAAGTATTTCTAGAAATTAACTCTCACACTCTTGGCATGTTTGGTTACACTTAAGCAAAAGAGAAAAGTACTTCCTGCCAAAATTTAAAATATTATTTGAATTTGGGAAATACTATGGATAAATTATTTCTGAATTTATGTGTCGATGCTTGAGTGTTTGTGATGATTTCAAGAGTTTCAGATTTAAAAGAAGTGTGTGCAAGCCACAATGTTTATATTAAGCGAAAACAAAATGTAAAAGGCCATCCGGATACATGCTTAGAATGGCTACCAATGACCATCTATATTAAAAAGGCCGAAACCTTTTTTGCATCTTAATTGACGCACGGCATGCTTTTCCTTGCTTAAACTTTGCTTCTTGAGTGCAGGTTACACTTGCTGGTTTCAGGTCTGGCAAGTTTATGATATTAGTGGCCACAAATGTGGCGGCACGAGGATTGGACATCAATGATGTCCAGTTAATTATCCAGGTATACTGTATGTGGTATGTTTTGATTTGCTGTTTTTTATTTTTATTTTTAAATGCAGTTGTGCTGATGGTTGGCCTTTTTTTTCTGTTAAGTGTGAGCCTCCACGTGATGTTGAAGCATATATTCACAGATCTGGACGCACGGGGAGAGCTGGTAATTATTCGACTTGAATCCTGCATTTTCCATAGCTTTGTTATTTCTGTAGCTCGCCAGATGCTGAGGGCAATGTTGTTTTCTAGGCAATACTGGAGTAGCTGTCATGCTGTACGATCCAAGAAGGGCAAATGTATCTAAGATCGAAAGAGAGTCTGGTGTAAAATTTGAACACATCGCTGCTCCGCAGCCAAGTGATGTTGCTCAAGCTGCTGGTGTCGAAGCTGCAGAATCAATAACACAAATTTCTGATAGGTACAGTCATTCTTTTTGCTGAGAAGCTGAATCATCACCTATAACAAGATGCTAATATCCTCCAAAACGCAGTGTTGTTCCGGCATTCAAATCTGCAGCCGAGCAACTACTGAACACATCAGGCATGTCAGCAGTTGAATTACTTGCAAAGGCTCTTGCTAAGGCTTCTGTAAGTTTATTTTCCACTCGCCTCTTGTTACTTCAGCAAAGCTGATCTCTTTTATTGCACTTTCTGGACATGCATCTCTTTTCCTTCTTTCTTCGGTTATTTAACAGATATAATCTGTACTTTTCCTATTTTCAGGGTTATAGTGAAATAAAGAGCAGATCACTGCTTTCGTCACTTGAAAATCATGTAACCTTACTTCTTGAGGCTGGAAGGCCCATTTATACACCTTCGTAAGTATGCGAGATCTCTGTTGGCAAATAGTTGTACTGCTTTGCAGATATTGTGTGGATGTGGGGGATGGCCCCCTTCTAGCTTTGGTAATGTATTCTATTCTCACCTGATCTGATGCTGGGCTTATGTGTGGCTTTGATTTTAGGTTTGCTTTTGGTGTCCTGAGGAGATTCTTGCCTGAAGACAAAGTAGAGTCTGTGAAGGGTCTTACTCTCACAGCCGATGGAAATGGCGTTGTATTTGATGTGGCAGCTGAAGATCTAGATACTTTCCTTGCTGGTACTTAAACTACAGAACTCATCAGGCTCCTAAGTGATGCTGCACTTTATGCATACTTTCCATAGATTTTTCTCTTATTTTAGCAGAGAATGTTGCGAATTAAGCAGCCTAGTGTAGACAATGATTGATTCTGATATTTCTTTCCCTTCGTCTGGATGGCAGGTCAGGAGAATGCAGCGAATGTAAGCTTAGAGGTGGTAAAAACATTGCCGCGTCTCCAGGAGAGAGAACAATCAAGAGGGGGAAGATTTGGCGGTGGGGGTGGTCGTGGTGGCTATGGTGGTAGAGGTGGTTTTTCTGGCCAAAGGAATGGTCGGTTTTCTGGTGGCTTCGGTGGCGGGAGAGGTCGTGGCAACAATAGAAGGTGATAAAGTAATCTGCAGCCAGTTCCTTGGTGTCGGAGCTTCCAGAATAAAAAAAGGCATCACTTGTGTTGATGCAGAAATTTTGGATGATTTTACGATTTTAGGAACGTAGCCTCAAGCGTTTGTAACGGATGACCCACCGTAGGATGAACTATCTGGTACCGCGGTCCCATAGCGTCCTAATATATTTTGGTATAATTTCTCAGTCAACTTTCATTTTTTTTTTCCTAATTTTTTGTGGGGGCGCTTTGATGATGCCTCCACCTTTCTAATTTTTTGTTTTTGTTGCAATTATGAGTTGTACGCTTGAGTATATAATCTCGATCAGTTCAATATAAGAGTTGTTTCCTACTCTTCGTGCTTTTCAACGGTGGAACTGCAATGATGCTCTTGCCAGCCTACAATTTTTGATCTCACCTTGTAATTCGATCTACCCATGCTAGTTCGAAGGTTGGAGTTCTTAATGATGAATCTCACGTTGGTAAAACTAATCCATTACAGTTTTGTGTCAACGTGTGGCTTTTATATGTCAGTTTTGTGTTAATGGAGCATACTAGATTCCAAGGTCTGGCAATGTGCTCTTTTTCATGCGTTACGTATTAAAAAAAGAATTCAAATTCGGTTGTATTTCTTGAAAATGGAATACTTAGATGTGAAACGTGAAGCATCAAAATGACCTGCATTCCAATCGAAATGAGATGTCAATTCCGTCCATTGGACATTCAGGTCATTTTGCTTTATGGGGAAATGAAATTCCCGTTTGACCAAACTCGCGATTTATATGCGTCAGCTCCAGCAATGAAATAACCCGAACCCGACCCGACAGACCGAGTCCCAGTCCACGAGCGCGGGTCTTCCCTCCCCCGGCTCGTCACTTGTCGTAACGGTCGACTTTTCAATCGCAGGCTAATTATCTTTTCTCTGCGCTTCGGAGCCAGTCATGGTCCTAGCCCGAGCTAAACTAATCACGATCGCCAGCAGCGTTGACTTCGATCATCCATGTCCTCCGCTTCCACCCTAGTCAGAATCCGCGAGGAGGAAGCCGAGCTGTGCTCGCCGGCGAAGGAGAAAGCGACCGCCCGGGGCGCGTTCGGCAGCCGGTGGCCGCTCCTCCTGTGGCGGCCCCGCCACCCGCTCGGCGGCGGCGGCGGCGGCGGCCCCAGGGTGAAGCTCCTCGCCTGCGTCGTCGTCCTGGGCCTCGTCCTCTTGGTCGGCTCGAGATTGGACTCTTTGATGGGATGGAACTTTCATCAACCTTCTTCAGTCTCTTCTCCTTCGAGGTATCTCTGAATAAATTCCCGCACGACTTTCTTCCGTGAGATTGTGTTTGATTCTGTTCGTTTCAAGAGTGTTTTAGCGACTTGTTGTTTTTGCATGCATAACGTTTCTGGGAATGATTAGTGTTTGTAGTTTGCAAATTGTGAAATAGCATATTGGATTCTGGTCTCAGAGAAAAATCACCTGATTAATTTTCAATAGAAACATTCACCGGTTCATTTCCTTTGTAGTTATTGAATGTTGGTGATTCTTTTGCTCTACGATAAGCTCTGCTCAGACAATGGGTACTAAAATTTGCTATCTTGATGAATGTTGACTTGACGTCTTCTAGATCTAATTTCTTTTGCTTCAGTTTTGTTTTACTGATTCATTATTGATGATGATTCTGTGATGTCTACATAGTTTTAGCATGCGCTGTCTGCTGCTTCTTTTACTCGCATGGTACTTGGATTACGAGATGCAATCCGAGAAATGCGAGCTTGTTTTGTGCTTTTCTCTTTTGATTTGCAGGGGCGGTTACACCGTGCTAATCAACAAATGGAACCGAAACAACCATCTTAAGCAAACTGTTGGTCACTATGCATCCTGTGCTCGTACCGATGCGATACGCGTCATATGGAGCGAAAGTGATCCTCCGCAGGAGAAACTAAAGTCCCATCTCAATGAAGTTGTGGCGTCGAAGTCTCATAAGCATGATTTTAAGTTTGATATCATCAGTGGGAGTACCACGATAAGTAGATTCGGGCCAAGTGGGGACATCAGAACTGATGCAGTTTTCTCTGTTGACCATGATGTGATTATTCCATGTCCTACTCTGGATTTTGCTTTCACGGTGTGGCAGAGTGCTCCTTCCACTATGGTGGGATTTGTTCCTCGGGCACATTCGCTAAAAGCAGAGGTCGGATTTGTATCTTTGCTAATTCTATCATTTGTGGGAATGAATAAGATCTTGGAGAGTTGTTCTGGACATTTGGTAAAGTGGGAGAATCTATCCTCTGACTCCATGACGAACTTACAAGCTGCAAAATGGACCCATCATTATGGAAGGACAAGATGGCCTGTTGTACTTGCACATTGCTGTACTTTTGTGAAACTCCTATTGGGTTTTCCCTAGAAAGTCTTTAGGTGTCTTTCTTTGGATATTTGAGAATTAGCAGTCTATAACCACTTCTATATATTAAAGGAAAATGTTATGGAAAATAGCTGATGCTCACCAGAAGAATCATGGGGGAAGTAACAGACGGACTTGATTATAGTACATGTAACTAACACTAGGAACCAAAGTTATGCCAGGAAGATTAAATTCGAACCTACTTGTTTTCTTTAAAAAGAAAGTATCCTCCGGTGGTTGGAAAAGAATTGGGACCAATTGATTTCCGGAGTATAAATGGAACAAGAGGATTCGTCCTGAAGCTGTCACTGAGTGTATTTTTGACCTGTTGCAGGGAAACGGTATTCCTTATTACAAATATGAAGGATGGTGGTCAGTTTGGTGGAAGGGTACCTACAGCATGGTTCTCGCACAAGCAGCATTCTTTCATAGAAAATACCTGGATATGTACACCTATATAATGCCATCGACAGTTCATGATTATCTTACTAGGGAGAGGTACAACTTTCAAAGTTTTTGTAGAACAATGACTACATGGTGCTGCATTTTCGATTGATTCTGTATGTCCTTGAATGAATTGAAATTCATTTTTTCTTATGCTACTCAGAATTTGTGAAGATGTTGCAATGTCTCTGCTCATTGCCAATGCCTCTGGTTCTCCTCCAATTTGGGTGAAAGGTATTGATCTCCCCAAGCTAGTACCATATTGCTTGGAACTCCTTAACGAAAAAGGGAAGATATGTACAGAGTGTCAATTAGATTAATTATCTGTCCAGCCTAGTGCCATAGTGCCTTTCCAACATAGATAACAGCCAGTCCAACCTGCATTTTGCAAGGCACAGATGCAGAATAATAGTAGAGATAAAAGGGATGGGAACTTGAGTATCCTTGAAAGGAAGTAGAAAGATGATCACCCTTCATTGAAAGAAGCCTCATATAAGCTAGCCTCCTTTGCATTATAGATAGTCAGCGATGTAATCACTCTGAGTCTTACCAATGACCTCATGGTACCGTTAAAAATTGCATAATTAGCATGGCATGCGAGGTACATATTCCACTCAGCTAGTTAATTAAAAGGTGAGAAAATCCCTACTCTATCATTTCCAGGCACGCTCTTTGCTAAATGCTTTCATGACAAACTGTTTTTGCTAATATCTCTTGACAAAATTTTTTCAGGGAAGACTTACAAGATAGGAGCCTCAGGTACAAGCGGTTTAGAAGGCCATGGTGACCACAGAAGCAGATGCCTGAATGAGCTGCTTTCCCTATATGAGACTGTGCCCTTTATGCATACCAATGTGAAAGCTGTTGATGCAAGACAGGGATGGTTCTGGTAATTTATGCCGGTTTCATTTAAATCGCGCCTCTGCCGTTCGGCTATTGCCATCCTCATTTAGGACTTTAGGCAGTAATTTATTGCTCCTAGATGATTGTACATTCCATCGGAGCGGCTAACTGGAGAAATCACATTGTTTACGGTGGTTTGACTGTTAGTCTTTGACTCAATTGCGAGGAACTTTGGATCGTGATCATGTTACTTTAGTTAAGCAATGTACCCATCTTCCTCTATTTGGCCGTGATTATCATACAACTCCAATGTCCATGGTACTGCTGAGGAGTGGCTTCATTGTACAAGCCAATTTTCTTTGTTTTTCAGAATCCTTTTTGGTGGAAAACTTGCACAAATCAGTGGGGCCCTTGAAGTGTAATCCATGCATGGGAAAAAGCAAACTAAACTTTATCAAAAAGGGACATGCTCAATGTGGGTCCTTATTTCAATCTCGATTCTTCTGCCTTCAGCCTCTCTCAGTAGTTACATATAAGTCTATAGAACATAGAAACTTTGTGCCGTCCTTTCCATCAATCGGATGCCAATGTCATAAGCAATTGGGAACTATTCACGGTCAATCATCGTACAGCCTCGTTCTCATGGAGACGAGACCGGCTCAATCATGCTCCTCAAGTCACGTCACTCTCACGGAATCCAGCTGCCGTGATTACACTGGGTTTGCGAATCTCTTCGTCTTGGGTCGGCATCGGCCCAGAATGTGTGCCATTCTCGCAGCCGGATCCAATGATGCTGTGGACTCATTCGTGCCCGGAAATTGAAATCCCAATTCGAGTCGGGATGGATGAGATCGAACCGGATCGGCACATTTGTCTGTTTCCACGCTCCAAAAAGCAAAAGGCCGCAGAGTAAAACCTCATCGGCTGCTAATCTCTCTCTCTCTCTCTTTAAAATTTTGAAAAGGACGGGTCAAACAACCGTTGATTAGCGAATTTTGCTTCGGATCACTTTATTGATTAGTTAAATTAGAGCACGGGTCTCCTTCGATAACCCCCCAAATAGAGCAATAGGAGGCAAAAAAAAAAAAAAAAAACAAGAAAAAAAAAAAGAAAAAGGAGAGAATCTGTCCACTCTCGCTCTCGCCTCTCCCAGTCTCACTGCCACTTTCCCTCTCAGGAGAAAATTCATCATATTAAAAAAAAAAATATCGCAAATAGGAGAGGCGACTTTGAACTTCAAACTCAGCAGGGCAAAAGCTGCTCCTCCTCCGTGCTCATCAGCTCAACCGATTCCATCGTCATCGAGCATATCAGGTGCGCGTCGTCTTTACGTCCGTTCGATCCGTCGAATTGTTCTCAATCCTCGATTCTCCGCGGCGCGTGTCCGAAGCTTTTTCGCGGTTCGTGCTTCTTCGGTCGTGTTTTCGCTCCGGGACGGGTGGTTTTTTCGTTTGATTGCGTTCTTGATGAGCGGAACCGATGTCGATTGTTCTTGTTTGGAATGATGGGGCGAGGACCTGTGCAGAGCTCATTGTTTTGGACACCCTTTTGCCTTTTCTTCTCTTACGTCGGACTCTTGGAGAGAATTCTTGATTTTTGAATGTGAATTTTGGATCTTTTTGTTTTGTTTCGACGTTGAGCTTGTGGGTATACGCGCTTTCAGATGGGACGCCTACTGCCGTGGTGGGTATTGGGTTTGTGCTGTGTAAAGTCTGTGTTGAGAGAGAAACAGTTTGATGGCTTCAGAATTGAAGTGCTGTGCGCTTACTAATTTGTACTGCAAAACCGAATTTAGAGTCTGGACGAATGGGTTTCCTTTTCTGTAAAGATTGGTGAGTGTTCAGGCATACCTACATCCATCAGTATGCGAACCTCCACTGCAGCGACAAAAATGTTCCGACATCCTTTCGTTCAAAATATTCACCTTCAGTCGTGTTTACCGTCAGTCATTCTGGTTTACACATATCAAATCATCTAGCTAGTTCCTTTGGGCATTTCTTATTTCCCCATCCTGCATGTGCTGGACAACTAAGCCTGTTTTGTAGGTGGTTTTAGCCAACTAATTCAATGCCATGGAAGGAGTTTTAAGTACAACCGGCATGTCTAGTTGTCATTTTTCTTTCTTACTTTCTCTGTGTCTGTGTGTGTGTGCGTGTTTTTTTTTTTTTTTTTTTGGGGGGGGAGGGGGAGGATGTCTGGTTTCCATTTTCTTTGATGTAGGTATTCAGTTTTGATCAGCTGCTTTCCTAAGAAGCTCAAATCTCCTTTACATTATTGAAGAACGCTTGAGATACTTTGTTGTTTTCATTTTTGGATACATTGTCAATGTGCTTTTTATTCAACAGAACTTTTGGTTGGGATATTGAATTCATCTTGGTCCGGCTGGCTAGCTTCACTATCAATGCCTTTGCCCTTCTCACCTCAGTGGAAAGATAAGGCGAGTGGCTTCTTTTCTTCTTCCGGTAAGAGATTATTTTTCGCTAATGTTCTTCTGGAGATCCTTCACTGGAACTGCTTGTCACATTCTCAAGGGTTTTTTGCAGGTGTGAAGCTTAAAGAAGCTGGGCAAACTGCAGGATCATTTGTTGGCGAGGTCGCAAAGGATGCTAAAGGCAATGTTGCTGAAGTGGCAGGACGAGTTGGGTCGAGTGTCAAGAGTCGCTGGGCACTGCTACAGCAACCATCTACCAGACATGCTATGCAGGAGCGGCTCATAGAGGCAGCAGCATCAACGGGCTCAATTCTAAGGAAGGGCATTTCTGAGACAAAAGATAAGGTTGCCGTTGGCAAGACGAAAGTCGAGGAGGTACCTCTGTTCAGCTTCAGTTTGCGATTTAGATTTTCTTGTTACTATTATTATCCAAAACTTCACAACACAATAAACAGATAAATTAGTAATTAATAGGCATAGTATATACATAAGTGACGCCCGCTGATTGTATAATAGAAGCAGCAAAATTATTAGTGCAATGTGATTAATGACCTGACAAATGGTAGGATACAGATTATAGATCTTGACAAATTCAATGTATTTTTGTTGGTTAATGGAGAGGAAGTTTACTCATTTAGATGTTGAAATTTGTTCAGGTGGCGAAAAAGACGGCCCAGAAAAGTAAAACAATAATTACTGATATCGAAAGGTGGCAAAAGGTAGGATTTGAGGAAACTCTCTCTCCCTCTCTCTCTAAAATTTTGGCAAGTTCCTAACACACTACACTTCACTGATTGCAGGGTGTTGCAAGCACTGATGGTGAGTGGCTATATTGTAAATGCAGATGGGTGAAGTCATGGGATATTGGTCATCTTTTTTCTTTCTTTAGGTTAAAGTGAAGACTGACAATTTTTCTTGGCTTAAAAATGAAGTATTACCAGTCATCACTTGACAACACTCTTTGAATTGATAAGCGATTTCAGGATCCATTAAATAAGGTCTGTGTCTCTATGTAGGTGATGTAGTTCTACATCATCATTTCTCATGGAATTACCCGACACATGTGAAATGCAACGTAAATTAGAAATACTCAATTTCCCGAGAGTGAATAATCTGAATCTTATCATCAATATATTGTTAGGTTAGTTCTGGTATAAAATGTTATCTTTTTTGGCAGACAAAGAAACTGATTATTGTGTTTTTGCCTGTTGGGGATATAGTGTTTGGACTTGCCAGACATAAACATGGCAGTTGCAATATTGATGAGTCCTGTGATTTATGACGTTGTTTGACAATGCAGCTAGACAATCCTTTTACTTGGTTTGTTAGTGAAATAGGTACAACTTTTATGAGGCTTTCCTGCTTGACAGCAATTAAATTTGCTTTTTCAACTTTCTTCAGTATTTGGAGTTCCGATTGAGGTAACTGTACATCGTGAAGAGTCCAGCCGGCCAATTCCGCAAATTTTAATCAAATGTGCTGATTACCTCGTATTATCAGGTTATTTAATTTTAGGTTATGCTAAGCTTGTTTAGATATGCATGATGCAGCAATTGTCCAATGAAAGTAATTTTGGGTACTAACATGTTTATTAGGCCTAAATGCTCCGTATCTGTTCAAGTCTGAAGGAGATAAGAAGGTTATCCAGCAGTTGGTCTCATCATTCAATCTAGGTATCTCAGATACTTTATTCTTTCCAAAGGCAGTTTTATTTATTTAATCTGGTAGGTGTTGATAAAATTTGGTCACTCCAGATTCAAATGCATCTCTGCCTGATGGTGTAAATCCAGTGGACATAGCAGCCTTAGTCAAATGTTATCTTGCAAGCCTTCCAGAACCGCTCACCACTTTTGAACTTTATGAAGAGATCAAAGGAGCTCGTTCTAGTATAAATGCAATGAGAAACATACTAAAGAAGCTTCCGACGGTGAATTTTATGACTTTGGAATATATAACTGCACTACTGCACCGCGTGAGCCAGAAGTCCCTTCTGAACAAGGCAGGAATCATCTCTCTCTCTCTCTCTCCAGCTTGATTCTGGTCAACATTCTAAATATGTCTTTTATTAGAAAGCATTTACAGATTATAGAAAATATCAATTAACGTGCAAGCATTAAATGTATAGCATAAGAAAATGTTTACCTTTTTCATTACATGGATGATGAGAGATATGAAACTTTATAATAATAGAATATCTTCATCACGTGATTGGTAATCTAGCATGTTCACAACCAATATGGTTTCCCAGTTCAGTTAATGTATCTGAAGATTTATTTTTCTTGATTATTTAACTGGTTTTAGCATAGTCAAAGCATCCTTGACATGTGAGTCTCGCCTTGTCAGTGCTGGTGCCACCATTCAAACATTCTCTTATATTCCTTCACCAGGTTTAGTTGTGCTGTGTGCCTTGGAAACTTGTGAGAATTTTTTTCTCTTGTTAGAAGCTTGCATGGTTATCCTTTGCTGCTTCCACATAATCCAGCAGGACTGGAGCTGGAAATTGTCATGTAGTATATGTCTACAAGGAAGTTATCATATAGTGTATGCCCGCTAGTTAACTGTGCATGACCATCAATTTTGTTATTCTACCTTGTGCATGGAGACTGAGAATCAATCCTGGTTAAGGCAATGTAGGAGAGAGCCTCACAGGCCCTCATCCTGTTATTTCATTGTATGAATACTTCTGGCAAATGTGAGAGATTGACAATTATAAGGTTCCCAATGATTTTGGGGAAGTCCATGCTATGTGACATGTATTATATATGATGTTTCTTGATATTGTTGAGTTCTTGCATGTATTTTCTTTTACATTCTGATCAAAATGCTAACTGGAGTGGTATATAATCTAATTCTTTGGTCGAAGTGGTATATAATTCTACTGACCAGCTTGTTGCATGGCCCTTTATTTCCTTCAGATGGATGCACAGAGTTTAGCTATGGAATTTGCTCCTTTGATTATGTGGCAGAATGGGCAGAAACCTGAGTATTATAGGCAGTACTGGAATGATCCACGCACAGGTCAGAATGGCACAGACAAGGCGCCTACTTACAGTGCATGGGACATGCTTGCAGGTTGGTAATCTTATATAATGTGTTTTCGCATAGATGGTTTCTTCTGTGCTGAGCATGTTGGTTCATGCACGGTGGATATGATCCGATTTATAGTCAGCAGTGGGATATGTTAGGAGATTAACCATTTGTTGCCTGAAAAGTGAATGCCCTAAACCTTTCGGTCTTGCAGGCACCTTGTCTTTGAAGTTTACAACCATTGGATATCTATATTAATAAATCAAAATGTATATGCCAACACTTGGCCCAATATTCAATGTCCCTGAAGGCCAAAATGATGACGTTTTTGTTTTTTAAAAAGGATTCTGTGTTGTACTCTACAGAAAAACATACTGGTGATTCTCATTCCCATTCTAATTGCAGAAGACGATGATACCGCCATTGCGTCATCCATGATTCCCTTGGATGATGGGACTCCAATGGATTTTGGTGCCATCGAGGTTGTTCAATGCCTCATACAACATCACAATGCCATTTTCACGGATGCCAACGAGACAGTTTGGAGATAACTGAGATTGGAGTCCGTCCTTGTACAGAAAGGGATGCTGACCGTTTGGAATGTGCATCATCAGCAGCATCATTGGCTTCAACCGATTTATTCACGATGCTTCCTTATAGCCTAGTTTTTGGATAGATATTGTAAATGTTAGCAGTTATATAGACGTTACTCCTACACCCTAGGTTCTTCTCCATGTTCAATAAATATTTTGTTTCGCAATAATTTGTCTGCTTTGGAGAACTTGTATCTGCATTGAGAAGATTATCGCCCTCGTCGTGCATCCACGAGGAGTGGTCTCTTCTGTTATGCAATAAATAGCTGTCTTGTTTTCTGAATTGCCTTTTATATGGGCCTCTGCGAATTGCAGGATAGCTTGTTCATACCTGAGCAGACCAATCTAATAATGAAAAGATTCGAATGCTTCGAGAAATCACTTGTGCTGATATTGCCAGTTTCGGCCCTGTGAATGCAAGCAAGAGCCTGTGTATAGTATATGATATGACCACTTTATTCCACTCCTTTCCTCTTTTGAAAGCTGTCGGCTTTTGCTGTGATATCACCAACTTCGGTGTTACCTGAAAGATTTATGGCCAAATTCATGAAACTTGAGGTCGGGAAGCTCAAATTTGGGGAGAGATTTCGTAACTCCAAGGACTATTGATTTGATTTTATCAACTTTTTTCGGTGTGTCTACAACGTGTTGTTGGGTTTGTTCATACTTTTAATTCATTTTCATACAATATCATCAACAATTATCATCTCGTCATTGTTATTTTCTTCGGCTGGAATCTTGTAATTGTGATTGGTCGTTTTGGTCGAAACGTGCCTAATTGACAGGCTGTCAATGGACAGACCCGGCCCAATTTCTTGGAGAACCAAGCTAATCGATGGGGCAACAACGTCGGCATCGGTTTCGGGCTCGAGCCGAACCGAAGCAACGGACCGGTGAATCTAAGAACCGGAACTGTGACCAAGTTACCAAACCCCCGACCAACGAATTTTCTCGACGCATTTCTTCCAATCAAGTTTTAACAGCGATCGTCGCTGCACTTTTTTTGTCCCTACCCCGTCCCTAGTTACCTTGTCTTTTCTTGTTTTCCTGCGAATCTCCGTGCTAGATCGGATTGGACAGGCCTGGATTGATGGAAAGGAACGGGGACGATTCGATCCTCGCACACGAACCCATTGCCGACTCGAACGGGGGCATCGCCGGCGGAACCACCGCCGTCTTGTCCGCCAATCTGATCTTGGACAACGTCGGAGAAGTGGCCCTCGCCCTCGATTCCGATGGGCTGCTGTCTTGGAAGTTGCTCGAGCCCTTACGCAGCGTGAGCGCTTTTTCCTGTTTTCGAGAATGATGCGCGCACGGATGTTCCTGTTCGCGCATGATTTTCCCGTGCTGTTTCTAGATAGGCGGCTCATCTTGGCCAAAGCATAACAGTTAGGGAGGCGATTGGAATTGCGTGGTGGTGTTGCTGAGATTCATGCTCGCAATGAATATATGTGCTCTCCGATTGATAAGTCTTTGTTTTTAGGATCGTAAAGATGTCTTTTTGAACACTTCGGACGACGTGACGGCTTAAGTTCACACGACCTTCTCTTTACTTGGAACAGGATCGATCGGATTGTTGTGGCATTAAACGTTCTCCTTCGGAGGCAACAAGTATCAAACTTGCTGATGTTTATGCTGTGGAGTTTGTCGACCATGGTTTAATTCCCGAATCAAACCTCTCGAATCCCGCAAAATGTCTTCTGAGCGAGGACTCGCAGGTTTGTTCTTGTTTGTGTTGGTTAGCACATTGGCATTATGACATGATGGTAACTGATTGGCATGCCGGCAATGGAACAGATATACCACTTTGTGGTACATGGGGTCCAAAGGTCGAAGTGTCATCCTTGCCGGTGTATCTTAGGCAAATATGTATTTGGTCATAAAGATCGGCAGTTATGTCAGATGTGGGTAAATCTAATTAATTCCTGTTTGGACAAAGAAATGCAAAGGCCGAAGAATCTCCTGGTAAGGTCTTCCTGGGATGCTACCCTTCCATGAGCGAGATATGTAGATTAATTGGTTGCCTCAATGATAATAACTTGTTTCCAGAACTCTTTCATGGTAACAGGTTTTTGTTCATCCGAAGAGCGGAAAGGAAAATGGCCGTACAACGTGGGAAAACGTTTCTCCTATATTCGCACGTGCTAAAGTGCATACAAAGGTTCACATTCTTCTCCTCCTAAAGTTAGTGATGCTATCTCTGAGATTTTCTTTTTGTTACTGTATATAGAAGCTGTACTTTTCTTATTATTATCCTTGCCAACTGCACTGGACTTTAGTTGAAATATTTTTCCTTGTTCATCTTTTATAATAATATCATGGTTGTTGTTTTGCCCTCTAATAGCACTCGCAATTGTCTTTGCATGTCTTGCTGTCTAGTCTACTTTTTTAATCATATTTGGTGTTTGAACTTCAAGTTGAGATGTCTGCTGCGTCACAAGATCTGCAATAAACTAGCAACTCATTATGTATAGAAGCTTTTCACAGTAGTGTGCCATCGCTATTAAGCTAACATGAGCGCGTGGGAGGAAAATTCTCTCCCTTGGACGGCTATGATTAAATGTGCAAACATAATAGTTGCTTGAATATCTTTGAATTTTTTAATCAGGTGATCGTGACTGAGAGGGCAAGTCATGCATACGATGTGATGCTGGCTGCCACGAATGAGGAGCTCAGACAATATGATGGCGTTGTTGCTGTTGTAAGATATGAAATCCCTTCACATTCTAGTTCATATGTTCCAATTTTTAATGTGTAGCTGGTCAAGGTCTGAGTTGTTACATCAATAAATTTTAATGGAACTTAGGCTACATGTGCCCAGAACCAAGCAATTGTGGGATTAGCACCTTTACAATGCATGCCTCTTGTTACAATCGTAGATTTTCCATTGTAACTGGTATCAGTATATTCTAATAGAAAATATCGCATGATAAGGTTTCAGTTGTAACTGTTCAGAATGTGACTGCCAGTGCTTTCTCCTTGAATGCTTAAATATGAGTAAGTATGTGCGAGACCTGGATTTTGAAACATAAATGGTGAAACAATATCTTTGGTACGGTACAGAAGATTCAATCCTGAAATGAGCCAATTTGTTCAACTTGCCTAGACGGGCATATTTCTTGCTACTGCTCTTTAGATGTTACCTTTTTGCCGACCATACTGGTTATTGTGCATCAATTTTTTGGCAGCATTATGAGTGAGTGGTTTTGACATATGTTTTTCACTGAAAAGAAGTGTTATGAATCAGGGTGGTGATGGTTTCTTCAATGAAATTCTCAATGGTTTTCTTTCTTTGCGGCATAAAGCTCCTTATCCACCTGCTCCAGCAGATTTTGTGCAGTCTCTTGGAGATTATGGTGATTTCTCGATGCACAATAAAAATGAAAGAGGTACTAAGAATTCTTTCCAGAATGAAGATCAGTCCCCCCTGCTCACAAATAATGGGTTAATCTTACATGTATTTTAATTATGCTTTTTTCTTAATAATTAGACTGAAACCTGTGGTAACAGGTGAGTCTGATGTCAAATGATTATATGTACATTGCAGGAGATGAAGGAGATTCTGGCACTTGCTACACAGGTGAGTTTTTCCAAACAATGTCAGTTTTTACTTTTGTGATGCATTCAATCTCATTGTCACTGTGGATTATTCATAGAAAAGCTCACTTCTGTTATAAATTGATATGCAGAGTTAGTTTGTCACTGTTTAACTCTACAGGTGATGGTTCTCAGTTGCTGCTCCCGAAGGAAGGATTTCGATTTGGAATCATTCCAGCTGGTTCTACTGACGCTATTGTGATTTGGTAATGTCAATTTTCTCCTCGGGCGATTCTTATTTCTTACCCTCCCTAGTTAATTACATCGGGACACTTTCCCCTTACATGCTTAAGGAGTAGTGTCTTTAGTGACATATTTGCGATATAAATTTCTGATAAATATGTACTCAATAGGGCCTTTCCTTGTTTATGAGGGGCTCTGATATTCTTTGTCCCAGAAGTTCTTCTGGCTTCAACTGTAAGATGAAAGAAACCTCTTGCTGAAACAGACTTACATGACTAAACATACTTTGAATTACAAAAAAAATTGATCGGATAACAGCAAATGAGCACTATATAAAGTAGACCAATTGTTTGTTGATTGATTGACCTAGATTCTCCATTGTTCTTGCAAGTGCTAAACTTGAGATCTTATACAATAAAACTTCATCTCTGACCGCTGAAAGGACAATCAGATTCTGCCAATTGTGTAATTTTTTAAACTAATGGAACCTCACAGGCCTGAAATTAGCATTTTCAGGTCATATATCTGGCAGTGGCATGAGTAGTCATTTGTTCAGTTACTACCCCATTCCTAACTGTGGAAATTGACCATTAATCTTTGTTCTTCTTCATTGTCAGATTAATTTCAAGTTAGTAGAAAAGTTTATATTGCAAATGCAACACTGAATTCATGTCCCGTAAATAACTTAGTTTAGCCAATTATTAGCTAATTGTTTTCATTGCATCACATCTGGTGCTTGTGCTTTATGCAGTACAACTGGGGCTCGTGATCCTATTACTTCTGCATTGCAAATTGTAATGGGGAAAAATGTGCCCCTCGATATCACTCAAATTGTAAGATGGAGGACAACAGCTGAATCAAAGGTTGAACCTTGTGTACGATATGCAGCTTCTTTTGCTGGGTAGTTTCTCATTATTACTGATGCCACATACTGCAAGACAGTATATGTTTTTTGTGCTTCTTCTTCCTTTTTCTTTTAACTGTCTTGTTTCCATGCTAGTATGAAACAGATCTTTCATTTTTTTTGGGGATATTTTGGGTGGAAACTGTCCTTCTAAACTAGTATCCTTGAAGCAGGTATGGGTTTTATGGAGATGTTATTACTGAAAGTGAGAAATACCGATGGATGGGACCCAAGAGATATGATTATGCTGGAACTAAAGTGTTTCTGAGGCATAGGTATACCTTTTAGTAGGCTTTATTTCCTTTTGATGATATGCAGACTCATTTTTATTTTTATTTTTTGGTTAAAGATGATATGCAGACTTAGTGACTTGGTTCGGTATAGAGCTTTTTGAAGTCAAATTGTTTAATATTTTAGCTTCTTTCGAAGAAACCTACTAAAATTTACTTTGAATTTGTTTCTTCCGGGTATTGATGATGTTGTTTCCTGACATGCAGATCATATGAAGCAGAAGTGGCAGTCCTTCAAGTCAATTCTGAAGAAACACATCCAGTGGAGGGAGGTCATCGGCCTCACCACTTTCGAGCACAACGTGGTTTGAATAAACGTCAGAAAGTAATTTGTCGTGTTAATTGTGAGATCTGTACTGCAAATCCTGCTGTAAGTTCTCAATCAAAACCAGATTCACAACGGGGTGAAATGGGTTGGTTGAGCTTCAAAGGGCGCTATCTTAGCGTAGGGGCTGCCATTATTGCGTGCCGCAATGGGAGAGCACCAGATGGTTTAGTGGCTGATGCACATCTTGCAGATGGCTTTATGCACCTCATTCTGATCAAGGACTGCCCCAGGGCCTTTTATTTGGGGTAATGCTTTGTCAAGCTCTGAATCTGGTTTTTCTTTCGTAAAATGCACACACAAAATTTCTGGTGTTATCTGATTCTGAAAGCTTAAGTGACAATCAGGATTAATTTAACAGGACAGTTAAACTTTGTGTCAGGGGCGCAAATTATACAATTTACTCACGATGAATGAAAGAGTTTTATGAGTCCTTTTGGGATTAACCTTTTCATCCAAAATTCCCCTTGCTTAAGGTTCTCATCCTCTCATGATCTTCTAGTAGCGTCAGAGTTGTGACTTTGTTGTGACCGACAGGCACCTTCTGCAGCTGGCAAAGAGAGATGGAGATCCCTTGAACTTCGAGTTTGTGGAACATCATAAGGAAGTTACTTCAATCATATGTTGTATGTTCTTTTCCACTGGTTTAGAGTGTTTTTAACTTTTTGACACATTTATTTCTTGATGAAACAGACCTCGGCCTTTACATTTAGATCTTCCGGCAACAGCAGCTTCTGGAACTTGGACGGTGAACTCTTTCAAGCACACCAACTGTCAGCGCAAGTATTTCGAGGCCTTATCAACTTGTTTGCTTCTGGACCTCCGGTTTAGAAGTTAACCACGTGTCATCATCCTCTCAAGAAACATTTTTCATTCCATAAGAGTTAGATTTATACTCCACTGACTTCTGCGGCAGAAGGAAGGATATATGCGAACTAAATGATACATTATGCAGAAATCACGAAGTTGTATCTCGAGAATGCCTCCAACAATTGATCACATTGTCCTTTTCTATTAGCACTGTCAAAAGGATCTCTTTTTGTGAATTAGATCCATCTACTTGGTATATTAAGTTGACAGGAATTACTACGCTTCCCTAAATGAGGAGTGGACTTACATTCATTGCATGTGTGCATAAACAGGGCGAGATTTCGGAAGGGATGTATAAGCTTTTAATAATGACCTTTCAGGAAGGGAAATTCCCCCTTGCATTGCGAGAAAATAGATTTTCTATAAAAATGAAGATTTCCGTGTTCCTTGAATGAAAAACATCACAGCTGCTTGAAGGGTTGTAATTATTGATTGACGTATCAACTCAAGTATCGCAATCATCTAATGATACCTTGAATTGGTAACGTGCACAACAGCTGAATTTTGAAACAGAATCAAAAAGTGCAATTTTCAGGTGCAAATTTCATGCCTGAAGGTACGGGACACCATTAAAGAGGCCTGAAGCATGCATTTCATAACTATTGACAAACTTCAATATCCTCTAAGTCCCACCATGTTCGAACTTTTTCTTCGAGCTCTACAAGAAAAGTGACTTATAAAACCAGAGTCCTCATGCATCATATGTTACAATTGCAACTTCACTTTTTGTTTGCAGACTGCTAGCCCTGATTTCACTTAAAATTGCAACTTTTTTCTCTCCCGCGATGAAACTTGTGCAGAAGGAAGAGCGCCTCAAAGTATCGAGAATATTCTCCATATTTGTTCCCTGCTTTCCCTTTTTTTAAGCTGAATACCTTCTGTAGAAAAGAAAGATATGGAACGCCATGTTATATAATTCCTTGACACTTAAGGGACAATGAATATCTCCATCTCCCATACAGTTGAACTTCTAAAGTCCACATGCATCTAAGAGTGGAAACGAAGAATAATCTTTCTTCCCTGTATTAGTTCTGACTAACCCAGGCGACATGCCCTCCACTAAGGTTCTTTAGTTCTTGCTTCTTGACAATTCGTTGTTAGGACTGGGAAAACTTTTCTTAACCTCCCTGACTTGAGAGCTAAGTTCAACTTGCAATTCATTGGAACCCGTTTCTGTATTTGCCCCAACTCATCACACTCAAGTTGACGCTTATACATATCAAGCTATCAACTAATTTGAGATATAATTTGATCTTTGCTTGACTCTATCTAACAAGAGAGGTAGTCTACTACGTCAAGTTCGTTGCATTGTCAACTTCTATCAGAGCTTTAATAGCTCAATAAATTAATTTTTAAGAAGCGCACAATACTTGAAAGGCTTAGCAAAAACTCAAACTTGATTATAAAATCCCAGTTTTGAAATCTCTCCTTGTATGCACGTTGCTAGTTGTCGTAATAAAATGCGATGAGGACGAAGATGCTGTTTATAACTCACAAATGGTGACATTCTGTTAAGGAGAACCAAACATAACAGGTAATGACCCAAAATCTATGAGAAATTGTTCCTTATAACAATCGTTACTTGAATTAATGGAGCCTTTCCTTGTCAATTTGAGATTTGATATTGTATTGCTTGTGAAACCAGCAAAAAGAAGCCGTTAAAATGGTGATAGATAAATAAATAAAAGTCTTCTAGCACCATATGAGAAAAATCACTGAAATAAATCAAGATATTTAGCAATTCACAAGGAAAAGATACTGCTCATGAAAATATTTCAGTAAATTTTTTAAAGACAAAATGCAGAATCTTATTCTTCTTCTAGCTTTTTTTTTTTTTTTTTTTTTTTTTTTTTTTTTTTTTTTTTTTTTTGTCAGTGACAAAATGCAGAATCTGGAAAGCTGGGATATGATGATTTTGCATCCAAAATTTTTAGGTTTTCTCTGTGACTTACGTCTCAAGCAACACAACCAGGTGAAACCCTCTGGTTTTGCAACTTGCCATTCATTAACTTATTAAAAGGAGAAACATAATTTTTAAGCCAGTTGACTATTTCAGGTCTTAAATTTCGACAGTAGACAAAGTGTAAGTAAGCTTCATGTCCTAGCTGTTGCTCAACAAGATAACACACCTCCTTTTTATAGATGCAAATGCGAAGTCTCTGCCCATTTTGAGAGAGAGAGAGAGAGAGAGAGCTAAAGTTTGAAACTTGAAGCTGCTGAAGCAATTGAAGTGGTCTGTCTTGCTTTAATTGGCTCTGAATAAGGAAGCAGGGTTTTCCATGGAGATGAACAAACCGAGTGAACCAGAGGATCCATTGCCTTTGCAATCACCACTATCCGCAGTTGTTGCAGTAGCTATCAATGGGAAGAGAAAAAGTAAATATGTAGTGAGGTGGGCACTTGAGAATTTTATTCCTGAGGGAAAGGTGGTGTTCAAGCTGATACATGTACGCGCAGTTCTCTCATCTGTCCCTACTCCAAGTAAGTTGACGATTTTATAGACCCATCTGATACATTGGGCAAAATATCTATGTGGGTATAAACTGCTTGCTCAATCATAGTTTTGTTTCTGAATTCGTGAATAAGAACAGTATATACAAACAAAATTTACAACATAAGAAGTTAAATTTTCAAATATCATTCTGGAAAATCCAAGTAATTTTGTCATGTCATTAATGAAATATAATGTAAGAGGCATTGTGAACAAAATATTGCATAATATTCTTCTTCTTCTTTCTCTTCTTCATCATCATGATTGTCATTGTCATTTCAGTGGGAATCATGATCCCAATAACAGAAGTGAGAGAAGATGTAATTGCTGCTTATAGGAAGGAAGTGAATTGGCAGACACATGAATTACTTCATGCTTACAAGATAATGTGTGTCAAGAAAAAGGTGAGCCTTTTGGTTCAATTTATCTCCATGTTGTACATTCCTTTCCTAGATTTTCTAGCTTATTCTCTTCACGGCGTTTCATAAGGTAAAGAACTGCTTACATTTGACTTGGACTTGCGTACAGGTGCTGGTAGATGTAGTCGTGCTTGAATCAGAGGATGTGGCAAGTGCACTAGCACAAGTGGTTCATAAGAGCAATATCACCAAACTAGTCATTGGAGCCTCTACTCCCGGACTTTTCTCAAGGTACTTCCTCTCCATGTGATTATCCGTTTGGTATAGACATGAAGAATATACTGCTTGCTCGAAATGCGCCAGGCTCCAGCAAGACTTTTTTCTTATTGGGGTTCAGGATTATTTTTACTGCTTCTTCTTGATATGGAGGAAATGCTATCTTTTGAGAAGATGGAAAAGCTATTGTGTGCATTTCTGTCACAAATGTTAGGTTGTTTACAGGGAGACAAAGTTGCTTTCATGGCTCTCTTTTCTTATAAAATTCGATTGCTGAATTTGAACTTAGAAGGAGTTTATGATATCGATATACCTTGTTTCAATCTATTTAGCTACTATAACAAGGTTTAACATCAAGGATAACACGACTCATAAAGTCTTTGAAGTCCTTCACCCCCAACTCAAATACAACTAGCATCATTTTGCTTTGAACCTCCATCATACATCTGCACTTTTTTTTATCTTTTTCCCAGAAGTATACTATTCTGAATAAAGCAAGTGGGTCCTGTTTGCTAGGCCTGACAATTGTCTTATCAATATACCTTGCTGTTTTACATTTCTTATCTGGCATGTCTTTAAGATGATTATTGGTAGTCATGCAATGCAATGCAACTTAACATGAATATAATAGTTATAAAACAATAAAGCAAGATAAGAGAAAATAGAAGAGTTAAGCAGGTTCCTAGAGAATGAAGCATTCCAGCCATTAAGGTATCGCTTTCCCATTGGTTTCTTCAATACTTACTTAATAAGGATGCTGATTTCAGGAAAACCAGTACTCTATCATCAACAATCTCAGCAAAAATTCCAAGCTTTTGCACGGTATATGCAATCTCAAAAGGGAAATTGTCATCTATCCGCCCATCAGATATGGAGACTAATGGAAACACTAAAGATGACTACAGTGACACAAGCTCTACCAGCGGTTCATCTGGTTCTGGCTCACAGAGAGGTTAAATCTTGTTGTTACCTAAAGATGCCTCTGTTTGTGCTGGAGATTGCTGACATTAGGATGTAGACAATAGGTGGGTAATAAAATGGAGATATATTATGCCAATAGGCATGCTTGAAATGCGAAGTGGCTGTGCAAGTCTACAAATTTAATGTCATTAATAGGTACATTCCTAGTAATTTTCTCTCTCCAGGGATGTCCGATTACTTAATCATTTTCAAGTACATGGCTCTTACTTTAATGTGAATGAATTTCTCTCTCCATGTGGGTGCGGGTGAGATGAAGAGAAACTGAAAAAGTACGCGGCATTATATTTCCTAAGGATAGAGAGAATGTTGGCGGAGACTGGCATATTACGTCTAATAATATCAGTATGAAAGTAACTCGGTCCAGATGCTCCATTATCTCATATCTGATATTTTTTCCTACCGCACCATGTGTGCAGGCTCTCAGGCTCCTTCAAATAGAAGTCAAATGTTTGCAAGACCGAGCTCTGTCAATGTGAATCACTTGCAATGTCAGTCTCTAGGTAGTGAGGAAGGGAATGACCCCATTACTACACACTTTAGCAGCTCTAGTATTGGGAACATAGAAGACCGAGAGTCTAGTCCACAAAGCTTGATGTCAGAGACTGAGTCCAGGATGTCCAATCAGGAATCCATCTCTGATGCATTATCAGGGTACTCTACAAGCGAAAGTCAGGTAACTTACACCCTTCTCTGGAATTCCTGTCTTGTTGCATCTGAGGATTATTTTTCCTGTAAAAGATAGTAAAGTTCGTATCTGGTAGAATTAATTTTCCTGTATAGTGTAATTTCAAAATGGTTATCTTAAGAATGAGTTCTCCTGATGCTTAGATTTCTCTTTTGATACCTACTCCATAAGCTTCAGTTCAATTTCTGTGCAACAGTAGAATGAAATGTACTAAGAGTGGGTAAAGTTTCTCCATGACTCCCTAACTTGAAGGAAAGACTGTTATGTGCAGGCAAATCTGAACTTTGAGCTGGAAAAGTTGAGAATCGACCTCAATCATGTCCGTGGAATGTATGAAATGGTCCAGAGTGAAATGGTTGATGCCTCTCAAAAGGTAAGCTCAAATTCACTGAACACCACCCATCACTTGTAGTCATGACGAAGAGTGTCCTGAAAAGTGACGAGTTCCTGTCATAGCCAAATGATATTGGCCTGATCCACATTGTCATTCTCTGTGCTGTGATCCTAATTTCGTTGGCATCTGCTATTATTCGTTTTTATTTTCTGTTACTATTTTATTGCTTTAATCAGCTTTACAATCTCAAGGAATGGAAATTGGAGGGAGAGAGGAGGTTAAAAGAGGGCAAGTTTCGCGAGGAAATGGCCAAAGAGTTAGCAAGGCAGGAGAAGGAGAAGTATGAAGCAGCGAAGAAAGAACTTGAATCGATGAGGGATCGTGCTGAAAGAGAAGCCTTAAGAAGGAAAGCGGCAGAGACAAAAAATGAGCGGGATGCAAGAGAGAGGGAAAAGATCAGCAATGCTCTAGTGGATCAAATGCAGCAGTACCAGATATTCACATGGGAAGAGATTGTTTCTGCCACATCTTCGTTCTCCGAAAGTCTAAGGATGGGAATGGGAGCATATGGAACAGTCTACAAGTGCAGTTTGCATCACACGAATGTTGCTATCAAAGTTCTTCACTCAAAGGAGAGTCAAAACTCAAAGCAATGTGATCAGGAGGTACTAAAATTATTTTCCGAACTTCTTATCTGAATAGCAAAGTAATGCGTGACCTAGAGTTGTTTTTCATATAGTTTCACTTGGTCTGTTACTCTTGGTTGAAAAGTAAGGATCTTTGGACTTCAGATTGAGTGAATATGAATGTGTCTCTTCTGCCCTTGGACATGTCAGTCCTGTATGTTGATTCATTGAGACAAAGCTTCAAGATTAATTCTCAGCCAGAAATGTATGTTTATTCATGTGTTCGTCTGATCTGGCTCTGGTCTTACCATCTAATCCATCAAAACTTCCGATAACAAGGTCGTCTTTTCAATTTTCCTGGCTTGCCTGTGGAATGATGGGCTTACTTACATGTTTGACACCTTCAATTGGATGATATATGCCTCTCTGTTCTTGTTTTGCAGCTTGAGGTATTGAGCAAAATTCGCCATCCACATGTGCTCCTTCTAATCGGTGCATGTCCTGATCGTGGTTGCCTCATCTACGAGTACATGGAAAATGGAAGTCTCGAGGACAGGTTGCTCCAGAAGAACGGCACGCCTCCCATCCCATGGTTTGACAGGTTTCGCATTGCCTGGGAAGTGGCCAGTGCTCTTGTTTTCCTTCACAACGTGAAGCCTAAGCCAATCATCCACCGCGATCTCAAGCCAGCGGATATATTGCTGGATAATAACCTTGTGAGCAAGATTGGTGATGTTGGACTCTCGACTATGCTTCACGCTGATCCATCCTTACCTAGCATATTCCAGAACACAGGGCCCGTTGGAACACTGTGTTACATAGACCCTGAGTATCAAAGGACAGGATCGGTTTCTCCGAAATCCGACGTGTATGCTTTTGGGATAGTCATTCTGCAGCTTCTGACTTCAAAGCCAGCAATAGCACTCACTCATATGGTGGAAAGAGCAATTAGTGAAGGATCTCTAATGGATGTCCTAGATGCAGATGCCGGGGATTGGCCACCCGAAGAGACGGAGGAACTGGCTTTATTAGGAATCTGTTGTGCCGAACTTCGGAGAAAGGACCGGCCCGACTTGAGAGATCAAGTTCTTCCTGTCCTTGAGAAACTGAAAGAAGTTGCCGGCCAGGCCAAAGACGCGACAGGCTGGGTTAAACTTGCACCTCCTAGCCATTTCATTTGCCCGATCAGTCAGGTACTAATACTCCTATTTTATTCATTTTATGTACGCATGTTTCCTATAATCTCCTGCAGGAGTACTATTTCGAATGTTCAAAATGCGTGCTTATCTGCCTTTTCATTCTCTCCCCTTTCTTCAGGATGTGATGAAGGACCCTTGCGTTGCTGTGGATGGATACACTTACGACCGCAGAGCAATCGAGAAGTGGCTAGAATGCAATGACAAATCCCCAATGACGAACTTGCCGCTTCCGAATAAGCAACTCATTCCAAACTACACTCTTCTCTCCGCAATTAAGGAGTGGAAGTCCCTAAACCATTGAGATAACATCTGCACTAAATGTGCACATGGAGGCTCTTTATAAAGCGAACTTTATAACTTGTGGGAGTGTCCATAATTCTAAATTGCTGCACTACTTGTTTGTCACAGTTTCGGTAGTTTCTTTCTTTTCTTGTCATTTCATTTGCATCCTTAGAATTTCAATTCCCGCGAAGCCGAGAGGTCTCTGCATAGCGTGCAGAATCATAAAGACCAGAAAAACTCGTGGCTTTACCACACTTGAAAAGCGAGAAGAAGAAGAAGCACGACATCAAGTGATCGATTGCAAGAGAACATCACAAGGTCCGGCAATTCAAGAGATCGCTAGCAAATTGAGCAAATCGTAGCATGATATAGACACATGATTAAATTTGGTCAAACCCACCTCGAGTTATTGCCTTCACTCATCGTAATAGATTCACTCGCTACGCATTAAAAAAATATGTCCTGCTGAAAAGCACAAGTCACTGCAATATAAATGCTCGGCGGCTAGTTCTTGTTAATGGCATAACCAATAGGATAATAAAAGCTTTTCCCTTCCCAACCACCGAAAATTTGCCTTCTAGTTGAAGCAAATAGAAAAGGGTGAAAAAGCCAACGACAAAAGGAAATAAATATGCGGTGGCACGAGGGAATCGAGACGGGAACATTCAATCATTCGTACATCACTGCACATGCATTTGAGATCTGTCTTCCTTAATTCCGCTCGCACTGCATTGCGTTGCGTTGCATAAGATAGTCTTTCTCCATCCCAAGCCTAGCTCATCTTTCATTCATGCCATGTTAGTCACGTTCCCTAAAATCTAGTGTGCCCCAACCCCACGCAAACTTCAGCTCTTTCTTCTTGTTCTTGTTCTTGTTCTTGTCTTGCTTACATGGCCTCTGCAAATCTTGCTACAGCATTATAACTACAAATTCAACTCTCTCGCCCAAATTTTTTGTCCATGTTTTAGCAAGGGGTTCTTTCTTGGAACCGAAACACTCGCCCAAGAATCTTGAAACTCTTTACCGACCGTCAGTTAGAGCAAAAGCTGCATCTTTTTCACACTCTCTTCTGTCATGAGAAACACCCACATGCTCAAGCTCATCTTTGGACTAGCTACAGCTGCTGTTGCATTAGCTCTGTTCCTCTTCTTTTACTTCTACCGGAATATATCAAGAACAGATGGTCAAAGAGCAGACTTGGAGAATTCAAGCGGAGCGTACGAAGATGAGACGGAGGTGGAGGACCTGATGACGTTCCGAGGCGGCGAGGACCTCACGATTGGCGAAATCTTGGATGCTCCGGGAGAGGTCATTGGGAAGTCCAGTTATGGGACACTGTACCGGGCTGTGTTTGATCAGAGCAATTCATTGAAGTTGTTGAGGTTCTTGAGACCGGTTTGCGTCACAAGAAGTGAGGAATTTGCTGAGGTGATTGAGATTTTGGGAAGTGTTAAGCACCCAAATTTGGTTCCTTTGCTGGGGTTTTATTCTGGGCCAAGAGGAGAGAAATTGCTGGTTTATCCATTTTATAGGAAGTGGAATCTGGCAGAGTTCATCAGAGGTACTTCACTCATCTCCAGGTCTTGTTGCTGATTCTCGATTCTTTATTTGCGCTACGTTCAGTATTTCCCTTTTTATGGAATTGGGGAAGACGATGAAGGGCCAAATTCAAGAGTTTTTGAGTTACTTGTGATCATAAACGAGATTCTTGGCGGGGATCTAAATTGGAGTGATTTAATAATCCCCCCCCCCCCCCCCAAAAATGGCTTTTCCCAGGCATTACAATGTTTTCAGTTGACTTCATACTTTTGAGAAAGTGCTGACTCAAATTTTCCAATTAGACTCCTCAGCATTTAAACCAAAATATTGTACCTTTGTCTGAATAATTCATTCTATAAACTGAGTTATTTTCTATTTCCATGCTTGCTTGACAGTGTTCTTTTTGATTCAGTCAGAAAAGAATTGAACACAGCACGGTGTTTTATTTTGGTCCTCGGACCTGCTTTAGTTGGATTAATCAACTCTATTGATTTATGATATCGTATCAAGAGATCATGATCTTACTAAACACAAAATTGTCCTGATTGGCAGATGGAAACAAAAATTCTCGCAGATGGGCCACCATCTACAAGATCTCAATAGCCATAGCCGAAGGACTGGATCATCTTCACACGGGACTAATGAAGCCTATAATCCACGGGAATCTAAAATCGAAGAACATTTTCTTCGACCACAATCAGCAGCCGTACGTCTCAGATTTTGGCTTGCATTTGCTGTTGAACCCGATGGCTGGTCAAGAAATGCTCGAAGCATCGGCAGCTGAGGGCTACAAAGCTCCGGAGCTCATCAAAATGAAAGAAGCAAGTGCAGATTCCGATATATACAGCCTCGGCGTCATCTTGCTCGAAATGCTTACCGGGAAAGAACCAATCAATGGAAAAGCATCTTCTGATGAGGAGATTTATCTACCAAACTATATTAAAAGGGCAGTACTTGGTCGTAGAGTCTCGGAGTTATATCATCCTGATATTCTTTTCAGCAATGGAGGAGGTAGTGATGATGTTTCTGTTTTGGAAGCGCGCGTGCTCAAGTTATTTCACCTTGCAATGGCCTGCTGTTCTCCATCTCCCTCTCTCAGACCAACCGCAAAGCAAGTCCGATGGAAGCTTGAGGAAATCGGGAAATGAGGACTCAATTACAGATCATCAGACCTATTCAATCCGAGTAATAGTAGTGTAGGTCTAGGTATACTCTGACGGTTAAATTTAAAGCTGAGACTTGGTGTCATTTGGTGAAGTCCTAGGACAGTGACAATGAAGATTATGATGTTTCATATCTATAGAGTTTTTTTTACTAGCAAAACCTTTGAAAATTTCAGCTACCCACCGAACATGAGCAAATGCAGTGACAATGACTTCCATGATGGTTTTGTTTGTGGGCATTACTAATTCCCTGAAGAAACAGGTGGATGCGTCAGCCGCTCAAAAGAATTAGAGAGTTGGTGATTTGGGTTTTGTCCCTTTTCAAGATTCTTGATTGTTACCGCAATTATCAGCTACAACAGACTGGATTCTACTGGTCCCATCTTGATTGTGGAGGCTACTATATCCTGAATTTGAAGCTATGACATTGGGATTGATGATTGATATGTGTGTCCAGGATCTTTTGTTCATTTCTTAAGCAAAGAATGTCAGCTACCAATGGAACCTGGAGTGCTCATGTGGGTATTACATTTTTTATTTTTATTTTAAAGATAATCCCTGTTCATAGGGATTAAAGAATATGTGGCACCAATGAAATATAAAGTGCTCGCTCAACCTTGGCATATTTTATTATTCTGGCTCCATTATTGATGATTAAATTTCATTTATAAATGTGAGTATGCAAGCGTTAGTTGAGATGGTAAATCTGTCCTCTTCGATAAAGTTTATCAATCCAGCGAAATGATATTTGGTTTTGTAAGAATGGAGATGTAATGATACCAGAGGATTCGCTAACAGATGAAATGAATCCCCCCCCCCCCTCTCTCTCACATACACTCACATACATCATTCCTTGTTCTTTAAATTCAAGTTCTTTAGCTGGCATAGGTTGGTGGTGGGTGGTAATCACCTCTTGGTTGTTGGTGGTGGTTCAATTGAGAGAATATATGTGGAGTCGAGGGAAAAGAATTATCTAAAATGTCATTATAACCCCATCTGGAGGTGGAGACAAAGAAATGTCACTTTTTCGATTATGGCACTCCCTTTACCACTTTTATTTCTCTGACCAGAAAGAAAAAGAAGGAAAGAAAAGAAGAATATCTAAAAAGAAAAAGTCTTCCAAGCAATGGACCTCCCTGGACCAGCGGGGAGTGACCCTTTAGAGACGGGCCAGGACATGCGGCACATTATTGAAAAAGAGGACCAGCACTAAGGTAATGTTCCCCGCTTTAGCAAATTGGCCTTGTGGCTTTTTGCTGCTTTGGGACCTCCTCTGCTTTTTGGGTTCTTCACCTTTTAAGGCAATGTTTAGTTGGAAGTTGCATTTGAATTCTGAGCTATCCCTCTTTAAAGCTCGCGTTGAATCTCTTGTTCATTCGTTCCCATGACCAAATATTCAGAGAAAACCGGCGATTTGAATGGCGAGATAGATTGATGAAGCGCCGTACAGGAGCATTGTTTCTTATGGTCTAAGTGCTTTTTAACCCAGTACTCAGTAGCACGGGCACCGCTAATTTCACCAGGGCAAAGAATCCCATGTTATTCAGTATCCATCAGTTCTCTGTGTTTCACCTTGACAGAAAAGATATAAATTGATGAATGTACATTTTAGACAAGGACTCACCATTGGACAGTTAAAGCTAAGCGGTTAGTACAGGAGAAATGAGCTGCTATTTACACTAAGCTCAACAAATTAATCTTATCAAAGTATACAGAAACATGATGTGTCCATATCATCTTATTGATTCCGGTGACATCGCCAGTTTATAGACAAAAAATAAAGACATACCGAAGACATCCATCAATGTCTAATAGGTCTTTCCCAAAGGTAATTTGACTAAGAACAAAATGTCCCCCCAATAACGCAATGATTTCTCCTTCATTTCTGCCGCCATCTCAATTTCTTTGGATGGCTTGGAAACTCCTCACCCACATCTCTTGGAGATCACTTGTTCTCTGAACCAGTTGTGCTCTTTAATGAGGTGAACATGAAGTTCCCAGAGAACATGGCCTCTTTGTCTGCCAGATAAAGATATAAATTAAACCGGGCAATTTGAATGAAATCATATTTAGCACCAAACATTCAGAATTATTGATAGTCAGGCCAATAAAGTAGGTAAAACTCGTCATGCACATAAAAGCAAAGAGCATGGAAAGGTTTAGCACACTGCAGCTCCTGTTTCTGGGTGTCAAGACATACACCTTTGGAAATGTAACCAATAGGACTTGAAGGTTTATGAAAGATTTAAGTTGTCAAACACTAACTTTTCATGAGTACAGCTTGTTACAAGTCCTCTTTATACTATCAACATATACGAGGGAAGACAAGACCAACCCACGTATGCACAGAAGAAAAACAAAAATGTGAACTTACCTGTCAAGGAGAGGCAATGGGATTCTCGACAAGCATACCTAGCCATTGCCTACAGAGTATCCAAAGTTAGTAATAAGTTGTGGCAAGAACTTCACAGCAGGGAAAATATCTTAAAAGATCCAACAAATATTTTAAAGGCTGGAATATCATCCAATACAGAAGATATTGCATTACCAAATAGAGACAAACTGTACCAACTGAGTATTAAACTCATTCAATGATATAAATATCTAGTTTGTGGAGAAAAAGGGGCGTTACAAATGACCAGTGTTTTTCATTGCTTCTAAAATATCATCGTTTTGACAAAATTTGGAAAAGCTCTTTAAACTACATGCCTGAACAGCACCTAGCACCGCAGTATCATTTGGTCTTGGTGAGCCATCGTCAGAGAAAACATTCCTGCAGATCAAACATAATATGAAGAAGAGCAATGGAGGTTTCAACATCAATTATATCTCCCATACATGAAATAGGGACCTAAACCTGATTCTAACAGTCAAATTGCCTGTCCAGGTTTGCCATTAACATCAATGAATTATATACTTGTAATGTTTTTTATGCACCTTTGTATCTTTGGCTACAAGTATTTACAAGTATACTTTCTACAGTATAATTATGAGTAGAACTCTTTAGTTGAGACTTGAGAATGTATATTTTTCATATCACATGTTACATAGACATGTCCAATGACAACACCTCATAAGCTCTTGTTGGATAAGAAAGATGCACTACCTCCAAATTACGTTTGTCATCTCATCCCGTTTAGCCTCTGGAAGCATGGCAGAATCATAAGCGACAATGTTTCCATAAAATATTTTCTCCAGGTCCTTCATCCATTTGGTTAGCAATAAGTTAACCTGCCAAAGATAAAAGCAATATGAAAACCCCTTCACATGACAGGTAGCATGTGCACTTCATTGATATCTTAAGAAATATCTAGTCATAGTATATAGTCTTAGGCAACTAAAGGAGACCTGATCACATACCCCAGCTTTAGATACTCGCAACTCCACATCATGATTGTAAATCTCATACAAGTATTGCCCAAATTCGGCACCTTCTTTTCCATCTTCTTTCAATCGACGTAAGCAAAGCCACATATGGAGTACAAGCAAAGAGAACGTAGTCTTAAAGTCTTCTCCAAATTAAACACTGCATGGACAGAAGTCACCCTCAAACCACTTGATGCATTAATTGTTCAGTATAAAAAAGTGAGTCGTTAATAAAGTCTTACTCAACCAGTAACATACCTTCACGATGTTTTGCTCAAGCAAATTATCTGCCTTTGGATGCCACATGCATTCAGAATGCCTTCGTACTAAAGTCTTTCGTTCCTATGATTCTATCAAGCCATTAACAATTGACAGCTCTGGTCTAGACTCTACTTAATAATTTAGGCGACTGTAGCTTCAAAAGAAAAGAAAGTTCCATAGTCACAGCATCAGCTGCAACTTAAAAGGTGTAACTTTTCAAGAGCTTGAATGGACATTTGATTCCTCAATAGTTTGTTATTGAAATGAAAGGTCAGCAAAAGATTCGCAAGAGATAGCTGTGTCCTTTTTATTCTTGGTTTCTTCAGAAGCAGGACCAGTTATTAGAACTACATTGCTATCTCCACATCTTCTTTTTAAGAGTTCTTTCACTTAATAACAAGGCTTCTCCCAAGCTTTAGTTGTTAACTCATGGTCCCAACATTATATAGCTATTAACTCCACCATTCATGACATTGAATTGCTTGAATAGTGGAATGAAGAATCCTCATTCTGAAAATTGAATCTCAAACTTCAATATTAATCAACATTTCCATGAACTACACATTTTATCCGGCTAGCAAAGTAAAGATAGGGTTACCTTCATAAATGGCAGGTTTATCGACTTGATGAAGGATTCGCCGGTACACAACATTTGCACCTCTGATAGATTTGCTCTGTTTGCTGTAAAAGAGCATCAGTTTGAGGATCACATGGCGGATGCCTTCGTACTTTGGTTCTTCAATTCTCAACGGGGAATCTGGGGCCAAAGCCAGTGAACATGGCTTGGACCAAAACATTCTCTCCAAGTTTACCTGACGGAACAATCCCACTCAGTTTCCACGACAAGGAACTGCAAGGGTGGATGCTATAACATAACATTGGAGAGTAGCACGCGAGCATAGAGATTTTGATGAATTTCATTTGGATAATCACTACGCTTATTGTGACCAATATACTTATGAATTAAAATCAGGAAAAAGCAACATCTACGGAGCTCTTCAACACTTTGCCAGTATCTAAAAAGCAACGGCACCCCTCATACACATAAAAACTAGATGTGCTTCAGCACCTACCGCTGGTCTGGAGGACAAATCATTCCCGGCGTATTCAGGCGCGACGGGTGCTGCAACTGCAGCTGCACCCTTGGCATAGCTTCGATGAGAGAACACAGAAATTCCATCTCTGACTTCCACATTCCTTATTGGACTGACCCTTGATAATTGATTAAGTGCTCTGCTCCATCTCGGAAACATCGTGAGTTGCCTGACGAGACAAGCTGAATGTCAAGCGAATTACAACATAAATAGATGCAACAAAAGAGCTTCTAAGGCAAACCTAATCTAGATTAAAACGAAAGATGCAATTTTTGTTAAATCCTAATAAATTAACCTAATAAACTAAAAGCAAAAGGAAAAAAAAGGCAAACGAGCTCGATATCTAGACAATCGTCATCCGTCGATCCGACCAAAATCAAGACATTATTCCATATGAGCTAACGATTGGACCGAAACCTAAGTTCAGTGAAGTGATCAGAGGAGCAAAGCTGTGCGGGAGTTTCTGCTACTCGTTTACAGCTGATCGGCGGGTAACTAACTGGACAGTAATTGGGGAGTGGGAGGGAGAAGGAGAAGGAGAAGAGCATAGAAGAGAATGAGCAGACCGTGAAACCCAACGAACGCGAGGGAGATTACGAATCGGTCGGGGCAACCATTTCTCGATCCCGCGACGCTTTCCTGCCACCGGCGGAAGTCCTAAAACCCTAGACAGTTACAACGCCCAGAGAGAGAGAGAGAGAGAGAGAGGAAGGGGACGTGGAGCCACTTGCGGCCGTGAACAACAGAAGTCGGTTAGTTTGTTTCGACCAAGTCCAATTTCTGATTTCTCATATTGGAATCGTTTTGAAATATGGATCAACGAGTTTTTTTTTTTTTCATAATTAGTTTATTTGTTTTATAGAAAAATAGATACTTTAGAATATATTTTTCTAAATGTGATCATTAAAACTAATTAATTAATAATTTTTTCATTACCGACAATAATTTAAATTAAAATATTATAGTGGCTAATGAAAATATTTTAATTTCATTCATTCTAATAAGTGATATAAGTGATATTTTTAGAAAATATGTCCTTAATGAAATGTTTTTTTTTTTTGAACTCAAGATAATAATTTTTTTCTTTTAAAATCGGTAATCATGTTTTTTAATGTTACTAGATCGACGCTTGGATCACAAATGTTATGCATGGCATGGAGACCCACATGTTTGTGCCCAAATCCTTAATGGTCGGGTTTCTGTCTAAAGAGGTGAGGCCTAAGTCCAGAGCGCAATAATGTTCCTTGAACCTTAGTCCAAGATGTTGGACGTGGGCACTACCCAATATAACATTTCTTCACCAAGGTCGGATGCACAATCCCATTGCTTGTGATCGGGTCTTTGGTGACCGTGTACGATACCCGACTTTAAAACCCAAGTCATCAGCATCCGTGCCGAGTTTCCAACGTAATGGTTAGGTTCCCAACATTGGACTTGAGAAATCCTGGCTCCTACAATTAAAATCGCGATGCCTGGGCTTGGGGACCTAGTGGTTAGACCCTAGTCCCATGAGTCCCCAACACCCCATCTAAGGTCCTTAACATCTTGGTCCATTACCATGGACGTCGAGTGCAAGGCCTCGGTTCCTATGCCTGAGTCTAGGGCAGTCATGCCTATGTCCTTGAGCCCCCACTTGCCAAGCCTTTGTCCCTTATAATATAAGAATAAGGAAGCAACAACTTCACTTCAAGCATTAAGAACAACCTAGAAACCAGTCAAGTTCACTACAAGCATTAAGAATAACCTAGAAACCAGTTGAAATCACCTGACAAATCTTATTACTATTTTCAAGATCATCACTACCAAAGAGCACTCAAAGGGATTGCTGCCAAGATCAAGCTGAACAAAACATGAAAATGAAGAATCATAGAACCCAGAGCAAGAAAAAACAACTATGACAGGTTTCAAACTCTAATCGCAGCCACATAAGATTATCCAGAAATTGAAGTGAAGCCAATTTAAGATGAACCAGCCAAGCACAAATCAAATTGATATCGTAAAAACCTTTATGCTCAACATGAAGTTATCCAAAATTGTAAAAATTGGCATACTCTTAGGAAAGAGAGGCAAGTGGCGAGCGGCATTAAGAGCGGGCGTGATGGAAGAGAGGCAAAGTGGTGAGCGGCATCGAGAGTCAAGAGCGAAATGAGATGTTCGTCAACAGCATAGAGACGAGCGAAATCTATCGAGAGCGAAAGAAAGATTAGACGTGAAAGAGAGAGGAGCGAATCTTTGGGGTCTGTTTTAAAATGGTTTAAAATGGAAGTATACTTGATAAATGAATGTAAAATGGGAAGTTTAGAAATCTTCATCAAACCAAGGCTTAACATTCCGAAAAATGCAACTTTTCAAAACGCCTCCAACTTGAAATTTAGCTAAAGTCCTTTGGAGTTTTGGAGATGCAATTACAACTCTCCAAAGTTAAAAAAGTAGTCAAATGCCATTTACATTTGGCCAAGGATTTAAAGAGCTTCAAAGCTCCTTCCAAATGTTGAATCACACGAGGCCTATGTTTCTTGAGGCTTGGTCTAAGACCCAAGTGTCGGGCTCGGGCCCAAGTGTCCCCTCTTGTACCTAAGTCATTGCTACTTGCACTAAGTTCACTAATGTCGGGATTGTGATCCCATTGCTCATGATCGGGTCCTTGTTGACTATGCATAGTTCTCGACTCTGAAACCCAAGTCATAGGTATCCGTGCCAAATCCCTACCACGATGGTTAAGTTCCCAATAACTGGGCTTGAGAAATTCCAACTCCTATAATTAAGATCCCGATGCCTGGGCTTGGGGACCCTAGTAGTCAGGCTCGAGTCCCATGAGCCCCCAACATTGCATCTAAGGTCCTTAACATCTTGGTCCAAAACCATGGATGCCCAGCCCATGGCCTCGGTGCTCATGCTTGAGTCTATGGTAGTCGTGCCTAAGTCCTCGAGATCTCACCTGCCAAGCCTAGGTGCTCCATAACTAGGTCCTAGGCCGCAAGCCCAAGTACCCCAAGGTTGGGTGTGTACCTAAGTAACCAAGCCCATGAAAAATTAATGTAATGAAATTCTTTTTAAGATTTGATGAAATAATGTTACACAACAGTATATGTCACTTTGAGAAAATAAAAAGTAGTGTTCTTTCCAAACAATAGAAAATAATTCATTCTTCAATTCCAAATTTCAAATAAATATAATAAAATATTATCATTTTCTTAAAAAAAAAATTGGAACATTAACTTTTCCACGAAACAAGCAAAGTATTACGAATAGCACTAATTACCCTTCTCGCATTTACATTTTACCCTCATTTACTTTAATAATACTAATTTACATCCTCACTTCAGTATACTTGTTCATTTAGGTGTTGTTTGGTAACGTTCTAGAGAACACCCGTTTCTGTTCTTTTGTTCCTCGGAACAAAAATAGAACAGAAACGCATTTGGTAATTTTTTTTGTTCCCGGGAATAGATTTAGAACATAAATAGGAAACAAAAAAAGTCATTTTTTGTTCCTCGGAACAACTCAAGAAACAAGTTTTTGTTTCTTTTCTCTTCCTTTTTTCTTCCCTAGCTTGTCATTGGTCCGGCGATGGCCAATGACCGGCCAAACGAGGCCCACGACCTCGCCGGAGCCTCGTCGGTCCCCGGCAAGGTTGCCTTGAGCTCGTCGGCCACCGGCGAGGCTCGGGGGAGCCTTAGTGTGGTTGGGCGAGGCCCCGAGCCTCGCGGTGGCCGGCGAGGCTTGGGGGGGGAACCTCCCCGGTGGCCGGCGAGGCTCCCTCAAGGCTAGTGACCTTGTTTGGCTAGTCGCCGATCGGCCATGGCCAACCCGGCAACCGGCTAAGAGGAATGAGAAGGAAAAAAAAAAAGGAAAGAAAAAAGAAAAAAATGTATTAAAATTATTAATATATTAAAAGAAATTTTAAGTCAATTTTTTTTTTTGAATTGTACTAAACGTGTTTGTTCCTCAAATAGAAATTTTTTATAATTAACAAACGTTAAAATGTTCCTATTCCTAAAACGAATATAAAAAAATTTTTTATAATTAACATACGCATTCTTATTTGCCATATTATCATTTCTCTTTCCTAATGTCCTTCATCTCCTTCCATTTACCAGCTCACCAACCCGAATTTCTAAATATAGTACCTAACACGTGAGCGCAGCTGCCGCGGCCAAATGTCTCACCCCCGAGACCAATCCTCTTTCCATTCTTCCCCTTGCTTCTTCATAAGTTTGCCAATAACTGACTTCCCTCACGAATTCGAGACACTGCAGATTCTTGAGCATCCTGGCGGTAGCAAATGAGCAGTAACAACCTCCGATCGAGGTCTCCATGGCCGTTGTGACCTTGGATCTGAGGCCGCAATGGCCATGGCAACCTGCCAAACTCAAATCTCAGGTCTCCATTGATGTCCAAAGAGAGAGCGCGAGAGAGAAATGGGCTTGTACATACTTGGAGAGGCGCTGCATTGGGTCGGTGGTGAGTGGCAAGTCGACGGCGTCTCAACGGTCGACTGGTGGCACTGGTGACTGCGGTGGCAGTTTTCCTAAATTGGGTTGAGGATTTTATTATTATTATTATTTTGTGGAAAGTGGTTCGGTTAAGAAAGGTATTTTGGTCATTGCAGCAGTTTGAAGATGCAAAGTCGCGATTTGGAATTAGGGGAGGATAAGCGGTAAAGAGTTAAAAAGTGTTGAAAGGTAGTTGGTATAATTTCGAGAAATTAAAAATATAATGTAAAACTGATTTTTTAACTTATAACGTGATTTTATGAAGTAAAAAGGCTACTATGATTCATTAAGGTGCACTTCCAATGGAGCTTACAACTCCACATATTCATATTGTTAGGGTCTATCATGCAGGAGGACTTTTTTAGTGCTCTTACATAAGGTAAGACTCCGTTTATTTCCATAAAATAATTTATTAGAAAAATATTTTTCAAAAAATGATCGCTTGAAATAATTAATCAATCAAATACATTTTCATTATGGACAACAATTTATGTGAAAAAATTTTGGTGAACGATGCAAGTATTTTTTATTCATTTATTTATTTTTATAAGTGATATAAACGATCATTTTCAAAAAATATTTTTAAAATCATTTATCTTTCACAAAAAATGCAACCTAAGTTACTAAACCTGCTCATTCAAAATATAACCACCTTGTGCTAATCATATAGTTTTGGATCCCAATGGTCATGCATCAGGATTCTTTGAGGCTATAAAAAAGCTTTTTAGTGCATTTAGTAAATGAAAATTTGCAGTCTAATGTCAATGAATAGCCATGAAATTCTTAATAGACATGTGAAAGTTCAATTCCTAAATTATGTTTTTTTCCTCCCATGAATTAATAGATAAACTAGATTTTAGTTATCCAATAAAAAAGTACACCCTAAGACGGATGTGTGTTCTGGGTCCACAACCTAAAGAAGGGTTGTTCTTTACGGTTAAACTAGACATTTCTTTATCCACGAGAGGAAAAAAAGGGGGAAAAAACCAGACACTGAAGCCAACAAGATGATGGACATTGCATTTCTTGTCAGAGAGGATGACAAGGAGATGAATTCGCCAAGGAGAGACGTGCTTGTCCAACCGACGTTGGGAATTAGTCAGCTAATTGGGTCTTTTCTAGTTGTCGGCTCGTAAATATGAGTTGCCAGATCTATTCACATAATTGATCCCCCAACCCCCACGATTGAAACGCGAGCACTCGACTCCAAACCTAAGTCCATAGGGGAAAAAAGCTTTAGCATAACCATTTAAGAGCGATGAATATGTACTATTAATGGAGTTGACCTAATGGTACAGGTTGATATCTTCAAAATGCGAGTTTCGTGAATGAATTTTCAACCTTCTAGGACATGTTGGGATACGGGAATGATCAATAAATGACGGGTGTGTTGGGTGTATTGAATAACGACTTCTCCCGCATCCTCAAGTCTGAACTTTCCATAGCCAGTACGGAATCCTTGTGGTGTTGTGCACAAGGAGGGGCCATGTTGAACACCTCTCGTCAACAATCTGGTTAAGAAAACTAATCACACCATTTGACTTAATGTAACCTCTTGTTAGTGTTAGACAACAAATAAAGTATTCCTCAAAATCCCTTTATGCGGGCTGCTCATGCTTTCTGTTCTATTATAGCTTAAAGAGTTTGAAACATAGACGTGTGCGCAAAAGCTTAAATTAAATTCGCCGCAAAACCGAAGCAAATAATTGATATGAAGATACGTTTCCAAGGCCATATGCCTTTCTTGAAAGCAATATCAACTGGCAGAGAGATATGCTTTGCGTTCAAGCGGAATGTCGTTGGCTTTATAACGTGGATTGCGAATTTTCAACGGATTAATAAGGGGAAAGTATAAAATAATGGGAGGACGAGTCCAGGCGTGTGATTATTGTAGGATGGGGGCAAAGGCCACTTTGGATAAGTCTTGCCATGTCCCTCTTCCTAAGCAAAGACAAGCATATGAAATTGATAAAGAAAAGAGTTAATAATTTACGATATTTGGTTACTAGCTACTGTGAGGTCCCAGCACTGAGGGCCATCTTTTCATTTTTTTCCCCTTTTGCTACAAATATAAATTTCTATATTTTTTTTTCGTAAGGAGGATTTGAATCGTGCTATTATTAACTGATTAATCATGAAGATATTACTATTTTTCATAGATGGGTGACTCTAGCTGGTCATGTGCACGATTAGCAGTTAATAAGATCCAAATATTCATGATTAAATATGTTCGTTAAATAAGTTAAAGAAATGTGACGCTTGTAAAAATGCGAGTTAGATTTGGCGTTTTTTTTTCCTCTTTATTTGATTGGTGAAATTTATGGAGACGGCCAATTTTAACTTTCTTTGGCTTTTCGGCTGAATAAATCCAAAAAATCCTTATTGCCTAAGAAATTGCGATGATCGGCCAATGCAGCGTTGGTATGAACTGAGACTGCGGCTGCGATCTATTCAATCCACCGACCGGTGAACCGCCCACTTGCTTTCTCTTCCCCTCGATTTCTTCGAATTACTAAAGATATGAACAAACAACCACTCGTTACCTGCCCTCTAAGGATTTGTTCGGGAATTTGTTGAGATCTGCTACATGCGAGAAGATCTCCTCAGTAGGATCCGCTAATATCTTTATAATATCGTTCGCAAAAATTTCGTTAACAAGCATTCACTTGTATACAAATTTTATAACTTCCAATGTAATAATATCTTTTTTACTCTATGTAATTCATGTTTTACAAAATGATTTATATAATTTTATAATATGGTGAGATATACTTAACAAGTGTACCGACATACTTGTTAAATTTGAGTGCATAGTTTGCCAAACCTTATGTAAAAAATAATAATAATAGAAAAATAAAATTCTTTCGTTGGTGCGATAATGTCAGATTATTCCTTCCTCGACCAGCTAGGCAGAATGTCGCTAATTCAACGACCAGCTCCTTAGTGATGACGCTTTCTTCAATTGCTCCTTTTGTTTTCATGGAAACGATTTATTTACTAAGCAATCCTCTACGACAATGAATCCAAAGCTAAACTAGTACCGCCCACACACTAATTAAATAGATAAATACCCTTAATCCTTACTGGGATAAGTGATACAAATGATCTATGAACTTTTGCCTTTCGTGTTATGTAGTCCCTCAATTTTAGCTCAATGTGCAATATCATCTTGAATGTTTTGGACTTTAGGTACATATTAAATTCGGTCCTTAAATTATATGAAATTTTTTAATGTTGTTATTAGTTTTTGAACTTAAATTGATGGAAGGACAACATTGAACATCTTCGTATAGTTGATTGATTAGATTGAATATATACTAAAAGTTAATGGACCATATTAAATAAATTTACAGTTCATGGATCACATTACATAGATAAACAAAGTTTATAATTATAAACTTTTGTCGATGCTATTATTGAACTTGAATTAATGAAAGAAAAATATTAAACATTATCATTAAATTGTACATATACTAAATGATAATGGATCATATTGAATAAATTTAAAGTTCATGAATTTTATTGTATAGTAAATCAAAGTTCATGACTATTTGTATTATCATCTCTTCTTAACAAAAACGTGAAACTCCATCGAGGTCTATCCGAATTCCGAACTAATCAAAGGCATGATTTTAATCAGACGACCCGCAAACCAAACACCTTTTGAATTTTGATCGCTGAACTCCGATCTAGTGGGGCCCAGCGAATTTGTCCCTGTGTACCCGCGTACCGAACTGCCCTCTCGGAGAAACGCCCTACGAATTTTTTACTTGACCCCACTATTTTTCTTATTTTACCCTTTGGCCCCGAAAGAACTCAATAAGTTAATCCACAAAAATAAAAAGAAGAATTTTTAGTTTCGCGGAGTCATCGAACCATTTCGCTACGTGTTGTCTTCCTAGTTTTTCCTGACCTTTCCTTCACTCTCAGGCACTCTTTTTCTTCCGCTCCGACGCCGATCATTCTCGCCCTCGTTTTCCCACGCTTTCCCGACTTTTCTCTCTGATTTTTCTCGAGAATCTCGCGCGCCGCCGCCGCCGCCGCCTCCGACGTCTCTCCTCCCCGCCACTCGGCAATCGGCGCGCCCGCGGCGGCCGTCCCGCTCGCTGCTGCTCTCAGCAGCGGACGCATTTCGCCCGGCGACGTCGAGCTCGGAATCGGATCGGGTCGGATTCTATGGAGAACGGAAAAGTAGAGGACGGAGTGTGTTCGGCTGAGTCCGTGAACGGGAGCAGGGAGGTTTGGAGTAGCAAGGACTCCGATTCTTCCTCCGCCGATCACCTCGTCGTCATGGTCAATGGGATTCTAGGAAGGTCGGTCAGTCAAAAACGTCATTCGCTCATTTGTGCCGTCGACGTTAGCCTGCTGTAAAATCTCGCGGCGTGTCTCCGTGAAATTAGGTTTCAGGGATATCGACTTTGTCTGCGAATGTTCTTGCTTTGACTGACGGATGATCGGATTTTCGATCCTACCTTTATCTGCCAGATTTGATAGAACCCGCTCATCGCCTTTATTGAACTTTTTGTGCTGGTTACCGTGTGCATCTCGAACATTTGTGTTCGAATTGAATCTATTATATCTGGCATGAAATTTCGCGGACGCTAGTCGTTTTATGTTGGCTTCTAAGGCTTTGCTTCGTAGTTGGAACTGGGAGCTTTTCCCTTCTAATCTATGCAGCTTTCCCGTTTTCTTCCTTCGTTGAGAACTGGCTCAATCTGCAAATTGTCTTCCGTGTTAAATGCCATCATAACAATATGCTTGGGGGGGCATGTGCTGAATCTACGCCCCTGTGGGTGACTTATGAAATGTAGGAGTGAAGAAGGGATTATAGTTTTCTTACACCATGTCATTCTTTTTTCGATTATACAAAAGACTGCATAAGACCTATCTTTGCATGGATAATTTGTTTAAAAAACCCTACTTATGTTTCTGACCTTTCTTTTTAACGTGCTCTAGCTCTGATCAAAGTGATTACTTTTATATGTTCTGATCAAAGACCTAACTCACGGGTCATACATGTAATAGAAATAAGTTAATTAGCTACAGCTTCTCGCACATCAACCTTCTTTAAGCTGCAAAATGTGGCTTTTCTCATTTAAGTACGAATAGGTTAGGTTTGAGGTTCAAAAAACTGACGGTAGTAAGTTCTTCGAAGAATGCCTATCCATAGAATGCTTTGTGTAAATAAAGGTAAATCCTAGGAAACTGAACCTTATTGTTGCGAATAAGATGAGACGACTAGGTGAAACATTAATAATTCTTGGCTAGAATGGTGAGATTATTTTCTATCTGGAAGTGCTAAACTGTATGCAATACTTTGCAGTGCCTCAGATTGGAAATTTGCGGCAGAGCAGTTTGTTAGAACTCTCCCTGATAAAGTATTTGTTCACTGTAAGATTGATTTCTTGAATCCTTTTTCTATCTTCATCTATTGTAAACATCTTCTGTTAAACTGATATACACTAATGTGCTGCATGCCTTGATTTAGGCTAGAAATACATAATTTGCAAATCATATTAAGTTTGGTTGCTGGTCTGCTAATGAAAGCATTATTTTTGTTTTTGCGCATGAGACTGGTTTGAAAGAGTTTCGTAGTTCTTTATCTTGCTTCTTCCTGGGTTTGTCGTTTGTTCTTCTGGTTAGAGAAGGTTAGAAGGTTTTGCTTCCTAAGGTTCCTATTAACTGCTAGGATCCTGCATAGCATGAGTGGATCTACTCCCTGATTGATGGTAATCTTCCTGCATCGTTTGTTCCTTTGAACTTTTTACAGCCTTTATTTCTTTGCACGTTTGAATTCCTCATGCATATCTGAAAGAGAAGCAATAATCATTTCCATCTTACGGAAGGAGTTCACTCAGTAGTATTAATAATCTTTGAGGCTATGTTTGGGAAAAGAGAGAAAGTGGAGGGGATGAGAATTTGGGTGGAAAAATTGGAGTAAGTTTGAAATGTTTGTGAGAGAAAATGGAGGGGAAATTTAAATTTTGTGATACTTTATGTTCACATTCCATCCCCCCCTTCCCCCGGGGGGCAATGTTCCCAAACATAGTGTAATTATCTCTCCAAAAAATGCCATGTCCTGTGGATGGCATTTTCACTGCTGAGAAAGAAACCACCCATAATTCTTTGTTTTTCTTCTGAGCTTCGTGAAGGGTGGTTGTAAGCAAAACATTGTGGTAGATCCTTAACTTTTGAGTTTTGACGTAGTATCATGGACATCCGCATCATAACTGTTCTGTAGGCTTATGGTTCTATATTTTTTTCTTTCCACCTCGTTGACTTGACTCTTCTGGGCTGTCAGCCTTACCCCTGATCCTCAATTGTTTACATGATTTCAGGTAGTGAACGCAATGTGGCTAAGTCGACGCTAGATGGTGTTGACGTGATGGGTGACCGTTTGGCTGAGGAGGTTTTTTCTTTTAAATCTGATTCCAATTCTTCTTGATTACTTGTTTTTCATTGCTTGGCAATCTTTTTTTGAAATAATATATATATAGAGTAATGCATTGCCCTTTATTGCCATCTGTTGTTAGGTTCTTGAAGTGATTGATAGGAAACCAAATATCCGTAAGATCTCTTTTATTGCCCATTCCGTGGGAGGGTTAGTTGCAAGATATGCTATAGGAAAGCTGTACGGACCAGCTAAGACGAAAACCCTGGAAGATTTGTCAGATAAAAAAGTGGTGGAGGAATCTAGGGGTACCATAGGTGGTCTGGAGGCAATGAATTTTGTCACTGTTGCTACACCTCATCTTGGTTCACGGGGTAATAAGCAGGTATTTTGTTTCTTCATTGTTGAACTACATCCTTTTTCTTCAATTTTCTGGCATTATAATGTATTGATGAAGATGTCATGAGAATTCTGTATCAGCTCGTTTCAATGAGAAGCAACTTTTTGTCTTCATTTAATTTTCATGCATAAAATTGAGACTTTCTCTGGTCAGCCGTTTTTTTTGGGTAATGGCAATTGGATGAATAATTCAGAGGAGAAGGGCCTTCCGAAGGATTGAGAACAAGTATCAAGGACTAAGGAGCCGTTGGAATCACAGAAATTGTTGCTATAATATATGGTACTTGTAGATCAATAACATGGAAGACTTAATTTTCCCACTGACTCCTTGAGTTTCTTCTATTTGACCCTAACCTTTTTTTTTTTGGTCATATATTTGACCCTAACTTCTCAAGCCTGAGTATGTGGGATTTGTTAGATTTGAGAACATTCTGTTCCATGTTTTCATTGGTGGCTTTTAAGGGCATGTTGTGATGAGAACCTGTTGCATGGGGGGGAAAACAGAGAAAACTTTTCTGGTTGCTGAAGGACAAACATGAAGTGCTTAAGAGGCTCTCTAGATATGCTTGCTCTCCTTCACTTGGTTTTTACCATTTTCTTAAGTTTCTCAAATAGACTTCAAAAGTAAATTCTGTATATAGATTTTTGAAGTTTCTAGCCCCTAAGGATTGTCATCTACCTTGAAAAGGTCTCAGCTTGTCCAGATACTAATTTTTTAATATACTTGCTGAGTTGATATGAACAAATTAGTTTCATCTGCAGTCTGGTTAGCAATCCTATATCTACAAACAAGTGACAAATGACACATGGAGGTATAAACCTGGATAGTATGACAGCTAAGACTGCTCAGAGTTTGGGAACTGCTCGTTAATTTACCATCATAACCGTTCCTGCAATTGCTATCTTTCTTTTTGTCAGCTCAAATTCCTCGGTGTTTTTTGAGTGGACTCTGTTCTGACAGGTGCCATTTCTTTTTGGATTGACCGCCATCGAGAAAGTAGCCACTCTTGTTATTTACTGGATATTTAGAAGAACAGGTTGCCATCTTTTTCTCACTGATGAAGATGAAGGAAAGCCTCCATTACTTCGCCGGATGGTGGATGACTTCAGCGATTACCCTTTCATGTATGTCACATTGTACTTATCCTTGTTTAAGCTGATTGTACTTGAGGTGTACCATCCAATCATTCCAAAGTTGAATTGTCAATTCTTCAAATGGTTGCCAACTCTCCCGCTCTTTTTCCCTATGCAGGTCTGCATTAGGCACCTTCAGGCGTCGGGTCTTATATTCAAATGCAGGCTGTGACCGTATCCTGTTAATAGAAGTTGTTATTTGATACTTTCTTTAGATTATCGCTTCAATTAGGGCTGGTCAATTCATGTCATTGAGTCATGTTTAAAAGTTCTGTCAAATTTTTTGTGTTGGCATTAGAGCATTGTAATCTTTATTTATCAAGCCAAATGATTGAGTTAAGGCAAAGATGTGTTAATTCGTGTCAATAAGTGAATACAGCATATTTCTTCCTATTTGCATCATGCCATGTCCAATGTTGCAGCTATTTCTAATGTTGTCCATGACAGATAATCCTTCAAGATATTGTTGGATGGAGAACATCATCAATAAGACGTATTGCTGAACTGCCAAAGGTAGCACCTTAATTTTTCTTCTTTTATCATGGTTCACGTAATTCAATGTTATTTCTGAACTGCTTTTCTTGGGATTTTAGTGGGAAAGCTCTCTCAACGAAAAGTATCCTCATATTGTTTACGAAGAGCATTGCAAGGCCAATGATACTGAACAAAGTGAACTTGTACTAGGTGAAAATGATGGAGCTGACAAGTTAGAAGGTGTGTCTTTGAAATTCAGCAAGATTGTAAACATTAGAATCTTCTTCTCTAGTTTTCCAGGTAGCAGAGCTGATGTTTTACCATCTCATTGTTCTTATGTCATTTTTTTGCATACAGTGCTTTGACATGCCCTTGTGCCGAAAGAAGTGTTTTCAAGTGGTTTTCTATTCATTCTATCCATATATGTTTTGCAGAAGCACTAGTGACCAGCCTTTCTCGTGTGTCTTGGGATAAAGTAGATGTTAGCTTTCACAGCAGCTGGCAATGGTTTGCAGCCCATAGTATTATCCAGGTAGCTATCCATCCACCTCCGTGCTCTCTCTCTCTCTCTCTCTCACGTTTTCTTAGAAGTCTCTGTGGTTGAGAAACTAACGCTCACCTTCCAGCATCTTTTATGAGTTAATGCAGCAGATAAGATCACTTCGATGCATTAATGCGATTCAAGATTGTGAAAAAAGAAGAATAAATGGCTTGCGATTCTTAGGATATACCAATAATGCAGCATGATAATAGCTAAAATCACTGCCTTGCTTTCTGAAAGAATGAGATTTCGTCTGGTTTTAACAAATGCTGGTGGCAAAGCAAACTTAGTGAACTTGCCAGTGCATTTAAGATTATTCTAGAAATATACCAATCTTACTTTGTGAGAGATTGGAAACACATTTACGAACCTTCATAGATTAGTCTGTGTGGGCTTACCTCATCAACAAAGGCTGTTCAGAGGAGGAAGACAACGGCTAGTTGATTTGTTAACAATTAATCTTCTCTTTTATTACAATTGCGAATTATTTCTACAAATTTTGAATATCTGGAGTTTGAGAATGAAAAGGAAAAGCAAATGCTTCGGTGCTGATTGTGTTAGTATATCGTTTGGGGTCTTATTTCCTGATGATCCGAACTGATTATGACTTCTGGCATATGTGGATAGTTTTTTCGTACTGGGGAAATATATTGTGTTACTCTAACGTATTGTTAAAGGGCACTGATTTTGATTGGTATTTAACAGGTCAAAGATCACAATATGCACATGGAGGGTGAAGATGTCATCCGGCATATAATCGATCATTTCCTTACTTAAGGTGTGTTGCTGTTATGGAAAGTGCTCCAATAGCAGGAAACTCAACTCTTGTTGGTAAATTACCACCCATCATGCTTCAGAGATCTGGTTCTGAGAAGTTTCATACCTTCAGATTGGAGCAATGTGGTTTTTCGGTACCAATGGTCGTTGATCATATAAGAGCATCGGCAACTATTATTACTGATGAATCCCTACTAAATCACTTTATTCATTCTGTCTTTAACAGTGATGAGGAAATGCTGTCGCAATGTAATGCAATAACGAGCAGTAATCTGCTTGACTTAGGGGTATCATATTCTATGTCAAGCATTTAGAAACTCTCTCTCTCTCTCTCTCTCTCTCTCTCTCTTGCAAGTGCTGTGTACAGAGCTTGCCTGCATGATATGCGAAACTCTTACATCATGGTTTCTTCTGCTTCAGCAGTTTGAGACTTTTGAGGAAAACGTAAGGATCTTGCATGTCATCTCATTGGGTAAGTGCAGGCAGTGCTGCTTTAATGTGAAGTAATAAACAAAAAAACATATTTATTTTAGTTCTCAAGAATAACACTTTTAACTTCGCCACTTCTATAATTGATGAGCCTCTTGGAAGGAAAAAGAACAAACTCAAATAAGATAGACCAGAAAGTAGGAAATGTGTGCTAAGTTGTTAAGCAAAATAACAAAAGCTTATAAATTTCTAAACCATGCGTAGCATGGGTGTGCTTCTAATGTTACTAGTTGGCATTTAGCTGAGACTCTTGCGAACCGCTATTGTTGCCCGTTTCTGCATGTTATTTCCCTAAAGTCTGCTATTTAAGTCTCCATTAAACTTGATGAAACACTGTCCAAAACCTAATCAGCATATGTTGTGCACACATTGTTCACATGTATTGTAGCGTGTATGGTTGGCTTGATAAGGACATACCGTAAATGGCTTGATCTCTGATCACGCCAGCGAAAAGGAGGACGAAGTAGCTTTGTGACATCTTTCGTATTGGTTACTTTTCAGGCACAGGCAGCGGCATAACTAGTATGGGCACGTATATGCGCGAGTCTTTTTCTTCATAACGTGTTGCAGGGAAAACTGAAACGTAATCCTACTTTTAGCGTGTACTCCGTTCTCATTCCTCCATTTAGTCCGAGAGTTGTTTCTGGGTGTTGCTCAGTTTTTGGTCGCTTCGAATGGCCATTTCTGATGTGATGTATGGAGTGAGTTCTAGGTGACCAGTAGTGGGCCTACTCGGGAGTAGATGATTTTTCAATGAAATTGGGAAGTTTTCACTACCCTTACGGAATAAACTGATATACACTGATATATTTACAGTTCATATGCAACAGCTAGCATGGTTAGAATAAAAACGACAGATAATACATCCTTGAACAGATAGAGTTTCATGACCCTCGAACTTCCTCCATTTGGATTATGCCTCGTTCTCTCGGTCGCTTGTCCTGCACTGGTCATGGAAAGCACTACCAACCGATATTTTTACACGATTACCCGCACTTGTCAATTGTGTCTCCTTGACTTGGTCGCCTTATGCCCCTCACTCTTCCCCTCTTGCTGGTGTCACGATGAGTTTGGGGACGTGTTGACACAGACATTTGGTATCATCATATCATATCATATCGTCGTAGCCATCGAGCTAATATTGACGTTCTACTGTCTAAGATGGACACATGACAACTGTTTAGTATGTGGACATAACTTTGTCCTAGTTACCAACGATAGTTGCTCGGAGTCAACACTGTGTCCACTCATCTTCACCCCTCTCCGCCTGCGCCAGCATCTCAATCGGCCAATCTTCTAGATTCTCTTTCGACTCCTCTTTCTTCACCGCCACCCTCCTCCTCTTGCGCCCCGGATTCGGTGGAGGGGCCGACTTTCCTGCCTCCAGAGGGAAATTCAGTATGGCTTTCCGGCCTCTCATCTTGAAAGCGGCGCAATCGTAAGCCTTGGCAGCATCTTCGTCCGTGTCGTAGGTCCCTAACCAGACCCGGCTCCCTTTACGTGTCGGGTCCCGTATCTCCGCAGCATATTTTCCCCATGGTCTTCGCCGAACCCCTCTGTAACTTGCCTTCGCCGCAGAGCCAGCCTCGTCCTGATCTGGCTCGTCCTGATTCTTCTCCGGCGACCCCAACTCCGACTTTGGAGATTCCAAGGTGATGGGCTCGGCTTTAATCTCAAGATTTGGTGTCTCCAGGTCTTGCCAGATGGGATGATCTGAATCTGGCGAGTCTGGTCCTGGATCAAGAAACAGATTCTCTGTTTTCAGAGGTTGGAGTTGAGTGAGGTTGACAGAGTCTCCTAAGAGATACTGGCTGATGAGTTCCAAAGTGGAAGATTCATCAAGGTTGGCCATTTCGGAGAAAGAAGAATCCATGAGGAAGCTTGACTAGATCACTCCATAGTCAATACGAGATTGTTTATGTACAAATAGGTGAAGAACCACCGTTTTGCAACAGGCAAATGAATCAGGTCGCTCTTGGGGACTTCGGTGCATTAAATGTGCTAACTTCGGGTCGGCCTCAGATGGTGGGTCACGACTGAATTAAGTTCCTGTCTTGGGTTCTTATGTGAACCGATCTTATCCTCTCTCTATTGCAAAGAGAAAGGAGTCCGATTTGGGCCCGCAATATACGTGTGCGCTGGGAATCATTGGCCGCCTCTTTTTTGTCTTTATAAGAGACAGGAATTGTGGCAAGTTGCTGCAAGTTGTTTGCTGGATGGCCCAACGAGCAACTCCCCGAGTAAACAATTGTCTGTTCCTCCTGTCACGATCTTCGCCCGGAGACGTCCTTATAATTGCAGTGTTAAGTAAACACGATTGAGAGCAATGGAAGGAAATGGACATATCCTATCAAGTTGCATGGACCACATCTCTCGTCCGGTTGGCAATTGGCATTGCTGCATAAAGCGAGGCATTGACAAATCGCTGTTTTCTTTTCCTAATTTGGCAATGGCAATCTCTATAGGATGATGGCGGGGTTTCTTTTCTACCTGTCAAATTAAGTGAACTTGAATGTAAAAAAATAAAAATAAAATATTTCCATTGAATTGGAGGAGATACAAGTATGTTATACTCAACGAGTAACATGAACGCTTGCCGCGACTAATGTTTCTGACTTCCGTGTATTGTCTAAGAGGAGGAAACAACATGGAGGTCCTAACGAGTAGATGCCAAGACATTCAACTTGTTCGTAACTTTGCATGAGAGAGAGAGAAATTAGCTCAAGCTGAAAAGAAAGACAAAAACATTAATCCGAATGCTGACTTTTGCTCAAGATAATCAAAGCCAAAATATCCACGGTTGTCGCATAAGAGATGCAGAGAAATATCTCCTTTCCTTGCATTGATATCACAACCTGCAAGTGGGGGTTAATGGACATGGAGAATGACCAGGTGAAGCGACCCCGTAAACGTCGACTCGCGTCTTAAAGACTCCGTTGAATTTTGCAGACTCGTGACTTTTCGAGACGGACCATTTATCAGAGTGATCTGGATTTTCAAAATCACACCGCCTCTTTTCTTCTTCCTTCCCCATGATGGCTCAAAGTTGGTAGCAAGTAATTTCAAATCCTCGTATATAACTCAAGCACCTAACACTGACACCGGCATCAATACATAACACGACACCACACGTTAACAAATTATTTTTAAAAAAATAAAAAATTTCGACATGTTGTGACGCGTTATATATTAAATATATATTTTTATATATACATGAAAATTAATTTGATGCAAATTCATAAATAAATAATAAAAAAATGGCTTAGAATAAATTTATATTAAAAATCGTGGATCACAGAAAGTGAGAGTAAGAAGAGAAGATAAGACTAGGTTTTCTTATTATTATTATTATTATTATTATTATTATTATTATTATTATTATTATTATTACATTTTAAGCCTTATTTATTGATAATTTTAAAAATTATCCCCCTACGTGTCGGAAGTTTAGACTCTCATGTTGGGAGAGTTGATCACATGTCGTATTTTCTAAGACTGCTGATTGACTGCGTGTTGAATACGATATGAAGGCTCCTAAAGAGTGTCAGTACTTTCTAACATTGCGGAGTGTATAATAAAACAGTTTGATAGATATTATTAGAAAAATGCATGCGTCCTTTGAGTTTTCTGGCCATCCAAATCCTTTGATCCGTTGACGTCAATTTATTGCATTGATGAGGTTAGGAAGAAGTGCTTGTTACGGGGCTTTGAGGTTATAGGCATCAAGTGGACAAGTTGAGGAAGTTGCGTCCAAGTGGTGAACTCTGGTCCAGGCAGATGCAACAGCCAGCTCAATTAATGTGAATTCGTCGCGTACGTTGGTGTTGATTCTGAGGACGAAATCGTGGAAGTTGGATGGCCCGCACAATGAACCGGTTCAGATGGATTTGGTCCAAAGTGTCCTTATTCCATGCAATGTCCTTTTCTCTTCGTACATTTGCTCTTGCTCTCGCCCTCGCACGGGCATCAATGTAGGCCTCACAAGGAACTTCTTTTTAACAAAAAAAAAAAAAAAAATGAAATTAATTGGCCAGAAAAAAAAAAAAGACAATAAGATTTTGTTTATTTTGCAAAAAAATATTATTTTTCATTTTCTGGAGTCACTAAAAAATCTTTTCCTAATTAATGGAAAACCTATACTTCAATTTAGCAAAGTGGTTTTCTTTTTAAAAAAATCAGAAATCATTTTTCAAAATATAACTAGATATTGACGCTTAGACTTAAAAGTTTATGGTTGGGCACAAAGACCCCAATGTTGATTCTTGAATCCTCGTCATCCAAGAATAGTAATAATTTCTATTCTTTTGTTCCTATAAGTAGATTTGGAACATAAATTTGTTTAGTAAAATTTTTGTTCCCGGGAATAAATTTCCATTTTTTTGTTCTCGAAAATAGATCTGGAACAATTGAGAAGTAAAAGAAAATTGATTATTCGTTCCTAGGAACGATTCTAGAATCAATCGACCTATTTTCTCTCTTTTCTTTTCTTTTTTCTTGTTCTTCTTTCCTCTTTCTTCTTCTTCAACTGCCGCCACCACCACTGTCTACCGCCCACCGCCACCAGTCGCCGGTGACCGGTTGGTCGAGATTCGGTGAGCTTGTCGGAGGCTTGCTAGGCCAGGGCGAGGTTCGGCAAGCTTGCCCAGCCACTAGCGAGGTGGGCCTCCCTCGGCCAACGGTGAGGCTCGCCTAGCCGGGCGAGGCTCAGTCGACGAGGCAAGGCCTCGTCGAGGGCTAGCGACACTCCGGCAAGGTTGTTGGCCCTCGTCTAGCTGGTTGCCGGTCATCCCAAGGCTGGTGACCAGCAGAGCTTGAAGGAGAAGAAGAGAAAGAAAAGAAAAAAATGAAAAGAAGAAAAAAAAAAAAAAAAGTAATAAAATTATAAAAAAAAAAAGTGATTTGGATTAGAAATTTTCGAGAACGGTATCAAACGCAATTCTATTCCGGGAATTGAAATTTTGAACAATTACCAAACGATTTTAAATACTTAGAAATTGTTCCTGGGAACAGAATAAAAAAGAATCATTTTTTTTTAGAAATTGTTCCTGGGAACAGAAGTATTATCAAATGCGTCCTTATTGTCTCACTCAGTCTTCGATGTCTCTAGTTAATCATGAAGTGACAATCTATTTGCATTGGTATCTACACCGTGTGCCTTGCAATGATCAAGAGTTGAGCAATTGTAAAGAAATATATATATATATATTTAAGCCAATGAGTTATGGACTAAGTAGTATTTATTAACTACTCTAGATCATATTAATTATCCGATGTGAGATTCTTCTAACCCAATTTACAAATGCATCTCAACAATAACAATAAATGCTAGGGGATTGTGAAGGGTGGCAGGTCGTAAATCCTAATTGTCAGGTATGCATTGACGCGAGGTTTATATGGTTTGGGGCTCTCCCATATCATTGGCCAGCTTTTGGGGTGTGATTCTCTTAAGTTCTTATATCAAAATCAATGTCCATCCCCGTGCTGCTTTGAGGAGACAAACATTCCCGATGCACATGAATACGCATTAGTTGCGATGGGAAGTCCAACGGCAACCGCTATTCTCAGATGACACCGTTCGACGATCGCCTCGATAGCGACCGGGGAGAAGGAGGGTGATGGATCATCTCTCCTTCCTAATCGTTCTAGTGTCCACACCATATGGACATCGGCAAACCTGGACGTCTTAGCTTATTAAGATTTTTCCAAATATCCAATTAGCCATTTTTACCTTACAGTGTTACCATTCCTCCGAACAAACGATGTCATTATCCTGTGGGGCCTGACATCTGGAAACCCTTGGAAACGGAAACGTTGGCTCCGCAAAATTGCTCTAATTGTTATTCCTATACCGATCTCCCCAACTTGCGGAATGGATAGAGGATTAAACAGGGACAAAAATAAACTTTCCAAGAAGTAATTTTCCCAGTAAACAATGCAACTCGTGCGAACATCATGATGGCCAAGGCCAACTGATTTTCATTTTCCCCTTTCAATTCGAGTTGAATCAAACTGATTGATGTGAGGATGTTAAGCTTTGGTAGGTAAGCTCTTGCCCTTAAAAGGAAACTCGTGTATACATGTGAGCTCGGCTTTATTGAACTATATTGAATATGTGAATAAGAAGAGTATCGAAATTTCTAGATACCGTTCGAGTGCATGACAATCATATGGGGTGATGCTTTTGACAAGTTCCCTTTGGCTTGTAATTGACAAGAATCATGCTCCGGATTTATTCTTAATGAACGAATGAATAAATTCATTAGCCTTCCATGGCAAATACACCCAAACCACATTCTTCCGCAACCTCACTCGTATATACACTAACTTAAGAACTCAAACTCATACTCAAACTACTTTCTTCTTTTTTTTGTTTAATCATCTTCTTTCTTCCCTCATCTTCGAAGGAATCAAGACTCAACTCAAATTATCGTAGATACTTTCCCCTCTCTTCCGTTTTTGCGTTCTGGATTTTGGGTCAACAGCAGTCCCTCGATTTAGCAAAGTCTTAGTTCATTTCTTGAAATCGATGATGTGATCTATGGCCTTTCCTCATATGACCATGAGCTGAGAAAAGCCGAAGCATGGATGTGGAGATAGCGGCGACAGCGGCGGGACGCTGAATATGCTCTCCTTGTTCCCTTCCCCAATGTCCCAGAACCCCCTCCAGCTAGACGGCGTCAGCGGACACATCTCTCTGCCGCCCGCCGCGTCCGCGAGCTCCTCCTTCTTCACCACTTTATAACTGCCGCCGGCACTCATCTCGGACTCGGCGCTCTCCGCGGCGGCGTCCTCTCTTGCTCTCTTGCGAGAAGCGTCCGCTGGGGCCAGCGACGGTTCCGTCGACGCCGGCTCGTCGTGGCCCGCCTCGAGCGGGAAGTTCAGGATAGCCTTGCTCCCGCGGAGCCTGAACGCCGCGCGGTCGTAGGCCTTCGCGGCCTCCACCGCCGTGTCGAACGTCCCCAGCCACACGCGCGTCCCCTTGCGCGTCGGGTCGCGTATCTCCGCCGCGAACTTCCCCCACGGCCGCCGGCGCACGCCCCGGTAGTGCTTGTCGTCGGCGCCGCCGTCGTCGCCGCCCGCGGAGCCCGACGTCTCGGCCCGGAGGACCGCGGGCGCCGCCAGGAAGCTCGTCGCCGCGGGGACAGCGACGTGGATGGCCGGGCGGCGGGAGCTGAGGGAGGACGAGGACGGCTTGGGGGGCTTGGGGGGTAAAGAGGCAGGATTGGGTTCGAAGCTGAAAGAGGTCTGAGGTGAGTTGGGAGCGGAGGAGGAGGAGGCGACGGCGGCGGCGGCGGGGACCGGCGCCACCTTGGAAGTGCAAGCGTCGAGGCTGGTGAGGAAGGTGTCCACGGAGGAGAAGTCGATCAGGAGGTGTTGCCTGATGAGTTCCAGGGTGGAGCTCTCCTGCTGTGTCGAGGCCATCAATCCGCCTTGGAGATTAGTAAAGCAGGAGAGAGTGTTCGAATCGTGGGAAGATGGAGAGTCTAGGGAGCGAGAGGAGAGAAGATTCGAGTTTGAATTGTGGAGTGGAAGATGGGGAGTGTGGTGGAGTGAATATAAAGGGAGCTTGGAAATGGTGGGAGCTCGAAGGGAGGGGGTTTCACCGAGCCTTCCTGGATGGAGGTGGGAAGCATCGTTTGGCTCCATCTCTCCAACGTCAAGCTCCAACAGTGATCTCTCCTTGGAATTTTCAACGATTTTTGTCCCTCGCCCTTTCTTGAAAATTATTGCTTTAGTCTAGTCGTGGGGAGGGGGACCATGTGTCACGATGATGCCACTTAGCCAAAGAGAATTCTCCTTCCAGGGTGCTTCCGGATCAAAGCTTTCGTGAGCAGGGATCGAGGAGAGGGGCCCGATGCATTATTTTAATAAGATCACGATCATTCAGATCAACATGGGGGGGTTAAAATATTGGACATGGATAAGAATATTATTTAAATTTATGTTGGACACACATGGGAGGAAAAATGAGTTTGGGCTTGACCTTTTCTGGCGCTCCCACAGTGCGCAGCTTGACTTGGGGCGTGCGCTGATCTTCGAAGGAACTGATGAGAAAGATATGCACGCACCCTGCCGCATCTCCCACTTAGCTTTACTCAACCGTGACGTCTCTACTTAGCAATGTGACTTGCTCAAGTGGGAAATTTCATTGAACTTTCGCACTACATACCCGCAAATCATGGTCTATCCTATCAGGGCTGGAGCGGTTAAGCATGGCGAGGATAGAGCGCATTTTTCAAACAGCCCCTGTTCAAAATCGATACGTATTCGATTCAAGTATGTTGCGTGTGTTTGCTGAGAATTTGTACAATTATATCTAAGCTAGCTATGCTCAAATTTTGTACATGATTTGAATGGATGGGGCCGCAGTGCGCCTAATAAAAAATTTGAACACCGTCGCCATCGCCATCGCCATCACCGCTCCTAGGCAACTTGGCCATGTCAATGAACCAGCCAGGAACTACAATCCTGAAGCTGATTGATTTTTCAGAGTCTATGCAAATTGAGAATTGGACTTATAATCCGGTTTGGATTTTGAAATAAAAGTTCATAATTTTTTATTTTGTCGTTTATAGAAAATGAACAAAATCGGGCCCTTCAAGTTGAATTTAAGCGTTTTCAACTTTATGTTCGCAAAAAAGTAACGACCACATTTTGAATGCTTTATCTGATCAAAATTACAAAAGATAATTTTCCTTTTCACGTTCTAAAAATCCTCATTTTCGTTTGGAATTGAATCAATGAAGCCTCCAAAAGTTAATTTTAATTGTGAAAACAAATTTTTTCTATACATAAGTATTCGAAATATACACATGTGATTATTTAATGCCCGATGATCAATTATCTTGATCATTTAGTTTATGATCATGTGCTCTTTCCGTAACGTGTTGCATGCATTTGAATTTTTTGCAATCAAGTCTTCGGACATGTAGGGTCCCTTTCACTCAAGTCCTTCGGTTTAGTCTAAGATTACGGCGAATTGAAAAGCATGTATAATTCAATATGGGACAAAAGCATGGCGTGAGAATAATCTATGCCTCTCTGGACATGAACTCTGTATTGATCAAAAGTCTCGGAAATCGCAAGACGTCTAGTGTTCAAGTCGTGGAAATTGCAAAAGCGAGAGAGCAATTGTGTAGAGTAAAACATAGAATGGGACACACCAAAAAAGAAAACTAAAATTTCATGAACATTTTTACTTCCTAACAAGCGCTTGATAATAAGTTCTAAAACTCTTCATATTCATAAAATCTCATTGTACTTATCAATTTGAATTTTTGAATTGAATTTAGTGACGCCGACATATACCTCTATCAAGGTTTTTGTCGACTTTAAATGGTGCTTAACTTTAACTTACATCTTCAATGATTTGACAATGAGGATCGGGTTGCGGAATTCAAAAGCCATGTGCGTTTGAAGAATTGACTTTTGAGGTCAATACTTTGAATTCCCATTGGAACGCAAATTCGGTAACGACAGAAAGTTGTTGCTTTGGTACGTGCATCTTTTACTTTGGCGGGGCCCCCCATCTTCTAGACAAGAACGTCACTGTTCATCGAAGTGGCCACTCTCTCTCTTTTACTACTATTGCCTGGAACCCTCCGACTGGTTGCCCCCCTCACTTGCCACGATGTTTCCTTTTGTTAGTGCCTTAAAAATATAATAAAATAAAAATTATTCTGTTTCCAAGTGCGGACGTGGACAATTTGTTCACCTATTTTTAGTCAAAAAAATAGAAAAGTGCGTGGGCCGTATGTCGTTTGCTTTGTTAGACTAGGATTTTTCCAATTTTCAAGCTTAAAAGTAAATTCTAGGACAATCACGTATCCTTCATCAGATGGCAAAAACCAAAACTGCAAAACTCTTATCATAGTTTGGCGTTTGATCAATCGAAGGGTCGATTACATCTTTCGCTTGTTTCTAACGTCTTTAGATAAATCATCATTAAGTATTACACATCATGAAAATGGACTTTGGCGTTGTAGGGCGTTTGCAAATTGCAAATATAATTACGGACTTTAGCTTGTGGTTAAGTTTGGAGCTATCATGCATGGGACAAAAACATTGCGATGTCCATCATTCACCATGTTTATTAGGGTTACCAAGTTGGTCGAGGGTTCTATTTTGATGGAAGAGAAAATATATTCGAGTAGGAATGAACGTTTCTCTCTCTTATTTATGAAGAAGGTGGGATCACGATTGAAAAGCAAATTTAGCTCATTGACTGAGTGTGTACAGTCTAAAACAATCTCGACCGAGCCGGACCGACTTTCGTGCAAAACCAATGGCCGATCTTCATATGGACGGGAAAATCTCCGCCATGCCTCAATAGTCAATATAAAAAATGGTTCACGGGGAAACGGATGATTTTGGTCAACTCAGTAGGAGAAAACACCCTCGCCGAAGTCACCGAGTCAACAAGTCATCTGGTCCTCATCAATGAGCGCACCTTGTTTTCAGATTCTAACCGCAAAAAGGTGACTGGTCCTCTCACGAGACATACGGACCTAAACATTATATTCTATATCGACTACATGGGCTAAGAACTCTATTTGTTTGACTGAAGATATTTTCCTCATCTTCCTCCATTTACATCGTTTGGGAAAATGAACCGATGGAAAACCGCTGCTTATTAATTTTAGGAATATAATTTCTTTTTTAAATATTGAAAATTATTTTTCAAAATATGACTAGGTTTCGATATTTGAGCACGGAAACCCTAATGCTTGTTCTTAGGCTCTTAGCAATGGGGCCAAGACTAGAGGTTAGGGCTGAGTCTACTAATGTCCACTAGGAGCAAGCACGAATCCATCGAGGCAAGGCCTAGGACCTCGTATCCATGCTTGGGACTCTACGGCCCATGCATGGGACCCAAGTGCTCGGGCTCACATCCATTGAGGTTGGGCTCATAACTCCTGTGCCCGTGCTCGGGACCCCACCATCTCGGCTTAAGCCTATCTAGGCAAAGCTCGAGACCTCGGCCATTGTGCCTGGGTTTGTTGAGGCTTGGCCTAGAGCATGGGTTTTGGTGCCCATGCCCATTCCCAGGACATTGAGCTCGGGTCCATCGAGGCCGAGCCTTGGAACTTGGCACCCGCACTCAAGTCCCTAGATCCATTGAGGTTGGGCTTAGGAGTCTCCTGCCTATGCCTCATCCATTGATGTTGGGCTCAGGACCTTAGTGCTTGGGCTTTGGATCTGTCGAGGACAAGGACCTTGACGCTCAAGCCCTTACCTGGGACCTAGGCTCAAGTTCTAGGGTCCCAATCTCAAGAGCTAGGGTCTAAGGCCTAGCTTCAATGGACTCGAGCTCAGCCTCTATAGACCTAAGTCGGTAGCACTAGGAAGATGGGCATGAGCATTGGGTCCTTGGGCTCAATTTCGATGGACCTAAGACCAGATTCCATGCTCTCAGGACTCGAGAATCCAAGCTTTGGGACCTTAGAGCCATGTTAAGTTCCTCAACTACTTATGCGCAAGTCACTAAAGCCCGAATAATGTGTATCTATTTAGGAAAATTAAATAATATTTTAGATTTATTTTCAGGTTTCAATCAAATACTGAAAAATGTTATCATTTTCATGAAAAACGGCTTCCTTGAAAATATTCCTAAAAAAAAAAAAAATTCTACGAAACTAGTGGAGCCGTAGAGTGGAAAAGTTCTAAAACGTCATGTCATTGAATGCCTTAAGGATATTTGCTACGTGTACTTTATGAGATGGGGAAAATTGTGTAAAAAATTTAAGTCTATTGTATGGTGGCCAATTTAATTTTAGACCTTTCGATTGTTTCAATTTAATTTTAAATTTTTGAAAACTTGTCAATTTAATTATACACCTTTCAATTGTGCTAATTTAATCTTAAAACTTTTGACGATTAATCAAATTAGTCTTAAATCTTTTGATAATTTGTTAATCTAATCATTTGACTAATTTTGATAAAAAATCATTTAAATGGACAATTTTAACAATTGTTCCTTTTTTCCCCCTTTCCTTTCCATTTTTCTTTTTTCTTTTTCCCTTTTCCCTTCGGTTGACCTCAAGGAGAGCTACCCTTGCCAACTTATGTCTGGGGTCCCTCGCCTGAGGGTAGCGAGCGTAGCTCTCGCTTGAGGTCAGCAAAGGTTGCCCACCCATTGACGAGGCCCAATGATGGTCAGCGCAGGCCAAAAAAAAAAAAGGAAAAGGAAAAAAAGAAGAAAAAATTCATAAAATTTTAAAAAAATTGTTCACATCAACATCAACCATGTCATGTAGAATGCTCAATAGTAATTAGATCATTACGTCAGCGATTTTCCAATCAAAATTATTAGAATGACTAATTTCCCCATGAAAAGAACGATTTTTTTCAAAATCAAAAAATATAAAAGTGGGTTTAAAAGAATGATTAATTTTCCTTATTAGAAGAACTAAGTGGATGGAAAAAAACAAATTCAATTTTCAAAATACTGATTTCCATTCATTGGAGCAATAGATATACCAAAAAGCATATAAAAGTGGCTTTTTTGATCCGATGAATATTTTTTCCGATCGCTGAGCACATCCAATCGTCGAGCGGTGTAATGCTCGAAAAACTAAAATCGATTGCGACTGGTTCTTCAGGCGTTTGAAATTTCGGTGCTTAGGAAAAGCGAGGGACCCTAATAAAGAACTGCACGGGTTAGCGTTTGCTCGTACCTTTTCTTTCCAACCGCATAATCACAGGTTCCCTCCAACTTACATTTAATATCACCCTTCCACCTTTCTTTTTTTTTTTTTTTTTTTTTTTTTGCCTTCTCTGATGTCGGTCCTACCGGTGAAGTACTACCGTTCCAGCTACTGTAGATCTGAATTTCTCTTCTTTCGCCCATACAAAGGAACGTGATAATATCTGCAATGCCAATGGAAAGGGCTAATGAAACACACAAAAAGCAATGAATAGCGAGAAATATCGTCCGACAGCACTCGACCTCAATGCCCCAATTCTATCCACCAGGCGCCCTCCGCAGTCATCTTGTTGCATCCGCAAGGCGTCGTCAAGAAGAGGGGTCAGTGATGGCATCCCGTTCTCATGGGAGCAAGCTCCGGGCAAGCCCAAGAAGAGCACCAACGACGAGATGGGCGGCAGCTCGCCGAAGGAGTTGGACACGCCTCGCCTTCGTCCTCCGCCGCAAATGGTTGCGAAACCGAAAGGATATATCACCGACGGCAGTGGTGATGTTTCTTCGTTAAATAATGAAGAGGATATGTTTTCTAATGCGGTGGATGTCTTCTCACTGTCGGAGGCAATAGATATCCTCGAGAGAGCTGAGAGATCGGTCCACGCGCCTGACGATAATATCGACCAGCTCAAGTTGAAGATTGCAGAGTCGTGCGGCAAGGACGCGTCGCCCAACTTCATGATCAACCGGTTCCTCCCAGATGCCAGTGCCTTGGCGCTGGCGGCGGCATCTTCAGCCCTTACTAATTACCATCATCATCCTTCTTATAGCGAGGACGAGACCAGGGACTATTGTTGCAAGAGGCAGGTGAGCTCATCATGTAGGTACAAAGAACAAGAAGTGGTAGCATCAAGGAGATCGGCAGCAGCAACACAAGCTAGTGGAGCTCAGAAAGGGTGTGGAATGGAGAATCTCTTCCTTTGGCGCATGAAGCCCAGGTTCTGTGGTGATCATAAGACTTGCCATGTTCAACCCTTCTCTACTGCCAAGCCCAAAAATATGTGATCGCATCTCAGATTTTCTTCTTTTGGTTTGCTTTTGTTGGCTGAACATGAGAAAATGGTGTTAGTTTGTAGTGATTAATAGGTTATGTTGAGTATTTCACATGCAATGCATCCGTGTACATTCGCAAATTCGAATCTTTAGGATTGCGCATACTGTAATTTCTCAAGTAACAATTAAGATATGTCCTAAGAATGAAGATGGTCGAATAAGGCCCTGATTTCTAACTTCTTGTACTGAACCATGTGTTAGCAAAACGCCATGAGCAATTTGGTCTGTGATTTCGCAATATTCACTAGACTTCAGATCACATCCCAGATGCTGCAGCAAAATTGAAAGAGTGAGCCGCCAAAGAAGAGAGCAATCTGCTCCGTTTGATTATGCTCGACTTTTCATTCGACTTCTAATGAGCCAAGTCAGTGATCCGTCAAAAGCGTAAGAAAAAGCTAATGAGTCGCGGCAAAACACGAAAGTCAAGTGGCACATTGGAAGATAACATCGGAGAATCTCTTTTGCAACTGAAGCAGTTTGGCTTTGTGAATATGCATGAAAGTACGAATCCAGAAAGTTACAGAAGAACCTGATCGAACATAATAAAAGTTAGGGACCGAATCGCACAAATCCCGAATCTTATAAGACTAATGTACTTAACCTCCTCCTAAACCTCATATGGGAACAATAATTTTATAGGCAATTTTGTGTCCCATGCAAAAGGGAAATGTCATCCTTCCAAGCCCCTAAGCAAGGAATTTCTTTTTTCCGGGCTTTAGAACTACAGAAATATGTTGTGTACTTTCTATACACCTAGATATCTAGATATCTTTTGCTTAGATAAGTACAAAAGCAAGATATCTGAGTATATAAGGAGAAGACCGACCTTAGCCTATTGAGGTCAGATCTCAGCCGAACGAACTTGCCCACCTCAAACTTGCCTGCCCCACCTCCCGAAGGGAACTCAAACTTAAACAAAGGGGAAGGAAGATGGACTCTCCCACGAGATGGAACTAAGATATGCTCGTAAGCAAGAAATAAAATATCAAGTGGGGTCATGAGCTGCAGCAGAGCTACTCCAATTTGAGTTTGACCACCATAAGATGAATGTATGATGAGTAGCGAGTCTAGCATGAACTTTTATTATTGCTAGAGAAATTGTTGATTTCCATCTGGCGGTGCTCTTGCATAATGGGTTTAATTATGGACCGTTTCATTTTGGCATCGTGACACGTCAAGTAGTGTGCGTACAAATTTGACCAAAATCACATAATTACCGGATCCAATCGCGTGGCAAATCCGAAACAAGAACGCACTCCGTTTGACTTTGCTCGAATGATTCGACAACCTTCTCATAGACTCGATCAGCTTTCAAACGAAAACGGAGACGGCTTTTCGAGAAAAGAAAAGGAAAGAAAAGAAAAGAAAACATCGAACTCAGACAAAGATGAGGAAATAACGTACGTGTCGGGAGGCGATGACTCGTGCCGACATGCAACCCCTGCATGAGAAGCTCGTAAACACGTGACACTCCGTCCCTCAACACTTGCCCCCTCCCTCTCTCTCTTACTCACTCCCTCCCCTTTCTCTTCCTTCTTATAATAGAAATCTCTCCCTCTCTCTCACCTTGCCAACCTCATTCTGTTCAGAATTTCGCTACGCTTGGTAGAGTTTGCGTTCGCGTTGTCTCTGAATAACCATGGCCGAGCATCACACTTATGGCCAACACCAGTACCCACACCAGTACCAGCAACAGCAGCACCAGCAGCAACAGCCCGTGGCCCACCAGGTGGTGAAGGCTATGACAGCCGTCACCGCGGGCGGGTCGCTGCTTGTCCTGTCGGGGCTGACCCTTGCGGGCACGGTGATTGCCCTCACCATCGCCACGCCGCTGCTGGTGATATTCAGCCCGGTGCTCGTTCCCGCGGTGATCACGGTGGGGTTGCTGATCATGGGGTTCCTGGCGTCGGGAGGGTTTGGGGTGGCCGCGGTGACGGTGCTGTCGTGGATATACAGGTACGTGACGGGGAAGCACCCGCCGGGGGCAGACCAGCTAGACCAGGCGCGGATGAAGCTGGCGAGCAAGGCGCGGGAGATGAAGGACAGGGCCGAGCAGTTCGGGCAGCAGCATCTCACTAGCCAATCGTAGAGGGAATATATAAGAAGCGGTTCATATGGCGGTTCATATCATGAAATCTTTTCTTTCTTAGTGTGTAATGTGTAATGCACGAGCATGTCGGTGTTGGTCTCTTTTAGAGATCTTGAGGACAGATTCTGGCCCCCGAAATGCCGCGTTGTTTTCAATTACTCTGGTCTGTGTGGTTTCTTCTTGTTGTATGTTGAGTTTTGCCAATAATGAATTGATGGACCATATGTGTGCTCTTCAATTTTTGTAAATCTTTGTTTGCTGTCGATGCATTGGCACGTAGAAAACAAAATCTATACGGCCGCTCTTATCGGATCCTCTTGGTTGGTGGATGAAATTCGAACTTAAGCCGCATGCCAATCGCACATTTCAAATGAAAATTACTCAATATATCACCACGAATTCGTTGATCACCTCTATATACTTTATATAAGGTGCATGCTATTTAGGCGAACCATTATGTTTGTACGATATCTCACTCACTCAATTATATCAAGATATATACTTCTCATTCTGCTTGTATAGAGTAGGCCTATTTAAATCCCCTGTACGTGCAACTTATTCTAAATCAAGATCATCTACACAAGCAAAAAAGTTTTAACTTAAGTAGCTGCCCCTCCCACTTGTGCCTTGGATTGTCAAAGGAAAAAGTTCGGCTTCGTGCAAATTTTACTAACTATTTAAAATATTACGTTGTGTGAGAACACGATTATGTGACTACAGATTCCTACACATCGTATGAAATTTGGCAATATAAATCTTAGAATAGTATCACGTATGTGGAGATTTCATGGGAAGAGGTACCAAAAAAATTTCGAATGCATTGAATTTTTACCTTCATCAATTGAGTCTTAAACGTTAAATCTTTTGATCATTTGATCATTTACCGTTACTAATGTAGTCCGTTTGGCAAAAAATCATGAGTCAAATGTTAAATCTTTTGATCATTTATCAATGTAAATCTTTTGATCATTTACCAATGTACCAATGTAGTCCGGATAAATTTGGCAAAAAATCATGAGTCTTAAACCAATGTTTTGATCATTTACCAATGTAGTCCGTTTGGACAAATTTAACAAAAAATCATGAGTCCGATGCAAATGGCTAAAATATCTGCTGCTTTATATGATTATCAATTCCATAAAAAGTTGACAAAAAATTGACAAAAAATCATGAGTCCAATGTAATCCGTCCGGATAAATTTGACAAAAAATCACTCGTGTAGATTTATCAATGTAATCCGTCCGGACAAAGATACCTTTTTTAATTTCTTTTGAATTTTTATTATTTATTATTTTTCTTTTCTTTCTTTTATATTTTCAACCAAGGGCCAGCAAGGTTGTAGGCCAACCCTCACAAGTCGTTGGTGCCCTCGCCCTTGCCGGCCAACCCTCACCAGCTGCAAGTGAGGCATTAGGCCCTCACCCATATTCAAGAGAGAGCTACAACCCTCGGTTATTGGCCGGCAAGGGCCATGATGCACTTGTCTGGCCTACGCGAGGGCCATGATTCTCTTGCTAAGCATATGCGAGGGTTGCAAGCCCATTGTCTATGGCTAGCAAGGGTGTCATGGCCCTTACCGGGGTAGAGTTTGTAAAAAAAAAACCAAAGAAAGAAAAGAAAAGAAAAATAATAAAAAATCCATAAAAAAATATGAAAATGTGTTTGTGTCACCTAAGACATCAACATGCATGTCATTAATTTTAGGTCAAAAGTGGCCGAATGTACTATATCGACAAATATTTAAAAGATTTAGGACTCAATTGGTACAATTAAAAATTTTATGACCGAATTAGATAAAGACAATTGGTTTAGGTCTTTTTTTGTACTTTTCCCTATATTCATATAGTAAACTAGCGACTAAGATTTTTGTTAGGTATTGTTTTACTCAATAAGATGAAATATCTTTCAAAGTACAAAGGGACTGATAAAAATCGACAAAAGTTATGCAGGGTGCTTTGTTGATTTTGGACATAAAGTTAAATAAGAAGGAAGCTAAAGGTACGCACAAGGTAAATTGCGGGAGACGGTTGAGTTTTCTAATTGATCTAGGTCTTTTACAAAGAGTACCATGTGGGTATTTATACAAGTTGTTATTAAATTTGAATAAACAAATAACTCGCTAATCATATATTACAAGAAGTTACACTATCCATCAGCGCCCATTGCGTGATTGTCGTCGCCGTCGAGTCGCTAAGAAACACGGCCAGAGGAGGGACGGAGAGGAGGATGGGGCCGATGATTGATGTGCGATAGAGGGGGCAATTGGTGTATGGGGAGATGTGGTTGGATTCGGAGCCATCGGCAGGGGATGGTATGGGCGAAAGCTTCCGGTGGCTATCTCGTTAGCGAAACAAGTGAAGTGTCAAGAGCGGAGGAACAATTTGAGAGAGAGAAAGGATATTATGAGAATTTTCAAAGATTTGTAAAGATTTTTAATCCTATTTTAAGTGACACTAACTATAGAATGTGATTTTCTACTCTAGGAATGTTCTTCGGAGGTTATTCTATTTTATCCCATCCTACCGTAATTTGAATCTAGACTATCAAACGCGGCATAAAAAAGTTATAAAAATCCTAAATTAGCAACTATAGACATAACCAATTAGCGGTTGTGTTTTTATATTACACTGTTTATTCTCGATGACTTTATCAATGACTTATCAATTCTCGATGAAGACTTTCATTGCGTTGTCAATGACTTCATTGACAAAACGTTGATTCCTTTCGAGTTGCTTTTGTTCATCGATAACATTCGTTTATCATTAAAGTCTACCCTCATCAACTAAAATGCATCACTTATCGACAATAACCAAAATTCGGTCTTTTTTATTTTTGCATTGACGGATATTGACTACGATAGATAATATAACCTAAAGGTCGATTCCAATTAACTCCTGCCTCGTCACCTGATTAATGCACCCATCGCGGTGCATACACACATACGCACACGTAGCATTGCTGGACGCCGATGACGACACAAGAAGGGCCACGATCTACCGGGACCGGATCGGTGGTGGTGAGGGGTGCTCAAAAGCTGGCCGATTTTCGTCGGGATCGCCTCACAACTGTCTCGCTAGCGCCCACTCATGTTCACCTGATGTCGCTCTTACAATAACTCTCCCTGCCTCTCCTCCTCGTTTTTTCTCTCTTTGTTGTTTCTGACCTCACTGCCAGACTGTCCCATTGGGAAGACGTTGTCCGTTACGGTCAAGCTCTGATGGCCCCCAAAACCGACAGAAACCAACAAACGTCGAGTTCACTTTTAACCCGACATTGGTTAAGACTTAAAGTTTAGTTCCACTTCTAACTCGACCCAACCCATTTTCCTATAAATGGATCCCCTCTTTCCCTCTGCTTCCACAATCTATGGGCATAAATTCAGCGTGTTGGTATCTTTTTGTGGTTTTTTTTTTCACCATCTATCTTATCTCCTTGATCTCTATCTCTCTCCCTTGTCAATTACGCCATAATTATCCATAACATTTTCAGTTCAAGATCCTACACATTTCACGTGGGCCCCTTAAATTTCTTGGCAAGCTATTTGATCTTTCTCCTTCCCTTCTGTTACAGATACTCTCGTCTGCCCATCCCTGTATATTAGCTGTGATCTTCCATCCGCGCATGGACTCTCATCTCAAACCCTAGGCTGATAGTGGAGCGTTTGAACCCCACGCCACGATCTTTTTGAAGGATTCGTCGCCCGCATGCACGCTCTTATCGTTCTTCGCAGACCAAGAAGAAATCGAAGAGGAGGAAATAGTCGGTCGCTCCTCGGACGTGGTCGTGTGACATGTTGAAAGGAATCCAGAATCGGAATGGTGGTTGGGGTTTCCCGGATGACCCCGCATGCAGCAAGTTCGACGAGGTGTACAACTCGGACGAGTTTCGCATGTACGCTTACAAAGTGAAGCGCTGTCCCCGCACGCGGAGCCACGACTGGACTGAGTGCCCCTATGCCCACCGTGGCGAGAAGGCCCAGCGTCGCGACCCCCGCAAGGTCCGCTATGCGGCGGTCGCCTGTCCCGCCTTCCGCGGCGGCAGCTGCCTCAAGGGCAGTTCTTGCGAGTTTGCCCACGGCGTCTTCGAGTACTGGCTCCACCCTGCCCGGTACCGCACGCGCGCGTGCAATGCCGGCGAGTTCTGCCAGCGCAAGGTCTGCTTCTTCGCCCACTCGCCCGACCAACTCCGCCCCGAGACCAAGTACAAGTGCAGCAGGCACGCACACCGGCCGCGAGTGGTGGAGGTTCACGGATCGCGGAGTGTCACGCCGGCGAGGACGCCTGGGTCGGCGAGAGGAAATGTGGGGTCTGACGTCGAAGTGGGTGATGGAGTGTCGGATCTCTTGAAGAGCCTGAGGAGATTGAGCGTAAGAGGCAGCGACGACGATGACGATGGCGATGGCGATGGTGAATTGGAAAAAGTGAAAGCTCGATGGGATGCCCCGGTTATGGATTTATCACATCTTGGTTGGATCTCCGATTTAGTGGATAATTAGTTTAAGTCCAAGAACACTAAATTTAAACCAGGTTGTACTCTGGAGATGTCCTAGCCTTGTAGCTGGATTGTTTAGATTTTCCATGTATGGAACATGGCCATTAAATCTCGCCCTTTTTACACCGGTTCCAATTTCATTCTATTTCTGTATGGAAACTGATAATTGGGGCGAGAAATTTGAGCCGAACGAGGAAAAAGGATTTCACAACGATTTTATTTTTCAATTTCGGTAACTTTATTGATCATACACATATATCGATGATTATGTTTTTGATCTTTTTGAGACATTATCACTTTTTGGTTTCTTCTTAATGTTTTACATTACTCATCAATATATGCTGTCTGGGATTTCTTCATCCATAATACGTAGAATATAATAGAAAGCGGGCCAAATTACCTTGTCCAACCAGGATTCTTTATCCAAAATGGAAAAATAATACAAACATAAGTGATAAAGAGTTCCACTTTATCTAGAATTGATCCCGTTCATAAAATTAAATCCAGACGCAATTACAAAGCTTAAGTACGATGAATTAATGAATTTTATGTGATCTAGATAGAGATCATTTACAGTGAGGGTGCTTAATAATCTCTCCTCACCCCCAATAGTATTTCTTTTTAAACCTCGTAAACCTCTTATCGTAAAAGAAAATACTTTAAAATGGAAAATTGGAGATAGCCTGTATCTAAAAATTGTCCAAAAACCAGCTAGGCTTACCTTGTTGGGAGCACGAGCGATTTTAGAGGATCCAGCTTATTATCTGATTCATTGGAATTTGTCAAGCCACTTAAAGATAACGAAAGCCAGCAATGTCCTAGTTATTTTTATAGGAGAGAGAGCAGGCATCAGATGTTATACTCCTGATTGTCATATATAAGAAAAGTTAGAGATAAAAGATCGTGAGAGGATCCTGACCAAAACCACCGTCCTCTCCGTTCGTTAATCCGATCCGACCATAAACCCTCGCAGGGCCATAGCTATTGCAAGATGCAATTGGGTTTTATTCAATTTGGGTTCCTGGAACTGAAGAGAAGGGTTTGAAGCTTTGTGTTTCTCAAGCTAGAAACGAAGCAAGGAAGGAAAGAGATGGTGAAAGAAGCGGCGACGTGCGGGGGTCGAAAGTGTTCGCACTGTGGCTACAATGGTCACAATTCGAGAACGTGCCACGGGAAGGGGTGCGTGAAGCTGTTCGGAGTGTACGTGTCGGAGAACTCGCAAGCGTCGATGAAGAAGAGCTTGAGCGTCGAGAACATGAGATCTTCGTCGTGCAACAAGAGCTCGGAATTAGCCGTGGTCGATCCACCTGGTTATCTCTCTGACGACCCCAATCACCATTCTCAAGAAGCCAAAGCTGCTCGTGAAAGGAAGAAAGGTGTGTGCTTTTGTTGTTTTCTTTTTCAAGAACAGAAAAGAAGATGTGATTCTGCTGTAACAAAATAACAAGAAATAGAGAAGGAATACAATTTTTATAGGATACAGATTACATCGTACGTATGATCTTCATCATGATGCACCTGACGGTATCGAGTTATGACTGAGAATGGATTCTAATAATTGAAATTCTAAAGATTGACTGAAGCGGTTCTGGGCCAGATTTGTTGAATTAGAAATAACGAGTCGTTTTCCGGAACGAGCAAATGTGGAGAACTCTGTTCACTTTGGGATTTTCGAAGTTTCTCAGGAAAGCCATGGAGTATGGAGGAGCACGTGACATTCTTGGAGGGTCTGAAAAAGCTTGGGAAGGGGGATTGGAGAGGAATCAGCAAGAACTTCGTGCCCACCAGGACGCCAACTCAGGTCGCGAGTCATGCCCAAAAATACTTTCTGCGACAGGTCATCAACGACAAGAAGAAGCGCCGGACGAGCATGTTTGATTTGCATTCTCAAGACCATGACCATGTAATCTCTCTCCCTCCCTCTCTCTCTCTCTCTCTAGAAATATTGGAGACGAATCTATCCCATTTCTTGACTTCCAATGTATGCTCGGAAAAACAACGAATTGGAAGGACGATTCGATATCCTTTCTTGATTTCCAACGCAGGATGATGCCTCCCCAGATTCTTCGGTCACACTTCCAAAGATAGTCAAGGAAGCCACAGCATCCACAGCATCACATTCGCAGGTGCGTCTGTTGAACTCGTGCGAACTAGCTTGTTCCTCCATTTTCATCATTTGAGGCTTAAGCTCTTATCTCTATTGTTCTAGGCAATTACCTCATCAAATTCTCTAAATATTGCAGCACAGGTGAGTGTTGCTAGTAGCTTTTTTTTTTTTTTTTTTTAATGAACACACAAGAATCGCTTATCCATCGCTAATGACCTCTTTTGTTGATTATCAGAAGCAGAATGCTCTGCAAGTGGTGGATCAGTTTCCATCTCTTTGCTTGGATAATCCTTCTGTCGGACCATGCCCGGTAAGAACAACATATTCATATTCCATCTTATGTATAATTGGTTTATACAGTGGAAAATTCGATGCTTATTATTGAGGTGTATGAAGGAGCTAATTTACTTCCCTGAACTTTGATGTTCTTGGTGCCGACTCTCCATCATAACTGCCTCGATACTGTGATTCTTGATTGCCATAGATTTTAAACACACAAAACTCTCGAATGTTGCAATTTCATGACATCGTTCTTCTTCTTTCAAAAAACTTATATGCTTTTCTCATTGATATCCGGCAGTATTAACCATACCAATTGTGCAGGTAGGAATTCGGATGATACAGCCAAACTTCCCACCACCAGATTGGAATTTTCCCTTATCATCATATTACCCGATGGGAAATTTTCAGAGTTTTATGCCCGGAAGCTTTCACACTTATTTGAACCATCAAGTGCATCGCCCTTATATTCCTTTACCTTCGAACGTTGCATCTCAAGCTCGGATCGATCTTCCAATGTCATCGCCAACACTACAAGATCCCAATGAACTTCAGCTCAGAGGATCGCAATCCCCAAAAGAAGCGAATCGACAATCTTCCAAATCCGTGGCTTCCATACAAGTGAAATGACATGAACCTCTTTTTATCCAAAAGCAACTTGGAGAATGAGTACGCATATATTTCAGCGACAGAATGCATTAGACTCCACATTTTTGCATCCCATGGTTGATACAATGAGTTAATTCATTTATAGGCTAGAGGAACTCTTAGACTGAGAATTTTTGTATCATGTTTCGTAATCTTTAATGAGATGTATCGATGCTACAAATTGCCTTATTTCTCATTCCATTCCCACTGAAAAGAGTTGAAACTACCACAACTATTTGTTCTTACAACTACTTCTTAGTCCTAAGCTTACTGATGAAGCTCTCGCCCTCTGCAAAATCACTGGTGGGCAAGAAATTCAGGAAATGCCGGAAGCTACGCACGTGATAATCCCCTGGTTGGTGCTCACTCACCGGCTCTTTTGCAGTGCCTATCTTCTCGTCCATGCTCAAACTGTGGAGGCTAGCAATAGAGATCCTTGTCCTCTCACCATTCAAAATAGCCCTGTGGACCAAACTTGTGTACAAGCCATTGCTCAGCCCTTCGATATGGTCTCTGATGTGAACCTGCAGGGCACCGTCGATCTTGGGTACCAGTTTCCACGCGCCACCATCCTCGGCATCCATGATCTGGAGGCCCGGCGAGCTCTATAGGAGAACTGTTAGGCAACTGTAGTCAGAATGTGCGGGAAGCCCCAGCGCAAGGTCTGGGATGGGGCATGGTGGGTGACAATTCACAGCCATCACTTGCGTGCGGTTGGACATTCTTGGGGTGAGATAGGTTGATCCAATGCCCAGGTCCAAGAAAGAAGTCCTGCTAGAACTCTTACAGAATATTTTAAATTACTGATTATGTCATGCTCGAGATTCTTTTTTTTTTTTTTTTTTTGTTGTTTTTTAGCTTCTTGGCCCGTTACCATTGATGAGACTTTTTTTTTTTTTTTTTTTGGTTCTGGTACCATTGATGAGACTAAAAGGAGCTAATTTTGGACTAAAGACTAAAGTGGTAAATTCCAAAGCGACCCCAAGCATGTCTAATGGCTTCTGCCGCCGTGAGGCGCTGTGTCGGCCTCTCTTTCAACTCACTCAAGTCTGCGACATAGGGAAATGCATCCGTAGGATCGTTTGGAGAGATGGATTAGTCGAGCCGCATAAAAATTGACTCGGACGTTAGTTGACCGCAAAATTGGTGATCAAATAAAAAATGAGTAATTTTCAAATTCAAGCATGGCGTGGGATGATAAACATATCATTCGAGCTTGGGTCCTTCTTATCGACGCATAAAATAAATTTCCATGCAATCACACTCAAATAGAACCAAAACTGGCATGTTTTGATCTGTTCAAGAACAAAACGAATTTCCCTGCCTCAGTGGAGAATGAATGACTCATAAAGGACGTCGACACTACGGCTAAGTCATTCCTGAAATGGGTACGCTTGTCCATTAAATTCAAGTGGATCCAAAATGGGAACGACGAAATCTGCAGTGAGTTTCGCAAGGACAGAACAAACATGAATACCGTCCCATTGGATGGTTTACGTGATAGTCCTTACAGTAATTTCACGAATTCTCGACCTTACAACCATTGCACCCTCAAAAACCGCTTTGCCTACTTCGTGAAATTAGTATCTACCATCTCCTTCCACAGACCGCTTTCTATGGGCTCGGTTGTTTTCTGGAAAGTTCCTCCTTTTCCTCATTAAGTCTATCTGTTGCACAATCTCAGGCAAGAAAATCTTGTGCAACTATACCTACTATCGACAGTTAATATTGGTTACAAAGGAATTAAACACATTTCATGTGAATCGTAAAATTTAGCAAGTCCTATTTACAAATGGTTACTTAGAAACAACCGACTCCACTACTCGACAATTATGCCTTCTTCGCTTCTCCACAGTTGCTGTTATTATTTACTTTCGAGATTTTGACTCCAGGACTTGATGTTCGCATCAAATTTATTCCTTTACAGATGCTTCTCCTCACGGTTGCGTACAAAATTGTTGGTTCCAACACTTTATTTCATGTCCACTCCATCGACAGCTACATCGATCATGATCTTTTTGCTGACCAAAGGGTGTCTTTAATTCGGAAAATTTTATAAAAAAAGAAATATTTTCTTAGAAATCATTTTCTAAAAAAATATTTTCTCTTTTTCAAGATAGAGAATCTATTTTCCTAACTTTAAACATGGATATTTACTTTGACCATAAATAATTTGCTGTTTATCTAATCATTTTTAACAAATTAAACATGTGAAAGTCCAAAAAAGCTAATTTATGAAAAATACTTTCAAACAAATAAAACCTAAGTCGATCTTCATTTAGGGATGAATTAGGTTTGCCAATTCGGATACATTTGGTAACGTTTCTGTTTATGGGAACAATTTTTTTTCAGAAACACTTTTTTATATTTCTGTTTCCAAGAGCAGTTTCTTAGCATTTGAACGCGTTTGATAACTACACAAAATTTTTGTTTCAAGGAGAGAAATATGTTTGGTACGACCCGATATATTTTTATGATTTGGAATTTCTTTTAATTTATTAATAATTTTATTATTTTTTTCTTTTTCTTCTCCTTCCTCTAGCCGGTCGTCGGCCAATGACCCGGCTAGAGAAGGGCCGGCAAGATCGGCCTCGGGGAGGCTCGTCGGCCACCGGCGAGGTCACCCCGAGCCTCACCGTGACTGGGTGAGGCTTAGCCTCACTCTGGTTGGGCAAGGCGACCTCGTCCGGCCACTGGCGAGGTTGAGCCTTGCCGTGGTTGGATTAGTCTTAGCCTCGCCCAACCACCGCAAGGTTGGCTTAGCCCTTGTGGTGGCCGTGCTAGACTCGACCTCGTCAGATTTGACGATGAGGCTCGGGGGGGCCTTGCCGGCCACCGGCGATGCTCACAGTGGCCGGGCAAGGCTTGGCCTCGCCAGATCTAGGCAAAGTCGAGCCTTGCCCGGCCACGACAAGGCTTGAGGGAGGCTCCCCGGCCACGGTGAAGCTTGGGGGCCTCGCCGGTGGCCGACGAGCTCGGGCGACCTCACTAAGGGCTAGCGAGGTCGCCGGGTCTCGTTTGGCCGATTGCGCCGCGCCAAGGTTAGCGACCGGCTAGGGGAAGAAGGGAGGAAGAGAAAGAAAAAAAAGAAAAGGAAAAAAAGAAAAGAGAAAAAAAAAACTTGATTCCTAATTCTTATTTCTTGAATTGTTCTCGGGAACAAGGAGTAACTTTTTTTTTTTTTGTTTCTTATTTATGTTCTAGATCTGTTCCCAAGAACAAAAAATTTATCAAATGAGTTTACTTTCTATTTTTATTTCCGGGAGAACAAAAGAACGTAAACACCTGTTCCAAAGAGCATTACCTAATGCGCCATTAGTAGCCCTATGCTCTAAGCAAATCTTTGCCTCTGTCGCTTCTTAACCCGCTTTTGCCTACTGAGTCGGCGATCAAAGACGTTTTTTTTTTTTTTTTTTATGGGTGTCAATGAAGTCACAAGTTTCTACGGTTCTGAAGAGGGATCAGCTTTGAAGGTTTTTTCTGCCCTCGTCCTGAGCAAAAACCATTAGACTAACTTTAGCTTTTCATGGAAACTCACGTGGTGGTAATTCTTATACACGACTTTGTTTGGTTGGATGGAAGAGATCGTAAGAGAAAGGAAATGAATATTTAGGCAAGTTTATTTCTCCTCTTTTTATTTGGATAACATGAATATGGAAAGTATAATATTCCTTAGGATTGGACCAACCAGATTACATTTCCTGTCAAAGTCGGGTATAAATGTAGGAAATTAGAATCTGGCTCTAGCTTCTTTCCACCGTTGTCCTTACTTCCCAATAAAGAGCATAGAGGAAGAGGGTTATTTTCGTTTATTAAAAACATTAACAAAAAAGTCCTACACCTATTATAGTTGTGCTATTTTAATCCTAAATCTTTTGCATTTTTATCAATACAATCCATGTAACCAATTTTGGCTAATGCCGGCACAGACAGTACACGCACATCGGTCATCCAACTGATGTAGATGTAGACATGGATAATTTTTTTGAATAACACTTAATCCTTTTTATATTTCCTCCTCATTCCTTTTTCCTCTGACTAGTGACAAGACCCAACGAGGTCAGCATCACCAGCCAATGGTGAGGCTCAGCCCCATCGGCCACTAGTGAGGGTGAGGCCCCACCAAAATTGGTGCAGCTCAGCCTCACTAGTAGCTGACGGGGATGGGCCTTGTTGAGCCTTGCTAGAAGGAAGAAGGAGGAAAAAAAGAAAAATTAGAAATCAACAATAAATTGGAATATAAAATAAAATATTATTAAAAAATTATTCATATTAGTGTCGGTCGATACCCACATCAATGTTGGCCAGTGAAATTGACTAGATGAACTGAATTAACATAAATACAAAAAGTTTAGAATTGAATTGACAAAAAAAAAAAGGTTTAGAACTTTTTTGGTAATTTTCATTTTGCCTATTTGCTTATTTCATTTCTCTTCTTGACTTTTTTTCATTGCACATGCAACTAGCGAAATCATTATCCAATTTTACCTTCTCCTTTCATTTTCCACATAGCCGTCTTGCTTAAATGACATCTCAAGTCCTTCTTCAGATGGAGAGTTTCTGTTGAGTAATTTATAAATAGGCACTTACCTCAAATCAAATGGGTCGTGCGGTTACAACTTATAAATTGCATGCTTTCTCTATGAAATAATTCTTTTTAATTACATGCGCAAGAGAAAATGTCATGTGGAGCTTTATATTATTTTATATAACTTAAAATTATGTACTCCAATGTAAAGCTCCATATCATCTTATGTAGCTCGAAAGTTAGGTTAATTACTCGAATCGACACGAAATGAGAACCATTTTTTCACGTAGTCTTCCCCTTGCGTAAGGTCAAACATAGAAAGTAGAGGAGTTGGGAGGTGCTTAACTGCCTACAACACACAAAGCCCGCCCCTTCACCCACTCCAACCAACTCTTTCCCATCTTCTCGGCAGACATTTCCTTCCCTAGCCGCGACCCGTATTGCGCATCGCATTCTCCTTTTTCAATTCGTTCTTCAATCTTTTTACACCTAATTATCACCCAATCGATCTTATTATATACTTCTCATCCCTTGAAAAAGGAGAATTAGATAGTCAATCTAAAAACATCACCCAAGTTTCATCACGCTTTGTCCACAAGAACTTGATAAACTCTGCGTAATTTAATATTTAACATATTTAATTGAGGCAAATGGGGCCCAAAAAAATTTAAACTCATAACCTCTAACTCTGGTAATAGTGTTGGGAAGTTTTGGACTTTCTCTCATTCTAAAAGCTAGTTCAAAGGATGAGACATTCTCTCGTATAGAATAGCCTCACCAATCTCTCCCTCATACATCGGGTCTAGATTAGAGCCACAACAACTCGTAACTCTCTCGTGCGACCGTTGAGTTCGAACTTGTTGGCCACTCGAGTTCTGATAGACTAATACCATGTTAATTTTTGTGGGACTAAGGGCTTGTTGGCAACTCAAGCTTTGATAGACTAATCCATGTTAATTTTTGTGAGACCACAACCAGTTGTAAAATCTTAAATAGTTAAATGAATACGTGATTTAATATTTAATTTTGCTAGCAAACTCGACCTCTCGTGGAGGGAATATTAAGTGCGTAGGCAATAATTTCTTCAGGGACAGAAACTTCTACCGATCATTATTTTAATGATTGTTAGGCAAATTAGAACTGGGCTGATGAGAATATTGGGTATTCCATCTCCATTAGGTAAACTATATTTAATTCTCGTCCTGGGACGGGTTAGCCCAACGCTTTCTTTGGAAGTTAGGTAATCTAATCACATAAGTAGGGCCACGTTCACTCCCACATATGATAAATCCACCCCATTTGCTCCACTCCCTTCTTGTTCGAACTCAAGATGGCAAAGCTGCTTCCGATTTGTATCGTCCTTGTCCTCGGTGCCATAGCTTCGATGTGCGAGGCCACCACTTACACAGTGGGCGACAACTCTGGCTGGGACATCAGCACCGATCTCGATACTTGGGCTAACGGCAAGACCTTCACCGTTGGCGACGTTTTATGTAAGTTTCTAGTGCTATGTACATATCGTCCCGTGATTCAGTCATAATTTTTAATGTAATTAGAAAGATCGCGGTTCTATTCCATGTCTACCGATAATTTAGTTGATGAAAGTAGTCATACTTTGTAAATCATAATCTTCATTTGTCTTTCTATAAAAATGAATGCGTATATTACTAGAATTAGGAATTGGCACATAAATGTTTGAACCACGGAATTCTGATTGTGAAAGGCTTTTTATTTTGTGTTCTTGCCATACCAATGGTGAAGCGTTTCAATACCCATCATCGGATAGCGTGGAAGAAGTGAGCAAAGATAGCTACAACAACTGCAGCACGACGAACGCGCTCCAAACATTCTCAAATGGCAACACAACCGTCCCGCTCACGAGACCCGGCCCATGGTACTTCATATCCGGTAACCGGTTATACTGCCTCGGAGGGATGAAGCTCCAGGTTAACGTGGCGAACTCGCAAGCCGCCTCACCCGCCGGCGCGCCTCAAGCGGCTCCCGGGGCGGGTGCTGCAACCCAACCCGGTTCGAAGACCGACACCCCATCCTCATCTTCTTCAGACGGGCTTGTCCACGGTCGGAGTTGCAATATAGTTTCGGGCTTGATAGGCCTTGTAGCCACTGCGCTGTGGGTGGCCCATGTATAATAATTCTTTTTATCATCGACGAGATCAAATCCGTTCATGTGGTCAGAAACAACATCGTTTGTCTTATTTGAGGGTTACTGTTGTTTCGGGTTCTTTTCTTGTTCTTTGTTTTCATTTGATGGGACAGAGTTATGGACACATTAATGGGCACTCGGAAATGACAAGATTGTTTTGCTAATGTCCTTCCTCATTATAATATAAGCCACTTAGGGAGCAACGCGTGTCGATCTCGGGCCCACCTTTCAAGTTGATCGCAGTTGGGGGCGTATGCGTGGGGGGGCCCGCTTTCCTCTATCCCCTCCTGTCACGTCACTCACTCCCTCTTGACTTTCTCTCTCCAACTGCCTCCGCAATTCCTCGTCGCCTCCATGGACGCCAAAATCGGACGACGGCGGAGTGACTCCCAACGGGTCGTCCAAATCGGCGTCGCCGACGTGTTCTCCGCGCCGCGCCGCGGAGCTCGAGCAAGGTCCGTGGCCACGGCGACCACGGCATCCGACCTTGAGCCTTGAGGTTGCGGTAGCCACGGCAGCATGTGTTTCGAGCAAACAGACATTCTCTCTATCTTTTTTCTCTATCATACCAAATCGCCGCATTTAAAGAGTTTGCGGACGGTTAATCTGCAGTCTCGCAACTGCTATGGCTGTGGAGCTTGTTCTTGAGGCTAGAGCTCTAGGTCAAAGCAGCCATGGTCGCTTGAGCACGAGCTCTCGACCACGGTTTACTCGAGGTCGAGCTCCGTGGCCATGGCGGCCGCGAGCCTTGCCCTCCAGCTCCGCGGCCATGGTGGCGGGAGAAAAAGACAAAAAGCAAGTGTTGCAGTTTGCGGAGGAGAGAGAAGGGAGAGAGATATTTATTGCAGAAGTCTTCTGCGGAACAAGATATATGATATATCTGACAGGGAATAGTTGTTCCGTGCATGACTGTGCACAAGATTTAAAGCAAAGACTAAAGAGAAATCTTACTCTATGATCAGAAACACACGTTCACTAACAAGTTAAATGTCTCGACCCAATTTTATCGTACACCGATATCATATTATCATTTTTCTCAATTTTAATGCCCTCACCCTTCTTTTGAAAAAATTTACCAATAATTATTAAATAATTGCAAATTCGATCTTAACCTTCTTACTTGATTAATGTAGTTTCAATTATTTCTCCCTTTCTCACAAGTTTCATTAATGTAAAAAGTCGCAAACCTCCTTGTATCCAGTGTACATGATTTAAGGTCATCCATGATGGCTGGCAACCTTAAATATGAGATCACGAGGTGCAGTCACGACCACTAAAAATCTCATCTAGGGAAGATCAAATGGTCAAAAATTGATTGCATAAAGAGAGAGTAGAGAGAGGCGAAGAAGGATCACGGAGGCAATAGAGAAAAGCAAATTTTAGTTTGATAAATAAATTGAAACGATTTGATTTGACGAAATTTGGTGATGAATTTAAAATTGAGGATGCAGAAATGAATTCTGAAAATAGAGCATGTGAAGTGGGTATTTTTCTTTTTATCATCATTATTATTGTTATTATCATTTTGCTAGACATTGAATTTTTGATGATATTGAGATGAACTCGCGACTTACCTCTATGGTTAAATGCCCCACTTTCTCAACTAAAAACGGGCGTAACAAAATTTTAATGAACGAACCGACTCATTCAAATTTCGAAGCCGCGTTTCGTTTCTCCATGATGATATACCAGCACGCAGGCCGGTGCATGCGGACTGGGCGTCTTACCGTCATTTGTTTCTGCTGCTCCCTGACGGTTTCTGCCGACTCTCTCTCCTCTTCTTCTTCTTCCTCGTTGAGAGCGGCATTTTCTCTCCGTTTTCGCTCCCGTCTCGAGGCTCTTCTGCAGGTTCTCTTCTTCTTCTTCTTCGTCTTCCTCTCGGTCGCTCGCTCGCTCCCTCGGCGTTTCTCTCTTCTTGCTCGCGCCATGGCTTCTTGGCTCTACTTACTCTGTTGCTTTGAGGTCCTGTAGTTGAACTCGTTTGTCACGTTTGGCGACGGAGCTTCGTGCCAGCCGTGCGATCTTTTCTTTCTCGTCTTTTTCTGCGTTTCGGCTTAATATGCTTCCGTTCGCCTTGCGTCGTCGCTTTCGTAGTGTTTCTGTTACTCGCTTCTGATGATCTTTTTCGTTTGCGGCTGTTCTTGCCGGTCTCGATCGTGACCAGAGTGCTTTGCACAGTTCCGAAATGGGAGATTACAGGCGTCATTCCCTGGGGAAGCGACCGAGAGTTGACGGTCCCGGAGGATCTCGTAAACCGGACGAACGTCGAGTCGCTCGCACCGAGACTGCAGAGAATGGAGGCCAAGGCGGTGGTACGTCCAGGAGTCGTTCGAACAGAGCCGGTGCTTCTCACTCCAGACCAGACGATGGAGACGCGATCGCCGCTCCCGTGCGATCTTTTCTTTCTCGTCTTTTTCTGTGTTTCGGCTTTATATGCTTCGTTCGCCTTGCGCTGTGGCTTTCCTAGCGTTTCCGTTCCTTTTCTTCTATTGTTCGCTTCTGATGATCTTTTTGTTTGCCGCGGTTGTTGCCGGTCTTGATCGTGACCAGAGTGCTTCGCACACTTCGGAAATGGGAGATTACAGGCGGCATTCCCTGGGGAAGCGACCGAGAGTTGACAGCCCCGGAGGATCTCGCGAACCAGACGAACGCCGAGTCGCTCCCACCGACACTGCAAAGAATGGAGGCCAAGGCGGTGGTACGTCCAGGAGTCGTATGAACAGAGCCGGTGCTTCTCACGACGAAGACGCGATCGCCGTTCCCGTGCGATCTTTTCTTTCTCGTCTTTCTCTATGTTTCGGCTTTATATGCTTCCCTTCACCTTGCATGTCACTTCCCTAGCGTTTCTGTTCCCGCTTCTTCTATTTTTCGCTTCTGATGATCTTTCTGCTTGCCGCGGTTCTTGCCGGTCGTGATCGTGACCAGAGTGCCTCGCTTTCTGTTCGCCCTGCGACTTTGGAAATGGAAGATTACAAGCGTCGTTCCCTGGGGAAGCGACCGAGAGTTGACAACCCTGGAGGATCTCGTAAACCGGACGAACGTCGAGTCGCTCGCACCAACACTGCAAAGAATGGAGGCCAAGGCGGTGGTACGTCCAGGAGCCGTTTGAACAGAGCCGGGGCCTCTTACTCCAAACCAGACGATGAAGACGCGGTCGCCGTTCCCAGGCGCTCGAGGACGCGTCCTACTGAGGTAAATCCTGCCAATGTACCCTCCGTTGATTCTCGCGGTGGTGTTGCGAGGAGAGACTCGAGAACTCTTGGTGCTGAACGCGAGGAAGTTGTTAGTGATCAGATGAAGGTAAAGGAGGCCGTGGATACGTTTCACAAGATATATGAAGAGGTTAGACGTGCGCGGAAGTCAAAGCATGTGTTTGATAAAGACTCTGGAATTTCAGTTTTTAGTGAGGCTTTGGAGCGTATGAAAAGTTCAGGAAAGTGTGTTAATCCTGGAAAATCGGTAGGCTCTGTATCTGGTGTTGAAGTAGGGCAGGAGTTCTGTTGTAGGGCTGAACTGGTTGTGACCGGCCTTCACGGTCAACATATAAGAGGCATAGATTGGGTGGCTGGGGTGAATGAGGTACCTTATGCGACGAGTATTGTGGAGTCTGGCCAATACTCAAATAGCGTGAGTTCCGAAGATGAGTTGTTTTATTGTGGCGAAGGTGGAAACCGTGTAATGGGCCGAAGGGGTTGCCTTGAGGATCAAAAGCTGACTGGGGGGAACCTTGCCCTGAGGAATAGCATGCGTTTCCAAAAACCTGTGCGCTTTATTCGCAGATATGATCTTACGAATAATGGTTCTGGTCTTAGGGATGCCAACCACGAGAGACTTTCTAATTGCAAATATGTTTACGAAGGTTTATTCTACGTGCGTCGGTATTGGATAGAAAGAGGGCCTTTGGGAAAGCTGATTTACAAGTTCAGATTGACCAGAAACCTGACAAGAAATAACAATGATGGGAGTGCTCCAGTTAGTTCGAATGGTTCAAGAGCTCTTGAATGTGTCTATGTGGATGATGATATATCTCAAGGGAGAGAAAAGGTATCAATTCGAGTTTGTGAGGAGCGTCCTTCACCTTTCAATTACATTGCTGATATCACTTATCCAGAGCTAAAGGATCTGTCTCCTTCAATCGGTTGCAATTGCAAGGAAGTATGTCGTTCCAGGATATGTTCTTGTGTAATAAAGAATGGAGGGACATTGCCATACAAACAAGACGGACGAATTTCGAAGTTTAAGCCCCTTGTTTATGAGTGCGGCCCATCTTGTACTTGCTCGCACTCTTGCATAAATAGAGCAAGTCAAAGTGGCATCAAGTTTGACCTAGAGATATTTCAAACTCAAGGAAAGGGGTGGGGCGTCAGATCACGATCACACATCCCCTTAGGTAGTTTTGTTTGCGAGTACATTGGCAAAGTACTTCCAGATGAGTTAGTTTCGCCGGAGTTCAACAAACACAAGTATTTCTTCAATATCGGGGTTGGCGGTGCCACCTGCAAGCAGAATGGCAAGTGCTTTACTATTGATGCCAAGGTGCAAGGAAACATCGGGAGGTTTATCAACCACAGTTGCTCTCCAAATTTATATGCACAAAATGTGCTCTCTGATCACCATGACAAGAGAATGCCGCACATAATGTTTTTTGCTTCGAAAGACATACCTCCATTAAGAGAGTTGACTTTTGATTACAGAGTTAGCCATGTTCGTTGTGCTGATGTCCTGCAGAGGATGAAATGTTACTGTAATGCTATAGCATATAAAGAAAAGCGTCCCAAATGAAGAATGAAGTTGTTAAAGGTCGTGCTGGAATACGCATTTCCTTTTTTGACATGGTTGAAGTGCTCAACATCAACCTTAGGTTGGTAGTTAGTTTTTTTTTTTTTTTTCTTTTCAACTTGAGCTGATTCAAGCTGAATAGGATGTTGAGCTTGATGAGGCGACTGCTTTTAATGAGAATCTGGTGATGAGGAATGATAGTGGGTTCTGACAGTGTGCTTCTTCACAATTTGACCAATATGTTTTCCTTTTGATCCATATTATCAAGTTGTTGACCTTTTTAGCCCGAGGAATGTACTTGCACATTAAATCTTGGTTGTGTAAACGGGCTTGGCTATTTTGTTGAAGTTGCTCATGCTTTCCCATGTGGAAGCTGAAGGGACATTGGAATGGCAGGCACAGGCTCATGGCTTAGAAGAGCAACAACAGGAGGTCGTCGTTATGTTTGCTTTGTTGTTGCTTGTTATTGTTTTGGCATTTGTAATCGTTGGAGAGTGGATTTTTGCAGATAGATGTTTGCTCATTTCTTTGTTTTTACTTTTAGTGATAGACTGAAAACATTGTGATTGGATTCACGATACAGAAGCGAATAAATTTCATAGTCTAATTTAGATCGAGTGCCTTTATGATGACTGACAGAGATTTTGCGGGATACTGGGTTCCACATGCAGTTGGAGAATGGTAGGGTCAATTATATAAGCTACTTTCAAGTATGTTTCTCTTTTGGTTTATTGAGTGAATTTAATGATTTGGATGGATGTGTCTGTTTAGAGAGTTTTTATTCTCATCGACCACCTTTTTCATTTCATTTTCTTGGCTTGTGGGGTGTGAGAAATGCCTCTTTCCATGGTATTGCTCATTGAAATTCTATCCTTCCAAAAGAAAAGACTGGACGTTGGTGTTGCTTGTAATTAGAGGATAGAGGCCACGACTAGAAGTTTATTTGATGTGGTGAATCAATTAAAAGAATGGTGCTTGCAGGCTGCTGTTTATAAACAGGATTCCATGTGGCGAACGGGGTTTCAATGTGTAGAGTCCTTGTCATTTGCCATTCTAGTTACATTCCATCCGACTAGACTGCTGATTGAATGCAGTATTTATCTGTGTGGTGAAAGATGAAGCGATCTTTTGAAAAAGCAACGACTTTCCTTGACAATATCTAGGGGGGGCTGTATGCTTGTGGATGAAATTATTTTGAGCGAAACTGAGTGACTGGCCGAGATTCGTTTGGTCATTGGCCGTTATGCTGCTCCCTACTTAATGTTTTCGGGCATGTGATCCAGAACATACGCAGCTATTTCTGGAAGTATAGCAGAACAGATGGAGATTGGTACTATTCTGCTGACATTATGTTGCCATATATATACATATATATTTATATGTATAAATATATATATCTCATGCTAAAGACATGATCTTGTACATGATGCACGCGTTACGACCCTGAGGACTCTATTTTCTCTAGAAGGTAAATTCTTTCTTAAACTGATCGTCTCAGCATATTAAGTACGGTTGTCTCTGTCTTTAGGGTATGAAGGGGATTTACCGCCGGATCCACCAGAATTGCCGCTCCCGCCGCCTGCTCCAGCACCTCCAGATCTGCCAGAACCACTTCCGTACCCATAGCCTCCGCCGTGAGCACCGCCACCCCCTGAACCATACCCAACCCAGATCCTGATCCTGTCCCCGAACCAAAGCCATACCCAAATCCCTTGCCGAATCCTGTGGGTGAGTGGCCAGACCCCGAACCGTAGCCCCAGCCACTCCCCGGGCTTGAACCCCAGGCCCAGCTGTAGTCCCAGTTGGGGCCGTGGCCTGAGCCAGTGGCTCCAGCCGGGCTTCCGGTTCCGCCGGTGGGGCCTGTGGACATCTCTGGCAAGTCTAACGTCCTCGCAGAACTCTCAGGCGATGTGAAGGCTATTGCTGCGAACACCGCGAAGATAAGGAACTGTGATGGCATAGTTGAGCGCAAATGCATTTCCAGGTTTGTGCTTATCTTGGACAGGAGCGAGTTTATATAGAGCAGAAAAAGGCGGGGTAGTGGCGTGTGACCTGTGAGTTTTTTGGGGCCTGTAAGCGAGTGCTGCATATTTGTGGGTCGATGTTGATATGAACGCCCGTGACTTAAAATAATTAAATGGGGGGATACTTGTCGGGATCTCAGATAAAATTGCCCACAAACATTTGGGCTTAAACCACGCCATGCACGCACCACCGCCTCTCAACTTGAAGAATTGACATCCATTTTTTTTTTTTTTTGGTCGGTAAGAATTGACATCCATTGATTGCTGCAATTTCTGTTGAGTTTTTGCTTTTTGACCTTGAGGACCTCGGTTTTTTGTCCTTCTTAATTTGCTTCAGGCCGCTAATGGGTTCGAACTTTAACGTGCATCTTATCTCCTGTTTTTGAAATAAAATTCATCTCCATCAATTGGTACTTCATCGTCTTTAGCTTGAGGGCATTCATTTTCTGAGCTCATATGGGTTAAGAAGGAACTGTACAAGTAATACGGGCACAAGGCTCTTCCTTATGGTACCGGTTGAGTTGATTTTGATTATTATGAAAGGTTATTCAAATAATGAAATGAAGGTTATGAACTCACTTTTTTTTTATATTTATTATTAACTAGAGTAATTACTAACCTTATTAGCGCCCGATTGACCCGTCTTAACCTAATAGGAAGAGTGTTCATTAGTCAAGGCTTGCGGCATTTTTCATCATTATTTTTCTTTTAGATGATTAACTTTTTCATTCTTGTGCGGTTCTTTTTTTTTAGCTAAAGTTTCAACATAAAAGATGTGCTCAGCTGGTAAAAGTCGTGAATATATATATATATATATATATATGAACATTTGTTTTCGGATTATAAATTAGCATTCTCATATAATATATACGATTTCGAATTGTCATATCACCAAATGTCAATAATGTCATGTCTAAAACATCATTGGAGATGGTTTCACGTCACCAACTATAATCTCATGTTTGAGTTGCTCTCATTGTCAAAACATGGACAAACGTGTGAATTTGGCAAATAGTACACGTTTCATTGTTGTTACCACCAAAGCAAATATTCTCAAATTGAAGCTTAGATTATGCAATTAGCAGCACACTCCATCCTGTTAATTTTAGGAGGATAGGTTTCCTGTTTTCCATGAGTTGTAAAGTAATAATATCGAAAATTACTTGGATTTTTATTTTTCGGAACTTGCCTGAAAATTAAATCCAATGCGACTCTTTGTATCTATGAAAAGAATATGTCCCTCTAAGTCCGTATTTTTCAACCCAAAACAAGTAAAGAATGCACGAGCAATGAAAGGTTTCAGTTGAATTCTGATTTTTAACCGTTTTGTTTCCATCCAAGGTTATATGTTTCTTTTTTTATATATATTTTTTATAATCGAGCGTGTATTTCAAATCGAAATTTACTGGAAATCCATACGTGTATTTCAAATCGAAATTTACTGGAAATCCATCTGATCTGAAAGTATCTTCGCAGAAATGGAGGGATGGTCCACCCATTCCCTGCGGTGGTTACTTTTCTACCTGCCGACCTGCCAACACGCGTGGCGACGTAAGCCTGCACAGCGAATAGCAAATTTCAATCCAGTCACGAATCAGAAAAACGCGTTTAATAACGTTTTTATTTTCGAAAATAATTTCTAATTAAAAATAATTCATTTTTATATTATTCCCGAAAATAATTTTTAAGCATTTTAAACCATTTAAGAATCGTTCAAAATTTCATTAAAATAAAATTGTATTTGATATCGTACTTAAAATTTCTTTTTAAATTATTTTCTTTTAATTTTTAAATAATTTCATTACTTTTTTCCTTTTTTTTTTTCTTTCTCCTATTCTTCTTCTTCCTCAAGTAGCCGGTCACCGGCTTTGGGATGATGAGAACCGGCGACCTCATCCGAGTGTCGCCGAGTCCATCTTGCCGAGCCTCGCTAGTAGTTGGGCGAGGCTCGGGTCGAGCCATGGTTGGGCGAGCAACCTCGCCCGGCCCCGTCGAGGCTAGCTAGGCAAGCCTCACCAGTGGCTGGGCTTGCTTTCGATGAGTTTTCCGAACCTCGCCCTAGCCTAGGAAGCCTCCGACGAGCTCGCTGGATTGGTTGCTGGCGACCGGCGACGGCGGCGGCGGACACAATGGCAATTGATGAAGAAGAAGAAAATGGAAGAAAAAAATAAAAAAGAAAACATGAGCTTGATTATAGAATTGTTCGCAGGAACAAGAATCAACTTTTTTTTTTTTCTTATTCTTGATTCCGTTCCAAATCTTCTTTCGGAACAAAAATTTTACCGACCACGATTCTGTTCCTAAACTACTTCCGAAAACAAAAGAATATAAATTTTTACTATTTGGCCGATTACTAAACATAGCCTAAGTGTCAAAAAATATCCAATCCAAATCCATAAATTTGATAATTTATACTCTATTACTCAATCAGTTTTATATGTAAGCCAATTCATGAAAAACTCATGCCCAAACTAAAATTAAAGAACAAGAAAATAAAAGATGGTGAAGATAATCGTATAATTGAGCTGGATTTAAGTAAATTTTGAATATATGTAAAACTCATTATTTTAGATTTTTCCATTCCAAACCCATTTATTAAACAACTAACTCATATAACAACTTAATCTATCAAATATGGATTAAGAAATGTGTCTATGATGCATTTTGACAAGTCTAATTTTTGGATACCACTTATAAAGATATGACAATTGAAGACCAAAAACATTCACCAGCTTATCGTTTATGCCCGTCACTTTCTTCTCACTTTCTTCCTAACATGGAACAAAATGGAAGCGACTTATTGCTACACGTGTTAATCTGGCATACTTTGTGCCGACACACAAAGAGAGAGGGGGCGGGGGGGGGGGAGGAAACAAAGATAGTGCTGAAGTTTCTGCCCGTTTCTGCAACAAGAGACTTGCCCAGGAGGATACCCGAGAAATTAAAATGGCAGATGGACCCCATGATGTCTGCATTTACAGTTGCACATCCACTTCTTTGTTTGCAAAGAAATGCACAACAAAGATGGTTTCAAAGTGACGCCAGATCTAGAGAAGTACGCTAACCCCCAAACTTAATAGATGTCTGAAATCAAGAATGCAGGGCGTTCATTGGAAAAAGAATGCTCAGTTGAAGCCAACGATGCATTTGATTCCCAAGCTTCTCACAGCCCCAAAATTCAATCTCTGTAGGGCTCACCCAGTTGCATCATTCTTGTATCTTTTTCCTGCATTCTGCACTCACAATTTTGGAACTCGCGCAATCTTCGCTGGACTCACGTAATGTATCCAAATGCATCACAGGCAATGCCCAAGCACGAAGCATGTCCCCATCACAAGGCAATAGGCAAGCTCCAAAAGAGTAGATGACTGGAGACGAAATCCATTTTGATAATGAATAACCACAATCAGAGAAAGCTCAAAGCTGCTGAGGAGTCATATAAGATTCTACAGCAGAGTGACAGTCCGAGAAAGAACTTTGAAATCAAACTCAATGAAATTTATATTTGTAAAGTCAGCCTGGCCATCTCTAGAGTAACCATACTTCAAAAATTATACTTAAGCTATTTTGAATCAAGCTTTACCAAAAGGGTGAGAACAATAAACAAGTTGAAGAAACAGAAATGAGAAATGAGAAAAAATGGGGTTAAAGACTTAAGAGGACATTGTTGTTCTATGGTCACAAAAGGGGTAGAAAATACAAGCGACAAAGACGTTGTCCAGCAAAAGTATAACCTAAATAAACAGGAAGCCAAGATAACCACAGTTCCAACAAAATTTGAATGGTAAAGGCAACAGCCGCAATTAAACCAAGCTGTTGCTCTTAATTTGTTAAGCAATCAAACCAAAAAGATAGAAAGCCTCAGAAAAGTCGATAACATAATCATACATGTAGTCAGGCAATGTAGGCAAGACTATAAGAAGATCATCACAGGCCTCCGCTAACGCAAAAACAGAAATCAACTAAAACCAAATCATCCCATATCAATATGGGAGACCAAAGAAAGCCAACCAAGCCAACGTAGAAAGACAATTCCGTGCTACAAAAGCAAAAGATTTGAGCAACTTCATAGAGAAAAAAGCAATGGATTTAAACCAAACCGTAGCTCATAAATTTCTTAAGCAACCAAACCAAAAGATATCTTAGCCAAGAGGCCTCAGAGAAGTCAATAACATAATCATACATATAGTCAGGCAATGTAGGCAAGACTATAGGAAGATCATCACTGGCCTCTCCGCTCGACATGAAAACCGAAATAAATAAATTACAAAAAGAAAACCAGATTATCTGTATCAATATAACACACCAAGGAAAAAGAACCAAGGCAACTTGGCAAGAGAATTCTACGCTGCAGACAAAAACAAGATTTTAGAAACTTCATACGACCAAAGAAAGCAACGCATGACTTTGCTGAGACCCGCCAACAAATCAACTCGTCGCGTAACGTGAAATTCGCAAAACGAAGGGCGGAATACTGAGACACCACAAGATGATAATGGCGTTACCACGCCATGAAACTTGTTTCACCACAATAGCAGGTTCAACTCCAGAACAGTAGACCCATACTCAGTTTCGCATTTCTCTTCTCCATCCTTTCTTTATCTATATATATATATACAAATTGAAAAAAGGCGAAAGCAATGCAGCACGCGACTCAGCTGCTCCTCAGCACATCTTCCGCCACGACAAGAACCGATCAAATGCGGATTCTCTCTTGCCTTGTAACGACGTCCTAAAACATCAACGATGCCCAAGTCGCCACCTTGTCGACGCGTCCGCAGGTTTAAGGGGGCGTGGAAAATTACTGTTAACCCTCAACTCCCGCCAGACGCACGAAGAAATGGAGGTAATCGTACACGAGCCGCACTGCACATAGCGAATAGCGATAATCTGCAATCGAAATAGCATCTAAAAACCTCGGGTGTAGCGACTGGACTTGGCGAAGGAAGTGGCTGGTAAGAAGCAGCCGGCGCTGGCGGTAGGAGACGACGAGATTCTCGATTTCGCGATTTATAGAGGAAGGGAGAATTGCTAGGGTTCGCCGGAGCGGGGAGCGGCGCATTCCCTACGGCTTTGCTCTTTTCGGGTTTGGGCCTCGGGCTTCCCGGCCCGAAAGTCGCCATCGAGAAGCCCGTGGGATATGGAAGCCCACCAAAAGATGAAAATGGATGGGGCTGAGGAGCTTGTTATCTTTTAATAAGATGGATAAATAGAGAGGGTCCATGACCCATATATTCGAATGCGATGAAGGCCGTACGATAAAGATGGGAGCATGCCGACCATCTGCTTGAGGTCTCTCGCTCGGGCGATCTTCAAGCTACTCATGTCTAGATGATTTATGGCGCATTTTATAACGTTTCTGTACCTGAAATAATTTTCAATTCAAAAGTACTTTTTCCTATTTCTATCCTTGGAAATAGTTTTTGAGCATTTTTAAAGTGTTTGGTAAATATATAAAATTTATTTTCCTGAAATAGAAATACATTTAAGACGATTCCAAATATTTTTATGACTTAGAATATTATTTTTTTTTCTTTTTTCCTTTCCTTTTTCTTCTCCTTCCTCTAACTAGTCGCCGACCTTGGCCATGGTTGGCTTGCGATAGGCCAGATGAGGGCCGGGAGGCTAGTTTGGTTGGCCTTGCCCACCCAAACGACACCAACCTAGCAGTGGTCGGCGAGCTCGAGGCGATCTCATCAAGGGTCGACCTGGCCAGTTGCCAGCCAACACCAAGGCCGGCGACCGGCTAGGAGAAGACAAGAGGAAGAGAAAGAAAGAATAGAGAAGGAAGAAAAGAAAGGAAAGAAAAAGCTTATTTTTTATTTCTTGAGTTGCTCCCTGGAATAAAAAAACTGCCAAATGCGTTTCTATTTTATTTATGTTCCGAAAAACAAAACAACAGAAATAATTGTTTCCCAAAGTGTTATCAAACAACACCTTAGTGGTCAGATATAAGAAACCCACTGGAAAACATCAATAGCCAGATTTTCGTCATCATCATTGTCATCATCATGAAGATGAAGGACTTCCGAGTCGGTGAGGTTTTCCCAATTGTCTAGGAACCATTCCACGAAAGTTACAAAATGACAAACCAAGGTATCTCAATTGTTTTGTCAAATCGGGGAATTCGTGCATTCTTCCATATATGAAGTCGATCCCATTTAAGTCCAAGTAGTTCAAGTGTCTTGAGAAGAGCAAAGAAGAGTTCAACTTAGCAGCAAAGGAGAGCTTCTATTGCATGGGGCTAATCATATCATAATTGGCTCTAAGAGTTAAGAATATGAGTTGGAGCTCAATCTATCACAAGTGACTCATTTTTTATTTGCAGCAATCGTCATCTTTCCAATAAGAAAACAAGCGATACGAGTTTGAGAGACTTTTTCTAAACTGAGGCAGTGCCTTTCTTTCTTACTCTGTAAAAATAAATATTGAATTTTCGGAGAAATATACACACGAAATATCTAAAATAATCAATAGTGCAAGCACTTGGAGCAATATCTCTTTGCAGAGAATAAATCTATGCTTAGAGAGTGGGTTGGAGGGAAGAACAGGCACATGCATTCATGCAATTGAAGTTCGCAAGTGCGAGTCAACTTAATTACTAAAAGTCCAAACATAACCAGGACAGACAGCAAAAGCAAAATCAAGAAACCAGATATTTATAGCAGCAATAATATACACGTTTGAAGCACGTGATCAATAATGAGAATCACTCAGCTTAATATGATTATGACCTAAAATGTTTGGCATTTATAATTTTTTCGAGCATCAAATGTTCATTTCCATTGCTTTCCCATCTTAATGTTATGGCTTCAAGGAATGCAATGCAAACAAGCATTGGCAATTTACAGAATTAGTTGGCTGGCAATTTAAAATTATTACGTAAAGAAAAAAAATATTAAGTAACTACTTATACTTCCACAAAAACACTGCAGGTTAAATAACAGTAAGTACTTCCATAAACCTGATGGAAATTCACTAACATGTACAAACTAAACAAATTGTCAATTAAAATTTTAGTTATCAACGCATTTTGATATATTGTTATATGGATCACTAGAAATGTCAATTGCCTATCCTCTCATTCGCCCACTACAAGGTGTATCTTTTATCAAGTCCTGCATTAACCGATCCAATTTAAAGTGCGTACGATGAAAGGAATTTGGAACATTGCTGTGCCTAAAGGGTAAATCAATCAATTCTCTTTCCAAATAATCAAAATTTTTCATTACTTGCAACATTTACGATTCAAATGTCGCTACTAAACTTGCATGTTGCTGTACAAACCGACTCCCAATTTTTTACATCATCACAAAGATACTATGATTGGAAGATTGGATTTGTGTTAAATAGCAAAGTCATCAAGGAACAAGCAGCTTCCAGTAATTTCAATAGTGATAGCTGGAATCTGAAGATGCGTCCTTCAAGCTACCGTTCTGCTGCAGCAGATAGCTGAACGACATTACGTCGCTTATCACCCAATCAACGGGTCCAGCACTGGCAGTGCTCCTTGCCTCATAATTTTTTTAACTGAACTCAGTCAACTCAATTCACATATTTTATCAGTTGTTGCATCCGCAGGCAGCAGTCCATCTTGTTCAAGGATATACTTCATTTACAGTGATTTGTACTGCTCAATCAGTTTAGAAGCATGGAGGCGTGATGTAGGGGCAACTGTACATCCCAACTTTTGCAGATAAGACATCTGTTATAGGACAGGAGAGGCAATTAGAAAAAGCTCATTCATGCCCACTTTAGAAACAATTTACTTAAACTACGTTCTTCTTGGCCAATATTCAAACTACTTCACATTTAGACCTTTTAATTAATTGAGGTCCAGCAATACCAAAAAGACAGTATGCAATGTCAGTTGGAACAGTTCATGGAAATGGAAATGTGAAGGCATTGAAAATCAACTTGTCTGGCTCTATTTAGAAGAAAAGGACATCAGTGTTGTTGAAGTTTACATTCTATCACCAGATTTCCGTGGAAATGCACCCTAGGTGTCTTGCCAGCCGCTAATGACATGCACAGCCACTGAAGCAATAACACTATCAAAAGGCAAAATTACTTATCCATGAAAAGTTAGGGCGCCAGATACCTGCTTTGATGTTGGTGCTGCTGAACCCATAGACTTCTCTATCTTTAGTTTCTGGAAGTGCTCCTGCAAGAGGGAATACAAGAAGTTAGGAATGCAGGCAAGAATCTGTGCCTAGACACATAAAGGGTCATGACCAACGGTTAGAAGTCCATATAGGGCCATCTGGCTAAACAAACTTCATAGTTTGGTCAGAAGAATATATGTCTTACAGAGCAGTCTTATGTGCCGTCTGGGCATCTCCCATCAGATGGCGAATTGCCAGAGATACTTGTTTTTCCTCTGACATTGAACACTAAAAGACAAATACAAATTGAAATTTTTCTAGCACTTTTCAGAGGCTTTTGTAAGCTTAATCACTTTGTACGAATCTCATTGGAATAAAACAAAGAAGGTTCAACTTTTTAACTATTCTGCTTAGAGAGAAATAATGACCCCGTCTTAAGTTAACAAAGCTGAAAGTGAAACTCAAAAGGTCTTACGACGGGTGGCTAGATCAAACCATTTGCTACATAAGAAATCAATAGCTTTTCCTAATAAGCAGTCTCTCTCCCCCCTTTCTCCTTCCTTTCTACCTTTCAGTGATAAGTAGCTCTTGTTGAAATCTTTAGAAGAGCTATGGCAATATATCCTATGCAATTCAAATCCGTTGTTCAGCACAAGGAAACATGAGTGGAAACAGTTGCACGGAAGTACAATGCGAAGAGGACAGGAACCGAGGTACTAAGCTCTGAGTTCCACGAAGACGCGACTCTACTGGTACATCCACTCAAGATTGTATTGTTTGAATATAAGCACCAACAGATAGCCATAGTAGCCCATATAAGTTGCAGTATTGCTTGCAAACACATCCTATGTTTTTCATAAGAGAAATGATCAAGATATTGAGCTTTTGTGGTAAAAGGAAGAGTTAAAAATTGCCTGTTTCTCCCGCGTCAAATGAGCACGTTCAACAGCAGGCATTTCTTCCCACCTCAAAACCTAGTGTTACAGAGATATCACACAAGGAAATTAGTGGTACTAAATGTTGGAGTTTGTGTTATTGTCCACAAACTTCCAATGATTTAATGCTAATTAAAGAAACGATAAGAGTACTCACATATTGTGCATAGTGAATTGCTTCATCAGACTTCAAACAGCATTTCAACGCATGCAGGAGATCCTGGATTATCATGTATGAAACATTTCAGGGACACTGGAAGTAAAATCGAAGAAAGTAGATGGGCAAACTTACATATAGGAAATCTGTGATGTAAGCTTTACACCCAAATTTACATTTACAAGAGAAACAGAAGGCATAGTTCAAGTGTATTCTATCCACATTTACATTGATTCAATGGATTCACCTATCTTATCAAATTGAATGAAAAATTGAAGATCCTCATTTTTGCTTGTCAATTGCAAAAGGAAAAATCACCCTGCATGTACCAGCTGCCACAACAAATATCTGAAAAAGTAGAAGAATTGCCTGAAATGTCTAGCTAATCGTCTACTTAAGTTGATCATCCAGGATCATTGCCATTTATGGTTGAATCAGCAAGAACTTAACTTAAAAGAGCTCCTAAATTGCCTTGAGCAAGGTAAGGCCAATGGAACATGAGTTCCATTTTCTCCTAATATGGATTTCCCATGACGACATTCCTCCTTCTTAATCCAGATATCAGATAGTAGATAAAAGCATCTATGTATGCAATCTCTGTTTTGGCTTTCTCGATGTCGTCCTCTTCAAGTAATAGAAAGCATATGGATCATGGCCTACTTTAACTTCTCATATATGCAAGGGTTCTTTTATGACCATGGATACTAGATAAAGGACCATAAGCTGTTAAAGGCGTGGCGGCCCCAACTATAGAGTGCTTTATCTGATCTAGTCTCCATGACAGTTTACGGCTGGAGGACAACAATTCTCGAAACACAAACAACATGGAGGGCCCTGATTTTCAGTGATAGAAAAAAGTACGAATAAAATTGCATTACCTTGTGCTTGTTCTTATTGACCCTCATCCGCTCATCAATCACAAATCCAACCTGCCAGGGGGCAGATGAGATGAAAAAAGCCAGTATTTTAAACATAATTAGATCCACACTTGAGTTGACTACAATAAACAAAAATGATGGACGTGAACATAATCAGTTTGCAGATAATGGACTAATTAATTCAGTTAACAACTAGAGCTCAATAATCTCAAAGCAGTGTTAGGGCAACTGAAAAGATTCCTTTTATCTTTTTGTAGATGAAATCCAATGAAGAGACAACCCATGATGCTCGCATCTATATTCTTTGGCACAAGTACAAAAATGGTTGTCTGTGGCATAATTCTCTGATCCAGTTTGAATATATAGATTAAGGTTATAAAAGCCTTTCAATACAAATGAGATGAGCCAAAGAAACCAACTGTAATCAACAAGTCAGCAGATAACAAAAGATCAATTTTAGGAGCTGGTTTAGTGAAAATCACAAGTATAGGCAACTGAATGCAATATGATATAATGGAGAATATCTACTTACACATGAACCACTGTGAGAATAATTACAATGGAGAATAGCTATCCCAGAAAGATAGCCAGACAGGCCAAAGTTGCCCTTCGTTTACTATGAAACCTGGCGATTACTTCATAAGACTGATTGAATATATATATTCAAGGGACAAGACATCACCTTATCAAGCAACCTTTTGGGATCTTTAAATGCTTGCTTTTTGGCCCATTGATGGAACAGATGAGAAACAAATGATCTGTCCTCAACATTAAATCTGCAATGAAAGAGATTAGATAGACAAGTTGCAGTTGACAGTCATTACGTTATTTTAAATAGTCCGAGTCAAGAAAAATGGTCCACTAGGATGTTACCTTTTCAAGAAACTATTTCCATCATAAATGTCCACCATAGCACCTAAATCCTTGGCAGCCATGTCATTCTGATAGCTGTGCTCACAGGGCAACAGTTCGGCGTCAGGACATTGTATTTCTCTTGTAAAAATAATGGGAACTTTCGTATTGTCCTTTGAAGTCACTTGATCTTTCAGTTTTAAATCTTTTGCACTCAATTCAATCTACAAAAATCATGTGACCACACATTCATGAGGGATTTGGTGGTGAAGGCTAAAAGATTGGACTAACAAATAGTAATCTGCAGAAAGAGCAAGTGAAGGGGAGAAGAATATTTGATCAGGTACTTATAATGCTGGAACCTAACCTATGTCTGTCTTGAAGAAGATAATACTTGGCAACCAATTCATCTCTCCTAATTTTTTTTGCTTTAGACTTGACTACAATTAAAATAATTTCTTCACGTGTTTACACAGCAAGAAGCGCACCTCACTAAGATGGAGTCAACCTTACCTAACAAGCATCTTTGATGACGACAATAAGAACATATGACACAACAGGAATACTAATGCAATCCATAGCAATGACAAAGAGGCCCTCTAACTTTCTCCTGGAACAAAGGGCAAATGCATGTAAATTTTACTTACCTTAATGTAATCGAAACCAACTCAAATTTGGAAGAGGTCACTGATAATTTCTGGATTCATTCCCCAGAAAGATTCACCAAAGAAAAGATTTCCTCAAATTACTTAGTATCAGCAAGTTCAAAAAAACTCCACCCAAAAAAAAAAAAAAAAAAAAAAATATGGTGTACTTCATTGATTCATTTTATCTATTTGGGCTACAAATATCTTTCCTCGGTGCCATTTTCCATATAAATTTATCCCTCTGGTGTTTCAACCTGAATCCAACTCTCAACACTGTCTAGAAAGCTATATAGTGTATGCTTGATCACCAGGCAACAAGAATGATCTGAACTGGAAAAAAAAAAAAAAAAAAAAAAAAAAAATTGAAAAGGTACAGTTAAGTGGTGCGTTGGTAGTGGTGCATTGGTACTCACTTGAAAATCTAGAAGATGAACCGGGAGTTCTCTCAGAAAACGTGACGGTTGCAACATCTGACAGGGAGAGTAAAGGATTATAAACTAGGTTAATGAAGAAAAATATTGACTATAAAGTTTGATACAGGCCACACCTGCCAACTAGAGCCCATCATAATATACAAAATGAAAAGTTTCCGTCGGGCACGAGTCATTGCCACATATAAGAGGCGCCTTTCCTCCTAAGATTGAAAAATATAAGTCAGTGGTCACACTCTTCAGGAGCTGCTCATGGCATTTAAAGAATTTATGCAGCAAGCTAACCTCCAAAGAAGTCCCAATCTCCGTAGTAGCACTGTCAAATTCATGTAAAAGTGGGATCTCAGATTCATTTGCCTATAGCGACAATTGGAAGATATCAAAGTTTCACATATTTTTGCTTATTAAGACCTCTTCTTGGATAAAAAACAAATCCAACAGATGGCTTTGTGATGTTAACAATCAATCTTTTATGCTATCATACTGAGTGGTTTATATCACTGGTGCTTATCAGCATCTACAAGTTGACTGCCAATGCAGACCAATGAGTTGTTTTTACTACCGAGACAGTTCTCTAGTATCTCTAGTATGTCCTTTAATTTTAATAATGCTTCTTGTTACTTCCAAGTATCTTCAATGAAGAAGCTTAGCATACATATAGATGCAGTGTATCCCTGAAACGAATTAGCAACTAGCAACTGCTAAATTTGGTGAAGTCACTGTCCAACATTGCATTAAATAAGGGAACAGAAGGCATGTGCTTTTGTCAAGCTATATGACAAAAAGCTAACACATAATATGATAATCTGCACTTGAATAATAACAATATAGATAATCTAACATACACAGAGCATGACATCAATACATTCTTCCACTTATTCATAGAATTATGCTACATCAATCACAAATTTAACCATACATGTGCAGAACTAACATTACATATATGAATTGAAATAAAATGCCTGTAAATAACATTATCTAGAGCATTTGCTCCTTGATTTAATCAAAATAATTAAACAATAACTTAAAGTGGACCCAGATAATTCCAAAATTGAAAGTATCAGAGCTATGCAAGTGATAACAGATAAGGCTATGAAGTTTAGCACAGTAAGAAGTAACCATCACGATGTATGGTAGAGGAAATGACAAATCGAGTAAGGAAAGGCATATGAAGTGGCCAGTAGCATAAAAGACTAGGCAAAGTAAACTGGGCACACTGCTCAGAAAGTACCTTCACTATGAAAACAATGTCCCACTCTAAGCCTTTTGACTGCAAGTGAGAGAAAGCATAAGATGTTTCATACCAGAAAGATCAGAATTCACAATAAATAAAACCAAAAAGAAAAAAAAAAATTATCCCACAGTCTAGTGATTACTTATTATGTCTGAGAAAAGTACCTGATGAATAGTGGTCAATGTTATGGAATTTTCATTGTCATGTCTCCGTGAACGAAAATTTTCCCTTTCTCTCTCACTTATATGGTCAAGAAAAGCTTTGAGCACATTGCCACAGCCTCCTACTTCTTCTTTTGTGTCTGTATTGCCTTCTGCAGCCGGTGCATGAGTTGATAAGAAGCTTGACACATCATCCAGTAGGTACTGAAGAACCTGCAGAGAAGAGAAACCCCATCCAAATAGGACTCTAAATACATTGACCACACTTGAGCCAACATTCATATTTAAGTATTCTTCTTTAACATGGTTGACATAACAATAACAAGAAAATGAAAATTTCATGGTGAATATTCCATATAGTCTACACACCAGCACCTTTGACAGAAAGCATGAAGAACTACTGTAGTAATTATGCCATTTCAGTTTCTAAAAGATAAATAAACAGCACTATGGACAAATGTGACTGACTAGGTGATTAAGATGCTGCATCATGGTTCTCAGGGACAAAAAGCTTACAGATCTAAGGTCATTGTCTTCATTCAGCAGCTTCCCTCCATCCACATTTAGAACTGCCCGTTGCTCAAGGAGATACTTCTACGGGAGAAAATCATACAGCAATTAGCAAAACATAATCTGAGAAACAATATCTTTATTTACCAGGAAAAGCAATATACCACCTTTATTGGAGACCTCTGTAGCTATTGAAAGAAAGATATTTTTAATTTAGCCAATCAACATAACCAAATTGTTTGTTGACCAAACTGTCTAATTAGAAATTGCTTTTGCTATGCTTTTAAAAGATAAATGTTTGATAAATACTATTTGAACCAACCAATTGAAGATCTTCATGAATTATTTTATACGAAAGAGGGGACAATTTCATTCCCCTTCATGTTAAGGTTGATGAAAGTTATTGTAATTAACCAAAGACCAGCACCATGGTCTACAACTGATGGACTGAAAAAGGTATGGTGGCTGTGCGAGCCCGAGTCTGTGCACAATGATGACTGTGTTGTACCCAAAGTTCTGAAGAACTAAGAAATAGATTTATGAATTCCAAAATGGCAATAAAGATGAACCTGTGGAATCATATTTGCCACTGAAGCTATCACAGTGGAAATCGATTGCTCCTGCAATAAAAAGAAGACTACAATGAAGAAGAAATCTATTCTGAATGTTATAAAGTCCAAGCTAAAAAGAAACATTCACAGAAAACTGCCTGTATTTGGAAACAAACCCTGTATCTAAATTAAACCGTTCACAGAAAGTGATCATAAAGTCCATGCTAAAAAAGAAACAACACCCGCATTTGAAAACATAAAAATTAATTTTTGCCCCAAAGCAAGAAAACCGCGGGGTCTTAATATTCAACCAAAGTAAAATTCTAAGAAGACAAAGGTTCACACTGCCGACTTTCAGTAAAAATATTTTCCCTTCAAGGTATCAGACAATTTATAGCAACTATAACCTCTATCTGTACAGATAAGAGGTCGATGAACTAAGAAATAGCAATGTTTTACCCTGTGAACCAGTCTAGATATCATCTCCAAAGTCGACAACACCTTGCGTCCTTGTGTAAGTTGACTCCTGTAAAAAAGAACCAATCAGATCATTAATAACATGTCGACAGAATAGCAAGACAATGGCACGAGATAAGATCCAAGATGCAGTTCACGAACACAGGTAGCTATATGCAATGAAATGCTACCGACGACATACATTGGGCCAATTTAACATTCTAGCATCCAAACTTTTACATCATCACAAGTCTCCCACTGCAATGTTTAGTGATAACAGTGCCATGACAAAGAATCAAATGATAGAACACCCTTCAGTGTCCATTTAAACCTAATACATATGTACCTGCTGGCTGTTACACATGGGGCATATGTCAATTGTGGGTTAACAAACAATAGTATTTTTGATATCTGTACCTATGTCATTCATGGATAATTTTATCCTATTCTCCCCTATTACATATATCATTTATGAAACCATATAGTATAATATGTATCAGGTCACTTAAACCAAAACCGTAATAACTGCTGCATCCCCACTATTTTGCAGCATGATAGCCATTACATTTCATGCTTATTCCAATACTGCAATCAAACAGGCTATTAGGTTGCTTCACAAATCCCATGGCTGTAAAACCAATTAATCTTACTTGAGAATAGACATTTGAATTAACAAAATCAAAGAGGGAAGCCTAGAAGATAGTTGTTATATATACAGCCAGGAAGTAAACAAATGATCTGTACTTTAATAAAAAAACAAAAAAAGAAAAAAGAAATTCTTGTTATCGTTAGATGATATGATGCATAGAGTCGAGAAAATAAACCTCTTAAATGTTCCGGAAATTTTTGCACTAAAGATGTCAGAGGCAACAGATATGAAGCTGCACTTTCTCACAGTGGATATCTTGTCTATATGGTTAATTACCTGTCAAAGAGAGAGTTCAACACTTGTTGGAAAAACTAAAAGACAGGCATGGATATCTTGCATGATCCAAAAAATTGAACCAGCCATCACTCAAAGACACATACCCTCTTCTTTTCCTCTTTCTCAAAAGGAAGCAAAACCTTCAAGACTTGTCGATATGGACCATCATCACAGCCAGGCACTGCTGACTTGAGCATAGCAATTATGGCTCTAACTACCTATGGCAGAAGGTTGTTTTAATCAACAAACAAGTATAATTCTTGCACGGAATTCTGCAGTTTGCCAGCGGGAAAAATTAATTGCATCAACTATTTCAATATTCAGAAAAGGTGGGAGACGGGCAAAAAAACTAAAGTGTTAAGACTTTACAAATAAGTTTGGTTATGTCAAAACAACAATTTGGTCCTTTACAAGAGCCCAAACTTTGTTATAATGTGATTAGTAGCTTAAGATCCATTTTCACTAGAAACTTCACCAAATTATGAAAGAACTGTAATGAAACATGACTATGCAGTAAAATAGGAAAGGTATGAGACATCTCAACCAGCTAGCAGACTGCTACGAAAAGAGATCCCTATATAGTCATAAGCAAAAATGAAGTCCGTGCACACAGCACAGTAGCTTCTGAGACAAAATGTGGTTGATAAATTGCACCAGTTTTATCATAAGGGCAAGCATAGCAATTGTATCTATGGCCTTATAAATGCTGCAGCAGAGAAAATTTGAGAAGGAAATGGCTTTGGAAGATAAGAAGGACTAAAAAAAGCTAGTTATAGTGAATACTCCAATGGCAAAATCAGCGTCAAATGATAGATTAACTCTGTTATTGACAGAAAATTGTTCCAAAATTCCACGTGCATTAGAGACTTAATACTGAAATTTAAGATAAGGATGTTAATATGACAGAGGATTGCGAGTATGGCGATCCAGAAGAATTAAGGGGGGAAAACCTTTTTCCTGTAATAGGCCACACCATGCACGTTAAAAGGAATTTTTCTTTCTCGAAAGGCACTTTGGAATGGTTTGCCAGAGACCTGCAGAACCAGAATTTTCAGAACAAAGAGTTGCTAAACAGCTCTCTCCATCTATATAAAAATAATTACATAATAATAATAATAATAATAAACACACACAAAGAAGCTTGACCTGCCTACGGTAAAGGATTGCAATATCTCCATAAGAGCAATTAGCAGTGGAACCACTAGACATGGCTTCCAGAATCTTGTCAATAACAAATGTACACTGCGCATCCTCATTGCGACATTCTTTGACAGTAATCTACATATTATAATTGAATTCAGTATAAATTTATTACTCGTGCCCCAAATTATTCTTCTACCAAATAAAGTGGCAATGGACACCTTAGATCCTGTGGAATTATCAGTGAGGACATTCTTAAATTGGCGCCTCTTCACATTGTTTTTAATAAGAGATGATGCAGCCTCGACAATACACCCAGTGGAACGGTAATTCTTTACTAATCTAATCTGCACCATAAAGGCTATGTCAAGTCTAGTATGAAAATACAAGCTTGACTATTTTAAGACAGGGAGATAGGGAAGGGATCATAGAAAAGGCAAACTAGGAAACCTGACCTCTTTATGCATTGGAAAATCTTCACGAAAAGAATCAAACCCAGATATATTCGCTCCACTAAAACTAAAAATTGACTGCAGCACGAGCACAGGGATTTAACTCCAAATAACGTAAGGACACAAACGTTTTGCAGTGACTTGCCAAAAATGGTCAAGATATGAAAACCAAAATTGTGTGGACATACTTGATCATCATCTCCAACAATAGTTATGCGGTTATGAGATGCAAGAATCCGCAAGAGATTATACTGCATGGCACTTGTATCTTGGAACTCGTCTATTATGATGGCCTTATACATATCCTGACATTCCTTGAGCACTTGAAATTGGACATCGATAAATATTAACTTGACTTTGAGCAATAATTACGAATTTGATAACTTTATATATAGGAAGTACTGACCTTCTGGAAAATCAGTGAGCAACTTCACGGAACAGTTAATTAGGTCATGGTAATCCAAAGCATCACAAGATCTCAATATATCATTGTAGTTGTGAAGAATTGCAGCCTAATTAAGGTCAAAACAAGAAACTCAACAGCAGAATAACAAAAGAAAGTAAAGGAGCAAACTTTAATATTTAAGCCGGAGAACTTTCTAAAAGAGAATCAGCTTACTCCAGTATCATTGCCTGACTTAATGCAATCTCGAGGTGTCTTTCCTGAAGCTTTAGCCTGAAAGAGAGAACCTCAATGCCTTCAAACCCAAAGTGCCTTACTACTTTTTCTTGGGTTAAGCAAATGAATATCCAAACAAAACGAGTAGATTTAAGAAGCCACAGACATGCACTTATTTGGACTTTGTTGCTCGTTGAAAAGTGAAAAGGTACTGGAAACCAACCTAAACACACACCTAGGAGACATTTATAATGGACCCTTCATGAACCAGACTCCCTCCCTCCTTCCCTCCTCCCCCCCCCCCCCCCCTTTCCTTCCTACCTCCCTCCCTCCAGCCAAAAAGAAGAAGCTTTAGCCTCAAAGAGAAAACAATGGTGCCTTAACATAGAAAATGGCCTGTTCTCACTCTCACCCTCCAAAAGCTTTAGCCTGAAAGAGAGAGCACAGGTCTTGACATGAAAGCCCCGTACTATTTCACTAGCAAAGCAAATAAAGTTTCCAAAAAAAGGAGTAGTTTTAGGAGTGCCTAAATAGTGCATGTTCAGGATTTTGGTGCTTGTGAAAAAGTGTTTCCTGCACCCTATGCTTTATCTGCACCTTTCATTTTCAACCAAATCACATGGCATGAATTTCTGAGAAATCTAGGAAATGACATTAATTGAGAAATTATATTGTCCAATTGGGTGCTTTCTAGTTCTTTCTTATATGAAGATAAATTTTACCATAACCCAAAACTGAATCTGAGAATGATTTTTGAAACTTCGAGCAAAATACTGCCTTTTTTTAGGCTGGCTACTGACCTGAGTAACAAACTTTTGCCACTTCTTCGATCTATCCTTGAAAAGCTGTGGAGATGCCAAGCCATTGGGATCTTCAGCAAGGTCACCAACATCATTATTTTGTTTACTGTTTTCTTGTTCTAACAATCTTACGGCCTCAATGACTGCTTTTCTCTGTTGTCCATGGCCAAATATCTGAAATTCTGGGGTACGCTCTATCCTATATAACAATCAAATTGACTTTAAATAAGTCAATACTTCATTATGAGAGGGAAATAATTAGCATAAGAATGTTGTGAAAGAGATGTCATCTTGGAACAAAGATAATCATAAAAGAGAGCTGAAAATTGGAAGTGAATCATATATCTGTAAACTATGGGAAGCTCTGTTGTATGCTAGGAGGAGATTAACACAACACTACACCAATATTGGGACAACAGAACATGCAACCACTATACTGCTTTCACACACAAACCCAGAGCCAAAGAGCATATTCTCTTCAAATGTATACATCTTGGAATGAAAAAGGTACAATAAGAGAAGAAGTGTACTTTGCAGCATGTCTACGGCAGAGTTGCAATGAAAATGAATGAAATGTGCTGATTGTAAGGTCTTTAGCTGCTTCCTTCCCAGCAATAGTTCCAACTCTGTCTCTCATTTCAGAAGCAGCTGCAGTGGTGAAAGTCATTGCTAGAATGTTTGAAGGGTCAAGACCCTGGAAAAAGTATCAGTGAAGAAAGAATACTTAATCGAGAGGTGAGATGTTCCACGAACTTGGAGATATCAGCAGTTTCAACTTTAATTGAAGCGGAAAATCACAGTTGCTACTTTGAACATAAAATGGGAAAAAAAGTACAAATAGAACGTAAAAGAGCTAAATCGTTGTTTATGCCTAAGATGAACAATCCAATGATGCGAGAGGAAGTACCTGATTAAGTAATGTCAAAATGCGCCCAACCATAGTTGAAGTCTGAAATGAGAAGGAAGGGAGTCATATTTGCCGCGGAAGAAATGTTAAATCGAATTTGGGAGGAGTGGAAGAGACAAATAAACAAGAGAAGAAGACCTTTCCACTGCCTGGACCAGCAACAATCATCAAAGGAACTGAGATATCAGTGCAAGCCGCTTCTTGTTGCCTTTCATTCAGAGAATTCAAGTACTTCGAGTACCCTTCGGGCATGCTCATGCTCTTGACAACTCTAAAGTCATCACCATCGGGAATTCCTCGGTCACCACTCCCGGCGTTGTCATCGACGGCAACAAAGGCGGCGCTGGTGTCGAGATCAACAGGGCAGCTGACTTGAGCCGCAGATTCCCTTTGAATGGGGCCACCGCGGTCTCCTGCCCCGCACGTCGAAGATTTCCCCTCCGACAAAGCATCGAGCTCTTCCAAGAGGGCGTCGTCGAAAGCATCGTCTAGAATGCTACAATTCGAGAACGGATCGCCTACGCCGCAGCATTCAGCCGGTTTCGCGGGAGTCCTATAAGAATCCAATTCGCATCCGTCCTGTGCACTGATCCTCGCCTCTCGAATCACCTCACCTAGACCGCTGCCCAACGGCTCGAGTCCCTTCGACAACGGCGCGTTCGTCGACATCTCCGAGAGCGGCATTCGTCGGACGCTCGACAGCGGGGAAGGCGTAATCTCATTTTCAAGCCTGAAATCAAACACGACCAGAGGCACACGATCGCTGAGCATCGGCCAGAGCAGGAGGTGGGAGAGGAGGGAGCGAATACGGAGACCGGACGTACCTGCGGCGGAGAGCGTCGGGGAAGGAGGGAGAGAAGGAGGGGCGTTTGCGGGCGAGCAGGGCCTTGGCGGCTCGGAACTTCTGGGAGATTCGAGCCATCTGCGCCTCCGTGATCTGCTCTTGAGACGAGGCGGCGGCGGCGGCGTTCTCGTTCGACATCTCGTCGGAGGTTCGCGGGACTGAAAATCGACGATGCTCACGCAGTCGCAGTCGCAGTTGCAGCACAAGGGTAAAGCCCGGAGTTGAAGGCTTCGAGCCTCTGCAAACTGCTGGAGCTGGAGCTGGAGCTGGACTTTCCCTCTTCACCTGCCGGATTTCAAAAACTTTTTTAATACAAATCGCTTTGATTTTTGGGCCGCGCTAACCAAAAAGATAAAAATACCCTCAATCATTCAATTCTGATTTAAAGTGACGGATTTATCCACTTTCCTTTTCCTTTTTTTTTTTTTGTATTCTTTTGTTCCTGTGTAGAATTTAGTTACCAAAAAGATAAAATTCCCATGTACATTGAAAAGTACTATATTTTTTTAATTGTTAGATTTTACCTCAATAAAAATTACTTTTGTTGAAAGGATAAATTTTCAAGAAACCCAATTTTTTTTCTACATTATTGATCAAATTTTCAAGAAACCTAATTCTTTATTTTTGCCTCTGTTTAATAAAAATTAGATATTTTGCCATATAACTTATTGTGCACTTAGAATTTGACATTAAGATTTCATGATGTTTCTAGAAAATGTTTCTCAATAATATATTTTCTAGTGTTTGGTTCAAACCTGAAAATAAATTAGAAAATATTTTCCGCCGTTTGATGCGAAAGATATGATTGGATTTTCTTTAATAGACATATATTGTATGTATGTTAATAACATGCACGGGAAGCTAGGGAACTTGGTATGGGCACTAAAGTCCGAGTCTAGCCACGATGGACCTCGACTCGGTTGCCAAAGATCAGGGTTCTTAAGGCCAACCTCAATAAACTCGAGCATGGGCATGGGGGTCCCAAGCCTTGCCTTGATCAGCCTATGCACAACCTTTACAAACCTAAGCATAGCCTTCGTGGGCTTGAACTAGGGCATCAAGAATCCAAGCTCGGTCTTTGTGGAGTTGGGCTTAAGTGTCACGCCCCGAACCTCGAGAGCGCGCGCAACTCTTGGTGGTCGATAGAATTTCGCGACGTTCCCAGGACTCGTTGCCGACCCTTTTTATTTTATTGCACATGCGAAAGCGAATTAACTAATCCCCTGACAACAACATACATGGGATAGAAAAGCGGGACAACCCGTTTTCGAATTAACTACACTTTTATAAACACTTCAAGTTTATACAAAAGGTCAATGTCATAAAGAACCATCGAGCCACCTATGCTCCCCGACCCTTCCGCTTCAAGCTCCCGGCTCTTCACACTAGGGACTGAAAATGGTTATTCAATAACCAGGTGAGATATAAATCTCAAACGAGTTCCACCCCTAAGCCCCGTTTAAGTACGCCAACTCAACTCGGGTATCTATCCGTAACTACCCCACCGCAAGCAACAACCAACGGTCGATTCGCATACAACCTTACCTGTTATGCCATACCCTGCACGTTATAATTCAACACGATACACGCAATGCACATGGCCATTAGATGATACATTTCATCAATCACATACGAGTCGCATCGCAAGCGATCTCACCGGCCATTGCCACACCCCGCACGTTATCGAGTCATGCGTGCATGCCATAAACAATGTGCTTAACTCCCGCATGATCGAAATCACAAATGCCATGATTCTCATGCATTCTTGCACATTATCACGGTTCATAAACACAATGCATATATTCAATGCATACAACAATTGAAACGCCTTACTTATCTCAGTCAATCACATGGGTCCTGATTATAAGACCAAATCGTTATGACACGTCCCATTCCGTGCCACACAATTTCGTCCCATAATCCGGCGCATCAATAACACTCAAGATGCGTTCCAATTGTTAATCATCTACACATGGGCATAGCCTACTCGCGGTTCGGCTATCTACGGCGTTTAACCAGGCATCGTCTCCCTCCGGTGGAGCACGGCTTTGTCACTACGTCGACGGCATTCCCGAAGGAGCATCGTCTCCCCCTTGGAGCACGAACTTACGTCACTACGTCGACGGCATTCCCGAAGGAGCATCGGTCCGATCGGCCCAACCTCTCTGCCGCGACCGGCATCCATTGCGTGGGCATCCCATATAGGGCACGTCTAGCTCAACAACTCGGGACGGTTCCTCATTAGCCAACACACGACAATTCATTATCGGCCCAGGATACTTTGCATTTCACTCAAATGCCTCGATTAAAATAGTAATCCCGGCCTCTTTTCTTCGTATTAACAACATCCGCGAAAGTAGTCGTGCGTGGGTACACGTCAATTCGAACCGTAAACCGATACTTTCCTTTTTCAAACCCCACTTTGTTTGATATAATACTTAAAATCCATTTTCGGTGTCCAAACCCGACACCGGATTTTCTGAATAAAATCCAATTTTCCAATCACCACACAATTGCACAAATCATCATTCAATTCATGCAGATGTTTATGCAATAACACATCCAATCACTTCATAGGATTAAACCCACATGAATTAGGAACTTTTCGTTCTCGGGTGAACAGTGTTTTGTGAACGGTCTCGTGAACGAAGAAATCGTGAATAGTGTCGAGTGAACAGTAAATTCCCAGAATTTATAAATGATAATTTAAACTCAGAAATCATTGAAAACATTAATTAAAACAATCAAACAATTAATTAAGCAAAACAAGCTTAATTAAACACATAGGCACAATTAAGCAAGTAAAGCAAGATTAAGCTAAACTAATTTAATCCATCCATCTAACCACCTATCTTAGAGCTAATACAAATTAATTAAATCACCTAAACTAGAATTAAATCTAACTAAACCAACCCTAAGCAAGTTTAGGCACTAATCGAAGGATTAGGAGCTAAACTCACACGTTAAGCGGGCCGGAGGCACCGACGCGGCGGCGACGACGGTGGCTACGCACCGAGATCTCTACAACGACGATCCAAGGCATTCCCAAGCTCAACACAGCAACCACAGCTCGGACTCCCACTGAAAACACTAAAAAACAGCCTTGCCGGAGGAGAAACTGAGTTGAACGGCTTGGCCGGAGCTCCGGCGAGGGGGTTGGTCGACAACCGAAGGCTCCCGGGGGTCTTGGGGATCTTTTGGGTGGCTGGGATGGGCAAAAGAAGGGTTGGAATGGGAGAAAACGGGCTGCAAAGTCGAAACAGTCCAGGCTGCAGGCGGACCGACGGACCGGCGACCGGCGGCTTGCAACGGCCGTACAGGACGGACGGCGACTCCTTTCGAGACGAAATTAGGCTCGTTGGAACGGTCTGTCTCTCACGGTCACGTTGATAGGTGGATTGTTCTCTGATTCAACCGGGAGGACCACTTTTGACTCGATTCTTCACCGAAGGGTCAGCTAGAGCAAAAACTGGAGAAGAGGAAAATGAGAAGAGAGAGAGAGCTTCGTCGAATTGGGGACGAAGGAGGGGAGAGAGAGAGTGATGGGAGGGCTGTCAAGACCCCAATAAATGCTTGCTTCAAGTCCCCATGCCATGACATCATCTTCTCTCTCTTCCTTTGCTTTATCCACATGCTTTTAGGGGCAATTTGGTCATTTCCACCTTGCACAAATTACACATCTGACCTTGGGCTGAAATTGGTGGATGGGCCTAAGAAATGGGCTTGTCCATGAATAAGAGTGGGCTTGGAAATTAATTGGGCTTGATTGGGCTCAAAGTTGGACCATGGGCTTTGAAAGATGAATAGTTGGTTTGGCCCAATGGGCTCATTTGCTTGACTTAGGCCCATTTGGTGGCTGTCCCAATTTGGGCCTAAGGCCCACACCGCTTAGCCCGGCCCACGTCCTCACGGGCTTGCTTCCTCGGTCCGAAAACCCGTTTTCCAATTACTCGAAACTTAACCGGTTTTGTCGATTGTTTGATGTAGCTTCATCCAAAGTCCGTCCCGGACATTCCCGATAATTCGAAGTCAAATACTAAGTTCTCTTACAATGTCAATTTTGCCCTAATGCCATTTTGGTTACAACTCAGACTGACGGGCGGCTCCGAGGATTCACGCGTAACCGACTCGTGCCAAACCACGTTCAAGACATCTCGACGCATGGACGTCCTTGACTGCATGAAATTACGGAGGATAGATTCTTATTTCAAAGTACACGATCACTAAGGATCGACATAGGGTCGTTCGCGAGTTCAATAACGGTAAACGGAATCACCCGTCGTTCCATTATGTTCTGTCCGCGAATCGACTTCTAGTCGTCCTTAGAATCGGCCTGCCTATTTACAGGATCATCCTCACGCAAGTCTCACGGTCAAGTCGTTTTCCCAGGTCGAGTTCTTTAGTCGTACGGGTTCTCTCCTCATTAGCCTTTCCCCTCAAGGTCCGTATCTCAAGAGTGATCAATTCCGAGTGAGATCAACCAACAATGCATTGACGAAATTTACTTTCACTCGTCCTTTAGAGGGCTCGAATTTCAGGATGTCACATTAAGTGTTGGGGCATCAAGCATGGGCACAAGCACTTGGGCTTGAGCCCTTGCCTTGATCAACTTGGGTATGGGGGCCAAGGGCTCAGGCGTAAGCACTAAGTTCTTGAGCTCTACCATGATGGACCATAGGCACGAGCATTGAGGTCATAGGCCTAGTCTTAATGGAATGTGGCTCAAGTGCCAGAAACTAAGGGTGAGTATATTGAACCGATCGGACCGATCGGTTTAGTTCAATTCTTGGGAACGTTGGTCTGGCTCCTAGTCTGATCCCTGATTTCAATGGGGAATCGGACTAGACCAGACCAACTCTTTTTCTTAAAAAATATATTTTTTAAAATTTCTTTAAAATAGTAATAAATCCTAAAATTGTAATAACTATAGTATTTTTTAAATTTGTTTGCTAAGTGGCCGTCTTCATTGAATCAAACTGGATCGGTCTGTCCGATTTTCCGATCTTAGGATTGTCCAGTCCAATTGCTGGTTCTTAGGTGAAACTAGACTAGACCGAGAACTGATCACCCCTACTAGAGACCTAGCCCTATCGGAAATTTGTGAGGGGAATTCCGTGCTCAAGTGTTGATATATAGTCATATTTTGAAAATGATTTTCTATTATTTGAAAAGGAGATTATTATTTTAAATTTGAGCATAGGTTTTTTGTTGATTCATTTTTTTAAACAAACCAAACGCCTGAAAATGGGGGAAATAATTTGCCAAAAAATGTCTTCATCAAAACAAATGGAGTCCAGCCGCCCGCGGCGTACGGGGCTTCCTTGAGTCATCAAAAAAAAAAACAAACAAACGGAGTCCAAATCTTTCCTTTAACTTCGTAGGTAATATAATTTAAGGACTCTTAAAACATTAGCAATGATTACATGTGCAGAAAATTCCTATAGTTGATGCAGACTCACTATACACATCAAAAGGTGGCGTGAATTATTAATTGTCTATTTTATACTTATAGTCCGTCGCAACATCTAGAGATAATATGGGACACTTTCTTTAAATTCGGTACTATGGAGTCTCAAATTAAATGGCTTTCGAAGTATTATTTTAATTAGCATGCCCTTCAACTCTATAATTTGACATTTGTTCTATAAAGAAGGATTTTTTTTTTTTGAGCAAGCTATAAAGAAGGATTAACTAGAGTTGTTTTTTTTTTTTTAGATAAGTAGTTAGATGATAAATATAGAATTTTGAGCATAGCACTTTCTATCATAAGACAGATATATATATAATTGGCATGAACCGTCAAATTAGATGAAATCTATGTGACACCATCCATTTTAAATGGTCGATTTCCTATTAGTACATGTAGACACAATTCACCTAATAATTTGCGGTACATGAAGTGTTAATTTCAATGTTACCATTTTAAAAATCAAATATATTTACAGAGAGTTCTTAAATAGTTATCTCGATAAGTAGATATCCTGTGGAAGAAATACTCGTCTGATTTTAATCCAGGTTTGTACCGAATGCTATAGATGTTCGAAAATTCAAAGACAGTTACACGATGTACGGCATCATTTTCAATTTATAAGCTCACGGTTTAAAAAAAAAAAAACATGGTCATCATTGAAAATCACTAGAGAATATAAGAGTTATAATAATAATATAATTACAAAATTAACTTCAAAACGAGATAGAAATTCGCTATAATCTAATTAGGGAGGGTTGAGATATAAAAATTTCATTGGAAATATCATAAACATCATAACTATGTACTAGTAAAAGCGTCAAGTACAAGAGATAACGTCCTTGCCAGCTCTTAAGTCCATAATTATTCCAAATCCGTGTATTTTTATTTCCACCACCAGCCTCTGCGGCAGAGTTAGAACTCGCCGCTTAGATAGCTCCCCCACCAGTGGCGGCACTGATTACATTTTGTCCAACCGAACTAGAAGGAGCACTTGCAATAGCAGAAGACTAAAAGAGCACGGTGGAACGAGCAGCATTCGTAGTTCCCGGTTTTCCACTTGTTCCAACCTTGGTAAAGACAAGAAGTCCATCTTAGGCAGGCGAACTCCAATCCATGAAGTACAAGATGCGAGCCAAACCCTGAATCGGTAGCCAAAACAGATCTAGAGCTTTTTTTCTAAACAGGAACAAATATGTCCAGAGATATAAAGTACATTTGGTCTGAATAGAAGCCGTAATCTCATGCCTAAAACAGGCAGGTTTCAGGATTTTCTATCAACTTATTTAATTTTGTGAGGCAATTTTCCCTTGATATGACTTATCAGTAGTTTTTGGAAATATAAAAGGGGAAAGAAGAAGTGTGTGTGGGGGGTACTCAATTTGGAGGTCGATATGGTGCTGCTGGCTCAAAGACTTTCAAAACCATATATTTCATCACGGTTCCAAAGGAGTTCTTCCCCACACTACGCAAAACATGAATCCGCTCGGAGTAGATGTGATCAAATTTTTTGATTGCTGCCGCCACTGGTCGCCGGCCGAAGGGAAGCTCATAAGCTCTCAAATACGTAGTATGACATAAGCGTTTGCTATTGAGACAACAAATTACATACTCAAATCAAAGTGTCGACTACTTAGAGTAATTTATGTGGCGATATCGGTAAACCTAATAGATAAGCCTGACATGGAGATGGTTTACATACATTTACGGGATTAGTCGAATCAAAAGGTTTTGAAAACCTTGTATTCATAAAATGAAATATAAAAATTACATCCTAGGGGGAGAAGAAAATCACGAAGAGTAAACCTCGGGATTGTCTTTTCATTACAACACAGAGAGGGAATTCATACATCTATACAATGCATTAGAAATCTCTCTGAACAAGAATTGGCTGCAATATACGTTTAGTGCATGTGGCGCGTGCTCCGTATGACAATTCATGGGGGAGTAGTGATACCTGAAACAAGAGGAGAAAGTATCATCGCTCAGTCATTTGCATTTCGTAGATCAAATCAATCACAATTTAACAAAACAGCGAGACCTAAATCGATCGCAATTCATAACTTGTAGACATAAGATATTGTCTCGTAAGCATGGCATCGTCGCGACAAATTTACTTGAATCGAGAGAGGGGGAAAGTTAGTGCTTCGCTTACTTCCACATTTGTAGTTGCGAGGGATGGTGCCGCCACACCTCCGGATCTCGCCCACGAGACGCTTAACCCCGTAGGCCCGAATGAGGGAAGCTAACTTGGGGGAGATGGGACAGATGCACTCCACGAAATGCGTGACCCTCACCCTCTGACAGCACGCCGGAGACACGTTCTGTTTCGCCAGGAACGACGCCCGGCACGCCTCCTCGATGCGGTTCCTCTCCTCCTTGCATTGCCCAGGAGTCAACGCAGCGACGTCCCAAGCACCCCGCATCACCAGCCAAAGCACAACCAGTTGCATCACCGCCGTCCCTGAAGTCCTCCTCTTCCTCCCCATATTCCAGCTCTCGGATTATTCTAAATTCTACACAAGATCAAGAGGCAGTCCAACTGCTTATGTAGAATGCCCGTCCGTCGTGTTGTCTCTCGTCTTCTTCACGATTCTTAGGTTCCTTACGGTGTGTGGTGCAAATCTGATTGGAGGGGGTGTCCTGCTCCTTCACTCGTGGCCACTAAATTTTGTCTAAAGAAATTAGTCATACTCGGTTTATTTGAAAGTGACATTTCAAAGTTTTGAAAAGGTTAAGAGTCATCTTAAGGTCAGAAAAAGATCATTTTGTTTTGTCCTTTACTTCTAATGCTTTATTCTTAGTGAAATTAGTCCTTTGTTTCTAATGCTTTATTTTTAAGGTTGATTTATCAATCATTTTGTTTCACATATGGCGAAGCACTTAAAAGTTCTAGATCTCACACATTGCCAATGTTTAAAAGTTACTCCCAATCTGTTAGCCTTCCAAAATTTAGAGATATTTCGGCTTAAGGAATGTAAGAATTTGAAGCAAATTGACCTTTCTATTGGAGTAGCCAAGAGCCTCTTTTTATTTTTATTTTTTGGACTTGCAAGAATGTTATGAACTCCAAGAGCTACCTCAAAAAATGGGCAAGTTGGAAAAACTGAAGGAACTACATAAGTGAGATTGCTATAGTGAAAATTCCTCCATGTATAGGTTTTTTGAAGAAGCTAGAGGTGCTATCTGCTACTTGTTGCCAATCATTGGTTGGACATTCCGATTCAATTAGCCATCTAGTAAATTTGTCTACCCTTGACTTGAGTTTTTGCCCCAAGTTATGTAAACTTCTAGAGAGTATTACATCCCTCGTGAAATTGCAATGCTTATTATATGGATTTGATTATTTTTTCCATCATATCACCAACTATTGGAAGTTCCAACAGGTGAGTCAATTTATCTCGTCAGATGCAAGCATTTGCGAATTACCTGAATCCATTGGGGATTTGAAATTTTGAAATTTTTGCATATTGCTTATTGTAAAAAATTGAGTAATATACCTAGCACCATTAGCAAGTTGAGCAACCTTGAAGAATTAGATGCCTCGTGTTGCAAGAGTCTTGTGGGGGGGTAATTCATATAGATGGGTTGGCTTCACTAAAGATCCTTCAATTAAGTTGGATAGATGTTTTTGGCTTCCCAGCAGGCGACTGCAGACTCAGCTCAGCGGGCTCAAATTGGACACCAAGAGAATTTTTCAAGACAACTGACCATATTTGTGAAGTTTCATTCCATGTACTTCCAAGAAAGATAGAAGACGGAAAAACTTCTGCTGGATTTGCTTTTCCTTCTTCATTAGCGAAACCAAGACGTATTTAGGTCAACGTAGTGAAGTTGCGTGAATGTCTGTAACGATAATTACCCCAAAAATCTGTGGTAACAACAAGTGCCGCCCCCGGCCCTGCCCCCGCCATCGGCGTTCATCAGTCATCACCAGGTCGGATCACTCGCCCCTATCGAGTGCCTCCTCGTTATGCTTTCTGCTCTTGCTAATCACCTGGAAATCAGCTAAGCATGTGATCATGAATTAATTGCGTTCTAGATGAATTGGTCAGTCAAAACCTCGAAGTTCTATTCCCATGGAAGACTCTCACGCCACATTAATTTGACTCATGCCTTTTTCTCATGAGAGGGTTGAATTCTCAAAAAAGTGGAACATACACCACCGGTACACGTCGGGGTAAAGGAGATATTGCACAAGGAGGAGGAAGAAGGAGGAGGAAGGAGGGCGCCTTAAAATTTTTGATTTTTTAAAAATATAAATAATGCATTGATTTGATGAATATATTAAAATTCAATTTTTGATAATTTTTCGCAATTAAATGAGCTTTCAAATCTTTCAAATCTATTCGTGTCTCTAAGGGGTCTCAAAAAAGTGGAACATACACCACCGGTACACGTCGGGGTAAAGGAGATATTGCACAAGCCGCCTTTGTATAAATTTCTTCTTTTTACACTAACAGTATGTGTTATTGCTACTCTTCATTCTTGAGCCGAGGTATAGACGCCAAATTTCACTTAACCTTCCAGTTGCAACTTAAGAAAAATGAGGAAAACAAAATCCATTGTCTAAATAAATTTTTGACACATCATCTTATTCTAAGGGCCTTTGATTCGGCTTTTGCCAAGTCATAGCCAACCTTACAATTACGTGGAAAAGTTCTTGTATGGACCATATCCATCATGGACCCACATGCATGGATCTTGCCAGAGTCTATTCTTATAGAAATGCTAAAGTAACGGGGGAAATCAACTGTGAGAGTTATGGCCAATTTCAGGCCACAAATTTCTTCCAGGAAAGCTCAAAACTTTTTTGTTTAGTTTCCACTCACACTTCTACACCTTCATTTTATTTGCTCTTTATTAATGCTATAAATATTTTCTTTTGGTAGTAATTTGTAAAAATTCTTTTATTCGTTTTTTCCCCATCTCTTGAAGTCTGCAAAATTGTTATGTAGAGAATGTGTAAACAAGTTATTAGTGATTTTTTTCATCCTTTCATTTATTGACAAATTTTCCGAAACTAGTTTCCTTTTTAAAAATTTCTTACACATATGAAACACACAAAAATTCTCAATATGCATCTAATCCAAGTATGCCTGTTTTTCCCCACTCACCCAACTCTATGGAATTTTATGAAGTATTCCAATAAATTATATAAATTTTGTGCTTAAAGATATTTTTCAAATAGAACATTATCTTAAACATATCATGAACGATGGATCTGTATTATTTAATGAGATATAACATTCGGATTGGGATGCATTACTTGCTAGAAAATTGATGTGTTGTGCTCTTGTTGATCATTTAATCATTCTATTTTTTTTTTCAGTGGACATGCTTTAATGGGCCTATTTTATTGTAAAATTCCATATTTTGGGTGGCAAAATATTTTTATAGAAGCAATATTTCGGGGAGATGCATCTGATTACCTTTTTTTTGGTTTCAAGTGAGTGTTGCAAAATTATTTGCACATAACCTAGACTATAACTTTAAGCACCAAAAAAAAAAAAAAAAAAAAAAGGCTACAATAAGACAAAAAGGACCAAACTTGACCTTTCGGGTGCCCCTCTCTTTGAATTTGGAATACATGGCTGGAAGTTCACCCTTATTCTCAAGACCTAGCGACACCCGTTTATTAATTTATTTATTCTTTTTCTTCTTTTTTTTTCTAACCCTAGGCCGGCAAGGATGAGGTAGCTGGCTGACCCTCGCCTAGAATCAAGTGAGGGCTACAATGCCCCAGGCGAGGGCATCGTGGCCCTCGCCCATGGTTGGTGGGGCAGCAATGCCCTCACTTGTGACCTCCTTGGCCTAGGGTTAGGGAAAAAATTATTTATATATATGTATATAAAATAATGAAAATATTATTAAAAATGTCCAACGTCAAGATCGTTGTCTTACATATAGAGCAACCATTGTTTACGTCAGTGATTTTTGATCAAAATTAACCGAATGGACTAAATTGGCAAAATGTGATAAGGTTTAGGACTCAATTGGTAAAATTGAAAAGTTTAATAGTGAATTAACAAAAATGCAATAGGTTTAGGACTTTTGAACAATTTTCCTTGCATTAAGCTTCTTGTCAATTTGTAGGTGGGGGGGGGAATTTGACTTCACTAGCGGCTTTTCACATTTAGGCAAAAATAGCTTGACAGGTCGAAACAAGTGATAAGGTCTCCATTATCCTGTGACAGGTCGAAAAGTTCTTGAGATGTAGAAAATTTATGATGAGACAATATATGTTCTTACAAAATGAGAAAGCACCCTTGTTGTATTTCATTTCTTTTTGACTTGTAGAAACGACGAGGCCTAGCTCATTCTGGCATCTTTTTCTTGGATGTGCATTTTCCAATTAACTTGTTATTACTCGAAATCGGTCAAACTTGATGAATATTGCAAAGTTCTCACGAGGTTAAGTGCTATGTATATCAACTGGCTTAAGATAATATTTGACATGTATCAAGTGCAACTGATAAGATCCAGAATATCTTTCAAGTGCAAGCGTAATTACGACACCTTCTCTCGAAATCTTTTATGCCAAATGACATTCCATAATCCAAAAGCTTACATAATATAATTCAGAAAGAAAAGAAAAGGGAAGATTGCCCAACACAAGAGGAACGTGATAATTTATGATCCAGGCCATGCTACGTCAGAATAGTTCTCCAGCAAAATCCGTCGCTCTTGAGTAGCAGATCTCTTATTCAAGTAAAAATTTATTATAATAGCCGCGCAACTGCTTGCGGGGTCGATCCTCGCTCAAGGAGGGGTGGTGACACCTGCACCAAGAAAAATGACACGCTCAGAATCAGGAAATCAGCTAGCTCAAAAGCTTCGATTTCGACGTTCGTTCACCGCATGCAATCGATAAACTACAGAAATGGAAACAGAAGGCGACGATAATTGTGCTTCTGGCCGGTCGGTAGAGAGAGAGAGAGAGAGAGAGAGAGAGAGAGAGAGAGAGAGAGAGAGAGAGAGAGAGACGTACTTCCACACTTGAAGTTGCGAGGGACGGTCCTTCCGCAGCCCTCAATCTGCTTGATGGTGCGTTCGACGCCGACAAGAGCAGCCACTTTGGGAGTGACATAAGGGCACACGCACTCGACATGAGTCGCCCTCACTCTCGCGCAGCACTGGGGAGTCGGCTGTCTCCCGAATATCACAGGCCTGCAATTGCTCTCCAGCTGCTTCCTCTCTTCCTTGCACTGGCTCGGGCTCGTCTGGCCATGCACCGGCTCGTTGCTCATGGTCACGACTATCGCCGCGACCACCACCAGCATCATCATCACTTCTGACACCGATCTCATCGTCGATACTCTAGCTGCTCTCTCTTACTTTTTTACTTTCTTCTTCTTTTTCTTTTTTTGTGGCTTTCGAGTCCTACGAGGGTTGATCAGTGAGTAGGAGATGTCTAAGAGCGAAGGAACGCCCTCCAATTTATACACATCATGAACAGAGAGATCTGGCCGGCCACGCTGTAAATGGATCCGGTCTGTGTCGGAACACATGCTTCATGTTCACATCTACGTAAAGAACGTCAAAGCAAGACCAAGACCAAGGAATTTACGACACGGAAGAAACGATCCAATAGTGCGTTGGTGATAATTGGCAAACAAACGAAAATTGTGTCGGTAACGAGACTTTTCAACCGAAGTTGATCAATTCAACAAAAGCGCAATTAAACTACAAAGTTACTTGGAATTATAAACATAACAAGCACCCACATTTATGTGAAAAGGAGATAAGAATGAAGGGATACCTATTTTATCTGTGCATGTATGAAACATCGAATGGAAGAACATGCACGATATAAGAGTGCTTTACGCTTTGGGTTTAATTTTTCCTCCATTCCCGATTGAATGAAATTTCTGATTGGGTGGTTATAAAATATGAATATCACCCGCAGGCAAATTAAATTAATTGTGAAAGTGAGTTATATCCATACTTGTATGCAATAACTTTCTTTTAACGAGGGAGGTAAAAAACACACGATCCCCAGATATTGTTAGTTCCAGCGAAATTCATGATTTTATAACTTCTTCTAGAGTCGAAATGAATGTTCTTAAATAACATCTATATTGAACGATAATGAAATTAAATGCTAATTTTTAAACGTAGAGTAGAAGTTAGCTACTGGGAATGCTGTGATGTTAGAAATCATCTTTGACTGCTCTGCTTCCAGCTATTGTCACTTTTTTGTTTGGCCTACAGCTGTTGGTGGCTTTCGCGATTCATGTTGAAACGGTGCTGCGGAACGTGATGGGTACTTCTGGAGAGCAGTCCGCTATTAGCATAAGGTACCTTCTGAGCACTTTCCCTCAAAACAGATGAAGATGCTTTGACAGCGTAGTTGACCCGCAAAAGACCCACTGTTGCAGCATTATACAATTTGGGCCTTGTCCATAAAGAGATGCAACGAGTTCTTGAAGTATTTTGATTAGTGCATTTAACAGCCTTTTGACTGCCATATCTGTTAAGAATGATTAGTTCTAGTATGAGGAGTTTCCAGATTTGAAAATTAAAACTTACCATGTTAAAATCAGTTCTCGATTTTTAGAATTCGAAACCTATCTTATTTTTTTCGATCCAATTCAGGTCTATTGAGAACTTGTTTTTCCTTCGTTCCTTTTTTCTGGCTTTATTTTTTAAACAAGTTAGGTTTATTCAATTTAAATATCGAACAAGAAGTTATGACATTATCTTTAGATTATTTTTTTAAATAAGCGATCGCAATTAATCAGTTAGCTGAAGGAGAATTTAACGAAGGAAAAGTCTAATGGATGTAATGACAAAGAATCAGATACGCGTGAACCCTCGGGTATTTAGTTGGAACGCATGAGTCCTGTCCAACAAAAAACAAAAATAAAAGACCAAATTTGCTAATGCTTTTCCATTTAGTAAGTTAGTGCTCATCTCATGAACAATATGAATGCTTTGGAACTGTCTATTAAGGCTTAACAGTCACGTTTGGTAAATTTGTGTTCTTTTTCTATTTCTTTTAATTTTTTAATATTCTTATTTTATTTTTCCTTTTTTCTTTCTTTTTCCTTTTGGCCGGTCGCCGGCCTCTGCGGCCCCGGGGAGGCCGAGCCTCGCCGTGGTTGGGCGAGGCTTGGGCTCGCCCAGTCTGGCGAGCCCGGCGCTCGCCGGCCGGCGCGAGCCGGCCTCGCCTTGGCCGGCCGGCGGGCTCGCCGACCTCGCGCCCACCGGCGAACGCTCGGCCTCACTAAGCCATCGCTAGGTCGGCGTCGCCTGGCAGTGGCCCGGCGAGGCCGAGCGTCGCGGTGGCTGGGCGAGCTCGGCCTCGCCGGCCCTCGCCGTCGCCGCCCTCAACGGCCGGTCGCCGGTCATGGCCGAGACCGGCGACCGGCCAAAGAAAAAAAAGAAGAAAAGAAGAAGAAAAGAAAAAGAAGAGAAAAGAGAGAAGTGTTTCTGCAAAACGTTCCAGAAACAAGAAATAAGTTTTTCTTTTGTTTTAGCTTTTTACGTTTTTTTTTGTTCCTAACAAAAAAATAGAAAATATGTTCATAAAAAAAAAAAAAAGAATACAAACAAACAGGCCCTAAGAGAAAAATCGATGGATGATTCAACGGCTAGTTAGACCCGCAACCGGGATGTCCGTGGGTCTTCGTCTTCGAATGGAAAGGGATGCCGCAACTTCTCTTTGGACAAAAAGATTTGGGAATCATAACTATGAGACATATATTTAGGATATTTTGTGATTCTGTATATTTCCCTTAATCGATCATAATTGGTCGTACTTTATATTTTATTACTTTACATAGTCAAATAGACATGTATTCTTCACTTGAAAATAAACAGAATTTACATTTCCCGTCATCTTAATTTTCAACGTGATATCGGAATTATTGTCTTTTGGAAAAGCATCTATGGAGTCTATTTACTAAGGACAGCTGCATTGACAGCATTTCTCCTTAGTGGTTATCATGACGCTAGCCTAATCACCCGCTTACTGAGATTTCATCCTCAAATCCGTGGCTTCATTTGTTGCTCAAGACTCTTTCGTTGCTAATTTCGGAGAACATGCATCACCATCAGACTCGCTGCCCTTAAAAGAACTGGATCCTAAAATTTCGTCACTCAAGGACGTCGAAATCCTCTCCGTGCGCCGCCATATCTCGGCCACTGAGATCGCTGCCGTTGAATGCTGGTTTGGACATCTTCCACTACTTCTTTTCGAACACCACCACCACACTCATTGTTGCTAGCCAAGCCAGCTCGTAAACATTCCATGGCCAGCCACCACCGCGATTGCCGCTTGGAGTCTCTACGCGTGAGATCCACGGGCGGCCTTGCACGCGCTAGACGCACCTTCGCCACATTAGCAGTCCAAGTCAACCGACCGTTGACCGACTCTCGACTTGATCGGTGTTGACTGACCGTTAATCGACCTTGACCGGCATTAACAGGCGTTGACCAGTTCAATCAGGCCATTCCGACTGGTTTCGAGATATTTTCAGACCAGTTCAACAAATTTTTAACTGGCTTTTGGTGATTTCTGACCAGTTCCTAAGGTGTTTTGGCATGTTAAGTCCATTTTCCAAATAAGGGTGATGTCGATGAAGATGTTTCTATATGTTAGCCAAAGAAGGTTGATGTTGGTTAATTAGAAAAATGTTCGATATATATGTGAGATTTTTACAATTTTCTTTCTTTTAGAACAAAGCTAGGAGGAATTTAATCAAGGGAATATTTCAAGTGAACCTAAAAGTGAGCCAATTTCACTTTTACGATTATAACAGTAGAGATTTGGACCTACTGATCTGATTGAGGACTGCATAGCAATACGATTACTTCAACTATTCAAGCATTTGAATCTTATAGTGCGTTTGTTTGAGTAAAAGAAATTTTCACAAATCAGTTTTTCCAACTTTCACTCGTTTTTTTTTTTTTTTTTTTTGCTAAAATTGATTACTCAACGGAAAGCCATTTATGGATAAAGAAATTATGCATATTTAAAGTTAGGGAAATAAATCTCCTAAATTGATAAGGGAAAAACATTTTTCAGAAAATGGTCTTCCGGAAAGCACTCACCAATATTCTAATTTGGGGGTAAAACAACGCAATGTTTACAGCAAGAGATAGGTGGAGGCATGGACAGTGCGACCGAACTCCGCCACATCATAATTCGCTATAGTACATACTCGGCAAGAGCCTGTTTTTAAATAATTTGAACAATACAATGACATTTAAGCGGTCGTCACCTTTTGGTGATCAAGATGGGAAGAGTTTTGGGTACATCTTTCTATACTCTAGGAGGAGGAAGAAGCCACTTGGAGCCGACGATGTAGGACAAGGAGATGTAGGTTTGGACTTCTGCGTCGCTAAGCTGCTTTGCGAACTTGGCCCGCCCCGCCGGGTTCGATCCCGGCCCCGAGCACTTGTACTCTCCGAACATCACCGTGCTGCAAAGTTTGAAGAGCCTTTCGGTTAAGATTTTGTTCCATGTATATGTACTTGCGCATATGAAACCATGCGTGATCGTACTCAAAGCAATCGCGTCCATTCACGCCGTCCCCCTTCGATGAGGTGGACGGCGGCTGACATCTATCTTGTGCGAGTCGAGCTCGCATTTCATGAACTAGAGCTGCATGGGATAGCATCATGGTGAATATTGTTATGTGTACCTTTGGCGTTCGGGATGGAAGTTGTCGGACCAGCCGAGGGGCTGGATGACGCTGCTCATGTCGGTGTAAGAGAAGATCACCCTCGGGCTGGCCATCCAAGCTCTTCCCAAGAACGTGCCATTGCCGGTTCCAGTGATGCTGCAATGCACGAGCGAATAGCCGGTGTTCTCCGTGTTGCTTTGCCTAGCTTGAGCCGTTATCACGCTCAATCCATCGTCTCCCAGGACGCGCAAGTCGGTGTTCTGCAATGTGCACCCGCAACCAACGTTGAGTTCAGTGATGACTTCATTGAGCGTTTTTCAAAATGACAGATTAGTCGAAAAATCCTCTGAGAACAAGTATGGAGAAATGGTATGCATACCAAATAAATAGAAGTCCCCGATCCAAAGATGAAATCCACGGTGCCCTCGATGTAGCAATCCTTGAAGAAATGGAAGCCCCTATCGTCGCAGAGCGTGTCCTGAAACCCTAGCATCCTGCAATTGTAGAAGGCTGCTTTGTCGCCGGAAATCCTCAAAGCCACTGCTTGTGCACCTGCCGCCTTCCCATCGGGCCTCGGCGCAGAATTCTGAAACAAATCAGCTGCGATTAGCATGAAAACGTACGTGCATCATGCATGTAAGCATGCAATGACGCAAGGATGGAACTGATCAAACAAATGATTTATGCTATGGGAAAACAAAAAAAGAGCGGGGAAAAAGAAGTGTCAAACTGCATCTGGATCTTGTAAACCTTAAAAGGACGAAATTAAGGTTTATGCGCGAACGAGAGAAATTCAGAAGGGTAAAGAACACCAAAGATTGCAAATGATACACACCTCGATAATAAGGTTGGCGGCCACGAAATAATCGGACTCAACGATGAGGGAGGCACTGTCGACCGTCCCGTACTGCTGAGCCGTCCCTGAATACGTGAGCTTCGGCATGTCGTTAGGCAATCCGTACAAGGTCACGAAATGCTTGGTCCTATCGATCGTGATCTTCTCCTTGTACACGCCGCCCGCGATCGACACAATCACGCGCTGGCTGTTTCCCACGGGGATGCTGTTGATGGCCTCGGTCACCGTCTTGAAATCGCCACTCCCATCTTGGCACACCCTAATCACCTTCGGGGGGGAGGCCTCAGCGGCCTCCAGGTTTGGGTCCAACGTGCCCTTTCGAGCCGAGAAAGCCTGCACGTTCTGTTGGAACCAGGCGTTCACTTGGGATTTATCGGCGGGTATAGGGATTTTGTCGTCGGAAACGGCAATCTGTGCGAGGGCGATGAGAAGGGAAAGGATGGCGATCGCGAGAGGAGGGACTCCTCTGAATTCCAACTTGTTCGCCATCTTTTTGAAGGAGGAGAATTGCAATGAGTTTTGATTTTTTCAAGAGTTGAACCTGAGTAAGAGGATGAGATCGAGGAGAAAAAGTGGCAAAATATATAGGGAGGATCAAGGGGGAAGAAAAATCCAAAAGCGTGGGAGGTGTAGAGAGGTCGACGCATGTTGGTTTTTACGTGAGGCCTAGATTAAGCCGAGGATGACAGTCGGATAATTAGCTTACCAATATCTAACATCATCGGTTTACAATGTAGGGTTGGTTTTCTTTTTTTAAAATGAAGGACCATTTCCAGAAAATTGTTTTTGGAATTTGGATATTGGAAACCAATCGGTGAAACGTAACGCGTTTTTCACGAACTGAAAATAACAATTATAAATTGACGAAAACGACTCACCTTCTAGTAAGGAAGAGATCGTTTTCTTTGATTTCTTAGCCGTGCATCCAAGTGAGGAAACTGAGCCCCTCTTTATTTCTATTTCCAACCTCTCACTAATTATTTTCTTTTCGTTTTTCGATGAGCTTCATCCAATTTTTTTTTTAATTATAAATATTGTCTATAATCTCTAGAATATACTTTAGTAGTGCCCGTGCCCGTCTACATTCCCAAAAAAAAAAAAAAAACTTCATATATAATATTTTATAAATAAGATTTCTTAATTTCTTTCCTGATTTTTGTGCAAATTTTGTTATTCTGATAAATTGCAGATAAAGAAAATGTCAGTTCTAATTTGTTAGTCATTACACATCATTTGAATCGACGGAAGCTACCGTAGAGGATTCACTTATTATCAAATATCATTAAATCATTTTTTGTTAGTTTGCTTTCGGCACAAACAAACATCAGCAAATGGTTTATTTTCTCTAAAATTGAATATCATAGAAAAAATTCCAATGGCAAGGAGTTTTCAGTGAAACAAACAGATTTGTAAAATATTATTTCGCATACTTGCAATTTGCACATACACTTTGAGCAAGGTAGGCATGGGCTGGCCATCAAGTTCACAAACACATCTAGCTTGAAATAACAAGGGTTATATGCAATTTAAATTCTCGCACATAAAAATATGGTTAACTAAGCTAAAAGCCGTTAGTTTTCACAATTAAAATTTCAAGATTTTTTTTCAAAATTGACTTCGTATCAAGTTTTTTGAATGAGCACTTCCCTTGTTGCTTAAAATAAATTGATCGATAATTTCTCATAATTAATTTGGTTTGGTTAGATTTCAAATTTCTTTCTACTAGTTTAATTTAATTGTTGATATGTAATTAACTTCACACCGAGCTAATCTTTATGTCGAGCACTTTATTATAAAGTTGGGGCTTCGAGGTATCATGATAAGAGCCTCAAAATGAGAGACAATCTGGAAAAATAGAAAATCAAAAAGCTAAAGAAAGGGCTTGTGTTCACAGATTATTCTAGGCTACTTAAAGGGTCATGACATGCTACTGCCACTTTGATTAAGCAAAATTACGTCCTCCAGTTGAAGCTATCCATGAATCTCGTGACACCGTTTGAGGCAGAATTTCATTTTTCCTTTCAAAACATATATATATATATTTTTTATATATTTTTTTGGCGTCAGTAAATTTTAACTTGATGTTGGTGATTGTCTAAAAATTGTTGGTAAGAAAATTACCAATGACCTTTTTTCAAGGAATTTGTTGGTGAATTTAGTTTAAAAAACCGTAAAAATTGTCTAGCAACTTAAATGAGAATTAGTGAATCAAAACTAATTGGTAATTTAAGTGGTGAAGAGTTGAGAGTAACATAAGAAAGCTGGGTAATTTCACGTGATAGTTGGCAAATTTAATATGTTCTTAAGAAATGTCAACAAAAAGTTTTTGAAGATAAGAGAAGTTTTTGTGTCAGAGATAATAAAAACTGTTGATTAAAAAAATTATATAAATCTTGGTAACTAATCTAGAGTTAGTAACACAAAACTAGGTAATAACTTAATCAAAGGAAAATCGGGCAATCACTCTAATTGAGGTTGTCAATAAAAAAAAATTGCAATAAAAAGTTGGTAAGCAAGAAAACAGAAAGTGATAATTTCATAGAACTATTGATGAAATAATAATATACAAATAAACCGTCAAATGAGTGTCGATAACCCAAAACAAGTAGGCAACTTAATCGAAAACTAATTGGTAAATCACACAATAAGAAGGTTACTAATTTCAGATTATAGTGGGTAAATTTAAGTCGTCGGTAAATGAAATTTACTTATATCATATACACATTAGAATAAGCTCCGGTTGAGCCCATGCATTACATGAGGCCACCTAATGTGGCTCATCAAATCGAGCAAAGTTTCAATAGTCAAGAATCACCGATCAATTGCTTCAAAGATGAATCTAATAACCACGAGGCAATGCTGAAGCTCTTACTAATAATGCCATGATTCCTCGCAAGCCAAGTGTCGCGACCAAGCAAACGACGCCGTATCATTGGCCAGAGGAGGACTACTCTTGAACCTCTTCCAGTCATGGACAACTTTGGTGAGATCGGCCACTTTGGCCTTGATGGTGCGACAGCAGTTGGCATGAACCGTGGACACGACCCTCACGTCCCTACTGTCTTCACAGAACCCGCTGAACAGGGCCGTCTCCAAGAACCTCACCCTCAGCCCCAACCGCGCGAACACGCCCTCGTGCATCATCCGGTCCAGCACGTCCTGCTCCTTGAGCCCGAGGGAAGCGTTCTTCCTCTGATACCACTCGCGGAAGAGCGCGACGGTCTTGTTGTTGGACCGGACCATGTAGAAGCCGGTGTTGATGGGGTTGGCTTGGCTCCACTCATCGCCATTGAACCGGTCGTTGCTGATCTGGAGGTCGATGGTGCCTTCGGGGCTCAACCTTGGGAACGGGTCTCTTAGCCACATCAAGTCCGTGTCCTAGCAAAGGCAAGCACGAAAGTTTCTCAGCCTGGGTGGTCTTTAGCCATAATATACATCAAGTATCACGGATGGATCTGTGGTGGTGTCTATGAAAAGTGCAGGTTGGGCTTTTTGGTGGTCAGTTTTAATGGGTTGGTGGTAAAACCAAAAGCTAGTTATGCTTAATTCAGTGCAAGCCAGGTTGCAGCCAGAATGGTCGAAACTTGGACAAATATCACGTAGAGTTGAACTTCTCATCATTTGAGGCTCTAGTATAGATGACAACTGGTCATCTATACTAGAGCCTCAAAATGGAGCAGTCATGGTACTTGGCTTTTCCAACTTTTAGAAGTCAACTCTAAAATTCTTTTTTCCCCCAGCTACAATACTACCAGTACGTTTAGATAGCAAACTTGCACTACCTAAATATATCTGGACGACTTTGCACAAATGAATGTTCCTCCAAACCATGAAAAATCCAAAACATTTGTAGGAGGGGATCGAACGAAATGGAAAGACATACCGTGAAAATGAAGCTGTAACCTCGCTCGAGCACGTTGCCCAAAAAGAGAGTTCGCCTCCACATCATATTGATGAAGTCCTGGGACATGTACACTTTCTCTCCGGCTGAATCATTCTCTGATTGAAGCTTGTAGCAGTGAAGCCTCAGAAACAAGCATCGCTCGAATGCCATCTGGTCGATCGCCACCAATAAGAGATTGTCAACTAGGGTGCGCGTGTCCTCGCCCAGCCAAAACCCATCCAAGAACAAGTCGAGCATTGGCTTATCCCCTTCTACATAAGCCTCGTTCACCATCGTTATGATCACTGTCTTGTTTGGCCTTGACGCCTTAGCCAATGCTTCCTCAAGCTCATCCTTGTACTCGGTTGCGTTTGATCCCTAAACCACATGTAACAACACACAACACCCTAAATTACACTGTCTGCGCAAATATCCCTCGGATTTATGTATGGGCCATGCTAGAGTATATATGATGTCACTAACTTTGTTGAATGAAAAGTAAGGAAGAAAAGGGAAGTTTGCGTACCGAAACGATGGAGGGGTGAGTGTTCTTGGCTTGGAGCTGAAAGAGGAGGTGAGTGCCTGTTGGAGTCGAGTTGAAGAAAATGTACAGAAGACCCACCAAGAGAAGACATGCAATGACCAAGTGATTGGCGCGATCTTTCAGATACTCCATCTGCGATTGCGAGAGCGATTTCAGGAGGGATTTGCACGGGATATGTATATATGTCGATTGTCGATATGAGTCAAAGAGAGAGCTTCTGACCTTAGATTTTGAAGAATGCGTACTACTTGCCTGTCTGTCTGTCTTAGGACTTCAATTACGTGTAACCTAATTTCAAAGATGTTATGGTAACTAAAATTTCATATTGATAATTCAGAAAATAAGATTAAAATCGGATGCCGACTCACTCTATCTCCTCGTTTTCACTCCTCCCCTCCTATATTTGTACCCACAAAACAGTTTTTTCCTTCGAAAAATTGCAGAATGTGAGAGCGCGTTTATGAAGACAATAACCACAACTAAAGATAGCATTGCACATGGAACCAAGAAGGTTTAACAGCGAATGCTGAAAGAGCCTTGAGAGTCCTAGAAACCCACATCCTACAAAATGAGAAAAACATATATATTGAAGGAAAGAATACGAATAAAGAAAGAAATTTGATGTGTACTCACCGTCGCCAAGGCTGGAGGCCCCATTCCAGGAACTCATGAAAGCTTGTTGAAGAAGATCGTCGCGATTTCCATGCTTCTTTATGCCCCTCCAGATCTGCAGAATCGATCGTAGCCCTAAGTAGCGTGGAGAATTCATGCATGTGTTTCTTCATCAGGTCGAAGGAACCGGGTAATTAGGCAGAAACAGAGTTCATGGTGAGAACAAATTCAATGAGATAAGAGTAGAACTTTGAAACAAAGGAAAAAATTCAATGAGATAAGAAAAGAGCTTTGAAACAAAGGAAATTTTTATGCTAGAGATAAGCATGCTGATTAGGAACCCGGAGGTTTGAAATAACTTGGAAAGTCCCACAGCCTTCAAATTGTCAATGTATAACAACAATTTACACTTCTTTTTCTTCCGTTTTGGGAAAAAAGAAAATCGATCCATTAATTTGATTTCTTTCTATATTTCATAATCATCCGTTGACAATTGTAACCCGATACAAAGAATTAATAGGTTTCATGACATCTAATTATATACTTTACTGACTTTTAGTAGGAAGTGAAATTAAATGACTAATGAGACCGGTCCACGATTCACAATTTGGATAAACTCCAGAAGATTATAAGGAAAGATAAGAATATTCGATATGCTCATGTAATCCGATATGCCCTAAAAACTTCCAACTTACTCTATTCGTGATTTTCTAAGTTGGGATAGTAACATGTGATTGTCACTTGCCTTTTTAGAAAATTTTGAATGAGATTTTGATCTCTGTGTTTCAGACATGCATGGGTTTTATAATTTTCCCAAAGAATAAACTTGCGAATGCTTGAATCTATCTATTTATATTATTTCCATTGAAATTGGGCTTTAATAAAATCTCAATCCAATTTTGTCAAGTTAATCCTTACGTCAGTCCATCTAGTATATATTATATCTAGTCAAATTAGTTTTAACGTAAACGACAAAGATTTTAGCTAATATACCAATTTGTTTCTTTGGCCCAAGAATAATAGCTTTAATTCTCTTACTTTTTACCTTTTTTGGCCTACGAATAGTAGATTTTAATGTTTCTACGCGCAAAACAAGGGTATCTTTAACATAAAAAGTTACAACGTTAAAGTCTCTCACTTGATTCATAAATTTTGAATACAGTAGCACCATGTGCAATTTAAATTCGAAAAAGGCAATAAAGGTACTTGAACTATTTCAAATTATTCAATCATGTGTCCACACCTTTTTTTCACGAAGTATATTTTCTTTTGTTCAAGTTAGTTATTCCTTTTAAAAAGACACAAAAAAGCCAACGTGAACTAACAAATCAATATCGTGTCAGTGCTAGTTTGGTTATTTTATGCTGACCGGATTAGTTATTAGAAAATTGGAAATAAAATCAAAATGAGAGAGGGAGGGGGGGGGGGGGGCAACTACATCTTGCATGGGATCTTACGAACTCTTTTAGATGGGTTACGTGACTCCAATTAGGGGTATGCAAAAGAACCGGGACTCTGGCCCAAACCGCTCGGATGCAGACCGGAATTGCCCGAAACCAGTGGTTCTTGAGGAAACCAGTCCAGTTCCCGGTTATAATTTATGGGAACCGATGGATACCGATCCGGTTCCCAGTTCCATGGGCAAATCTGCCCACCCGGACCGAACCGATTATGTTATAATAATATATTAATTTTTAATATTAAAATAAATTTCAAAATTACTAATTAGCAAACCTAAATTCTAGGGCTCCATCTCCTCTCATGGTTTCCATGTTTTTATAAGAATTTAGTAAAGTGTGTAAGCTGCCTTTCAAAGAACTCATCAAATGGCTCATTCAAATGATACTTCCAGGACTCACATAGGACATTGTGTTCAAGAATATATAGAGTGCCGGTGGAATTATTTCTATAGAAAGAATTTAGTAAAGGGATAAATGAAAAGACGATCTACATATGACAATAATCCAGAACCTTGAATTTAAAGAATAGGAAAAAAAAAAACATATTTCTCTTCTTTGGTAGTTTTAAACTGAAATAATTCAAAAAATAGGAAAAAAAACTTATTCCTCTTCTTTGATAGTTTTTTTCCAATTAAAAAAAAATGGTACCCTTAATTAAGTCGATTCGATTTAAAGAAAAATATTACTCGATATGAAGAGTGCTTATGGCGAGATTTGAAAAACAATATTATTATTAGTGAGACCGGTTCCATGGATTCACTCGAACCGGACCACTGGTCCATCCGGTTCCCGAGTGGATCCATGCAACTAACGGATGGTTCTCTTCCGGTTCCAATTTTTTTAAACCGGTCATTAGCGGACGGTTTTCAATTTTAGGCCGGAACCGACCACCCGAACCATGCATACCCCTAACTCCAACCATGCGACAGCAAAGGTCGATGCGTGTCGAGTCCAATTGTCAGGGGGTCATGTGATTCCAGTGATGCTTTGCCTCTAGGATTGGATCTACATCTCCGATGAACATATTTTTATTTCTTTTCTCAAAATTTGCTCGTTTTTGAATTTTTTTTTAATAATCATATACATTGTTTAGTTTTGCATTTTGTTTTAAAAAATTTTTTGAAGGCCGCATCGGCATTTAATGGAGAATTGACAATCACATCAACATTTCCGTCCATAATTTTTGACAGAAGGATCGATTCAAACAAAAGAACACATAGTTTAGGACCCAATTTTCAAAAAATAAAAAGTTCAAAAATCTAAATGAATAATTTGGAAAAGTTTGGGTAGCTCTGATGCCTTTTTCTCATTCAAATATAATAGGTCGAGGAAAATTGAAAAAGATAAAAGGATGGGTAGTTATATGTCAATCGATTATCCTTTTTGAACTTTTCAGTTTTTTTTTTTTTTGGGGGTCTCGAAACATATATCTTGTATAATAAATCAATTTTGTTTCATGGAAAAGAAGAGGGAAGCGGTTACCAATAAGAATCTCATTTCCTTCTATGCAATATATACACACACACATATAGATAGATGATAACTTAAATGTTGTGCTTGGAAACGACGGAGGGGGAGAAAAATGGTAAGTAGGGAGTTGATCATATCTTAAAATTCTCTTCCCCATATTCTTCTCTCAGAAATTTCAAAATTCGCTAATTTCCGCACCCATATTCATTCTCCACATGTTCGTCCTTTATGCAAACAGAGCATGCACACGCATACGTTCCAAAATTACACGTAATTTATGTGCCCTTTGTCTTAAAGCCAAACAAAACCTCATAGAAAAAAGAAGAAGAAGAAGCCAGTTTTGAAATTTGTTAAAAAAAATAGTTAATACCACAAAAAAATCTTAAATTAGTAAATCTATGACAAATTTGCCCCAAAACAATTTCTTGACCATAAAAAATCTTAAATTAGTAAATATATGACAAATTTACCATCCGTTTAGTTTTTGTTAAATTTTACTATCAAATTATCGAGTTGGATTATACGCGATAATTGATAAGTGTATATTTTGGGGTTTTATTCTCCATTTATTACATGTGTAGACGGCCTATAATTTTCCATGATATTAATTCAAGAGAGTAAATATATCATGTGTATATCAAATCAGGGTTTTAAAATTTAATTTTAGGTAAATTTGTCATCAATTTTATTACTTTAAAAATTTTCGTGGTATTAACTTCAAAAAAAATATAAAACTTGTTTAAATTATAAAAAAGATATGAAAATACATATGGTGGTTTTGTAGATGATAAGGTTGGTGTAACGGAAGACGTGACAAAGCATCGGATGGCATATTCGTGTCGATGCCGCTAAAAACCGAGGCCGTCCACAAACGTAACAACACCTGTCGAGATAACCGGATCTTCCTGTCCGAAACTGATCTCTCTCTCTCTCGTCTCTGGAGGCTTCGGAGCCATCATAGAATCGCGTTTTCACGTACGACGTGTACTACCCTAAACTCCTCCCGACCCGACTCGACCCGACCCGACCCGACCAGCGGCTCCTGGGGGAGTCGGTAGCGGCCAGCGTTGTACTGCAATTTTTATCTCGCTCGTACCAACCCCCGCCTGAAACCATCGAACGACCTTCTGACGTGGCAGAATCAACGATCCTCCGGCCACAGAAACCAAGACGATCCTTTTGCGCGTGGTGTGGTGAGCACACTCTATAGTCTATACCCCTATTGACTCGACATCGGAGTTCCTGCGTCTCCTTCGATTGGATCCTAGCGAGGGCGAGAAATGGCGACCGCCACCGCTGCCGCCACCGCGCCACTCTCAAACGGTTTCTTGCTGCGGCGAGGTCGTCCTCCTCTCATATATCATCACAAGATCGACTCTCTCTCTCTCTCGCTCTCGCTCCGCACTTGTGATTCTTTGACAGCGCGTTCTTGACGATGATTCTGTGACTGAGTTGCAGGGCCAAACGAAGGTGCGAAATCGGCTCGAAGCTTGCAATGGACGAAGAACCAGCGCCAGGTATGGAGTTAAGAGCATCGCGCCGTTTTCTTATCGGTTTCGACTCTCGAAGATTAGCAGTGTCTTGATTGGTTTGAAATGGGATAATCTAGCAGATTAGCTCCTTCGTTTGCGGTTATTTTTTTTACCTTTTGCTTGTCCTCGATTAATTGATAATCTCGAATGCCCCTTGATAGTGGAGACGCGTTCTTCGTGTGCTGCAGAGCGCGAGTTCGAGGAGGTTCGGGGCGGCTGTGATTACTGCGAAATTCGACCTCAAGCCCCCTCCATATCCCCTGGTAACACGTTACCTGTCATTTGTCGAAGAATCTTATGTAGATAAAATGTCGAAAGCCTTCGGGAACAGATTAGCCAATGCGAAAGAGGAACGTGAGAAATCGCACACGATTCCATTCCTTGCACGGTAGAATTCCTGAATTTGACAATTTGCCTTTATCTTATCGATCCTCTGTCGTAGAATGCGCTGGAGCCGCACATGAGCGAGAACACCCTGTCGTTTCACTGGGGAAAGCATCACAGAGCCTACGTCGACAATCTGAACAAGCAGATAGTCGGGACGGAGCTGGAAGCCAAGTCGTTGGAGGACATTGTAGTTCAGACATACAACAACGGCGACCTTCTTCCTCCGTTCAATAATGCTGCACAGGTATGGTTATCTGGACCTAACATAATCGTTTGAGATGCCCATCTGATGAGATGATTGCGTGGAGACGAAATGAAAATACCCGACACCGATGGTCGCGTGACTATATAAATTCTTTTGAGCTCAGTGCAGCATCATTTTGATTTTTCTGATGTCGAGGTAAAATTGCAATCATCCTGTACTTTAATGCGATCATATGCTACATATCAGGCCAAAAAACCGTGCATCAAAGTTGGACATATATATGGTAACAACACAGAATCCTATAGCCAAGTTCAAACGATGTCTAATCCTCACTCTCAGTCCCGCCACTCAAAACAATTGTGGCGATGCTTCTTTGTCTACCCTTTTAATTTCAGTTTTGCACTATTAATTAAATCACTTGCAGATCTGGAACCATGACTTCTTTTGGGAATCAATGAAACCGGGTGGCGGAGGAAAGCCATCTGGAGAACTTCTGAAGTTGATTGAGAGAGACTTCGGTTCTTTCGAGAAGTTGTGTGATGAGTTGAGAGCAGCTGCTGCCACGCAGTTCGGTTCTGGCTGGGCTTGGCTTGCTTGTGAGTGAATTAGACCCTTTTCTACGTGCATTTCTTTTAACAGGGTCGCACTGTTCATAGGACAGAAAAATTAATAGGGCTTTGTTGTCGTAAATACAGTTAATCCCCGTCCATCAGATGGGAAGGAGCTTCTGGTAGTGAAGAGTCCCAATGCTGTGAATCCCCTGGTTCTGGGCTACATAGTAAGTGATATCCTCCTAGTGTGACTGTGAGGCACATCCTCTTCGAGTTTCTGGTTGATAGTAGTACGGTTTCCTCAAGCGATTTGCAAATTACCAAGCAATCACTGTGACATTAGCTGTATTTTAGCTGATGTATGTTGCTTTGCACGAATGATCTAACAATATTTTTGTGGACTTCTTGCAGCCAATCCTCACGATTGACGTATGGGAGGTAAGGGAATTGTAGTGATTGTACCCTGTGCTTGTTCTTCTTCACTATCAATTTTGTCCTTGAGCTCCGTCTCTCAAATTCTTGCCAAAGAGACAGCATATCTATGAAGTTACTAACTCTTCAAAACTTTTTTTTGGGTTGCAGCATGCTTACTACCTTGACTATCAGGTTAGGTTAATTCACTGTTGCTCCTTCATACAGAAGATCATGTTGCAAAATCTGATATAGATGGTCAAAGGTAGTCTAACATCTTAACCAAATCTGTCTTGTGAGTTCTTGCAGAACCGACGGCCTGATTACATATCAATCTTCATGGAGAAGCTTGTTTCATGGGAATCAACTAGTTCTAGACTTGAGGTTGCCAAGTCTCAAGCTGCTTAAAATGAGACGTGGAAGAAGAGAGAAGGGGTGGTACTGATTCTAGTTATACATCTCTGCTGAAGATGTTCAGAAGCTCGAGATTTTCATCATCATCATCTTCTTGTTTTTTGCCCGAAATGGTCCCATAATAACGGACCCCTTCCCTGTTCTCTCTTAGAGGACGTAGAGGGGAGACTGGACCGAAACTTGCCATCCCTTCTTTGTTGTTGTGAAAAATATCCAATATTTTGCGCCGAATCTATGAGGTGGGCTTGCTTGTGCTCTGTCCAGCTATTTAGCGATCATTCTACTTTCCCATTCCGGCTAATATTTAAGAAACTTGACCTGCATAGGTCTTGGACGCTTTCCATAGGATCTCTATAAATGTTCCATGATGATCAACTCCGGCATTTTCATGGTATGAAAGATGGGAAATTGTCCTGACCATTGTCATAGGAAGGGGTGCAGGCAAACTAAAGACCGGGTTAGGAGAAGCTCACGCTGACGACCCTAAGAGCAAACTGCAAGAAACGGCCTGAAATGGCTCTGCAGAACACGCATAATCAAAAGATAATATACGATGGAAATTCTGGATTAGGAACAATGATATAACTAGGAGACTTCCCCATCTTTCAAAGTGTCAATGTGTTATAGTAACTTGGTACTTTTTTTTTGTGGTTTTCGAAAAAGCAAAATTGATCCATTAATCTGAAGTTACAAACTCTTCAAAAATTTTGAATTTTCTATTTTCTAAGGGTGATTGGTCTCAAGCTATGGTGATTATCACCGTAAAACCTAATATTGAGACGGACGGAGAACATGAATAGAGGATGAGGATACAAGACCAAATCATGAGAGAGAAATAGAGACACACCTCAAGCATGGTATGGTTGGGATGGTCGATGGCAACAAGATAGTGAGACCGTGGTGGTGCTGCACGAGAGGCCGAGAGCGAACTAACCACCTGAAGCTGGCTGGTTCATTCCAATTTCGATCTGATTTCCAGTTTAACTCGGAACCGACGCTTTTCCCTAGCATTTTCCACACCCGTCTTCCTTCCCGACACTTTCATCCTTTCCTTTCTCCAAACATAGCATACACACTCACACCCTTTGTCGGCAAAAAAGATAAATAAACAAATAAAAGAAAAAGCCAGTTTTGAACTTTTGATAAAAAAAAAAAAAAATCGACCAAAAAAAAAACTTTTGATCAAGTGAAAAACAGCATACTTTAAATTTTGAAAAGGATATGAAAATGTAAATGGTGGTTTTAAATGCTAATTTAGGTGGTATGGATGCTGCGATGAAGTAGCGGAAGACATTTCGTTAAAAAAAACGCCACACGCTTGCAAAGGCAAGGCATGCTCGTGTGTTGATGACAAGTGTAAGCAGTTCAACGTCTAGTACAACGTACTACACCTTCCTCCCATGCAGCGGTGAGATAATGGGGAGTACAGTGTACTGCCCTTTCATCTCCTACCAACCCCCACCCCATCAACACTCACCCCCGAAGCGGCAGAACACGCCAACGTTGTTGACTTGACATCGGAGTTCCCTCCGTCTCCTTCGATTCCGTCCCAAGAAACCGCAAGCAAATGGCGACGGCGACCCCTGCTGCAAAGCTCGAGCTCAAGCCTCCTCCATATCCCCTGGTAACAAGATCCCGTGATCGGTCAAAGCATGTCGCTGAACCGGGATTTAAGCTGAATTCCTCTAGACTATGACTTTTTGTTGCTTTCGTCTTGTCGATCGTTCCGTTGTAGGATGCGCTGGAACCACACATGAGCGCCAACACCCTGTCGTATCACTGGGGAAAGCACCACAGATCTTACGTCGATAACCTGAACAAGCAGATCCTGGGGACGGAGCTGCACGGGAAGTCCTTGGAGGACGTCATAGTTCAGACGTACAACAACGGCGACCTTCATCCTGCGTTCAATAATGCTGCTCAGGTATGGGGTGATCTGGCCTACCCATTTGTTTGAGACGTCTCTCTGATGGGATTGATCGTGTGGAGACGGATGAAAACACACCATCCCGGTGTCGCGTGACTGTAAATTGTCCGATGTCGAGGTGAAATTGCCATGGTCATGTACTTCGATATGATCGCCTGTGATATATAGGCCAAAAATTCCGAGTTGAAGGGATCGCTTATCCTCACTCTCAGTCCCTCTACTCAGACAATTCTAGTGATGCTTCATTAGGTTTTTGTCTAGCCATCTAATCACAGTTCTGCACTCTTGATCGAATCACTTGCAGGTCTGGAACCACGACTTCTTTTGGGATTCAATGAAACCGGGCGGCGGAGGGAAGCCCTCTGGCGAACTCCTGAAGTTGATCGAGAGAGATTTCGGTTCCTTCGAGAAATTCGCTGAAGAGTTCAGGGCAGCTGCCGCCACGCAGTTCGGTTCTGGCTGGGCTTGGCTTGTTTGTGAGTGAATCCTACCCTTGTACATGCATTTCTTTCAAGAGAGTGGCACTGTTTGGGACTGTCCATCGTAGCGTTTCATAGGACTGAGAAAGATTACTAGTGCTTTGCCGTCGTAAATGCAGTTAATCCCCGTCCATCGGATGGAAAGGAGCTTGTAGTGTTGAAGACTCCCAATGCTGTGAATCCCCTGGTTCTGGGATCCACGGTAAGTGATATCCTCCTAGTGCGGGGCACACCCTCTTCCGAGTTTCTGGTTGAAAGCAGTTCGTTTTTCTCAAGCAAGCTTGCGAATTAACAAGCAGTTCCTGTGACGTCAGCTCTAGGTTTTGGTCACAAATGTTGCTCTGCAAGAATGATCTAAGGATGGTTTTTGTTGAATTTTTGCAGGCGCTCCTCACGATTGACGTATGGGAGGTAAGGAAATTGTAGTGATTGTACCTCGTGCTTTTGTTCTTCTTCATTATCATTCTTGTCCCTGAGCTCCGTCTCTCAAAATTCTTGCCCAAGAGACGGCAAATCTATGAAGTCACTAACCCTTCCAAATTTTTATTTGGGTTGCAGCATGCATACTACCTTGACTATCAGGTTAGGCTCCTTCGCAGTTGCTCCCCAATGCAGAAATTCATGCTGCAAAATCTGATATAGACGGTCAAGGGTAGTCTAACTTCTTAACCACCTCTTTCCTATGAGTTCTTGCAGAACCGACGGCCTTATTACATATCAATCTTCATGGAGAAGCTCGTTTCCTGGGACGCAGTTAGCGCTAAGCTTGAGGTTGCCAAGGCTCAAGCTGCTTAAAACGAGACGATGAAGAAGAGAGAAGGGGTGGTACTGAGTCTAGTTATGCTTTTCTACTGAAGATGTTCAGAAGCACAATATTTTTCGTCGTCTTCTTCAAACCTGGTTTTTGCCCGAATAAGGTCCCGCGATGACGGACCAAAACTGGCCATCCTTTCTTTGTTGCTGTGTGAAATATCCAATATATTCCTGCAATCTATGTGGTGCCATTCCTTGTGCTCCGTCCAGCTACCTAGGGCATGTTTGGGGATTATTATATTTTCGCAAACAATTTTTGTTCAGAAATAATTTTTTTCGGATTCTATTTTCAAAACAAGTTTTCAAACGCGTTTGATAAATTTATATTCTCGGAATAGAAAAAGAATAGGAATATATTTAATAGAAAAAGCGACATTTAATTTTTTTGTTATGTGAATTTTTTTTTAAATTTTTTTGAATAATTTTATGAGATTTTTTTTTTCTTTTTTTCTTCCTTCTCTAGCCCGTCACTAAGTCATCATCAAGCTTAGCGCTCGTTAGAGAAGAAAGAAGAAAAAAATAAAAGAAAAAAAAAGAAAAAAAGAAAATGACTTGATTCTAATATTGTTTGCGGGAAAAAAATCTTTTTCTAATTTTTTATCATGTTGCAAATCTATTCTTAAGAGTAAATCTATGTCAGAGAGTAGAAAAATTAGTTGACGTTATTAAATGGATTTCTATTCTTTTATTATTTCGAGGAATAGAAAAACATAATAAGCCATTAGTCAGTTCCTAAACAGGTCCTTAACAAATGTTCCATTCCTGTTTTGGCCACTTGTTAAAGAAACTTGACCTGCATAGCGTTATTATGACCAATTAATTCTATAAAAGATGAAAAAATATGTCCAGTCATCTAGAGACAGAGTTCCCAAATCAAAACTCAAAAATGTGATTTCTAAGATTGAGCTAACAACCCATTAATGTCAATCGCATATATTTTATTTTGAATTTATTATCTTTTATTTTGTTTTTGATTCTATAAACAAGCATGTATATAGTATACGACAACCCAATAAATTGATGTAATGATACCATCATGGCCAAAAATATCACCCTAATAAACTACCTCCGCTAATATCTCGACCCTAATTGATATCAACACAGCCTCCCAACTCCCTGTCAAGCGCTCACCGTCCATGGCTTTGGTCGGTTCATGTACTTGCTCATGGGGTACGATCTTTTGGGGTACATCAACGGTGTGCTATTTTATCTTATTTTTTACCATGCAATTCATCAGTTCATGTCCTTTCTACATTGATTTTATGTTATTTCCGTTTATCATTTTACAAAATATACTCAGTTATATCCACTTCAATGAAAATCTAATGTCCATGCTCTCTGTATTAAATTCAATTTCTTGTTGAAAATCTCTTTAGTGAAAAAACTATGACAATTTATTTTGATGGTAGAGGTGAATTCATCATATTTGACCATTTTTTTCTCCCATCACGGCATTGCTCATTTTGTTATCACACCTTATACTCCTCAACATAATGAATTCGCTAAACATTGCGATCCATCAACATAATATTGAATCGACTTCACCATTCTCTCTCGGACTTCCATTTGATTAACGTTTTGGTCGCATGCCTTTCTCATTGCCACTTATTTAATAAATCGACCCTCCATACCAATTTTGAATTTTCGTTCCCCTTTCAAGGGAGACTTTCATTGAACTCTTGATTTTCGCAAACTTAGGGTCTTCAAGTGTTTGTGTCTTTCTTTCATGGTTAAAACCTTATGCTCGTCATAAACTTGCTCCAAAGTCTTGTTCTTTTGTGTTTCTTAGGTATTCCACTTAATACTATGCGTATAAATGTTTTAACCCAACTTCAAACAAAATATTTCACTTATTACAATGCTTCACCCTTCTTTCTCATGCTTTTGTTCTATTAAGTTTTGGTGGCGTGTCTTCTCACTACTATTTTTCTGATAGATCGACTCTTATACTAATTTTGGATTTTCGTTCCCCTTTCGGGATACTTCTTCATCGAACTCTTAATTATCGCAAACTCAGGGTCTACAGGTGTTTATATTTACAACATTAAAACCTTATGATCGTCATAAACTTGCTTCAAAGTCTTGTTCTCGTGTATTTCTTAGGTACTCCACTCAATACAATACGCATAAATGTTTTGACCGGACTTCAATGAAAATATTACTGAAGGGATGTCGTTTTCTATAAAGCTCAACCATCACACCACTAGCTGCAACAACATCGAAGCTATTTATCTTAGCGTGAATCCTATCTTTCACTCCTGGTTGAAGCATATTTCTATTGATTTTTCACTTTGTGCAAGATCATGTTCCCGATAGCCTCTTACAAATTTGTCATGTCCCCATCAAAGATCAATCCGTTCTAAGATAGGCATATCATTCCATCGTGCAAGGGCGTAATACAGAGATGATATTCTCAATTCAAAACTCAAATTGTAATTTCTAAGATTGAGCTAATAACCACAGATCCCAACTGCATATGTTCTAGTTTATTTGTTTTTTTATTATGTCCTAACTTGTTTTTGACTCTGTGAACATATACTTGTGCGTGTATAGATATCGTACAACAACTCAATGAAACTAATCCTTTGACTTTGCTATTCATCATCATTTTGATAGGAAGTGATGTTGATAAAGTTAGGGGTGATCGATTCTAAAATGAGTCAATTCTCACCATAAAATATGGAACTTACACAATCAAGATCAGTTTGTGGAATTGAACCCTAGAACCAATTAGGATCACTAGGACCCCATCAGGTGTTTATTTATTTCTTCGTTTCTTTTAAACTTGAATGAAGTTTAATGTCACGCCTTTATTATCCCCCTTCTTCAAGTTGGGGAGTTTTAAGAAAGACAAATGCTACAAAACACCCTAAGTTATACTCGTTGTGACATAAATACCCAAAACTTTTCTTTGCGTCACCTATAGAATAAAAGTCCATTGTGATATAAATACCCCCAACTTTTTGTGTTACAAAAAAATCAAAATTTATACACATGTAACCTATATATTTGCTATTTCAATTCCATCTAGGGAACCACTGGGTTTACCCCAATAGCTACTTTTCCTACATGGAAGGGGAGGTGGGGGTTCGAATTCCCACATTCTCAGGAGGGTGGGGTATGGACAATTTAGTTTTAAGTATGAGTTTCGACTCTCACGCCTCTTAAAGGAGATAATGCAAAAATTTGAGAGTTACAAGGTATATTTGTCTCGCTAATATAAATTTGAGGTTTTTGATAAGAACAAATTGGGGAATTTGTGTCACAATGTGTAAGTTTAAGTTTTCAGTGACATAAAAAAAAGTTCAAGGTATTTATATCACAATGGGCATTATTATGATTTTCTGTGATATCATAAGAAGGAAGAGAAAAAGCCAAGACTTGAACTCAACTGAATTTTTCTTCATTTTCCTATGTGCAAATATGTTGAAGAGTATTTTCTTTTGGTCTCCAATAAGTAAAATTCAGAAGATGGGTCTTTTAGAATCCTTCATTATCTCCACCACAAGATTTCTCCACATAGACACATACAAGAAAGGGCAAAAAAATAATAATAATCATGAAATCAAGCCAATACAAGAGCAAAAGAGGGAATAGGGAGGAACCGAGGGAACTGGACCTATTTTCGTGGGCCAGTTCAGTCCGATTTCCGGGCTGAACTGACACTATTGAACTAGGATTAGTGCTCACCCCTAGATGAAATAAAGACTGGGTCAGAAGCTCATGCTGACAACTCCTAAGAGTATAGTGTAAGAAACGGCTTGAAATGGCTCTGCTAAACGCTGATGATCAACAATAAAACAGGGGAATTCATAAGAGTCATATCTGAGAAAACAGAGGTGGACGTGGATGCACTTCGAGAATCACATGCGAAGGAAGCTCTAGTAACCAGTTGATTCCATATACTGAATGCTAAAAGAACAAGTGAAGCCCCGAAAAATTGCCAACAAAAGAAAATGGGCGAAACGCACAGATGCCCTATAGTCAAGATCCACCTGGCCAAAAGACGTAGTAACACAGATAAAGGGAAATTGATTACAATGGTTGTCTGAGTATAAGAGAACACATGGTAGAGCACTCCACCGGAAGTTCAGTCTCTCAAGAAGCCTCTACCATCGATTCAGGAAGTGGAAAGCCTGTAAATAAGCTATCGCTCTGGCGGTTCTGTCCTGATTTAACCGTTTTTTTCTAATGAATGAACATTTCATGGAGCACCTTATAACTACAAAACCAGGGTATCTGATAATGTTTAGCTTTGTCCCACAACAACTCAGAGAAACAGCAGAGGATTAGCCATCCGTTTAGACCCACTGACAGCCTCATTGTGAATACTGGCTGGGTGCACTCATGTATGCGAGCATCCATGTTGAGCCAGTCATGTAAGACGTGACAGTTTTTGCTTGATTGAGTTCCATTTTCTATTGAACTTAACCATCATTCTACTGCATTCCAGTCTGCACGGTGATCCTATATAAGAGTGGATGGAGTCAAAAGGGGAGATTTGCACATTGAATTCCTTCACTGTTCTATGATGTAGAAAAAGAACCTCAGATAACAAACTGCCAGAAAGTTCCATCCGCAGGTGGCAAACACACTCAACACAAATCCTAGAGAAGCAGTTCGAACATTGACAATAACAAAATTTACGAACATTATAGTTGATTAAAACTTTCGACTAGACAACCCAGCATCTCTCAGCTCCCATGCTGGTCTTGTCTCCCTTGCGATATCATTCTTGATTGCCTGTTGTAGAGGCTTAATGATGAAGAAGTACTGTTAACAACCAAACAAAACGACAAAGAGCTTGCATCAACTACTGTCTGGTGGATGATGTGGAAAAGAGCAATATGACAGTCCCGTAGCAACTTACTTGGAATGCAAAAATTAATGGTATAAATTGTTTCCATCTCCTATTGGGGTCCAGCCCTTCAATCAGCTTCTTGTTTACCAATGTAGCTTTGCTTCCATTTAATGCGACCTCCGTGATTGTTTTAACTAAATTGGGAATCCAAGCTGTTCCACAAGGAAGAACCTATGTGCAGAAGGCACACAATAAATTTCGTCAATGGCTGCTCAGACAACCAAATCATAAACAATAAAAAGGTGATAACTCATGGTGAATAGTGTCTGACCTTTTCATTGTTTTCATTCTTATTACATCTCCCACTGTTCTCAACCAAGGCAACAGGAATGGCATCACCCTGGCAATAACAAATAAAAATTGAATAATCTCTTAAGACGAAATTTTATGCATTACAATACAAGTGGCAAAGAATCGATGTTGAGAGAAATCTCTGAGAAAACATATGAAAGTTGTACGCTATAGGTTGAGCACAAGGCTCATCAGGGAAAAAGCTGAGGGGCTAAATTTTAGGTAAAGACCAGTGTACCCAGGTATCTTGTTTCTTTATCCTGGCTCCAGATCGAACAATTTTAAGAAGGGCATCTGATCTTCTAGCAAAGAAAACATCATATTCCAGGCCATCTGGTGGCGAGAGCTGAGCATGCGTTAGGACAACCAAGGCTCTTTTCCATATCTCTTTACCAAAACTCTCTGTAATGGCCTTAACGATCTGCTTGTCCAAGTTATCCACCCTATATGTATCCAATCGGTCCACATAGAGGAGAATGTCTATGGTCTTGTTCATAAGGAAGCTGCACAGAACGGAAAGAAACATCAGACAATCCAAATAAGTCAAGAGAATTGATGGATGAAGCCAAGACCAACCGCTTTATATTCTCAAGAGTCTGGTCATTAACATATCCCCCCTCTATGAGCCCAGGAGTGTCAACAACATTGAGCGTAAAACCAGCCCTCGAGCGTGAAACCATCACAGGTCTTGGAATTTCTGACTACAAGACAAGTATTATGTATTAGACTACCGCAACAGCATCGACATGGATTAAAACAAAACCATGTACCTGAAAAGCGCTGACGGCAACAGCCCTCTCCCCTATAATTGAATTAACAGTGGACGATTTTCCGACACCTCCCTTCCCAATCACCATGATTGTCAAGGTGCTGACATTCTGCGAGAATGGCACAAAAATTATGTCCCCCAAGAAATGAAAGCGCAGAACCGCTCGAGGAGCATGCTACTGCATTGGAAACTTATTCCACCGCAACAGGCATTATCTAAGCATGTGAAATTAGCCGTTCAGGCATTTCCATTCGCACATAATAATAATAATCTTTTGAACTGGTTCGAGACAGAAGGCCATGAAGTAACATATATCGGCAAAAGAGGACGAACCCCACACATGTGACGAAACCATGCTTTTCAAAACATCCGAACAGGGACCGCAGCGCAAGCACAAAACGCAAGAAACGCTAGGCGGGCACTCACGGCATCGCAATTCACTCGCTAACGTGCTTGCAAAACCGAACCAAAAACATTTGTATAGGCATCAATATCGGAAAATTAAGAAGCGAAACCTCCTGCTTGAGTTTGCCGAGCAATTCAAGCAACTTGGTCTGAGTGGCAGCCGGAAACTGCTGAATCCCCGTCCATTCGCGAATGAGTTGGGACGCCATGGCAGCCGAACGGGCAAGAAGGCTTCGGAGAAACGTATGAAGGGCGAGGTGAAGGAGAAGAAGACGAGGCGGGCGTCCCGAACAGAGCGAAGATGAACCCTAAAGCCCTGGACGGAAGCGAAGACCAGCTGGAGAATGCTACGGTGATGAACGATGAACGATGAACGATGAACGTTCGGGATCCTTGCGCTCTCTGTTGAGAGCAGAGAGCTGGGATGGCCTTATCGGCTGGAGGAGCCGTTGAATCCGTCTTGTCTTCCGCCTATTTATATCCGCTCGAGGCGGCGAGTCGGGTCGAGCCGCCTCGCGAGCGTCTTTTTCTGTTGCGGGTTTCGGGTCGGTTCGGTTCGGTTATGACCCAAGCCCCATGGGCCTGGCATTTGCTTTCACACATTCGGTGGGTATATAATTGAAACGCTCATTTCTTTCTTACGGGGTTTATGAGGAACTTCTCAATGGGAGAAGTAAGATGTGAAGGGGTGAATTTCACCAGTGGTCACTAAACTTTAGAATGATTTCATCATTAGATCATTGAGTTTTAATTTCTTTCAATCAAATCAATTAGGCTTATGTTTTTTTTTTTTTAATTTTGTGCATTTTTGGATAGGATATGAGCCGATAAATTACTAATCGGACAATTATGTGATATTTTGAAAGTCGACCGTGTGTCCATCACATAAACCTTTTACCAAAAATTTACTCAAATTTTGACCAATGTTTCATTTATAAAAAGTTAAAAGTATTATGTATTAAGGGATGGAATTCGAACTTCAACTACCTGATTGCAAAATCCACTAAAATCTAGCCATGGAATTTACCCGAGCTGTTGATTATTACAAAAATAAGTTTTTCATGTTGGTTGTTGCATTTCTTCATCAGTATCATTGGTTCATCCAAGAAATAGATCGATTTTAAGAAGCATTGCTTTGATTTCTAGTTTCATAAATTAAGAATTGATCCCTCTTAAATGGGACTGCCAAAAAACCGATCACCCTTAGATCACCCCCGGCTCCCATCCCATTCAACTGTCATGCCCAAGTTTGATTGGCCGTCTCATTATTCTGAAGGCCCAATTCTCGATAACCGGCAATTGACCCGACCCGAATCGTTGACCCACTACAACCGTCCTCTGCATTTTGGCTAACCGGGAAAAAAAGAAAAGAAAAAAAAAAAGGAGGGCGGTAACAGCCGCAGAGCATTCCATAATCTTCCAAAACATATAGAAAAAATTAAATTTTTGGTATATTTCATTTTCCAAAACAAGCCAAGTTCATTTTCTTTTCCCTAAATTCTTTACTTGCGCTGCGGTGGTGGCGATGGTTACGACCACAAGCCTCCCTTGGAACCCCGCTCTGCCCGCCCGACCCCGTCGCCTCCGGCCCGCGCGCCTCCCCACCCTCCTCCGCGGCGCCGCGCCGCGCCCCCGTCCTCGCCTTCCAGCGCAGCGACTTGAACCACTTCGCCCAGCGAGTCGCCTCGGGCGAGGCCTGGAGGGACGCATGGCGGAGCGCCAACGACCGCTTCGAGCTCTTCATCTTCGAGGCCAGGAAGACCGCCGAGCGCATCGACCGCCGCTACTCCGTCTCCCGGCGGCTCGGCGCCGTGGCTCAATCGGCGTCCGATAGAGCGCGGGAGATCGACCGCGAGTTCGAGATCGGACAGCGGTGGCGGACTTTCTCTCTGGATTTCAGCAGGAACTGGCCGAGGGTAAGCACTTAATCGCGGTTGTGTGGGAGACGAGCTGGTGGTTCTTGCTGTAGCTAATCTCAGTAGTGCGTGAGACGAGCCTATGAGCTCCGCGTCTTCTTTTTATTGTTTTCTACTCGTTTTGATTGGATGAGGAAATGATGCAAATGAAAATGACGTTCACTGCCGTTAGGTGCTTTATGTGCAGCGGAATTGCTTGTGAATTGATTCTCTGCTTGTGTATGGATGACGTTTTTAAGCTTAGTCGGTTCATTTTATAGTGGAAGAGGTTGAGATGTTATCCTGCCCTTGTATTTGGCAAAACTTCTGAGCTCCTTCGTAATTTCTGAGAATTGTGAAATTGAATTGGCCAGTGTTGGCTTCTCGTGGAGTAGCAAGAAGTAATGCTTGTTCAAAAGCAAAAGAGGACCTTGTTGGAGATGCTCTGCTTTTGCTTGGTTTGGATGGTTGGAAGAGTGATGAATGACATGCACCCTGTTGGAGTTTATGTTGCATAGGATTGTAATGAAATTGTTGCTTTGTGTTTCCATTTCCTCTACTTGTGCTACGATTCCAAGGCTTTAGGGCAAGTTTCTGTATTTGCACCTCCAGACGATATAATCCAGATTTTGTTTTTAAATATTCTGTCAATGGAGAGAAATTGACGTTACCGTTGCAGCGTTAAAATGGGGAAGGATTCAGTTCAAGTTGTACCAAGAGAGTACCTTCCCATTTACATCGGACATTTATGAGAAAAAGATCTCACTTACTCAAAGAAATCACTTACTTTCAGACTCAACCTAGAAATAATTGTGAAAGATGTCGCTCTCCCCTTCATTGGAATTTGTTTTAGTTCTCTCCTTCTCCTAGTTAGCCAGAAGTCCACTAATGTTCGCAAGTTTTCTGCAAATTGCATGGCCTCCCCTGCCCCCCCCCCCCCCCTTTTTCTTTTCTCTGTTCTTGATGTTTGTATTTATACTGAGAAGCTCTTTTTTTCTTTCACTTGCAGTACAGAAGGGAGCTCAGTGATTTTTGGAGACGCCACTAGGAAGAGGCTTTGCAGTGAGTATCATCTGTAACTTGAAAATTACATGTTTATCCTGATGGTTTGTGTGATTTATTTCTTCATGATACCTCTAGAAAATTGACAAGGAAGATGTAGTCTGAGTGTATAACTCTTCCTCTCACCCTCAATGATTCAGGGTTATCTGCTTTTCCCCTAGAGGAATTTGATTCTCTTGTCCAGAGTTGGTTCTTATTGAGTAGATAATTGGGTAACTCCAAGATTCTTGAGTTGAGCAGTCCATCCATTTACCTTTATCTGCATCACGTCTTGCTTGTTCTTGTTCCTATCAGATTCTCAGTCCGTGTATTTTTTGCTCAAAGATTCTTTTGCCAATTGATGGCTCACATTCTATCTGTTTCCTGGCCCTTGTCTGTAGACAATCTTTTTCCTCTGGTTTGCATTATCTGGATGGCTCTTCCGATGTCTGATACTTGCTACCTGGATTCTGCCTTTTGCTGGTCCCCTTCTCATTGGAACAGTTGCCAATAATCTCATCATCAAGGTATTTATTTTACCTTTACTTTTTTAATTAAAAGCATTACATTGCATTTTAAATGTCTAATGCATGTGTATTGTAGGGCAGGGTTTCTTCTACTATTTCTGTGTAGGTATATTGAGAATGGTTCACATATTTGATATATTAAATGATGTGACAGATTACAAGTGGGCATTGCAACAAGTGGTTGTATTAAACACCCAATTAAAGTCTACCACACCAACTTAACATGTTTTCTCAATGAGTCTTAAGTGTGTTTGAAAACTCTCCAGTGACTTTGAAAGTTTTCTATGTGAAGGATATATATTCTGGTTGCTATGGAAGATTTAATTTTTGCGAGTCCCCAGTTGTCTTTCTTTTTGGGGCTGGAGAGTCGTCAGTTGGTTTACTCTTTGGAACTTCAACTTCTAGATATTAATTATGATCCCATATCGAACAGAGAGATAGTTTAATAGCGATCCATGATAATAATAAGTAAGGATTTCGGAAGACTATACATTGAAACGGGAGAAAGAGTTGTCTCAAACCGTAAAGTCACCTCCTTAATTTCATATTTAGTTCACTATAATGGGGCGGGAAGGGCTTCTCTTCCTGCCTCTGAGTTAGTTTTCTGTCTATATTTGAACACTATTTAGTTGGAATGTATGTTTCTCTTCCCCACATGAAACCCAGTGTCAATAGTATTGTTCCCCTGGCATTAAAATTCCGTAATTCAAAGAGAGAAGTCTAAAATTTATTTTGTTCTTTAGTTGTGTACTGAGTTCTTAGAAGCGACAGTGATTGGGTTGAGAAATGTTAGAGAAAGAGAAGTGCATGGAAGATAAAATTGAACACGTCACTCCACATCAGATTACCAACTGCTGTTTATCAATGAGCAATAAAGCAGATAATTCTCTATTGCATGTGCTGCAGTGGTAATTTTGGTTAAACTATTGCTATTAGAATCTGCAAAAGCAGTTCTATGTAAGATGTGAATGCACACGAAATATTTGAACTTTAGTGAACTTCTTGACTTGAAGCTCAGAGGAACTTGTCTTCTAGGATTTCTGAAACTTCTGACCTTGTGATGGCCACAGGGTGCTTGTCCAGCTTGTAAAAGGCAGTTTGTTGGATACAAAAACCAAATTGTTCGTTGTGCCAACTGTGGGAACATTGTATGGCAGCCGAAAGGGGACTTCTTTTCACGAGATGGGTTCTCAGGTGGTGGAAGACGCAACACTTCTTCAAAGTCTGAACCTGACATTATTGATGTTGAGTTTGAGGAGAAATAACAGGGTTTTATCAGTCCATGCGGCATAAGGAAGAAGAGAGAGCTTTTAAATGGCTCCATCTCTTTGGGCTCTTCTCCAAAGGTCCCTTTTTTAGAAGCTGCTTGATGTGTATCATAGTTCTCTCATGCCACAGGAAAGTAGAGGAAGTTAGATGTAAAAGCTTTCTGTTTCGGTCGAAACATTTGTATTTGTCACTCCTGTTCTCTGATAATGCGTCGCAGTTTGCCAATGTTAAGAATTTCCTTTAGTCTCATTGCTCGGTTTGCTAACTAACCGTGCGACACCGACAGAGCTTATCATTCATTTGAAAGGTTCTGTTAAAGATTTCATACCATTAGCGAAAGGTAACCCCCTATAAGTGGCTTCATCTATGGACAGGTGAGCGCTTTACAGACTGGGGCTCGGCATGGTTTGGTCTAAACTGCCGAGCTCAACTGAAATTGTAATTTTCATTCGGTTTGGGAATGTGGTTTTAAAACCCGGCAAATAAATAGAATGCGTACGGTTTGATTTTATTTCCAAACCAAACTATTCTCCAATGAGTTGCGTGTTCGGGGTTGGGACAGTTGTTGCTATGTCGAAGCTTCCCTCTAATCATTAGATGATAGCATGAGCTCTCTAGAGATTTAAGGGTGAACGATGGATGCATTGGATAAGAGGGGTGGTAAAAAATGAGGAATTCAATTCGGACAGTCTAGGTCCATATGATCTCAAGCTCTTATTTAGCTCAGTTCGGTTTATGTATCTCAGCTTAGTTCGGTTTATGTATCTCAGCTTAGTTCGCTTTCCGTATCAAACCGGACCAAACCGATACAAGAAACCTAACTGAAGTTGATAAATTTAAGAAAATGAGAATAATTAGGTGGAATCCTAATTTGTCACGAAAGTGAGATTTTTCAATCTCTTTAGCTTTTTGGGTTTCATAATTCTTTAAAGCTTCTGGGACAAAGATAATTACTTGAAGTTAATCGGCGTAAATAATCGAGTATTATTAGAATTCTGCTATTTTTACAAATACATGGATTGTATATTTTTTATAAGTGATAATTTGTTATTTGTACCTAATTACCGTAATTTGGTAGAAGATGAAAGAACGGCTCCAATTTCTTTGCACTAGCTTATAGGCCGGCGCATGTACTCCGTCTTAAGAAACTTTTCCTATTACAATGGTTAAATCATCTAGATAATTTTATATTTTTAAGATTTTTACATCTTTTATGAACTTTTATCTACCAGTCAATTTATGGTAGCGGTCAATCTTTGTACACCAAAATGCTACCAAAGTTTTGCAGTGGATCAAAATTAGGTTATTCATACAAGACTTTTTGTACTATTTTATTTCACAGCGACACTAGTAGAAGAGTAGCCCACTCATCCAATTTGAATTAGAGTTTTTAATCGAACTAACTGCTGGACTTGAATGACATAACGCCGTGAAACCTTGTTACAAAGTCTAATCAACATACAAAGAGGAAAGTTCTTATCTTCTATAGTAAAGTATTTGCAACAACATCAATTAAATTAAATTGACATGAGTTGTCACACAAAATATCTAAAAGGACATGGCTGGACTGTATGTTTAATTTCGCTTCCAACTTATACGGTTGCATGATTTTAATTTTCTTGTCTTTCTATGATATATATCATGATGGGTGAAGATGATGATTCTACCTTAAAACTATTATTTCAGTAGATTGTCCCAAGAAAATATGAATAATTACTTGGTGTATTTAGTTTGTCCAACCGTATAAGAGAATATTAATTTTTAATCTCGCCTCATAAATTAGAAGTTATTCTAGCAAGATCTTTTCTAATTTATTTATTTTATCTCGGTCTACAAATTAGAAGTTATTCCAGCAAGATCTCCCCTATTTTATTTATCTGTATTCGTTTCACGCGTGGTCGGGGACTCGGGGCAATCCACTCTTCTCTCTCACGTGCCCAGCTCTCGAAGCCCCGCCGCGCAGCGCGATCGCTCCGAGGAGGACGAAGTGCCTACCGGGGCGTACGCGACGGCGGACGAGAGTCCGTGCTCCTTCCGCCGCCTCTTCTCCTTGAAGTAGAGCCCAATTACCGATGCGAGCATCGAGCCCAGGCATTGCACTATTCACTGCGCTCGCTTTTAGCGCGTGCCCGAGTGGGTGAATCCGGGGGGGGGGGGGGGAGAGAGAGAGATTGGGTTCAGAGAAGGAGGCAGAAGACGAGTGAGGAGTAGAGGCCAATGGAGACCTCTCAAGAGGATGCTCCCGTCTTCCTCGATCGCCGCTCTCGAGCCACGAGAGGGAAGAGGCAAGTCCGGTGGCTCTTAATTTTGGTTTCTCAGCTAGAGGATTCGTCATTGATTGATGGAAAGTTACTTTCTTCCTTTTGGTGAAACTCGTTCGTTTATGATTTTTGTTCAGGATGACCAACTTGGTGGATGATGAAACGGAGCAGGACGAGCTGTTCTGGAACCAAGACGCTCTCAAAGAGGTGTGCTCCTGAATTCACTACTTCTAGTGTTAGTCAAAGTTAAGGATATCTGTGTATGCTTGGATTATTTTGTTTAAGCTTTTTGATCGATTGACCGCGTCCCGGCACAATTCTGCATCATCCTTAGCTCAAATCCTCGGGCCCCTCATATTCGTCTTTTCGTTTCGGAGCAATTTCTGTGCCGGAGCGTTAGGTTTTCCCGGGAGGCTGTCAGTGTTCACCTGATCAATGTCTCGGCCTAATTCCTACTCGCTACTCAGGCCGCTGTAAAGAAAAAGATAGCCTTTGCATTGTTATCCTTGTTTAGCTGAAATGTTTTCATCCGGGCACGCTATTAGGTGAAATGTACTAGTTAGATTGATATTCTAGCAATTCCGCATTATGGTAATCTTTTGATGATAACATAGTTGTTCATGCTATGGTCTGTTGTTCTTATCAGGAAGAAAATGATGATAATTATGAAGAGGAGCCTGAAGTCGCGGATGTATTTGACAGCGACTTCGATGAAGATGTGAGTGCTATTGCAATGTCGTCTTGCTTCCATTTCAGAGAACTTTTTCCTTTATCTATCCGGTATCTGCATAAGCAGCTGTTATCAATTTGATCTTTTTATTGACGCTCCAAAACTTTGGAACCTTTCTGACCTACTGGTGCTCTTAGGAGCCTGATCCTGATGAAGAAATTGTCGATGACGGGGCTGAGAGGTTGGTATAATTTTTCAAACTAGATAATTTTGCATAGTTGTCAGCTTGGATGACCTTGAGATGTCACAAAACAGGGAGCGTCCAAAGAAGCGGTTAATCTTTCCAGGAAAGAATGCAAAAAGAAGAAAAAGAAACAGAAAGTTCTTACAAAATTGGAGGAAACTCCCAAGGGTGAGAAGCCTTCTCAACAGTCTGCTCACAACGAGAGCCATGACGTGTCCGATGAGGTAGAAGTTGAGAGAACGGTGAGAAAGTCTACAAGAACTGCGGTCATTGTTAGACAGGCAGAGAGAGATGCAATACGTGCTGCTTTGCAAGCAACGATGAAGGTTTGCTTAATTCTTCTTTGACCATTTTCAGTTGTAGTTATGTACGAAGAACTGCTTCATGTTTCAATGGTGTGCAGGTGATGCTAATAAATGGACAGCTATGCATGATTTATAGCTTATGGTTTTCTCAAGAATACTGAAAGATTCGGTTGGGTTTTTTTTTTTGTTGTTAGTTTCATTCTGCCTGTATAGCTGCTAAAGAACCTCCTGGCACTCTAGTCGTTGTACAAAATATCTGGTTTATAATTGTTCTAAGGAGTAGTTTCATCTTTAGTGTGCTCTCTCTGAACAGTTGGCTGTTTTTAATTGAAGATTCTTGTAGAATCATTATCAGATGCCAGAGAACTTTCTAATACAATCACCACATGAGATAGTATTTTTCAAATTCCCTGATCTGGAATGATTTAACTGCAATTTGGGAGCTGTTTAGGCATAGTAATGGCTCTTCCTAATATGAACTTAGTTTTTGTTCATTATGACACGCAGAGATCTTATCTTCATGGATAGTAGCTGATATTAATGATTCTGAACATCATTCTGAAAGTCGATGAGTGCATTGGTGGAGAAATTGTATGTTTGAATATAAATCCAGTGGAGCAGTGTTAATATAATGATAAAATCATGTTAAACAAGTTCTACTCATGCATCTTTCACAACTCCCCAAGTATACTTTTGAGTTCTGCCTTTTATTTTAGCTTAATGCGGTGCTTTTAGTGAAACAACTGCTTCCTGTTGAGAGTATGCCATCTCATGGAATGGCTTAACTGTTTTTTTTTTTTTTTTTTTTTTTTTTTTTTTTTTTATAGCCAATAAAAAGAAAAAAGGAAGGAGAGGAGAAGAGGATGACCCAAGAAGAAATGCTTTTGGAAGCTGCCCAAACAGGTTTCATTTGGTAGACTGAAGTTTAGAGCTAGATGTTTGCATTTATGCAACTTCTGTTTGCCTCACCCTGCATATCTAACTGACTAGCATGCCCCTATTTTGCAGAAATTATGAACTTAAGAAACTTAGAACGTGTGTTGGCAAGGGAGGAAGAAGTTAAGAAAAGAGCGATTGTGCATAAAGCTGTATACAGTGGTCCACAGATAAGATACATCTCTAAAGATGGTAACCTTTGTAGTATCTAGCCCAGTTCTGTTCTTTTTTCTAGTTGCACACCATCTTGGACAACATAGTCTCAAAATTCTTTGGGATTTCAATTTCTAATTGATATGAATATCATTTCAGGTCTATCATTTCTGGAGTTTACTAAAGAAGTATCTTTTCAGTCCGAGATTCCTACAGCATCTGTTCCATGTATGTTAGCTTTACATTCACCGTCCCATGATTCAGTTTAGTAAGCTTAGATGGTTTGTTTCCACCAGTCACACATTTGATGTTGAATATTATTGCTGTTTGTTTGAATGACATGAAGGTTCAAAAATTAATTTGTTTAAGTGCTTAACACTTGAATTTTTACTTCAGTGAAGTGCTGTGGTCTCATAGTATGATCCGCCCATCAGGGATTTTTTGTCTTAAGAGATTAATCTGTTGTGTTCACTCAACGAGGTTGGCTGCTATTTGAAGTCAGAAACCCTGAGTTTGAAGCTAAACATTACATTTTCAGCTAAAGATAAGTCATGCCACAGTTGTAGTCATCGTGATGCAGAACTTGTATTTGACACAGTATGTGGGATGAAATTATTATGACAAGGGATAAAGAAATCTCTGCATGGTTCACAAAAAGCTTATCTCAGTGAAGAAATAGTCCTATTTGAAGTGAAAACATTGCTTAACTATGGAGCATGGACCTTTAGTGGATGATGGTTTGGTATGATGTCGTTAAAGAGGCTGTGGCTGTACATATTATAATTTGAATCTTTCTTGTTGAGAATGGTGGAAGTTATATTCTCTTTGATTTTGTCTCACAGATCCAGAGAAAGCTGTATGTGCAGTCACAGGATTGCCAGCCAAGTACGAGATTTTCTCCTCTTAATTCTTGCTTCAAATGCATTTACCTCTAAGATGTTACATCCTCGTTTCCATGGATTTGAGTGGCAGGTTGTGCTTTGTTAGTTAGAGAATCTGAAAAAACAAAAAGTGAAACTGGAGATGCTTCTTATATGTTTTATAACAATAATGCTTCTAACGTCTTCTTTTAGCTGTTGCCTAGGAAGTGATGTTTTTCTTGGATACTCTACGTTTTATTTTTGAGTCAAATATCAGAAACCAAGTTTTTGCTGTTACTCGGACAAGCTTCGAATGAAAATCAACTTGATACCACAGTGAGGTAGGAGGAAAAGTGCACCATATTAACTTAATAACTAGATGATGGTTTGGTAAATTACCCTACCTTCTGCTCCTCATATCACCAGTTGCCGAGACATTCCAACAATGAGAGTGCCGTTTGTTTGATTTTTATGAGTTTAGTTGCATGTTGAGTGAGTTGTGGGAGCCGCACCCCTTAATCTAGACTGGGTAATCTTACATCTACGTTAGTGGACCTTTGTGAGTGGGTCTATCTGTCTAGAATGCTTGAGAAATATGAGCAGCTGATGCATATATATGGTGTTTACAGATACCGTGATCCAAAAACGGGGCTACCTTATGCTACAAAAGAAGCTTTTAAGATTATTCGGGAACGGTATGTGCATTTGCCTTTAGTATTACTTTACTTAAACCTGCCAGACAGACTAAGTGCATCGGCCAATAAATACGTCATCGCTACATCGTTCAATGTTATTCACTCATCTTTCTTCTTCCTGTGATCTTTAGATACTCAGCAGAGACCAGTGGGGTTCAAAATGAGATGAACATGGGTGTATTGTATGATTCTCTATCTGGGAAAGGTTTCTCAGCTAGGCGGAAGAGATCTGAACCTTCAAACAAAGGTGAAACGTCCTATTTACGGTACTTGGCTCGGTTTCGCAGCGTACCGTGTCTCGAAATTGATTCATCAGAATAGCTGTTGGGTGCCCTTTTGCTGAGTCCGATGTCCAATATCGACAAGCATCGAGCTCATTCAGAGTTGGGCAGCTCTTTGAGCTTTTTGTAGTCTGAAGAAGGGAAGGAACTGAATCCTTCAGAAGCTAGGACGAAGATCAGTGTTCCGCTCATTTGCATTGGAGAAACTGGATCAGTGGATATGCTCGTGCTTTTCAGACAGGTGAGGAAGGGGGAGAAATCTTCTGTTTGCACTCGAGGAAACTACCGTGCCATCAAATTATTAGATTTCTGAAGGTGTCTGGATTCCTGTTGCGATGGTTTATTTTTTATCCATGAGAGCAGAAAGAATCGAGAACCGGTCTCTCTTCTTGGCTTGTGAGGACTGTAAAGAGCACTCCATTCTGAACGTAGCCGAGATGCTAGAAATTGGACATCGGCATATGTCACACAGCATTGAATATTCCCTCAAGCAGGAAATCCCGACTGGGATTCGCGGTCGCCTTTGCAAAACGTTTGTGTGATCAAGTAAATGTGCCAGATAAATAGACAGATGCCCTTATTAACTCAAACTCTTCGAGGTTCTTCATCGTCTATAAATTGTATATTCATGTCTTCTTGTGGTCGAGTGGGTTCATTCAAATATGTTTCCCTGATCCGAACGTCGTGCGACTTTGGAAGGAACAAGCTTTCCGACCCATTGCTTCAACGATTGACTTCTGAGCCACAAAGTATCTGTCTAACGGAAGAAGTGTGATGCATGCCATTTTCTTTTGTACTGAAATTTCTCAGAAAATCAAATCTCTCTTTATTTTAAATGGATGAGTGTATGTTCTAGTTAGGGGTGTGGAAAACAGATCGCTCAAACGGGGGAGCGACTTGGACCGGATTGGACCCGATTTGGTTTGCCCTGAGTACCGGTTTGGTTCTTGATTCCCAAAAGTGGAATTAATATCCGGGCTGTTTCGGTTTTTGGTTCCAAAGAAGAACCAACAGATTGACTAAATATACTCTTTTGTTTTATTATTTCTTCTAAAAAAATTAGTAAAATATGAACTAAATACTATCTTGATTTGATTGAGGAAAAAAAGTGATGGGAAAAAATAAGTGCTCGATTCACTAAATCGGACCACACCATGGTCCGATCTGATTTCCAGGGATGATTCCGATTTCCATTCAGGTCCCCAGTTTCGTCTTGGAAATTGAGAACCGATCACCACCCTAGTTCGAACCCGTCGCGTTCGAAACGCAGAAGGCTTATGGCTAGCCTGAGCTCCTCTTGGGCCCACTTGTCCGTTTTTACCATATCGCCCTCCCCGCGAACCGACTGGTGACGTCATACCGTCAGTTCCCTCCAAAATCCTGATCACCCTATTTTCATCTTCACTTCAAAAGCTCGTACCTCTCCTTGTCCGTCATTTCTCTCCGTCCGGTCCAGAAGAGAAACGGAGGATGAGGATCGCCGAGATCTCGACGCCGGAGCTCCGGCGTACCCAGCCGGACGCTCAGCCTGATGATCCCCTCACCTCTCAAATCGAGTCTCTGATCAAACAATTCGAGACCGTCCCCGTCACCCACCCCCGTCCCGAGCCTGGGTCCCTCGCCGCCGACCTCCGGCGGTGCCTTCTGTGCCTGCGGAGCGAGCTCCTTTCCCGAACTCCCTCAAGCTGCACCTATGGAAGCTCAGTTACGCCTCTGGAACTCCTGCGTCGACCTCTCCAACGCCTCCTCCATCTGCTCCTCCCCTCCTCCTCCTCCTCCTCCTCCGAGGATCAGGCCAAACCCGTCACGTCGCCGCCGACATGCTCTCCCTCGCCGGGAGCGCCGCCGGCGTCCCCTCCCGGGAGGTGAAGACCGCCTCTTCTATCACAAGACCGGCATCATCTGGCATGATCTCAAGAGGTTCGATCTCGCTGCCGATTGCTTCGAGAAAGCCACCTGGAAATCATCTCCAAAGTCGACGTAGGCACAGTTAAGGACGCAGGACAGAGAAAGCTGTTTTTAGATCTTCAGATCGCGAGGTCGCGCACTGCTTGGGAAGTTCGACCAGATTTTTTGGCGGTAACGCTCTTGAATCGTTCCAAGTGTCTGTTGTTTGGATCGTCCGATCACTACATCGCGTTAGCAAGTCAGTACTTGGCGTTTGGCAAGAAAGCATCTTAGAAACCAATAAAGGCAACGAGGCTCATTGTTTTAAAGAAGCTCTGAAGCTAATGAACGATTCGTTGATTTGTGCGAGAAGGCGTTCAGCACAGCTAGGATGCGGCAAGAGACGGTGAATCTCAAGGGGCTTAAGTCGAAAATTCTGCGGTTCATCGCGGCCGTCAAAATTGCAGATGGAAGAGTACGAGAACGTGATAAAGTGTGTTAGGATTTTAAGAGAAAGCGAGTGGTGGCGGGGACAACCATCCGAGCTGCTGGTTTTGGCCATGAAGGCATGGCTAGGATTAGGCAGGCACGATGAGGCAGAGAAGGAGTTGAGGGGCATGGTTGTAAATAAGGGGATTCCGGAGGGGGCTATGGGTCTCAGCTGTGGAGGCGTATTTCCAGTCGGCAGGGACAGCTGGGGCAGAGACTGCCAAGGGAGTGCTTTTGGGGCTCCTCGGGAGGTGCCATCAGTGCGGCCGCTGCAGTCACGGTGGTTCATCGGGTGATAGGTGGTACTAGTGGCAGCGGCGGCGATGTGGATGGATCGAGGGTGAGGGCTAAGGTGGTGGCCGAATGG